>CM065898.1:85074156-85726656 GCA_033439115.1 Firmiana major | reverse complement strand
AAAATTTTGGAATCATCACAATTATTAACTTGGAATGATGCTCATAATGGATGCCAAGAACGTTTGAGACCTAACTTTGCTTTAAGTGGCTATTGTTAGACACGAAATTTCTTTTATAGCAATAATTAAAGTTAAGATCTTTTGCCCAAATAAAGCAATAGATGGAAGTTTTTAATGTGCCTTTCTTCTTTCATATAGTGACTCGTTGCATTCTTCTTTCCATGTAGCCGTAGAACTTTCAACTATGTTGGTGTACCCAAAGTTTGTAGAGCACTGAAAAGAAGCAGGTAGATAGACTAAGCAGGGACAAGTCTTAAAATTTATCTTGAGTTTTAATAGCTTTAAAATTTTTTGTTATATATAATTTTGTAATTAAAATTCATGAATAAGTTTGTAAAACATTATTTTTTTTAGCAATGAAATGTAGAATTTTTAATTTTGAATCTATCTTGATAAATTTTAACTTTCGTGTAATTATTTAAAAATAAAAAAATTTAAGAATAACTGAGATAAAAAAATACAAAAAATAATAACTTTGGAAAATTTTAGAAAAATAAAATATTAATGATATAATTTTCCGTCACTAAATGTTTTTAGAGATAGGATTTTATCATTTATCTATTTTTTTAAAAAAGAGTATTAAAGGTGAAATTTGGTTGCTAAAAACCTTTAGCGACAAAATTTTATCATTTATTTAGTTTTCAAAAAAAGTATTAAAGATGGAATATCATTGTTAAAAGTTGATAGAATTTTATTTTTTTATTTTTTTACTTTTTTTAAAAAAATTAAGAAGAAATTTTGTCGTTGAAAGCAGTTGACAATGAAACATTTTATTTGTTTTATTTTTAATTGTAAAATAAAAATTAAAAATAAAAACATGAGTATTAAAAATAGAATTCCATCGCTAAAAGATTTTAGTAATAAAATTATTATCTCTTTTAGTTTTCTTTCTAAAATATAAAAAAAAAAATATTAAAGACAAAATTTTGTCACTAAAGATCTTTAGTGATGGAATTATTATTTTTTAAATTTATTTTAAAAATAAAAAACTTTTAGAAGTAGAATTATATGGCTATAGGCTTTTACGACGGAATGAATAATATTATTTTACAGGCAGAATTTTGCCGCTACAGACCTTTAATTGTGACAGAATTCGTTGCTATCCCTTAAAAATTTGTCAATGAATTTACCGATGGAATGATTCTGTTGCGATAAATGACTTTTAGCATCTTCAATTTTGGAGAGGAAATTAGCCATAGAAAACTAAAACTAGTGATTGAGGGTATACTGGGCCATTAAGACTTCAGTTTTTTATTAACGCCAAGCATGGTTTTGTTGACTAGAATATTAAATGAAATAGATATTAAATGCAGTACTTAATCTAAAATAGTATTGGTTGAATTTTTTTAATATAAAGAGCTCGCAGTTTGAAGATAAAAAATGCATTTTAAATCTATTGAAAAACATTTTTTTTTTTAAAAGTAGCATTATCCATTTGTACATTAATTTTGTGTCAAAAATTAGATTTGAAAATTTTAGAGACAAATATTAATTTTATTGATTAAAAGTGAAGTTACAATCTTTAAATATTTTTGACATAAAAAAAATCATTTGAATCTTTTGTTTAGAAAATTAATTTCGCTTCAAGGGTTTGACGGATTTGATATTAAACTAAAGAGTTAACTTTGTTTCGACGAAACAAGATTAAAGAGTAATTTCTTAAAATTTGAGAGCTTGATTGTTGAGACTTTGAAGAGCACCATATTTATAATAGTCTGTTAAAGTGAAAGAGTTCTAAGAGAATTTAATTTCTTTGATTTATCACATAATTATTTTAAATTAAGAGATAAATTGATTAAATTTTAATTGGCCATAATTTAAATTGATCTCTTACTTATTTTAATTTGATTAACAGAAAATTTCCAGAATTATGATTAGCCAGGAGAATTTATCTTTAAATTAATTATAAAATTAATCTCTTGGTAATTAATTCTATAATTGACTTATAAGATGCCACTTATCCCCATGACAATATATTATGATTTGTCACTTCAAATTTTAAATTAATTTATTAAAAAAATTTCATTGGATGTATGATCATATATGATTGGATTAAAAATGAAGGTAGATTGCTTAGATTCGAACCAAAATCTTATAATATATCATAATTTTTCTTCAATCATTTGGTCAAGAGGTAGTTAACGTAAGTTTTATTTTTGAGTCTATATATGATTTATTGTTATTGTATAAATTTCATACAATGATACTAAATCATATTATGACACTTCAGTAATTAATCAATTTAATAATATTTATCTTTTAAAAAATTATTTTAAAATTATAAAATAATAAAATATTATATTATAGTTTATTGATAATACATGTGACTTATATGTTCTGAAAACGTATCAAATTTAGATCTCTTCAATTTTATTTTTCAGACCATAAAATGGTATATGATCGTTTTCAATAACCAAGTTAAGAAAAACATTACCACATGGACATCAAACATCAATAAACCAGCAAACAAATCTGTCAGCTTTATTTTTTTATTCAAATTAATATTTATTACCATGGAGGTGGATCCAGTTAGATATTAATATATAGAGTACATCTAAACCCTACTACAAAAAGAATCTCTACGTAATATATAATAGACACTTGTCCATATATTTATGTTAATTGGTTTATGTTAATTGGTTTTGAGGGTTGAAGTGAGTTTGGTGTAGATTCTTGGGCATGGTGGTTTTTTGTTTGGACTTTAAATTTGTTGGGTTTTGAAAATGGGGGGTCAGAGATTGCATTCTTCGAGGACTAAAAATGTTTAAATAAAGCTTTCAAAGCCAAGTTTACACATGGAGCTGCTTTGCCCAATCCAGTAACACATTCGAATGATGCAACTATAGCTTGCACCTGTTTTTCTGTTTTTTCTTTTGTTTTTTTTTTAATTATAAGTATTTTAATTCGTTTTATTATTTAAGATTAATTTTATTTGAATAGATAGTATTAAAGTAAAAAAAAATTTCAATTCAAAAAATTAATTTTTATTTAATTTTTAAATATTTTATTTTATTTTTTCTAATCAACCGTGGATGCAACTTGCATCGGTTGATAGTGTTGCTTGTATTGTACCTTCAGTAAACCTAAAAGTAATAATAAAGGTATCTAGCATGTTGCAAAGTATGAGAATGTTGAAAAATAATTCCATTAAAAATAAGGTAGCTGAATAATTAACAAAATTAAAGAAACTTACCTTGGGATCACTGTAATACGTTATAAGGTGTACATAAATCTCAACCCATAGATGAAGTAATTATAGAAAAGACAGACCAATTAAAATCAAATACTAATTTTTTTTATCTATTTAAATTTTACACGCATAAAATAATTTTATCAAATTATAAATTTTTAAAAAGGATATTATTAAAAAATAATTGAATAAATTAAATAATAAATAGTTATTTAGAAAATAAAACACAATAACTTTTTGAATAATTGAACGATATTAAAAAAATTTATTAAATAAATTTTGATTTCAAAATAATTAAAACAATTGATAAAATGTAGATATGTTATTTATTAATTATTATATATTTATTAAAAAAATAAAATTTTCATATGAATTAAATAATTACATTTTAGGGAAATAAAATTTAAATAATATATATTTTTTAAAATAAAAAAAATTAATGCCAGGCTTAGCTTTCTCTTCAATGGCCGAAAGTATGGGAGGGATTAGCTATTGAAGATGATAGGTTCTATGTTTAATTAATTAAGTAAACTTGATTTAATGTAATATAAGCCTTACTAAGTAGGTCGCCAAGGTTTTTGGCTTATAATTAAAGGTTTTCATTAATTTCCTATTACTAATATTAGACATAAGATAAGTGGAGAGATAATGAGTGGAATGTTATTACTACGTGCAAATGATTATCTTTTAAATATAATCACTACAAGTAATTCCATGCTCCTCACTAAATTATTCCCACCAACTCCAATTGTGTAGTAATTGATAATTTTTCGCAATTCCTACTAACTCCAATTGTCAACACTGCTATAAACTTAATATGGGGTTGTTAAAATTATCCTTTTGTCTTTATTCCAAGAATTTCACCGATCTGATTCATGACTTCGTATTATTCTTTATTTTTATAATCTGTCCAAAAATCAAATAAATAAATTTAAATTAGTTAAGTTTTCGATGTAGTTGTTAGAATCCTAGCAGAATAAGTAATCTTTTAGATTTGGATCAATCAATATAATATTTTTATTTAGTATTTCATAGTATTTTAAGATTACTCACCAATCCTTTTATACTTGTCTAATTAAAAACGTTCTGTCCCAACCCCGACTCCTTGGTGGCTACTTGCTTTGTGTTTTCATTTTCCAACTTCAAGTCTTCATTTCCATCCATCCAGGCTGCAGCAAATCCCAGCCCTGGAGTACCCTACTTCAATCTAGTCAGTCTTTCAATCAAAAGGCTCCTGGTTTCCCTGTAAGTTTTAACTCACCCTAGCTAATCTCTACAATTTTGTCAAAGTATAATTTTTTTTTTTTTCATTATATGATCCAATTTCTTGTTTAAAACATTCTTTTCTTACATCAAGATGAAACCTTGAAATCAGTTAATACTCTCCTCCTCCTCCTCCTCACAATATTAATAAAGCATTCAGACTTTAAGGAAGAAGGAGCTTCAGCTACGTACCAGGACGTTGGCTACTCTGGACAATAAATTGTGTCTCAATTTAGTCATTACATTATGAGAGATGCAAAAAGCTTTTAAAAGAGAACTTTGCCTCAAAATTAAAAGATCAATATTAAATACGGTAACTCGTATATTTATTTCTCATTGGTATAAAAGTTAAAATTTATTGTGTTACAGTCCAGGTCAAATACCAAATATAAAGTATTTTTTAAGATTTTATCAAATCTATATACAACTTTTATAAGACTTTAATGGGTGAAATTTTCTTTTTTTTTTTTATTGATTTTTTTTATTTTATAAAAAAGATTATGAATAGTCCATGACGAAACTTTATGAAAATTATAAGTAATGATTTGTAAATTATTTATAGATAAGAAAAATTCTTTAAATATTACTAATAGTGAGGGATAATTAGTGTAATTTTTTAATACAAACAATTCTCATTTATTTTTGAAAAAATAAATTTAGCTTTTTCCAAAAAAATGAAATAAATGATTTTGAGAAAAGGAAAATAAATTGGTTACAATAAAAATAGAATTATTTTTAAATATTAAATTATGATCATTATTTAAAGACTAATGAATAACACGTAATTAAATGATTTCGTTTTTTAATCGAATAACTGATGATGCTAATATTTTTTCAAGCATAACATATTTTCAAATCCAAAGTTTTGTTTTTCTTATAAAAAATAATTATTTTATAAAATTTAATTAATTTTAAAATTTTATTAAAAAATATTAAAATAAGCGTATGTTCAAACAATCACACCTAATAAAAAAAATTCGTGCGACACTCCTTTTCATACTTTTTAAATAATGTCATGATCGAATTCACGTACGAATCATGACTATAAATATATTAATTTAGAATAATAATATTAATTGTAATTTATTAAACATCATTTTAATGAGTTGTCTCTAAATTTTGAGCCCCATCAAATACTACATAAAATATGGGATGTTTATAAGTGCTTGATGAGGACAGATAAAGTTTTATTTTATTTAAAGTTTATTTTTTTTATTGATTTAAAAACATATAAATAGATTTTTATGAACAAGTTTTTATTTAAAAAAATATCTAAAACAAATTAAAGACTTTATGGTAAAATCAAACAAGATCTTCCTTAATAGCTTAAATATATATGCAGTTTTTTATACAATATATATATAAGTGCTCAATTTATTTTATGGCAAGAGTTCGTAAATTTTTTTATCTTAAAAAAACTTTCAACCTCTTAAATCAATCTAATTAAATCAAATTCTATTAGATAATATTAATTTTTGTTTGTATTACATATATAATATGATATGTAACAACTTATAAAACTATTTACATCAATTATCACATTACTCACATACAATGTTCAAATGATAATTGATACCATTTAATTGATTTAAATTTAATTAACATTATTTTTTAAAAATAAAAATATATTTACAATAAAATAAAAATTTAAAAACTTTAACCATAATCTAAAAAAAATAAAAGTGCAGCAAGCGTCACCCATGACGCTTTTAACAAATATTAATAATTTTTGTCTCAATAAAATAAAACCGTATTTGACGTTTTACTGTCCCCGCCCTTGTCCGTGGATTTCTTTTTATCATTGAGGTCAACCATGGATATGGTATTTTCTAAATCATTTTAAATAAAAAAATTATTGTGTTATTTTTTGTTTTAACACATTAATCATAAATATATTTAGATTTTATCAAATTGATATGTAATTTTCATCAAAAATTAATCTCCTTTTTCTGAAGAGTTAATCTTGTCATTTGTGTCTTAATTAATATTTTGTCTTTATTTTCGGAACCCATCCAATAAAGTGCATCTTCTATTCAAGTATATAAAAGATTGATAGATGTTTATAATACTGGTTAAAGATAAGAGATTAAGCACAATGATGGTTAGAAAGAGGTGAAAATAGACATTTTTTAAAAATATTTTTATAAAATTTTAATTTTAAAATCGTCAAGATTTTATTCGAATTCAATTTCAATTCGAACAATATAAATTTTAAACCATAAAATCATAAAATAGATAAAAATATTTGTAATTAAAAAAAATAGACGTCAAATCGATCCCCAGTTTAAACCATGGGTACTTGACGTTGGCCTTGGACAAATTTGCCTTATTTTTCATGTTACCATGTCAGTTTGCAGTGTCATGGATAACAATTTGGAAGAAGGGTTTCTTGCAAGGCGAGAGGAGGACAGGAGTGATCTGAAAAGAAGGGTTTGGGTTGAATCAAAGACCATATGGAGGATTGCCTTCCCTTCAATGTTGTCAAGGGTCACTTCTTTTGGAATGTTGGTTGTAACACAGTCATTTATGGGTCATATTAGCGAGGTTGAGCTAGCCGCTTTTGCTCTCATTCAAAGCATTCTTGTACGATTTGTAAATGGTGTTTTGGTAAGCTCTCATTAATTATTAGATATATTCACATAAATTATATACCTACTTAACGAATTAATTTGATTTATATGTGATGTGAAAGATTGGCATGTCAAGTGCAACCGAAACCCTATGTGGGCAAGCATTTGGAGCAAAACACTACCATATGATGGGAATTTACCTACAACGATCATGGATTGTTGATGGCGCAGCCGCGACGGCGGTGATCCCTCTATTTGTTTTCGCTACACCACTGATGAGACTACTTGGGCAGGAGGAGGCGATTGCAAAATCAGCAGGCACAATTTCTCTATGGTTCATTCCTATACTTTATAATATGGTCTTTGCCCTAACCATTCAAATGTACCTCCAAGCTCAGCTCAAAAACTTGGTAGTCGGGTGGCTAAGTGCAGCCTCATTCCTACTACATATCTTACTGTCCTGGCTCATGGTTTACAAACTTAACTGGGGTGTTTCTGGAGCAATGGGAGCCTTGAATATATCTAATTGGGCAATGGTTTTCGGGGAATTTGTGTACTTGTTTGGAGGTTGGTGCCCTCATACATGGAAAGGATTCTCGAAAGCTGCTTTCTCTGATTTAGTGCCTGTGGTAAAGCTCTCGGTAGCCTCTGGTCTCATGATTTGGTAATCTTAACTTTCTTTCTCATAATGATTTCTTCAAAGATAAGTGACATGTACACATTTAGTCTAATCTTTTACATTGATTTTCTAATTAAAAGCTTAGAGATTTGGTACAATGCCATTCTTGTCTTGCTGGCTGGATATATGAAAAATGCAACCATTGCCATTGATGCTCTTTCCATCTGGTAAGTTTTCTAACATAGTAATTAAAGCTCAGTTTGGAAGCGGGTGGGGTGGCTTTTAAATATAAAAAACAAAATTTTTTAGAGTATAAATTTATCTTTTTATCCTGTTTTTATTTTTTTTATTATTTTATAAAAAAATACATATCTTTAATGTTTATTTTTTCTTTTTTTAATGTTACAAGAGCCAATCTCATCCTTTATCCAATTTAACTCTTAATTTGATTTTTTTTCCGTGCATTATATTTCCAATGTACTAATTAAGAAGGCTGTTCATTGCTGCAGCGTCAACATCAATGGATGGGAGTTCATGGTCTGCCTTGGCTTCCTAGGTGCATCAATGTAATGTTCTATATGATTCATAATATTTCTAATTTCCTTCTATTTTTCCTTGACAATATATCAAAACTTTAAAAAAGAAATCCCTCTTGTAATGGCTGAATTTTACAGAGTTCGCGTGGCGAATGAATTGGGGAAAGGAAATGCTAAGGCAGTGAAATTTTCTATAAAAACCATTGTTGCTACTTCAACATCATTTGGAGTGTTTTTCTGGATTCTGTGCTTAGTGTTTGGGAATCAACTTTCGTACTTGTTCACTAGCAATGATCAAGTTGCAAAGGTTGTATCAAACCTCTCAACCTTTCTTGCTTTTTCAATCTTGCTCAATAGTCTTCAACCAGTATTGTCAGGTAAGCTGTCTTTCTTTTACCTATAATTTTATTTTTGATATAAATTACGAGTTATTTTCATATTACATTGAAAAAATATGAATTCTCACTCGTGTTGTGTACGAATATTAAATCCCTTACTATAAATCGTTTTTAATTAAAAATTCAATGAAACTTTACACCTCTATGTCAACTTTAAGTTTTTTAAAATTATAATTTTTAGAACTCTGGTTAGTTTTTCCAGCAAATGAAATGTGAGATTCCTCTAATAATGATTCATAAAATCTTTAAATAATTCTAATTAATGTGGGATTCTTTTGGCTTTTTATTTTCTCCCAATTAATTAAATAGCTTGTACACATTGTACACAAAATTTTTCTTAATTAATATTTTTAGAACTTATCATTGAGTACTAATTTAAATAAGTTATTAATTTGAAGGGTTTTACATTGTAAATTTTTGTTATATCTTAAAAAACGTGTTTATTTAATTTCACATTCTTTAAACTCCTCTAATAACTATAGCATTTAATTTTCTTAAAAATTTCATTTTGATTCATAAATTCCTTAAAAATCTCTTTACAAGTATGTCTTATCTTATGTAATAGATTTTATGATTTTTAATTCATAAAATAAAAAAAAATTAGAGGTTTTTTTTTTCTAATTTGAATATTATATAATAGATTTTGTATTTTTTATCAAATTATTAATTTACACGTAGGGACTGAAATTTTTTATTAGGTTTTAAAATAGATTATTTATTATTATGATAGAAAAGTTTATTAATTTACCTTTTATTAATTTAGAAATGTTATCATTTTAAAAAAAAGATCAATTTAGAAGATTCAAATATAATTAAAACAAGGATTAATATCTAAATTCTTAATTGAATTTATGTTTCAGGTGTAGCCATAGGTGCTGGTTTCCAAACTACAGTTGCAATTGTGAACTTGGGATCTTATTATGCAGTAGGGTTACCTGTGGGAATTGTGCTTGGATACGTGCTAAACCTTGAAGTTAAGGTAAGAACTAATAAGTAATATGTTCAAATTTAATGCATACAACGCACAATCATTATATTTTACCTAAAAATAAGCAAATTAAAGGAAAAAATATCAAATAAATGAATTAATATAAATTTCGATTAAATTCAAAATTTAAAGATTTTAAATCTCATAATTAATTTGTTCTACTTTATAGGGTCTATGGATTGGACTGCTTAGTGGAGTGGGGTTACAAACGGCCATTCTTTGTGTAATTGTGTGGAGAACGGATTGGGATGAGCAGGTAAGCCATAATGCCAAATGCAATTGCTCACAAAATAGAGACATTCTTTTGTAATGGTTTTCTGCTTTTTTCTTTTTAACATAACCCAAAATGCAATAGTTAAAGTTTAAGATTTCATACTAATAACCTCTTAACTACTTAAAAAAAATATGATATATAATAACGTGTAAAGTTTAATTTGAGTTTAAACAATAATCTCACTTCCAATAAGATCTTGCTTAACCTTTTACTCCATTAATTCTTATCGAGTTAATTAGTTCAAATGATTTTAAGAAACGATTTTCACTCTACTTCTTTTCTTGCAGGTCAACAAAGCATCTGAACGTCTCAATCGATGGCTTTTAAAGTCGGAAGCGACAGATTATGAAAGTCCCTCTCCACCAGAAAAATAAATCAACTGTATTTTAGTAGCTAGCTTTATCAAGGAAAATTTAGTTATTTTTTTGGCCAATCAAGAAAAATTTAGTTCAATTGTTTCTTTTTTTAATGATAGCTACCTTTATTTTTCATTCATCTTATTTCTCTAGTTTTTTTCATCCATATTTTTTAGAATTTTTTTACAGTAAAACTGTAAAATATCAATCTTACTATAAAGTTTAGATCTCATGAGAAATTAAATATTTCATAAAAAATTGAATAAATAATAAAATTTTAAAAAATATGTAAATAATGATTTAACAATTTAACAAGTAAAAATATAATTTAAATTATATTTTCATCCATTCAAAAGTAACAAGATATTCTAAAATAAGTTTTTATCCTTTCAAAAACAAGATATTATAAATTATGGATTTATCCATTCAAAAAATAACAATATAAACGTCAATTTTTAAAAAATGTGACATATTAATATTAAATTTCATTATTTTCACCTTAGAGTATAAAAAAATTGGCAAACAACTACTTTTTTGTACCAATCAATTGCCATGAATGTATTTACATTTAACATGTATTTTAGGTGATGGTAGTTGATTGCTTTTTTATAGCAGTAGACTACTATGTGTCTATAGACTTATGTATGATAATTTTACAATAACTTTAGTAGTTTTACACTAATTCTAATCATTTTATATTTATTCTCATAATTTTACACAAAAAATTATAGTTCATTTTACGATAATACTGACTCGTGTAGTTCACAAGTCTATTATAGTATTTTTATACTTATTCTTATCAATTTTACGTTATTCTTTTAAATTTTACAGTTAATTATTGTATTTTTATGATTAATTATTATAATTTTATATTTTATTCTTATATTTTTTACGTTTTTTTATCAATTTTACGATAATTTTTATTAATTTTTAAATTTTATTTTATGGGGAATCGACTGCTAAAAATTGCATTCGACTGCTCAATACTAAAATTGGATCAGAATAATTGTTATGCCAAGTAAAGCAGTCGACTGCCCCTTAAGAACGCTTGTTGTGCTTTGCCGAGTATTTGTTGGGGCTGATGGAGTCGTTGAAAGTGGGGTATCATCAATATGATGGAGATGAACAAGATTGCATTGATGGAGCATAGAATGAATAAACCTGTTTATGTGGCTGTAGAAAGCCACAAGGTGATCAAAGCTTCCTTTCTTTCACTGTTTGGAAGTATATGAACTAAGAATTATCCCTATACACAATGAACCTAAGAAAGAATTAATATAGAATTAAGTTTATGGTTTTGATCAATGGCATACTCACTAATGATATTTTCCTTAGGCAGTTGGTAAAATAAAAAATTCAATTAATAAATCAATTAGTAAATATATACAACGAATAGTAAATTTTACAATGAATTTAATAAATTTTACGATAAATATTATAAAATTTACAATAAATTTAATAAAATTTAACGATGAATGTCATAGATTTTACAATTAATTCTATAAATTATACGTTTTATTATTATTTTTATATTTATTTTAATATTTTTACACTTATTCTTATAAATTTTATCACTTATTATCATATTTTTATTCTTATTCTAATGTTTTTATACTAATTCTTATTAATTTTACGATTAATTATTATAATTTTATATTTTATTTTAATATTTTTACGTTTATTCTCATAAAAGTTACGATTTATGATTATAATTCTATACTTATTCTAATGTTTTAGGATTATTTTTATCAATTTATGATAAATTATTATAATTTTCTATTTATTTTTATATTTTATATTTACTTTTATCAATTTTACAATAATTTCATTAAATTTTAAGTTTATTTTTAAGTCAAAGCAGTCGACTGCCTACTATTGACAAATGGCAAATGCCCAGCTTGTTTAGAGGCTGAATGTTGTTTCTGATATAACTGAAATGATTGCTAACACAAATTATTCCATTGGACGCAAATTTTCATAATAATAATATAATATAATATAATATAATATAATATAATATAATGATTCCTCTACGATTTTTGCTTTCTTCTGGTCTTTTTTTTTTTTTTTTTATCATTTTGAATGCAAATGGCTTCAAATCATGTCAGATCCTTAAATATAAAACAATAATAACTAAATTACCTATACTTTCTTTTTATTGAATTATAAATGTTAATAATAATAAACTTTCAAATTACATTGAAGAGATTTAAGATTTAAAAATAAAAAAATAAATAAAAGTATAAAAAAGAGTTAGATTGAAAGGATTTTATAAAAATAAAAATAAAAACAGTGAGAATGAAAAAAAGATTAACTTGAAATTTTAAGGCTAGATTTATATTTTTCTAGTATTTTTATATCTATTATCGTCAGTTTTACAATAAATTTTATAAATTTTAAGATGAATCTCATAAATTTTAAAATAAATTTAATAAATTTTACTAAAAATATTATAAATTTTATAATTAATTTTATAAATTTTACGATTTATTATCATATTTTATAATTATTTTAATATTTTCATTTTATAATTATTATAATTAATTTTATGATTACAAGTAATATTTTTATATTTTTTCCTATTGTCCTATTTAATGTCTTGCTATGTGTCGAATAGCCTGGTAGTGCTTGTGTTTTTCCAAGATGAGTGTTCGCATTCATTCATTCAACTTTTTTTTTTTTTTAGCCAGATGTTTCTTAAAATTTTTACTATATTTGTCTTCTAGTCATCTATGAAGCAAATAGGTTATCACTATACCGATTTTGTGTCGGAAGATGACAAGATTAATTCAATCCTCCATTGTCCATTCTGTCATCAAGTTCGAAATTCACCGTTTATATATATATATATATATATATATATATATATATATATATATATATATATATATATATATATATATATATATAGTTCAATTTTTGGTGTGTCTGTCGTTTGTGTTAGGATTCAATTTTTAATTTGAGAAGTTGTTGACAGTATGAATAGTATAAATTTTTTATTTTTATTTTTTAAAAAAATCGAGGCATGAGACAAGCATATATATATATATATATATATATATATATATATATATATATATTAATCTAATTAATTGTATGTTTATTATCATAGTTTTATATTTAATTTCGTTAATTTTATTGGTTATCATAGTATAAAACAGATAAATAATAAAAATAAAAGTTATAGAAATTATAAGAAGATTAAATTAGTAATATACTTAATATATAATAATAATTTTAAAAATTAGTAGAATAGGTTAGCAAGTTAAAACTTTTTTATTTTTAAAATTTAATCAATAGTTTAGATTAATTATTCTTAATCTAAAAGTTATTAGTCACTAACTTTACAGTAAAATCAAAATTTATAAATTTACTGTAAAAATCTCCATATTTTGTAACGCCCTGAAAGCGCTAAAAATATGACAAATTTTTTCTTTACTTAGGTTGTATTCTTGTACAGTGTAAGATATTTCTTTCTTTATTTATTTTCTAGTTTTCATTTATTCAAACCACCTCATGCGTTAAATAGTAAGTAACATCTACATATTAATTGTTTCTTGAACGTTTACATACTAATCCATAAAAACAGTGATTACATTCCGTAATAATTATACAACCATGTATTTGTACTTTATACATGTCTAGAAATAAACATCTGTTATTATACTTGAAGAAGTACTTCGTAGATAGCTGCGTAACACTTACTGCAGAAAATCTGAGATGGAGAAAAAGGGGGTGAGCTTCTGGGGAAAAGCTCTGTAAGGAATATGTTTAGAATAATTCTGACTATATAAAGCATGTGAAAAATCATGCAAGTATACGTTCATACTTTACTTATGAAAATCAAATCATAAACTTACTTTAAAAATAATCATTCAATCGTACGTATAAATTCTATTTTGTACATAAAATATTAATACAAGAAAATATCATAAATGCGTATACTTTCCTTTTTTAAAACCATGAATGTCTTTTCATCTGAAAACATAAAACATGTTTTCTTTCACTAAATCATCATGCAAATCTTTATCTGAAAGCATAAATCATACTTTCTTTCATGAAAACATCATCATGCATAGTTTTCTTTCATGAAATATTCATCATACATAATTCATTTCGTAAAATCATCATATAGATCTTTTCACCTGGAAACGTAAAACATGTTTTCTTTCATGAAAACATCATCATACTTTCTTTCATAAGAACATCATCATTCTTTCTTTCTTAATCATCATCATACTTTCTTTCATAAAGACTCATCATCAAAACATGGAGACTAGTCTATATCTGAGTCATGCAATATACATCATCCTCCGTAGAGGGTCATAATCATATCGATGGCCATGGTGGGGCTGTAGACTGGATCAGGGTCGTACAGTAAATCATAATCATAAACATGGGTAGTATCTTCTCATTCTTATCATATACTAGCACATAGCAAGTGCACGGGCACTGATGACACTCGTCGTGCGGGAAACATTCTTGCGTGCTGCGCAGGCACGAGATACTACCAGAAATCATCATCATAGGCCACGAGTAGCGAGTCAACCACCACACAGATGAAGACAAGAGCTATAAGGGTCTTACATATCGGTATCTCAAGTGGCGAAGCCGGAGCGCCACGAGTAGTTGCCATGCATATATATAGCCTTATAGTCTCAAAATCTCTTTTTCTTTTCTTAAACACTTTTGAAAAACATCAAAGTTTCCGTTGAAACATGAATATAAAGTCATATAGAAAACTATAAAATATTTATGTGTTTCATACTCTATAAATCATTTCATAAAACGAAACATACTTCATCAAATCGTTTCATGAGCATAAATATGCTTTGTAAATCATTCATGAATATAATTATGCTTTATAAATCATTTCATGAACATAATTATATTTTATAAATCATTTTATGAATGTAAATAGGTCAGAATTAAGATAAATTACACCCCTTACCTCATAAACCTTGGGGCAGTGCAAAATCGTCGGGTCTCGAGATTACCTCGATTTACGTGCCAAATTCCCGAGCTGCCCAAAACGATACCAATTTATCATATATTGATCAATTTCATCTTAACATACTTAATTTTAATTTATCTTCTCGAAGTTTGACCTATTTTGACTTTTCGGTTAACTTTTTCAGTTTTATCGATTTTACCGATTTAAGTCCCGTTTTTGGCCAATTTCATTATTTTAATTTCTCATTTCATTACTTCATTAACCTTATGACCCATTCAAGTCCATAAATCATGTTGGTCACTTTGCCAAATTTTCAATTCTTTCACTTTTTAGTTTTACACTGAGTTAAGCTATAAATCGGGCTTTCTCGGTATAAATTTAACCATTAACAACCTTAGATCCATCAAATTTCACCACAAACACATCAACACTATTCTGTCCAGATCTCAAATCCTTCATATAAATTAAATCATCCAATTCCACTTAACTAAAAACCTTCCAAAAACATCAAATAACAACATATATGAATTTTATCATCATCAATCAATTTTACCTCGGGTTTGACCAAGGTTGACCACATTTTTCTTCCACAAAATTGATCATCAACTGAAATTCAACATATATATAGCTCAAAATCATGAAAAACTAGCTCAAAAACTGTAACGACACTTGACCCTTGAAAATCGGAAGAAATTTTTTTTTTTTTTGAAACTTCGGCTTACAACTTAATCATTTATTTACTTAGGCTGTATTCCTATTCAGTGTCAATCCTTAAAAATATTTCATTTAGTTTATCCTTATACAGATTTCATCCCGACATATTATTTTCAATAGATGTCTGTGCATACAAATAGTCTGGTATAAAGATAAGAATGTATACCTCACGCATGTACAAAAGGTAGTCTGGGGAAGCTCATATCCGCCAGCCTACGTCGTCTACGCAGCATTTATTAGTTGTAATTCACTGCAGAAATCTGAGAGGTAGAGGGGCGAGCTTTTGGGGAAAAGCTCAGTAAGGTAATACTCTTAAAGCAGTTCTGATATATAAAAACCTTTGAAATTGTTCATAGAACGAAACTTAATGCCATTCATAAATTGTCATTTCATGCATAATCGTCATAAAGCATGTGTGTCTTTAAAACAAATAACATGCTTAGCCATTTTACAACTTTTCATAATCATTTCATAAACATCTCATGCATATTTCATAATCATTTCATAAACATCTCATGCATGTTTCATAATTATTTCATAAACTCTCATCGTAGTCGATTTTATAATTAAAATCGAGGAGACTAGGCAATAACTAAGTCATGCGATACGTGTCATTCTCCGTAGAGAGTCATCATACCTATGGCCATGATAAGTGGGCTGTAAACTGGATCAGGGTCGTACAGTCCTTTCGTAAAATATGGGTAGTATCCATCTTACTTACTTTCACTAGCACCTAGCTAGGACACGGGCACTAAAGGCACTCTCCGTGTGGGCAACATAATTGCGTGCTGCGCGGGTACGAGATACTAGCGAAATATCATCATAAACCACCAGTAGCACGACATCTTTCACACAGGTCGAGTCAAGTGCTAAAAGGGCCTATGTACCAGCACCCAAGTGGTGGAGCCGGAATACCACAAGAAGTAACCATGCATGAAGCCTATAGTCTCAAAACATCTTTTCTCTTTTCGTAAATACTTTTGAAAACGTCAAAAGTTCCATTTCAAAGCGTAAATATGGGTTTTCAACTCATCATAAAACTTCCATGCATTTTCATAATTTGAAGGTTTATTTCATAAACATAGATGTTCTAGCGAACATTTTGTAAAACGAAATCATGTTTTGTAAACAGTTTCGTAAGTATGGCAGCATTGGTAAATCATTTCAAATCATATGTTCTTTCGTAAAATCATTTCTCAGTGAAACAAGAATGCAATATCAGAACTAGGTTCAATAATACCCCTTACCTCGATTTATCGGGTATCTTGAATTCGAATGGTGACGTCTCTTAGTACCTCCTTTAATCCCTTCTACAATCACATACACCGAAATTGTAGACTTAGCACCCTATTCATGCGAATTGGGTTAAAATCATAATTTATCGTTGCTACTGCGTGTGTACGTATTATTATATATCCTTAGGCCGACACGTACGTTTATATATTTTATTCACTATTTATATATTTGCTCCTACAAGTATTAACATATACCTTTATTATATACATCCACATGTTTACACGCATAAATATATATATTTATATATATATATACACATACACTCCTATATGTATATATATATACTTTTATTGTTTTCATGTTTTCTTATCTCTTATATATACATTCTTTGTATATACATATACTTGCACACATTCACCTTTCATACCCCCCACATGTATATGCACGTAAATAAATAAATATATATATATATATATTATCACTGTTTTTTATTTTTCCTTATCACCTATGCATACATATATTTTTTTGTACAAATACTAGCATACTCAATTCATTATATACACCTATTTATACATGTACCTAAATAAATAAATGTACATATATTTACTTAAATAATTATTTCGAAAATTAAATTGGTTCATTTGACCACTTACCGACTTATCCAGAGCTCGATTGCATCACCGAATTTTTTTCATTTTTATTTTTTTTCTTTTTTTCCTTCTTTTTTGGCTGAACCGGTTCGATCCGGTTCAACCCGGTTCAGACTGGTTCAGTCCCGGTCCAACTTTCTCCCTCGCCGTTCGGAGCTTTTTCGGCCGGTTCTCCTCCAGCTTCCGCCTCCAGCTTGTCCGCAGGGTAGTCCGGTGCATGGATCTGGGATCGGTTTCGCCAAAGCTCGCCAGAAAGTGGCCGGTCTGGCCTCTTCTCTCCTCCGACGTCGGTACCAATTTTTTTCTTCCGATCGACGCCATTTCTGGCTGACCTGCGCCTGGATCGGCGCCTCTGTCGTCCCCCTCTGGCCGATGGTGGGTCGTTCCTCCTTCCCCCGACTGCCGGTCTCTCTCTCCTCTTTCTTTTCCTCGGTTTCCCTCTCTCTCTCGGTCTCTCTCCTTCTCTCATTTTTTCCCTCGCCGGCGGCGTCTTCTTTTCCCTCTACCAGCGCCGGCGAGGCTCGCTGCTTCTCCTCGGTCTGTTCGCCGGCTCCGTCGGTGGGCAGGTAGGGGGCTGGCTTCCTCGGGTCTTCTCCTCTTTGTTTCCATGGCAAACGATTCTGCCTTCTATTTCCTTTTTTTTATAATAATAATAATAATTATTATTATATATATATTATATATTATTTAGTTATTTATTTATATTTATTTATTATTTTTTATTTTTTATTTTTTTAATATTATATTATATTTTATTAAAATATAATATAATATATAATATACCCAAAATATTTAAATATATATATATTTAAATCAATTAAATATATATATTTATCTTATTTATTTCTTGGGTATTTTATTATTTTATTTATTTTATATCAGACTTACAATTTTATTTCCACTTGTACGTTTTTTTTTACGAACCAATTTACAGGAAAATTTTGGGGATTTACAACAAGTGACCCCAAAATTTTTATGAAACATACTAGAGACATAATATAACACTTGAGAAGTGAAAATTTGAAGAAAATTGGACTAAAACTAATTTTTTGGATTTTTCTAAAACAGGACAGAAATCTGTCCTGCTTCAAATTTCTGAACAACTCCCATATTTTGTCAAATTTGGAGACTTTAGGGGCATCCACTTGACCCCAAATTTTTCAGTCTGAAACTAGACTTTATAACCTTTCTAGAGGCACCAAAATCAACCCCATCAGACTTCTAGGCCGAGAGCAATCAATCCTCCAAGTTGCTCCAGGCGTCATTCTCATCCTCTCCTTGTGCGATTTTTTCGGCAACCTTTCGGCCAGATTCAGGTGTCGGAGAAGAGGATAAAATCTTCCTCTACAAGTCCTCTATTACATATAAAAAATTCAGCCACAGATAAGTTCATTTGCTAGGTGAAAAACTCAAAAGAAAAACGGTCGACGGATCTGCCCTGTTTTTGGTAAGTGAGGAATTTAAGATTTTTCATTCTTTGATCGGTTTTTGTAAATCCCCGAAATTTTCCTGTAAATTGGTTCGTAAAAAAAAACGTACAAGTGGAAATAAAATTGTAAGTCTGATATAAAATAAATAAAATAAATAAAATAATAAAATACCCAAGAAATAAATAAGATAAATATATATATTTAATTGATTTAAATATATATATATATATATTTAAATATTTTGGGTATATTATATATTATATTATATTTTAATAAAATATAATAAAATATTAAATAAATAAAATAATAAATAAATAAATAAATATAAATAAATAACTAAATAATATATAATATATAATATATATTATAATAATAATAATAATTATAATAAAAAAAGGAAATAGAAGGCAGAATCGTCTGCCATGGAAACAAAGAGGAGAAGACCCAAGGAAACCAGCCCCCTACCTGCCCACCGACGGAGCCGACGAACGGACCGAGGAGAAGCAGCGAGCCTCGCCGGCGCTGGTAGAGGGAAAAGAAGACGCCGCCGACGAGGGAAAAATGAGAGAAGGAGAGAGACCGAGAGAGAGAGGGAAACCGAGGAAAAAAAAGGAGAGAGAGACCGACGGTAGGGGGAAGGAGGAACGACCCACCACCGGTCAGAGGGGGACGACGGAGGCGCTGATCCAGGCACAGATCGGCCAAAAACGGCGTCGATCAGAAGAAAAAAATTGGTTACCGACGCCGGAGGAGAGAAGAGGCCGGACAGGCCACTTTCTGGCGAGTTTTGGCGAAACCGATCCCAGATCCATGCACCGGACTACCCCGCGGACAAGCTGGAGGCGAAAGCCGGCGGAGAACCGACCGAAAAAGCTCTGACCGGCGAGGGAGAAAGTTGGAACGGGTCTGAACCGGGTTGAACCGGACCGAACCGGTTCAGCCAGAAAAGAGGAAAAAAAGAAAAATGAGAAAAATTCGGTGATGTAATCGAGCTCCAGATAAGTTGGTAAGTGGTCAAATGAACCAATTTAATTTTTGAAATAATTATTTAAGTATATATATGTATATTTATTTATTTAGGTACATGTACAAATAGGTGTATATAATGAATTGAGTATGCTAGTATTTGTACAAAAAAATATATGTATACATAGGTGATAAGGAAAAATGGAAAACAATGATAATATATATATACATATATAAAGGAGTGTATATATATATATATATATATATATATATATATATATATATATAAAAATATATATATATATATATATTTATTTATTTAGGTACATATACATGTGGGGAGTATGAAAGATGAATGTGTGCAAGTATATGTATATACAAAGAATGTATATATATGAGATAAGAAAACATGAAAACAATAAAAGTATATATATATATATATATATATATATATATATATATATATATATATATATATATATATATACATACATACATATAGGAGTGTATATATATATATAAATATATATTTATGCGTGTAAACATGTGGATGTATATAATAAATGTATATGTTAATACTTGTAGGAGCAAATATATAAATAGTGAAGAAATATATAAACGTGCATGTCGACCTAAGGATATACAATAATACGTACACACGCAGTAATAACGATAAATTATGATTTTAACGCAATTCGCATGAATAGGGTGCTAAGTCTACAATTTCGGTGTAAGTGATTGTAGAAGGGATTAAAGGAGGTACTAGGAGACGTCACCGTTTGAATTCGAGATACCTGATAAATCGAGGTAAGGGGTATTATTAAACCTAGTTCTGATATTGCATTCTTGTTCCACTGAGAAATGATTTTACGAAAGAGCATATGATTTGAAATGATTTACTAATGCTGCCATACTTACGAAACTGTTTACAAAACATGATTTCGTTTTACAAAATGTTCACTAGAACATCTATGTTTATGAAATAAACCTTCGAATTATGAAAATGCATGGAAGTTTTATGATGAGTTGAAAACCCATATTTACGCTTTGAAATGAAACTTTGGACGTTTTCAAAAGTATTTACGAAAATAGAAAAAATGTTTTGAGACTATAGGCTTCATGCATGGTTACTTCTTGTGGTGTTCCGGCTCCACCACTTGGGTGCCGGTACGTAGGCCCCTTTAGCACTTGACTCGACTTGTGTGGAAGATGTCGTGCTACTGGTGGTTTATGATGATGTTTCGGTAGTATCTCGTGCCCGCGCAGCACGTAATTATGTTGCCCACACGGAGAGTGCCTTTGGTGCCCGTGTCCTAGCTAGGTGCTAGTGAAAGTAAGTAAGATGGATACTACCCATATTTTACGAAAGGACTGTACGACCCTGATCCAGTCTACAGCTCACTTACCATAGCCATAGGTATGATGACTCTCTACGGAGAATGACACGTATCGCATGACTTAGTTATAGCCTAGTCTCCTCGATTTTAATTATAAAATCGACTACGATGAGAGTTTATGAAATGATTATGAAACATGCATGAGATGTTTATGAAATGATTATGAAATATGCATGAGATGTTTATGAAATGATTATGAAATATGCATGATATGTTTACGAAATGATTTATGAAAAGTTGTAAAATGGTTAAGCATGTTATTTGTTTTAAAGACACACATGCTTTATGACGATTATGCATGAAATGACAATTTATGAATGGCATTAAGTTTCATTCTATGAACAATTTCAAAGGTTTTTATATATCAAAACTGCTTTAAGAGTATTACCTTACTGAGTTTTTCCCCAAAAGCTCACCCCTCTACCTCTCAGATTTCTGCAGTGAATTACAACTAATAAATGCTGCATAGACGACGTAGGCTGGTGGATATGACCTCCCCTGACTACCTTTTGTATATGTGTGAGGTATACATTCTTATCTTTATACCAGACTATTTGTATGCACAGACATCTATTGAAAATAATGTGTCGGGATGAGATCTGTATAAGGATAAACTAAATGAAATATTTTTAAGGATTGACACTGAACAGGAATACAGCCTAAGTAAATAAAGGATTAAGTTGTAAGCCGAAGTTAAAAAAAAAAATTTCCTCCGATTTTCAAGGGTCAAGGGTCGTTACACTTGTTTAAGAAAAATTCCTCGATTGAGCCTATTTTGTGCGATTTGGTCAATACCGAGCAAAATGGCTTAAAGTTTTCAATTTACCTCAAAAATTAATTTGATCCCTGAAACCTCCATATTTCCACTTGATTTCATTTCACCTTATATTAATTTTATATGGCTTCAGAATAATTTTTGTGAATTTTATGAATTTAATCCAAATTTATTTATAATTCCAAGCTCATTTGCTCGGTTTAGTGCAAAAAACCCGAACCTTACTAACTTTTTCATTTTCAATACCTTAATTTTCATTTCTAAACATCATTTCATGATCATACATGAAATTCTTAAGAAATTCTCGAGTTTCACATATTTTTCCCTATGTCTTTCCACTACTGAGAAGGTCAATTTTGTTTCTGTTTTAATTATAGTCACTTTAATCACTCGATCAAAAAAATTAACATAAATTTTATTTTTGAATTTATATATGATTTACTGTCAGTGTATAAATTTCATACATTGATACTAAATCATATTATAACACTTTATTGAATAATTAATTTAATAATATTTATCTTTAAAAAATTATTTTAAAATTACAAATTAACAACATATCATATTATAATTTATTGATGATACATGTGATTTATATATTCCGAAAACGTATCAAAGATAGATATGTTCAATTTTATTTTTTAAACCTTATAATAGTCTATGATCGTTTTCAATAACCATGTTGAGAAAAACATTATCACATAGACATCAAACATCAATGAACTAGCAAACAAATCTGTCAGCTTTATTTTTTTATTCAAATTAATATTTATTACCATGGAGTTGGATCTAGTTATATATTAATTAATATGTATATGTATATGTATATAGAGAGAACGAATCAAATCATATCAATATAAAATAATTTAATTTTACATCAATTCATTTTTTTTTATACCATTCATATTTTTTAATCCAATCATTAAATATTATATTTTATTCATGTAAATTATGCATACAAAATTTAAAATTAATCGAAAATGTTTAACTATTAATTTAATAATAATAAAATTTTAACCGTTAAAATATATTAAAAAATATGATATTATCGATCAAAATAATAAAAACTTTATATCGATTTGAAAATTTTATGTATATGATAAATACGAATAGATTATTAAATTTTATTATTAACTTGTAAAAATATTAATGTTACATTGTAATAAATAGATTCCTCCGGGCATATTTATCCTACCATACTATGTAATATACAATGGACATCTGTCCAATTGTTTGGGTTAATTGGTTTCGAAGTTTGAAGTGAGTTTACCATAGATTCTTGGTTTAATTGGTTTTTTATCTGAAATTTAAATTTGTTGGGTTTTGAAAATGGAGCGTTAATAGTTGCATTCTTGAGTACTAAAAATGTTTAGACGTAGCTTTCAAAGCCAACTCTGCATATGGAGCTGCTTTGTCCAATCCAGCAACACATTCAAATGATGCAACTACAGCTTGCATCTTTTTATTAGAGGGGCAAATGGGTCAGTTTTGAGTGGGCTCAATTTGAATTATTTTTTGGTTTGGATTACTTTGAGTTTAAGTTATTTCCGGCTCGTTTTTTTGGGGTTCAAATTTTATTAGATTTGGTTATATTTGGATTCAGACTCTTTTGATTTCGAGTTTGTTTCGGATTCTATCCAATTCGAAACGGACGGATTTATCAGGTTAGGTTCAATTTTTTTTTTGAAATTTTATAATTATAAATATTTTTTATAATTTTGAATTAAATAATTAATTTAATTTTTTATATAGTTAAATAAAAATATAACGGAAATATTAAAGTTGAAATTTAATAAATATTTATATAAATATATTTTTTTTTCATTTTAATATTTTTATTACATGACAATGATTTTTTACTTCTTTTTTTTTATTTTCTATGATATTTGTTATAAAATTAAAATATATAATTATATTGATGATTATATAAGAATTTTTTAAGTGAGTCAAAATAAAAAATATATATATAGTAAAATTAAGGTTTCATTTGATTCACTGAAATGACTTCCGAAAAATGATTTTTAGAAAATATTTTGATTTTTTAGAAAACTAAAAATTTTACGTTGTTTAGATGAGTCAATGAAAAATATTTTTTGTTGTTTGGTTTTTTTTAGGGTAATTGTGTTCTTTTTTCAAATGATGCTAACTTACTAATAAAATATTAAAAATTATTTATTATTTATTAATTAATTTATTAATGTTAAAAAACAATTATATGTTAAAAATAAATTTAATATTAAAATATTATATTATTAAACAATTATAAGAAACTATTTATTAATACTTTATTAGTATTTTTAAAAATTTAAAGTAATATTAATATTAATATATATTTATAATATTAATAATATATTATATTTATTTTTGAAAGATTAAAAATATTTATAAAATAAAAAAATTATATTCTATATTGAAATTATTTATTATTAAAATATTAATAAACTATTATTTATTTATATTTATTATTAAAATATTAATATAAAATTTATAAATAAAATCTAAAAACAATATATCTTAAATAAAAATATTAATAAATTATTAAATAATAAATGTATTATTTATTAAATTATTTTTATTATTTATTTTTAAAATAAATAATATAATATTGTTTAAATTGTTTATTATTGAAATATTGAAAATATTTAACATTAATAATATACAAAATGAAATATTTAAACTTAATATTAAAAGATTTTTAATGTTAATATTTTAATTTTTAAAATTTTTAATCTAATTAAATGAAAATTTTATTAATATAATAATATTTTTGTAGGGTTAAATTAAATTAAAATTTTAATTTACTGTGGTACGTGTTTTTCTTATAATAAGGACAGTTACTGATTAGTCATGCTGCACTATTACTGTTACTGAACTGTTACTATTACTGTGGTTTACAGAGTACGATGTACCGTGCAACACGCATGTGAGTACGCTGTACCGTATTACTGGTCTTCGGACATACTATGGTACGTGTTACTGTGGTACGTGTTTTCCTTATTTATTTTTTCAGATCATGTTCTGTAGAAAATTCACTTGCAAATTTGAGATAATTCGTGAATAATTCTTCTTGAATTGATATTCACTATACATATTCTAAGTTTTTGAATCAATGAAATTTATATTTAAGTTGTTTGTTGTATTTGAAAGTTGAAATCTTGTTATTGTTATTCTTATGTGAATTATAGTTATTTTATTAAATTTGATAAATTTTATTACACCTATATATGCAAATTAAATTTAGTTATAGTTTATTTGAAGTTGTTGTTTATTTAATTGTTTTTGTAGTTTAAATTTGAAATATTTAATTGAATTTGTAGTTTAAATTTGGATTATTTGAAGATTTTGAGTATTTGATCAATAAAATAAAACTCTATGTATGCCTTAACAAAATGATGTTGTTTCTCTCCTTCATAGGAAGAGAGGTAACGAGTGTGCATGAAAGCAAGCAAAAAAACTACAGAATTTGATGCCATATTGAACTAGAAGTCAAGAGCAAATAAGTTCATTCTGAAGGTAAAATTATTATAATATCAATTTTTTATTAATTATAACTAATAAATTTGTTATATAAATGTTATTATTATTATTGTTGTTGGTGATTATTTGGTTTGGCGCATGCTAAATATGAACACGCTGGTGACATAATTTTTGGGTTCAGATTTCTGTCAAATGATTAAAACAATGTGATAAGAGTCAAATTATTTTCATTTTGTTAATTGATTTATAATTATTTTAGCTAAAATTATGAATATAACTTTAATGATTTATTGTTCATAAAAAAATTGTTTTATGATATTGTGGTTGCTGATGTGATTGGAAAGTATGATTGTTAGTTGTGGATAACTAAAGTTGTTGAGATGATTTAATATGCATGATTTGTATTGATGATTTGGACTGCTATATAGTATTATTTGTAGGTTGGGTAGAGACAAATTACAGTCGTTATGCTGCCGAATTTTCTAAGGAAACTTAGGACTTTAAATAAAATACTCCACACATTCAGTTCCAATATTTAAACCTAAATATATGTATGTTAGCTAATTTGATTTATTTTGTAATAAGGACGGATTTATCCTTTTCAGTTATTTATTTTGTTATTATAGATGTTAAATTTTGTTATATGCATGTTACAAATTAAATTGATTTTACTTAATTGGAAAAAATTATTTGGTGATAGAGTGTAATTGTTATTCTATTTTTTCAGATATTGTATTTTGTGTGAAAAATGGATAAGGATAGATCTTGGATGTATTGTCGATTAGATGTAGATGGATTCATTAGAGATGAATTTTTGAATGGAGTTAAAGAGTTAATTAGTTTTGCATTTTGTCATCCGGAGGTAGTTAGTGGAAATCGAATTAAATGTTCTTGTAGCAAATGTATGAATAAACAATTCTTGGAAGTCGATAAGGTGCGGAAACACCTTTATTACAAAGGTTTTGTTGTTGGGTATACCACTTGGAATCAACACGGAGAAATTAAAGAAGGACAGTCATCACAAAATATGAATGAAACAGTTGATCCACTATCTGGGGTGAGACCTGAGGGACAAAATCCATATGTTAGAATGGTTACGGATGCTTTTCAAATGGATGATGACGTAATTGGTAATTCTGTGAACAATTCAAGAAGTGAGGAGCAATATCCAGATTCATCTGCTACATATTTCTATTCTCTATTGAATGATGCAGAAGAACAACTATGACCTGGTTGTTTAATGCACACAACATTATCGGCTGTTTCACAACTTTTGAACTGGAAGTCAAAGTTTAATATAAGTGAAGCATGCTTCAATCGTTTATTGGGGATTATGAAGCCTATGTTACCAGAAGATGATAATTTGCCACAAACCAACTATGAAATGAATAAGAAGCTAGAAAAATTGGGTCTTAGTTATGTTAAAATAGACGCATGCAAGAATAATTGTTTGTTGTTTGATAAATAATATGCAGAGGATGAGTATTGTCAAATATGTGGTCAACCTCGATATAAACCTATCTCAACAGTTGGTGGACGAGGAAAAAAAAATACCTTATAAGGTTTTACATTATTTGTCATTAATTCCGAGGTTACAAAGGCTTTTTATGTCGTCAGTAACTGCTAAGTTTATGACATGGCATGTTGAAAGTCGAAATACTAACGGAGTGCTCAATCATCCTGTTGATGGGGAGGCATGGCAAAAATTCGATAGTATTCACCAATCGTTTGCTGCTGATCCTCGGAATGTAAGACTCGGTTTGTGTGCTGATGGATTTTGTCCTTATGGCCCGGCATCGAGATCATACTCTTGTTGGCCAGTAATGCTTGTTGTTTACAATTTTCCTCCATGGATGTGCATGAAACAACCATATTTGTTTCTCAATATGATAATTCCTGGAAGGAAAAGTCCATCACATAACATTGATGTTTTCTTGAGACCTTTAATTGATGAGTTAAAGGTGTTGTGGGAACATGGTGTTGAGACTTATGATGCTCACAGAAAACAGCATTTTATGTTAAGGGCCGCATTGTTATAGACGATTAATGACTTCCCTGCTTATGGAATGTTATCTGGGTGGAGCACCTATGGTCGATTATCTTGTCCTTATTGCATGGAACGTACAAAGGCCTTTAGGTTGCAGTATGGACTAAAGCCTTGCTTTTTCGATTGTCATCATCAATTTTTGCCTCCTAATCATCCTTTCAGGAGGCAACGTGACAAATTTAGTAAAAAGGTAGATCATGATCCTCCAGTGCAGAGATTGTCAGGTGAAGAAGTATTGCAACAATTAGATGCCATCAACGATTTACCATACGGTGCAAAATGTGATCCACAAAAACCTCCAGGGTTTAGGGTATCTCATAATTGGGTGAAGAAGAGTATATTCTGGGAATTGCCTTATTGGCATACAAATCTTATTCGACACAATTTGGATGTCATGCATATTGAGAAAAATATTTTTGACAATTTGTTTGACACCCTGATGGATGTTAAGGGGAAAACTAAAGATAATACAAATGCAAGAATGGATATGGCCTTCATTTGCAAAAGAAAAGAATTAGAATTGGTGAACAGTGATGGAAAAACATTAAAGCCTAAAACTTCATTCACTCTAAGCAAGGAGGAGCAAAAAAGACTATGTGCTTGGGTTAAAGAGTTAAGGCTTCCTGATGGGTTTGCATCAAATATAGCTCGGTGTGTTAATGTCGATAAATGCAAGTTCTACGGAATGAAATCTCATGACTGTCACATTTTTATGCAATGCTTACTTCCTATAGCTATTTGTGATTTTGTCCCAAATCCAATTTGGGATGCAATCACAGAGCTATCTCATTTTTTCAGAGATGTATGCTCATCGGAAATACGTGTAGATCACATGCAAGTTTTGCAAAGGAACATTGTACAAACCATTTGCAAATTAGAGAAGATCTTCCCCCTTCATTTTTTGATTGTATGGAGCATCTTTCAATCCACTTGCCTTATGAGGCTATAGTGGGCGGTCCAGTACAATATCGATGGATGTATCCTTTTGAGAGGTAATCACTTATAGTTAATTATTATTTAATGTTATACTAATATTTATCATCCCAAATATTCTATCTGAAAAAGTTAATAAAATTTTATTGCTTATAATATTCACTTCAGGTTTTTGCATCACTTAAAAAAGAAAATGAAAAATTCAGCTCATCCAGAAGGGTCGATATGTATGGCATACATAAGGGAAGAGATTTGAAACTTTGGTGCCTTGTATTTTGAACCTGAAGTTCAAACAAGATTGAACCATCCACCACGTAATGATGATGGAGGAGATGTTGATCCAATGAGACGTTTGTTCATTTTTAGACGTCCAGGTCGACCAATTGGGCCGACAAAAAATAATGCTCGATACTTGGAGGAAGATGACTACAATGTTGCGTGTATATACGTGTTAATGAATTGTGAGGAAATAGTTCCATATATTGAGTAAGTTATCTAAATCTAACTCATCGTTTAATGTTAAATTATATGGCTGATATAGTTGTTATCTTATTTAGTTTCAAATGTCATTGTAGGTCATTTGATGATATGATTAAAAGAGATCATCTGAATATCAGCGATGAACAATTAGAGAAAGCACGTCATGATCATTTTCCAAAATGACTTAAACAATTTGTAAGTACTATAAAAATAGAACAATCAGTAGTTTAAACTTAATTTTTAAAATTTTAATGCTAGGTTTCGCGGGGTTTCAGGTATTTGAACATGCCACTCAAATAGATCCACGTATTATTGAGATTTCTCATGGTCCTGGACGTATGATAAGGAGTTATCAAGGTTATTTTGTAAATGGTTTCAAGTTTCATACGTTGGATTATGGTCGATCTCGAAAAATAATGAACAGTGGTGTATGTGTCAAAGGCAGCTGCTACAATGATATTGATCGTGATTTTTATGGCATACTGACAGATATAATCGAATTAGAGTACTTTGAAATTGGGAATAAAGTTATGTTATTCAAGTGTCATTGGTTTGATACAGAACAAGGTCTTCATGTTGATCCCCGTCGCGGTCTTATTGATATCAAGCATAAATCTATACTTGTCAGTAACAGACCTTTTATATTAGCTGAACAGAGCCAACAAGTGTACTTTAGTCCTTATCCTTCTACAAAAAAAGATCGTCGTCATTGGTGGGCCGTATTCAAAACAAAAGCACGAAGTAGATTTAACCTTCGACGAAATGACGGTGGACAGATTCTAGATTTGAACGAAGGAGTTTACCAAGAAGTGGAAGTTTCGAACCCTAGAATTGTTGCATATTCAGACAAATTGGACAACCCGACTGTTCATAGTAGTTGCAAATATGGAGAAGTCAATCAATTTGCAGAAGAAGAAGAAGAAGAAGAAGAAGAAAAAGAAGAAGAAGAAGAGGAGGAGGAAGAAGAAGTGGAAGAAGAGGAAGAAGAAGAAGAAGAGGAGGATGAAGTATGGAATGATAAAACAGTTGGTAATGATAGAGAAGATGACAGTGATTACAATAATGAATAGTAAGAATTAAACATTTGATTGTAAAATAAATATTATTGGACTTTATTTACTTATTTCTAAAGATAATTTTTTTATCTGTATTGCAGATGAGAAGATTGAAAAAGTTAGCACAACGATCATATAGGTCCAAGTCTCCTCTACCTGGATTGGAGTTTGACTATAATCTTGACTTTGACATTCAGCCTCAATCTCAGCAGCCTACTCAATCTGATGCTCAGGCTCGTGATCGACTTTTAGCTCACCGTCCAAATCAGCCTTATTCTCGGCCTCTCGCCCAACCAAATCCATCTTCGAGTCGACCTGATCCAGCTCCTGATAATGATGATGACGACGATGATGATGCCATTTCAGCTCCTCCATCAGCGGTAGAACAACTATTACCCAGGCGAAGAATATCTACTGAGGAGGCTACACAAACTGCGGGTGGTAGTGGGAGTGGGAGTGAGAGTGGTGGTAGTGGTCGGAAAAGAACAAGAGGCCCAAATCAGAACCTTAAAACACCGCAAAACTCAGAGCATAGGTTATTCCTTACGCCACTTGGTAACAGGTATATTGCTTATACTTTTGTTTTATTTTCATACAACTATGATATTAAATATGGTATAATATTTGGCGATATCTTCTTTTTTGATTGATAGTTCTTTTGAAGACTCGAAGGGTGTGAGGACTATATCCAATTTAATTAAACAACATTACTCGGAACCATGGCCAACATGAAAAACGGTTCCAAATGAAGTGAAAGCACAGATGTGAATAAATTTCAAGTACATTACTTTGAAGTAAATAACTTGATAATTGGTCATAAACATATCGAAATGATAATTATCATTTATTTTTCTTTACAGGAGAAGTTCAGGTGGTCTGCTGATCAAACCAATAATGTCTATACAATTTGGGAGCACTTATGCAAGTCACGTTTTAGAGACCTGCTGCAGTTAGAGAGAAGACAAGCAATGCAATATTTTAATACAGATAAAATATCTGACTGTAAAGGGTACAACAAGTCGAAGTGGATTTCAGTCCAAATATGGGATCAATTAATTGAGAATGAATGGGGGACTGAAAGGTGGGAGGCGAAGTCAAAAAAAGGAAAACAGAATCGATTGACGGAAAAAGAAGGAACGATAACAAAGCATATCTTTTTATGAAAAATTGCATATCTTGTAATGTAGGCGAAACGTCTAGGTCGAGCACCGACATATAAAGAATTGTGTGATCGAACGCATAGACGTTTAGGTGGAGATGGTGATTATGTGGACAACAAATCCAAATCTGTCAGTGTACGTAATGCATTCTATTGGCTTCTAATATGGTTTTCTCGTTATTAAAGTTTACTGTTTATTATCCTTCTTCTAATTACATTGTAGGAAAAGTACGCTACTTCATTGACTCAGAAATACGACTAGGATATAAGCACCCATCCTCCTTTTGATCAAGCTGCATGGTGTGAGGTAATTGGAGGGATGGAGAGTACGCGTACACATACGTACGGATTTGGGACTAGGCCACATCGCCTTGATTTACAAATGGGCACAAACATTGCATCTGCCTCTGGTTCCACCCAATCTTCTTGCGCATCTCATTCAGCTGATAGTCCTTTTCCTTATCCTACTCCTGGTGTGATGGGTACTCCTGACACAAATTCAAAGGTGCAGCAAATGAAAGAGGACGTCAGATTCATTTCAAACAAGATTGATAATCTGGAAGGAAAGTTGTTTGATTTTATGGATCAGATGATGAACTTGATGGCAAGGAATGCCAATAACACAGGAGCACCTGGACCTGGACCGTCTGGATCTGGAGCTCACCCTAATTAGTGACAGTACACTTTTTATTTTATTTTATTTTGTTTTCTTATGAATTCTGGATGATATTTGTGATGATGATTTGATCAGACTGTATATGATGATAATTTTCAATTAATAGTTGATGTTAGTTTTGACATATAGTTGTGATATATATTTTATGTTTGTTTTTATTGATTTTTACAAGTCTATTACATTATTTTAGGTACACGAATTTAAGCAAAAAAAGTATTAAAAATATATAGTTAAATTAGGTACGAAAATCCATCGTCGAAGCCTATTAGTGACAGAAAATTTAATTAATTAACAAAATAAACATATAAATTAGAGACGGACATCCGTCGCTGAAACATTTTTGCGACGGAACCTTAATTAAATCAAATAATAAAATTAGCGACGGAATTTCGTCGCTGAAACATTTCAGTGACGGATTTTATTAGCGACAGAGTTCCGTCGCTAATATGTTTCAGCGACAGATATTATTAGCGACGAAAATTCGTCGCTGATTGATTTTACCAACAGAACTAGATCCATCGTTGATTTCTTTTACCGATAAAAATTTAGTTATTTCAAGCACATATATTAGCGACAGCAATCCGTCGCTGATTCTATTTAGCGACGGAAAAAACAGCGTCGAAATTTCGTCGAAAAAAGTTTTCAACGACGAAAATTATTTACGACGGAATTATCGACGAAAATTTTCCCTCAGCGACGAAAAACTTTCAACCACTTCATATTTGCGACGAAATTAGCGACGAAACATTCCGTCGCTAATTCCGTCGCAAATGAGCATTTGCGACGGAATTCAAAAATTAGCGACAAAAATTTCATCGCTGTTACCGCTTTTTCTTGTAGTGAAGGCTGAAGCAGTAGGCGGACTGGGGAGCTCTGTTCTCTGAAACTGAAAAAAAAAAAAAAAGAGAAATGAGGGGCAGGAACTAGCATAGCACCCTTCTCAAACTGGTCCAACAGCAACTGGAGAACTGTGTGAAGTGCAAACACATGCTTAAGTGAGATGAAACAGAGGATTCAATATCTATGAGACAGTGAGCAGAATGAAAATGAGAAAGAGAGAGTTGAGGTGAAGAGCTGGAGTAATCGGTGTAACCAGCGGGAAGCAAGCAACTTTAGTGGAAGCTAAGATAGGCATTGATTTTGGTGACTGTCGGGGCTGGTTTTCATGGCAATCCTCGGTGCTATTTGAGACGAAACCAGACATCATGCTAGCTTGTTCAAACATGAAGCACTAGCGAGGAGATTACTAGTGTCTTGCCTTAGTGCAGAATCGAGTCTCATAGAGTTCTTAAAGGCTGGACTGAAACTGTAGAATGGATCCTCTCAGGTTTTAAAGGATAGGCTAAAGCAAGATACTACACCAACATGGGACAGTGATGGTTCAGTGATAGTGGAGACAACCAAGATGAAGCTCGGTTTGAAAGTTATCCAAGAGGAATGGGGCATTGTCCAAAAGAGGAAACAAAAACAAAACTGAAGCAGTAGTGTGCCAAAGATACAAGGATAGAACAGTGGTGAAATGGCCTGAAATCGAAGGGAGCATGAAAGAGTTTCCTAGGTTATGAGTGGCCACCAAGATCGGGAGCCATGAAGGTGAAGGAAGCAGCACCGAGGGAGAGAAACAGTGAAGGGGACGAGTGGAAGGAGAAGGTGGAAAGCCTGCTGCCAACGATTCTGATTCAGAAAAGAGGGCTTGGACGTGAAGATGATGGTGATGGAGGAGTTGTCGAGCTGAGAAGAATGGAAGGGAAATAGAGAAAATATTGAATAGTAACAACGCAAAAGGAAGAAAGAAAAGAGAAAGAAGAAGTAGTAGTGGGGGGAAAGAATGAAATAATTCAAAAAAATAATATATATATATTAGGTGAACATTACAAAAAGATATATATATATATATATATATATATATATTAGAGAAGAGAATAAAAATTGAAGAAAAAGGAGACAAGTGTATTGAGAATTTGGGAATTCGGGAAAAAGGGCTCCGACGAAAATAACCCGAGTGGATCGGACTCGTTGACTTGCTACGTCGAGATAATCGAGAACTACAGACAGATATTAAGGTAAGGAATTTATGCAAGTTTTAGAGATAATTGTACGTATTTTATGATTTCAAGTGTATTTTTCCTAAATAAGTAAGGTTACGATTTTGACGCATCATAGGTAATTCGAATAAATAAGATACTAAGAATACAAATTTCAACGTAGGAGAATCGTAGAAGAATTTAAGGGAGATACTTGGAGGCGTCACTACTCGAACTTGGAATTTTTGATAAATCGAGGTAAGGGGTACAATTTAATTTAGCTCTGATAATGAACCCTCATTGCATTGATAAAAAGATTTTATGAAGCACTATTATGTTTTGAAATGATTTATGATTAATTTCATACTTATGGAACGATTTACGAAACATGATTTTGTTTTATGAAATGTTCACTGAGTGCATCTATGTTTATGAAATGAATTTCCTGAAGAATGAAAATGCATGGAAGTTTTATGGTTGTTTGAAAACCTATATTTATGCTTTGAAAGGAACTTTTGACTTTTTCAAAAGTATTCAAGAAAAGAGAAAAGAATTTTTGAGACTATAGGTTTCATGCATGGCTACTTCTCGTGGTGTTCCGGCTCCACCACTTGAGTGCCGGTACGTAGGGCCCCTATAGCACTTGACTCTACCTGTGTGGTTGATGTCTTGCTACTTGTGGTTAATGATGATGATGTTTTGGTAGTATCTTGTGCCCGTGCAGCACGCATAAATGTTTCTCGCACGGAGAGTGCCTTCGGTGCTCGTGCCCTAGCTAGGTGCTAGAGAAAGTACGAAAGATAGATATTACCCATGTTTTTATGAAAGTGTTGTACGACCCTGATCCAGTCTACAACCCCCTTACCATTGCCATAGGTATGATTGACTCTCTTCGGAGAATGACACGTATCGCATGACTTAGTTAAAGCTTAGTCTCCATGATTATAATTATGATAATGAATATGTTTATGATGATGATGATGATGATGACGACGAATGATTATGTTTTATGCAATGTTTATGAATGACGATGATTTTATGAAATTATCCATGATTGATGAAAATTTTATGAAACAGTTAAGCATGTTGTTTGATTTAAAGAAAATCATGCTTCATATTTTCTTATGATCACTATGCACGAAATGAAAGTTTACACATCTTTTAAAAGATTGGTTTATGAATGATTTTACATGCTTTTACATATCAGTACTATTTTAAATGCATTTTCTTACTAAGCTTTTTCCCGAAAGCTCACCCCTTCACCTCTTAGATTGTTTGCAGTGAACTACTATTGATAATTACTGCGTAGACTGGCAGATACGAGATTCCCTAGGCTACCTTTTGTACATGCGTGAGGTATACATTCTATCTCTTTACCAGACCATTTGTATGCACAGACATCTATTGAAAGTAATGTGTCGGGATGTAACCTGTATAAAGATAAATGAAATGAAATATTTTTAAGGATTGACACTGAACAGGAATACAACCTAAATGACTAAAGGGTTAAGTTGCAAGCCGAAGTTTTTTTTTTTTAAAATTCCCTAATTTTTATAGGTCACAGGTCGTTACACTCCTTGTACACTTTTAAATCTTTTTTTCTCTTTACTGTTTCAACTTGAAGTTGCTCAATTTTCCCCCATTATCGAGGCTCGATTTGGCTTCTAAAACATAATGTGGGTGCTCTTTCCACACTCTCCTTGCTTTGCAGAAATTTAAACTCTTTCTTAAGGGCCCATAACAACCATCTTCGACACCAAAAGCCAGCCACACAAAGTAGTAAATTTAACTTTATTTTGAGCTTCCAATGAGAGCCGATTTCTACATTTTCCTTCACTAGGCATTATAGCCTTTCCTTTCTTCCACATTCCATCTCGATCACAACTCTTTCTTTCATTCACCTCGTACAGGACACAAATTCTCTATATCTAGTTGTTTCATTTCCTGCTTCTTCCTTCACTTCTCGCGTTCGTCTTCCTCTGCGTCTCACGATTTTCCCTTGCCTTGCCAAACTCTGTTTTAGTTTCCTCCACTTCTCTCTTTCGCTTTAGTTTTCTATAGAGGACAAAGCTTCCTCTGTTTTTTGGTTCTTCAACATAGCCTGAAACGGTCCTTCTTCTCACCTGAAACCACATCACTTGAGGCCCCTGGACAGCCCCACTGCTTACGCTTTCAACACCTAAAACCAGCTTGCCTAGCCATCCTCCACGCATCGCCCAGGAAACCTTCCTTCCAGCCTCATCATCTCTGCTTGGTTTCAATTTCTAGAGGATGGAACTCCTCAATTCCAACCTCCTCTTTTTAGTCTCCTACTTCAGCCCTCTATTTTCTAGTCACCAACGATCAGCCACCATTGTTCACCTCTGCTCCTTTCTCGGCTCCAACCTTCTCTGCTCTGAACTGACAAGGACAGCCCCCTGCTTCGGGCTTCTTCAAAGTGAAAATGTGTTTCACTTCTTCCTCTTTTGCTACTGCCTCCAATATTTTTATATTTCTTTCTCTCCTCGCTACTCCTCCCTTCAGCGGGTCTTTATCTATTGTTTCATTTCTCTTCGTAAACTTTTCCTCTGCATTTTCCCACCTAACCTCTCGATTTCTAGCCCTTCATGTTAGGAATTATTTGTGTGGGCCTACATATATCAATTTATTATACATTACAAGTTATCTAACTTGTTTTAGTCCACTTAAAAGTGATCAAATAAAGTTATTGGACTTCAGTGCATCATAATTAGTATGAGCTTTACAATGTGTAGAGACCTGATATTTTATTCTATTTTAATGATGGGCCAAAATAGGATAAAATATACTTCAGTTATAAATAGGTTATGGTCCACAGTCTAAACATAATTTTTCTCATTCTCATATCCCATCAGTGAGTGAGTTAGGGTTTTCTCTTAAAAGTAAAAGTTTAGATTGGAAGACTGCTAACCCCAATCAATCAATTTCAATGGATCTAGATATGCTTCTGTATTCTAATTTTCTTGATGATTGAACATGAGATCCTGGATATAAATATTATGTAATTATAGTTTTCCAACAAGTGGTATCAAGAGCCAATTCATGTCTAATCATTAAAAATTAATTTTTTTTTTTGTTTTGGCTGAAAGAAAATCAATAATATAAAGATTATGTTTTACTTGAGGGATTGTTTGATCCTTATCGGCTTGATTTGTCCTAATTTTTTGATGTTTTCATCCGATTTTTACATGGGTGTTGTAGAATACACATTTAATTTCAATTATGTACAGTTAATTAGATGAAAATAAGTCTAAAAAAAATTTAAAAAAATAAAGAAAATTACAGAACAGACCCGAACAAGTCTGTTCTAGGTTCAGCTGGGTCAACCCGACCCGATTGGATGAAGAAGAAGCAGAGAGATTTCGGGATCTCCCTTGATGGTCGGGCAGCCACCATTTCCTCTAATCTTGAATGAAATTCAATTTTAAAATTTTTGGTGATTTTCTGGAATTTTTTGGAATCGTTAAATATTTATTATTTAATATTTTGCATTATTTGAATTAAAGTTGTATGTTATGCACATGATTATTCTTGTTTTGCTTTATGGTGATAAGTTTTATGATACTCTGAGTTGATTGACATTATGTACTCTCCCTGAAATTGTCAATATATTTATGTACTCTCACCTACAAACATGTGCATATTTTATGAAAAATAAAGTTTCAAAATAAATTAAATTGATATAAAATGCCATCAAAATGACTCTTTTATATTAATTTATTTATTTTGAAAAATAAGGTTGTTATTAAGGAATTTATATGACAGTGTTTTTTAATTCATGCGAGAAATAATCGGCCCAAAGAAAGATTATTTTTTTGCCAAATTATTAACACATAAGGTAGTAAATATGTGATAAAATTTTTTTTTCCATTCATGTAATATGTCGGTCTAAAGAAAGGCATATTATTGGCAGAATTTGGTTATCAATATTTACTAATAAAGTTTAAGAGTACCGCTTATAAATTGATATTTATGTCCAAAGACTAAATGTCAATGTTGTGCTTGGTATCTTATGAGCCCAAAATTATTTGGTTGTGAGCTAATTATTATTTTCTGCTTACAGTTAATATTTCTTCTATATCTGCCAATTTAAATAACATTTCAGTACTTAATAGCACTAACTTTGAGAAATGAAAGGAGCACGTAACCATTGTACTTGGGTGTATGGATCTAGACTATACGATCATGTCAGAACAACCTCTCGCCCCTACTGATAATAGTTCAGCTACGGAAAGGGCACTTTATGAAAAATGGGAGTGTTCAAATTGCATGAGTTTGATGATCATAAAGCACTCAATTCTGGATGCCATTAGGGGCGCAATACCTGAGGAAGAAATGCTAAAAGTTTTCTTAAGCAGATTGCAGACAGATTTGCTGCAAATGAAAAGGTCGAAACAAGTACTATTCTAACTAAACTTGTTTCAATGCGGTATAATGACAAAGGAAACATAAGGGAATACATTATGAAAATGTCTAATCTTGTTACAAGATTAAGTGCACTAAAGTTAGAGTTGTCTATAGACATACTTGTGCACTTGGTCTTGATATCTCTTCCTCCACAATTTAATCCCTTTAAGATAAATTACAATACTCAAAAGATAAAATGGACTCTTAACGAGCTCATTACTCAGTGTGTGCAAGAGGAAGAGAGACTGAAAACAAGATAAGATAGAAATTGCTCAATTAACATTTTCTTCCAATGGTAATGTTGCCAACAAGAAAAGGAAAAGGAACAATACAGGAAAAGGCACTGCAAACATTAGAACTTCACAGCCTAAGGGGCAGCAGAAACAGGATAAGGTGATCATTTGTTTGTTCTGCCGTAAGGATGGACATGTGAAGAAGGATTATTCCAAGTACGAAAAATGGCTTGCCAAAATGGATAAACTTCTCAACCTTGTTTGTTCTGAAGTTAATTTGGCTTTAGTACCCAATCATACTTGGTAGATAGATAAAGGTGCAACTACTCACATAAGTGTGACAATGCAGGGCTGTCTAAGGAGCAGAAAGCCAACTGATGATAAAAGTTTCATCTATGTGGGAAATGGCGAGAAAGCTCCCGTTGAGGCTATTGGTCTATTTAGATTAAAGTTAGAATATGGTTCTTATTTAGATTTGGATGAGACTTTTTATGTACCGTCATTTAGACGGAATTTGATTTCTGTTTCTAATTTGGACAAATCGGGTTATTCTTATTCATTTGAAAATGAAAAATTTAGTCTCTTTCAGTATTCAAATCTTATTGTTACCGGTTCTTTAATTGACAATTTATATAAATTGGACCTACATGCCTCATATGTTAATGAATACTTGCATATAAATAATTATGGTACAAAACACAAATTAATTAATGAGAATTCTTCTATGTTATGGCACAAGCGTTTATGACATATTTTTGAACAAAGAATACGGAGACGTGTGTCAGAAGAAATTCTCGATTCCCTTGATTTTTCAGATTTCAAAATATGTATTGAGTGTATTAAGGGAAAACAAACAAATATCAAGAAAATAGGTGCCAAAAGGAGTTCAAACGTCTTGAAATTAATTCATACTGATATATGTGGTCCATTCCCTACGACTTCTTGGAATGGTTAATAGTATTTTATTACTTTTGTAGACGATTATTCTTGCTATGGGTAACTATACTTAATTCATGAGAAGTCTCAGTCATTGGACGTTTTCAAGAACTATAAAGCTGAAGTTGAAAATCAACTTGGTAGAAAAATTAAAGCCGTTAAATCTGACCGTAGTGGCGAATACTATGGTAGATATGACAGATCAGGTGAACAACATCAAGGACCCTTTGCAAGGTATTTAGCAGAATGTGGATCGTTCCTCAATACACCATGCCAAGGACTCCAACTCAAAATGGTGTAGCTGAGAGACGAAATTGAACCCTAAAAGATATGGTAAAAAGAATGATAAATCATTCTTCTTTACCAGAATCACTTTTAGAAGAAGCCTTAAAGGCTGCAGTGTATATCCTTTTTCGAGACGAGAAATGCTAAGTTCATTGAGGATGTTGAATATAGTGGGAGTGTTAAACCCAGAGATCTTGTCTTTGAAGAAGAACATGTCACTGTTCCTACAGTTGCAATTGAAAATGATTAGGTAATTATGGCTAGCATTGTTCAAGATACAAATACAGGTTATCAAGATACTCCTGGGTTACTGTAAGACCCAAATTTTTGTGTTATTTCTTTTCGAATATGTCATTTGAATATGTAATTATGATATATCGATAAATAAGGAAGAAATAATAAAATTTCGAGTTTATCTGATGAAATTGGAAGTCGGTAAATTTTAAAATATCGAAATAAGAGATTGAGTTAAATCGGAATAAACCAAATGAAAATAGGTTAAACCGATTTAAAATATGGAGTCAGAACGCAAAAATATAGGGAGTCCAAAAAGAGAAGTTAGTTCGAAAATGATAACCCGAAAATCACCCTATAATGAGAATTTATCTCCGAAATAAATGAAAAAAATTATATTTTCGGAGAAATAATAAAAATAGAATATGATGTACATATATATCTATTTTTCGAAGCAAAATTAAATAAAATTTATGTACCCGGGTTATGGTAATATAATATTTTTATAATAATATAAAATAACTGTTTATTATTATTATAATAATATTATATAAAATATATTATTATATTAGGGACATATATTATATTATATTATATTATATTATATTAAGGTATAATATAATATAATATAATATATAGATTATATATAGAAAAAAAGAGAGAGAGAGAGAGAGAAAGAATCAGAAAGTTGAAAAAAAAAAGAGTGAAAATCGAAAAAAAAAAGGAAACTGAAGCAAATCGTGCGAAGAAACAGTGACCGGAAATCGAAATCACCGTTTCCTCACCACCAGCGACCAACGGCTGCGAGGGAGTGCGAGGAAGACACCGGCGAGGGACGACTGGCAACCCAGGAGGCGACTGGACGTCGACACGCGTCGTGAGAGCTGTCGAAAAGGCAGATCGGCGAGGATAAGCCCGCGGAAAGAAAGGAGGATTCGCCGGCGTCGGCGGCGATCTGGGTTGAGCCAAGCCAAGCGAAGCTTCCCCAGGCCGAGGCGCACCCAACGGTGGCCGACCCACCCCGAGAACCGGTCGACAGCGCCGGCAACGACCAAATCTCCACTAAATCGGATCGGACCGGTTCAGTGTGAAAGGGTATGAACCGGTCTGAACCGGTTCACTCAAAGGAGAGAGAAAAAAATTGGAAAAAAAATTCAGTGGGATCCCGGCACAGCAGTAGACTGGTAAGTGGTCGAAAATCGGTCGAATTATTTTTCGGATAATTAATTTGAATTTATATTAGACCAAAATTAACGGGTTTAAATATATATTGCTGTATAGCGAAAAAAACGGTAGGCGACGTGTACGAGTCTGAGCGGATCTCCACTTACGTGCCACCAAGGAAATATTCGGCTTTCGAGAATACATCCGGAGCCAATTAGACTGCGCAATCCAAGAATATCAAGAGAATTGAATACGCAGTCGACACATTTTTCAGGTAAGGGATTTATGGAATCTATTAGAGGTAGCTATACGTATATTTCTTACCTTCTGTATACAAATAAATACTGTAGAGTATATAGATTTGATTTACAGATGAAATTATACTGTAAAATTATCGAAAAAGCATAAATGCATAAAGTGCATGCTTTCAGTGTTGTTATCGTGAAAAGTTGTTTTGCAAGTGTAGAATGGTAGACTGGCTCAAGATTTTACTGTCTGCATTAAATGTCACGTTTTTCAAAGTTAAGCGTGCTTGAGTGGAAGAAATTTCAGGATGGGTGACCATCGAGAAATTACCCATCTTGTTCTGTATTGCACAGTTTTTCATGCTGAACTCGATTTTGAGCACTGTTTTCATGGGAAGTGAGACATCTATCAATTTTCTGTGTAAAAAGGTGCTAGAGCCAATGCGGTACTATTGGTTATCCGATTTGCTCGCACTTACTTTTAAACTGAATTTGAGAATGAAATCGGTGTTAGAGCTATGTGTAAGCTGAGTGAGACACTAAAGAGCTCGCACTGGGTTTTGAATTCATGCTGGAGTCGTCAGGTATTATTAAGTGTTTGTACTCTGACTGGCTCGCTGGTGAATTCCTAAACTTATAATGATTCTGAGTAAAACCATGCTGAAGTCGTCGTGTGATGCTAGGTGTTCTTGCACTGACTTGTTCGCACGAGGTTTTATGGATTTGATGTAGTGTGAGTACAAAACCATGCTGCAGCCATCGTGTGATGCTATGTGTTCTTGCACTGACCTGCTCGCATGTGATTTTGAGACATGAAAATGGATGATAGTGATACTGAGATGGTAGACCTCGAGATTACTCGGTCCCTCAGCTATATCACAATATATAAGGATCCTTGGAGTACTCTGTACCGTGAGGTAATCCACGGAGTAAGATGTACCGTGATATCTTAGTGATCTTAGTGAGCTGACAGGATGATTGATCTGCCTCCCTAAGCATGGGATTCCAGCACACCTGATCCGTGATTGCCTAGAATCTAGTGATTATGGCCATATGTCCCCGTGATTGATATTACATCCCAGCCAAGTCTCATTTATGATTGAATTGCTGAGTGCAAAGTGTTTTCTAAGTGGGTGTTATGTGATTTGAAATGAATGTGTGCTAGGTGAACTAAGTGAATTGAATAAACTTTCTAGCGAATTAATGTTTTTGCATAGATTGCTGTCATTTTCAGTAAATGCATTTGTTTTACAATGAGTTAAAGCATGCATAATGAATGTGAAACGTGTTTAATGAAATTGAACACTTGTTTTAATGAATGATTTATCGAACTGAAAATGTTCGAATGAAATGTTTTAAAGAAATGAGTGAAAGTGTTTGACAGTGAATGAAAACGTGGTTATTGCAATTATTGCACCGTTTTTCGTGTGTGTACTGTTTTTATAAGTATTAAAGTATACACTATCAGCATGTAGATAGTATGATTATCTGCCTGCTTTCATATTTTTCTTACTGAGCGCATTAGCTCACCCCCTTATTTTTCACCTCCACAGATTCTGCGCATTAGAGTGTGTCCGCTGCATTTATTTCTGCTACCGTGCTCTCTAATCCTCCAGCAGTATTGAGGTATACACATATGCGAATTTTGTATCTACTTAGTAATGCACAGTAACGTTATCTTTTGTATTTGGGGAAGTATATAACAGAAACTGATGTAGATGACTTAGTTATAAAAAAAAATCACACAGTTTCTATATTATTTTATGCAACTCTGATAAGAAATGATTGAATGGATGAGAATGAGGTAACTGACATTGACTCACAGCCCAACCAATAGAAGTGTGTAGTCGCGAAAATGGGTCGTGACAGAAGTGGTATCAGAGCGGAGTTGGTCTGAAGTGAGTCAGTGCTAGTAATTAGAAAAAATATATATCCTCATAATACTGTGCATTATTTAGATACAATTGTGTATACCGAGCTGGATTTAGACTGAGAAACTTGTTGTGTATGCAGGATGTCGGATAGACGTCGCAGTAGTAGAGGTGAGAGTTCGCGCTCTCATGGGCGTAGAGATGAGCCCGAGAGGCGCAATTGGTCTAGTTCTGCTAGAGCTCCACTTGATTCTGGTGATATCGCAGATACACATATAGCGCGGTTAGAGCGGAGTGTAGACACTATCATAGGGTTATTGACACAAGTGATGGTCAGGATTGAGGGTAGACAGGGCATAGCCAATCAGGCGAACCCTACTGGTCAGACAGCTGCTCTTGAGAGACCTGCACCTGCACTTGCACAGCCTGCACCGAGACCTCGGGCTGCAGAGGCAGAGATCCCTGTACCCCCTCTAGTTCAGGACATTCCCCCTCTAGTTCAGGACATTCTCCTACCAGATCAGGACCCTGTAGTTCCACAACAAGTTAGTGGAGAAGGAGTCTATGACTGTGATTTGGGCAGATTGAGAGAGTTTCGAAAGTTCAGACCACCTTCGTTTAATGGGGTGAAGAACCCAGTGTTAGCTGAGCATTGGATACGTAATATAGAGAAGCTCTACAGATTCTTCCATTGCTCAGACACAGAGAAGGTCACCTTTGCGGCTTTTGTGTTAGAGGATGAGGTCGAGCATTGGTGGGTGGCCACACAGACGATGTTGAGTGCCCGACACCCGATTGTGACTTGGGACATATTCTTGGATGCCTTTCGGAGGCAGTACATTCTAGCCACTGCACGGAGGAAGATGCAGATGGAGTTCATGACATTGACTCAGGGGAACCGGACAGTGAATGAGTATGAGTCTGGATTCACATCCCTGGGCAGATATGATACAGTCACCATGGGCCTGGAAGAGAGAAAGGTTCAGAAATTTCTTGAGGGACTGAGACCTTCCATTAGAGCTCGACTAGCTCCACTGGACATTACCACTTATGAGGAGGCAGTACGCAGAGCTCAGCTGTGTGAGCAAGATTATGAGTTGCATGTCTCAGAATTGAACAGGAGTGGTAAGGACAAAGATAGAGACCGAAAGAGGTCAGTTGATGATAGAGGGTTTCGAAAGGGCCGAAGGTTATTTGGTAAGGGGCCTAAGTTTGAGGAGGTACGAGAGAGGCCTACGAAGCCTCCAGTGTATCCAGTTTTACCTCCAGCACCAAGGGGCATAGTTATTGGTGGACCCTGACCTACCACCGAGTCATGTAGAGTGTGTGGTAGATATCATGGGAGTAGGCCATGTCCAGTATTGACTAGAGTTTGTTACAGGCGTGGTAAGCCAGGGCACAGGATACGTGATTGCCCGAAATTGATTGAAACAGCCCGTCAGAAAGGGTAAAGAGCCAGAGAGAGCCACAGTTGATACACCTGCTCTTAAGAGGAAGGCCACAGCTGAGGAGAAGGGGAAGCAAGTTGTTGGTCGTGGGCGAGTGTTTGCTTTGGACCAGGCTTCTGCTGAAACTTTGAAGGATGTAATAAAAGGTACCATCCTAGTCTTTGATTTTAAAGCATTAGCATTGATTGATCCTGGTGCCACGCATTCATTTATATCGCCTATCTTTGCATGTAAATTGATAGAACATGTAATACCTGTACCTCTAGGTATGATTTTGCTTATAAGCACTCCACTTAGAGAGAATGTAATGACAAAGTATGTATGCAAAGATTGTAAATTAAAAGTAGGGGAGAAGGATATGTCGGCTGATCTCATCCTATTAAATATGAAGGATTTTGATGTAATATTAGGAATGGATTGGTTGGCTGCAAACTATGCTGTTTTAGATTGTTATGCTAAGACAGTAATGTTTTCCACCCTCGAAAAGTATCTTGTAAGATTTGAAAAGAAATGAAAGAGTATGTTAAGTAGCTTAATGAACAAATGACTTTACTAATAAATTGAATATTGATATGTTGAAGGTTTTATCGCATATGTGGTTGATATGGATAAGGTACACCCAGAATTAGCTGACATCCCAGTGGTTAGAGAGTTCTCTGATGTCTTTCCGGATGAGTTACCAGGGTTGCCACCAGACAGGGAGATGGAGTTCTATATTGATTTGGTGCCTGGTACTGAACCGATATCCAAACCACCATATAGAATGGCTTCAGTGGAATTGGAAGAGCTAAAGAAGCAGTTACAAGAGTTGTTGGATAAGAGGTTCATCAGATCGAGTGTTTCACCTTGGGGAGCACCGGTTCTATTTGTGATGAAGAAGGATGGGAGCCTCCGACTGTACATCGACTATCGGTTGTTGAATAAGGCTACCATCAAGAATAAGTATCCCCTTCCGCGTATTGATGATCTGTTGGATCAGTTACAGGGAGCACAGATCTTTTAGAAGATTGATCTGAGGTCTGGGTATCATCAGTTGAGGATTCAGATTGGAGATGTCCCCAAGACAACGTTCCATACCCGTTATGGTCATTATGAGTTTTTGATTATGCCATTTGGGTTGATGAATCCTCCTGTAGCATTTATGGCTTTGATGAATGATGTGTTTAAGCCATACCTAGACAGATTCGTGATTGTCTTAATAGATGACATATTGGTGTACTTGAAGTCCAGGGAAGAGCATGAGCAGCACTTGAGAACAGTGTTACAGACCCTTCGAGATAAAGAGTTGTATGATAAACTCAGTAAGTGTGATTTCTGGCTGAATGAGATATCATTTTTGGGTCATGTAGTCTCAAGAGACGGGGTGTCAGTGGATCCGTCCAAGATAGAGGTTGTGGTACAGTAGGAGAGACCCAAGACAGTTACAGAGATCCGTAGATTTCTAGGTTTGGCAGGTTATTATCGACGGTTTGTAGAGGGATTCTCTAAATTGGCTGCTCCATTGACACGTCTCACTCGGAAGAATGTGACATTTGAGTGGGATGATAATTGTGAAAAAAGTTTCTGCGAGTTGAAGCACAGACTGACCATCGCACCTATTCTTACTATACCCACCAGCTTAAGAGGTTTTTCAGTGTATACAGATACCTCGGGACAGGGATTGGGCTGTGTGTTGATGCATAACGAGAAGGTAGTCGCTTATGGATCCAAACAGCTTAAGGACCATGAGAGAAACTACCCGACCCATGATTTAGAATTGGCGGCCGTGGTATTTGCATTGAAGATATGGTGCCACTATTTGTACGGTGAGAAATTTCAGGTGTTTACAGATCATAAGAGCCTCAAATATATATTTTCACATAAAGAGTTGAATATGAGGCAGAGAAGGTGGATAGAGCTTCTGAAAGATTATGATTGTGAGATATTGTACCATCCAGAAAAAGGCTAATGTTGTGGCTGATGCCTTTAGCAGAAAGAGCCTTGGAATGGTATCGCACATGATGGTCAGGGATTATGAGCTGCTCGAGCAGTTTGCTCACCTCAGTTTGGATATAGACCCTCTTGATAGTGACAGTGATTGTGTGATAGCTAGCCTGCGAGTGGAGCCAGATTCGATTGACCGGATACGACAGGCTCAGTATGCCGATCCGCTGTGTGATGATCGGGTGAATCAGATTCAGAGGGGTGATGTGGTCGATTCCTTTATGAGTGATGATGGCCTACTGAGGTTTAGAGGCAGGATTTGCGTTCCCGATGACCCAGAGTTAAAGAGATTAATTTTGACAGAAACTCATTCATCGAGATATACATTGCATCCGGAGAGTAACAAGATGTATCAAAATCTTCGGAGAGTTTATTGGTGGTCAGGGATGAAGAGAGACATCGCAGAGTTTGTGGTAAGGTGTCTCGTATGTCAGCAGGTTAAGGTAGAGCATCAGAAGCCTGCGGGGTTATTGCAGCCTCTACCTGTACCGACTTAGAAATGGGAGCATGTCACCATGGATTTCATCATGAGATTGTCGAGGACTAGGAGGAATCATGATGCTATCTGGGTCGTGGTGGATAGATTGACGAAATTCGCCCACTTTTTGGCCATGAAATCCACAGATACTCTGAGTACTTTGGCAGAGTTGTACGTACGGGAGATTGTGAGGCTACATGGTGTTCCAGTGAGCATTGTATCAGATAGGGATTCCCGCTTTACTTCTCATTTCTGGGAACACTTTCAGTAAGCTATGGGAACCCAGTTGAGTTTCAATACAGCTTTCCATCCTCAGACTGATGGTCAGTCAGAAAGGACTATCCAGACATTAGAGGATATGTTGAGAGCGAGTGTTATGGATTTTGGAGGCTCCTGGGATGATCACTTGCCATTAGCCGAATTTGCTTATAATAACAGTTATCACCCGAGTATCAGGATGGCACCATATGAGGTATTGTCGTTCTCCTGTTGGTTGGGAAGAAGTGGGTGATAGGAAAGTTTTTGCTCCCGATTTAGTGCAGCAAGCCTTTGAGGTTGTTCAGTTGTTATGTGAGAGATTGAGGACAGCTCAGAGCAGACAAAAGAGTTATGTTGACACAAGACGGAGGCCATTAGAGTTCGATGTAGGTGATTCAGTTTTCTTGAGAGTTTCTCCCTCGAAAGGGATTATGAGGTTCGGTAAGAAGGGTAAGTTGAGCCTTTGGTATATCGGACCATTTGAGATACTGGAGCGAGTGGGAGATAAGGCCTACAGGCTAGCGTTACCACCTGAGCTAGCAGGTATTCATAACGTCTTCCACGTATCGATGCTTCAGAAGTACCATCTAGATCTGGCACATGTGATTCAATATGAGCCGTTGGAGCTCAATGATGATATGTCGTATGTAGAGAAGCCGATCCGGATACTGGATAGGAAGGAGAAGGTGTTAAAGTCAAAGACGATTCCGCTTGTTAAGGTTCTCTGGCAACACCACACTTCAGAGGAGGCTACGTGGGAGTTAGAGAGCCTGATGCAGGAGAAGTACCCCCGACTCTTCGAGGATTGATTTGGTTTTAATTTGGAGGACCAAATTTCTTAAGGGGAGGAAATGTAAGACCCGAATTTTTGTGTTATTTCTTTTCGAATATGTCATTTGAATATGTAATTATGATATATCGATAAATAAGGAAGAAATAATAAAATTTCGAGTTTATCTGATGAAATTGGAAGTCGGTAAATTTTAAAATACCGAAATAAGAGATTGAGTTAAATCGAAATAAATCGAATGAAAATAGGTTAAACCGATTTAAAATATGGACTCAAAACGCAAAAATATAGAGAGTCCAATAAGGGAAGTTAGTTCGAAAATGATAACCCGAAAATCACCCTATAATGAGAATTTATCTTCGAAATAAATGAAAAAAATTATATTTTCGGAGAAATAATAAAAATAGAATATGATGTACATATATATCTATTTTTCAAAGCAAAATTAAATAAAATTTATGTACCCGGGTTATGGTAATATAATATTATTATAATAATATAAAATAATTGTTTATTATTAATATAATAATATTATATAAAATATATTATTATATTAGGGATATATATTATATTATATTATATTATATTATATTAAGGTATAATATAATATAATATATAGATTACGTATAGAAAAAAAAAAGAGAAAGAATAAGAAAGTTGAAAAAAAAAAGAGTGAAAATCGAAAAAAAAAAAAAAAAGAAAAAGGAAACTCAAGCAAATCGCGCGAGGAAACAGTGACCAAAAATTGAAATCACCGTTTCCTCACCACCGGCGACCAACGGTTGCGAGGGAGTGCGAGGAAGACACCAGCAAGGGACGACCGGCAACCCAGGAGGCGACTGGACGCCGGCACGCGCCGTGAGAGCTGCCAGAAAGGCAGATCGACGAGGAGAAGCCCGCAGGAAAGAAAGGAGGATTCGTCGGCGTCGGCGGCGATCTGGGCCGAGCCAAGCCAGGCGAAGCTTCCCCAGGCCGAGGGGCACCCAACGCTGGCCGACCCACCCGGGGAATCGACAGGCAGCGCTGGCAACGGCCAAATCTCCACTGAACCAAATCGGACTGGTTCAGTGTGAAAGGGTCTGAACCGGTCCGAACCGGTTAAGTCAAAGGAGAGAGAAAAAATTGGGAAAAAAATTCAGTGGGATCCCGGTAGAGCAGTAGACTGGTAAGTGGTCGAAAATCGATCGAATTATTTTTTGGATAATTAATTTGAATTTATATTAGACCGAAATTAATCGGTTTAAATATATATTGCTGTGTAGCGGAAAAAACGGTAGGCGACGTGTACGAGTCCGAGCGGATCTCCACTTACGTGCCACCAAGGAAATATTCGGCTTCCGAGAATACATCCGGAGCCAAATAGACTGCGCAATCCGAGAATATCGAGAGAATTGAATACGCAGTCGACACATTTTTCAGGTAAGGGATTTATGGAAGCTATTAAAGGTAGCTATACGTATATTTCTTACCTTCTGTATACAAATAAATACTGTAGAGTATATAGATTTGATTTACAGATGAAATTATACTGTAAAATTATCGAAAAAGCATAAATGCATAAAGTGCATGCTTTCAGTGTTGTTATCATGAAAAGTTGTTTTGCAAGTGTAGAATGGTAGACTGGCTCAAGATTTTACTGTCTGCATTAAATGTCACGTTTTTCAAAGTTAAGCGTGCTTGAGTGTGAGAAATGTCATGATGGGTGACCATCGAGAAATTACCCCTCTTGTTCTGTTTTGCATCGTTTTTCATGCTGAACTCGGTTTTGAGCACCGTTTTCATCGGAAGTGAGTCATCTATCAATTTTCTGTGTAAAAAGATGCTAGAGCCAATGCGGTACTATTGATTATCCGATTTGCTCGCACTTACTTTTAAACTGAATTTGAGAATGAAATCGGTGTTAGAGCTATGTGTAAGCTGAGTGAGACACTAAAGAGCTCGCACTGGGTTTTGAATTCATGTTGGAGTCGTCAGGTATTATTAAGTGTTTGTACTCTGACTGGCTCGTTGGTGAATTCCTAAACTTATAATGATTCTGAGTAAAACCGTGCTGAAGTCGTCGTGTGATGCTAGGTGTTCTTGCACTGACTTGTTCGCACGAGGTTTTATGGATTTGATGTAGTGTGAGTACAAAACCATGCTGCAGCCGTCGTGTGATGCTATGTGTTCTTGCACTGACCTGCTCGCATGTGATTTTGAGACATGAAAATGGATGATAGTGATACTTAGATGGTAGACCTTGAGATTACTCGGTCCCTCAGCTATATCACAATATATAAGGATCCTCAGAGTACGCTGTACCGTGAGGTAATCCACAGAGTACGATGTACCGTGATATCTTAGTGATCTTAGTGAGCTGACGGGAGGGTTGATCCGCCTCCCTAAGCATGGGATTCCCGCACACCTGATCCGTAATTGCCTGGAATCTAGTGATTATGACCATATGTCCCCGTGATTGATATTACATCCCAGCCAAGTCTCATTTATGATTGAATTGCTGAGTGCAAAGTGTTTTTTAAGTGGGTGTTAGGTGATTTGAAATGAATGTGTGTTAGGTGAACTAAGTGAATTGAATAAGCTTTCTAGCGAATTAATGTTTTCGCATAGATTGCTGTCATTTTTAGTAAATGCATTTGTTTTACAATGAGTTAAAGCATGCATAATGAATGTGAAATGTGTTCAATGAAATTAAACACTTGTTTTAATGAATGATTTATCGAACTGAAAATGTTCGAATGAAATGTTTTAAAGAAATGAGTGAAAGTGTTTGACAGTGAATGAAAACGTAGTTATTGCAATTATTGCACCGTTTTCAGTGTGTGTACTGTTTTTATAAGTATTAAAGTATACACTATCAGCATGTAGATAGTATGGTTATCTACTTGCTTTCATATTTTTCTTACTGAGCGCGTTAGCTCACCCCCTTATTTTTCACCTCCACAGATTCTGCGCATTAGAGTGTGTCCGCTGCATTTATTTCTGCTACCGTGCTCTCTAATCCTCCAGCAGTATTGAGGTATACACATATGCGAATTTTGTATCTACTTAGTAATGCACAGTAACGTTATCTTTTGTATTTGGGGAAGTATATAACAGAAACTAATGTAGATGACTTCGTTATAAAAAAAAATCACACAGTTTCTATATTATTTTATGCAACTCTGATAAGAAATGATTGAATGGATGAGAATAAGGTAATTGACATTGACTCACAGCCCAACCAATAGAAGTGTGTAGTCGCGAAAATGGGTCGTGACAGTGACCTCTTACTTATATTGAAGAGCAAGCTCATATTCAACTAGAGGAGCAACAACAACCTCAATTGAAAGTGTCATTAAGGAGATCCTCTAGGGAGAGGAGATCGACGATTTCAAATGATTACATCGTTTATCTCCAAGAACATGGGTTTGATATAGGAATGGAAGATGGTCCAACATCTTTCACTGAAGCCAAACAAAGTGTTCACTCTCAACATCGGATAGAGGCCATGAAAGATGAGATGAAATCAATGGAGGACAATGGCATTTGGGATCTTGTCGAATTGCCTAAAGGAGAGAAACCGGTTGGTTGTAAATGGATTTTCAAAATCAAACGAGATTCGAAAGGCAATATCGAAAGATATAAAGCACGTCTAGTCGCCAAAGGTTTCACTGAAAAGGAAGGCATTGATTATAAAGAGACTTTCTCTCCAGTTTCATCGAAAGACTTTTTTAGAATCACTATGGCACTTATAGCTCATTATAATTTAGAGCTACATCAGATGGATGTAAATACAGCGTTTCTCAATAGAGACATTGAAGAAACAATTTATATGGTGCAACCAAAAAATTTCGTGTTGGATAATTTGAAACATCTAGTATGCAAATTAAAGAAATCCATCTATGATTTAAAGCAAGCATCTCGTCAATGGTACCAGAAATTTGATCAAGTGATTACCTCATTCGATTTTAAAGAAGAACAATGTTGATCTATGTATTTATCACAAGATCAGTAAGAGTAAGTTTATTCTTCTGGTGCTTTATGTTGACGATATTCTGCTAGCAAGGAGTGATATAGGCTTGTTGCATGAAACCAGGAGATTTTTGTAAAGTAATTTTAAAATGAAAGATCTTGGGGATGCATCTTTTGTGTTGGGCATACAGATCCATCGAGATCGTTCTCGTGGAATACTTGGCTTATCACAAAAAGCATATATCGATAAGGTGCTTAGCAGATTTAACATGAAGAATTGTGCATCAGGAGATACACCCATTGTTAAAGGTGATAAATTTAGTTTGTTTTAATGCCCAAGAAATGAGATTGAAAAGAAAGAGATGCAAAAGATTCCTTATGCCTCAGTAGTAGGGAGTCTTATGTATGCTCAAGTTTGTACGCGTCCGGATATTACGTACGCAGTTGGAATGCGTGATAGATATTTAAGTAACCTTGGTAAGGATCATTGGAAAGCAACAAAGAGGGTTATGCGGTATCTACAGAGAACTAAAGATTATATGCTCACATATCGGAGGTCAGATCATTTAGAGATCGTTGGGCATTCAGACTCTGATTTTGCTTGTTGCCTTGATAGCAGAAAATCTACTTCTGGCTATATTTTCATGTTAGCTGGAGGAGCTGTCTCATGGAAGAGTGTAAAACAGTCACTCATAGCTTCTTCCACCATGAAGACAGAATTTATAGCCTGTTATGAGGCATCGAACCAAGTAATATGGTTGCGAAATTTTATCACTGGGCTGTGCATTGTCGATGGTATTGAGAGGCCATTGAAAATTAATTGTGATAATAAAACTATTGAGTTATACTCTAAGAACAATAGAAGCTTGTCGAAGTCAAAGCATATTGACATTAAGTTTCTTGTTGTTAATGAGAGAGTTCATAGTCTTCGATTACTATTGAACATATAAATACAAACTTCATGACTACGGATTCGCTTACAAAGGGGTACCACCAAGGTGTTTCATGAGCATGTAGCTCATATGAGTGTGGTTCATCCTGATGATATACTTGTATAGTGGGAGCTTGTTTCTTGATGTTCATTTTTTATTGAGATTTTTCTGATCAGAATAAAATAATTTTTGTTATTATTGAAAACTCAGAAATAAAATAATATTCTTTCAGTAGCAATATGCATAAAGTCTTGAAAGAATGATAAAGTAGGACCAATTGGAAATAGGCATATTAAGGGATCATGTTTCATGTAATTTCCATACTATACATCCATACTTGATCTATGTCGTTGATTATATTAATATACGTGACCATTGATGGGTCTAGTTACAAAATATATGTAACGAAGATCGCTTTGATCATATGTTGATATAATTGATGGACCAGATTGTTTAGAGATGTTCTTTGTAAAGATAGCAAGTATTGAGCTCATAAAGTTATTTTTTAAATGTACAATAGTCAAGCGACATATGTGGTCTAAGTGGGAGATTATTGAAAAATTATTTGTATGGACCTACACATATCAATTTATTGTACATTACAGGCTATCTAATTTATTTTAATCCATTTAAAAGTGATCAAATAAAGTTATTGGACTTCAATGCATCTCAATTAGTATGAGCTTTACAATGTATAGAGACTTGATATTTTATTCTATTTTAATGATAGGCTAAAATGTGGTCAAATATATTTCAGTTATAAATAGGTTATGATCCTCAGTCTAAACATAATTTTTCTCATTCTCATATCTCATCAGTGAGTGAGTTAGGATTTTATCTCAAAAGTAAAAGTTTAAACTGAAAAATTACTAACCTCAATCAATCAATTTTAATAAATTCAAATATACTTTTATATTTTAATTTTTTTAATAATTAAATATAAAATTTAAATATAAATACGATGTAATTATAATTTTCAACACTTCAATCATCTCGGTTCAGTTCTAACAGTGTGCTGAAGCACTGTTGCCTTTCTCTCATCCAATTTCCATTCCGAATTTCATCTCCACTAACTTCCTCAGTTATGTCCCATCTTCAGTTTCGTTTTCAGCGCCCACTCACCTGCTTCTTTTCCCTTCTTTTCTTACTCTCCCGAGAGCCATCCCATCCATTCACCTCATCACGTTTTTCTGTTGCAGGTTCAGTCTGTATGCTGATATTTATAGTATTTCCCTTACCGTTCCAGCCTTTCCTGCCACAGCAACAACACTTCCATCCATCATCATTTTTTTTTGTTCGGCTTCCCATACTCATTTAGTTGATTGGACACCACTTGCATGTTAACCTCCTTCCCTTCCCTTCACCACCAAACACCATTTCGCTATCATCTCTTCGTGCCTTTTCTTTAAATCTCATGTGCATATACTACACATATTTATATATATATATATATATATATATATATATATATATATAAATATTTATGTACCTAATTAAAATTTTTCATATAATATAAAATAAATTTAACATTGCATTTAATTTAATTTACTCAAATTCTTATATCAGAGTATAAATCTAAATTATTCTACGTAATCACATATTTTTATTTTAATTATTTAAATTATTATTTATTGATAAAATCAAATACATAAAAAATTTATGATGTTTATAACTCATTTATATAATAAAAATTTTATTAAAAATATATTGAATAATAATTCAGCAAAGTAAATGATCTTTTAAATTTGGATCCATATCGGCTGCAGCAAATCAATATAGTACTTTTATTTAGTATTTCATAGTATTTTAAGATTGAAGGCGTGAAAAATGCCCCACCGATTTATATTTTTATCATTTAAAACGTTCTGTCTCAACCCCAACTCCCCGGTAGCCACTTCCGCCATTTTTTTTTTTTTTTCATTTTCCAACTTCAAGTCTTCATTTCAATCCATCCAGGCTGCAGCAAATCCCAGCCCTGTAGTACTTTATTTCAATCTAGTCAGTCTTTCAAGCAAAAGGCTCCTGGTTTCCCTGTAAGTTTAACTCACCCTAATCTCTACAGTTTTGTCAAAGTATAATTTTTTTTCATTATATGATTAAATTTCATGTTTAAAACATTTTTTTCTTACGTCAAGATAAAACCTTGAAATCAGTTAATACTATCCTCCTCCTCCTCCTCCTCCTCCTCCTCAGAATAATGATAAAAGTATCAAGATTTTGAGGAAAAAGGAGCTTTAGCTACGTAGCAGGATGTTGCTACTATGGACAATATATTTTGTGTCCCCATTTGGTCATTACCTTATATATGTGGCCATGCGGGTTATCAGAGATGCAAAAAGCTTTTAGAAGAGAACCTCTCCTCAACATAAAAAGATCAATATTAAATATGGTAAATCGTGTATTTATTTCTCATTGGTATAAAATTTAAAATTTATTATGTTACAATTCAGGTCAAATACCAAATATAAAGTATTTTTTAAGATTTTATCAAATCTATATACAACTTTTATCAAAGCTTTAATAGGTGTAATTTTCGTGTTTTTATTGATTTTTTTTATTATTTTGTCGAAAAAATATGAATACTTTGTGATGTAATTTTATGAAAATCAAAAGTAATGATTTCTAAATTATTTATAGACAAGAAAGATCCTTTAAATATTGCTAGTAGTGCAAGGATATTTAGTGTGAATTTTTAATACAAACTATTCTCATTTATTTTTGAAAAAATAAATTTAGCTTTATTCAAGAAAAATGAAATAAGTGATTTTGAGAAAAGAAAAATAAATTGTTTACAATAAAAATAGAATTATTTTTTAAATATTAAATTAAAATCATTTTATTAAGGTTAATTGATAACACGTAATTAAATAGCTCTGTTTTCTAAACAAACTTGTGATGATGCTAATATTTTTCCATGAATAACCATATTTTTTGAACTTAAAATATTTTTTTCGTAAAATAAAAATTAACTTCTTAATAAAATTTAATTAATTTTAGAATTTTGTGAAAAAGATATTAAGATAAGTGTTTGAGCTGGACAATCACATCTAATTTTGTTGGAAGGACGTTAAGACAAGTGTTTGAGGTGGACAACCGCACCTAATTAAAAAAAGCTAGGACAGCTCCCTTTTCTTCCTTTAAAATCATCTCATGATTGAATTTACATTCGAAATCATGACGAAAAATGTATTAATTTTATAAATTTTGAGCCTCATCAAGAAGTACATAAAATATGGAATGTTTACAAGTACTTGATGAGGACAGTTAAAGTTTTATTTTCTTTAATTTATTTAAAAATATATAAATCGATTTTTACAAAAAGTTTTTATTTCAAAAATATCTAAAACTAATTTTTGATTTTATTATAAAATCAAATAAGATTATTTAATAGCCAAATATATCTGCAATTATTTAATATAAAATGAAAATAAGTCTTTAATTTTTTTATTTTACTATAAAAGTTCATCAATTTTAATTTTATTTTAAATAAATCTACAACCTTTCAAAATAACAAAATTAAATCTAATTTTGTTAAATAATAATAACTTTTATCTATTTGTATTGCATATATATAGCATGATACATGACAACCCATAAAATTATTTATACCAGTTGTTACATTACTGACATACTCCAAATGATAATTAATACAATTTAATAGATCTAGATTTAATTGGCGTTATTTTAAAAGATTAAAAATTATTTTTAGTAAAATAAAAATTTATGAACTTTATAGTTGAATGTGTATATTTATTTTGAAAAAAAAATTGCTGCAATCAAATACGAAGGATCAAGGTAAAAAGTTACAGGGAAAATTCCAAAGATATGTCGTCAAACAGTAATTGTAAACACCCTACATTTCTATGACGTGGTTTCAACAATGAATAACACATAAGCCATCCGAATTTAAAATGAGTTTTCCTTAGTCAATGATTAAAACATAAAATTTTATTGTTCCTATTGTGAAGTTTGAAAAAATTAATTTAATCAAAATATCTTAATCTTAAGAATAAATAACTATGAATGTATATATATATATATATATATATATATATATATATATATATATATATATATATATACAAATACATATGCATACCAATGTATGTATGTATCTATATATAAGTGCATGCATGTACAGCAACATTGTTGAGGAGTTAGCTGGAAGGTGGTGTCCCATCCGACTATGAAACTGTATAATGCATACAATAGGAATGGTCACGGCAGAAGAAAGAAAGAAGGAAATCAATGGCAATGGCAGCTTATGATTGATCGTAGGTGAGTGGGAGGCTAGTTGGCATGGCAGTAAAGTAACACAAAACTGAAGCTGCACCAGCAACCGAGGAAAACGTGAAATGGAAAAGAAAAGAAATAAGGAAATGCAACACAACAACTTAGGTGATAGGACGACAGGTTTTAACAAACCAGCCCAGTCGGTCACCGCTTTTGGGCCCATAACATCAACTGTTATGATAACGTTACTTATATGTATTGTCCATTTTGGATCCACTGACTCACACGGTTTTATCGAGGTAAATACCTCAATTCGCGTCCCAATAGTGGTTCGAACCATGGACCATTAAGTCTATTTATCTTACACACATGGTTCTAATTGTTTCACATTTTATTGTAACAATCCAGCCCAGCCGACCATGACCACCATTTTAGGCCCACAACATTGACTATTGTGACATCGTTACTCATCCGTACTGTCTATTTTGGATCTACTGACCCGCACGATTTTATCGAGGTAAATACCTTAATTCGCGTCCCCAGTGGTTCGAACCATATACCCTTAAGTCCATGTATCTTACACACTTGGTACCATTTGATCCAGTTGAACAATTGGTACCAAGTGTGTAAGATAAATGGACTTAATGGTTCATGGTTCGAATCACTAAGGACGCGAATTGGGGTATTTGCCTCGATAAAATTGTGTGGATCAGTGGGCCAAAAGCGGACAATACGGATGAGTAACAATGTCACAACAATCGATATTGTAGGCCCAAAATGGGTGACCATGGTCAATTGGGTTGGGTCGTTACATAGGTTGTTGTCCTGTTGTCTGAACATATATATGAATTTAGTATATAAATAATAGAGAAGAGTTGGGGTAGTACTCGGTAGTGGGAAAAACTGGCAAAAAAAGGAAAGATGAGAAATGCGAGGGATAAAGAAAACAGAAGTAGGTGGGAAGTCAGGGGACGCCACAGGAAAGGAGAATGAGGAATGATTGAGGCCTAAAAATCGAGAGGCAAAACTATGGAACCAACGATAATTGTGATGGCCTGATGTTCCGAATTGTTAGGTAGGTATACATACTCATAATAATGGAAATAACAGTAGGGATGTCAAACCGAAATGGGGCTGGAAACGTGAAATGGCGTAGGGGAAGGTAAAGGCGTGTGATCTGGTGAATATATATATATATATATATATATATATATATATATATATATATATATATATATATATATATGTAGAAGACATGAGAAAGGAAACAAGCATGAGTGCAGAACTGTGGTCTGGAAACAAAACAGAGTAAGTTGAGGCAGGAAGAGGAGATCGAAGCTCCTCTATTTTGTCCATTTTCTCCAAGCTGTCGACAGAGAGAAGGTACAGCTCGGATCGAAAGGAAAGGTAGAGCAGTAGCTCCTGTCCAGTGAAGAAGAAGAAGGGTGAAGTAGGACCAAAACAGTGTTGAAGCAGAACTGACGGCTGGTTCGGCGTCTGGTAGGGACCGAAGCGTAAACAGGAGAGATGGGTGAAGTAGTTGGAACCAGAGATGGCAGGAGGACACCGATGCCAGATGGAGACGGGAGGCTGATGAAGATGATGACAGAAGTTAAGGTGATGAAGGCGATGACAGAGACGGGAGAAGGAGGAAGAAGATGATGAACAGTGATCGGTGAAAGAAGGAGAAGAAAGAAAAAAAGAAAGAAAGAAAGCGCGTGAAGAGAAAGAAGGAAATTTAAAAAAAGGTATATTTATATATATATATATGTATTAGATCAAAGGTTTATTAAACCTAGTGTTTCACCGTGGGGAGCACCAATTTTATTTGTTAAGAATAAGGATGGTAGTCTTAGATTATGCGTAGACTACCGACTGTTGAATAAAGCCACGATAAAGAATAAATATCCATTACCGAGGATTGATAGTCTACTTGATTAGCTGAGAGGGGCCTCAGTCTTTTCTAAGATTGATTTGAGATCGGGCTATTACCAATTAAGGATTAAAGAAGAAGATATTCCGAAGACGACATTCAGGACAATGTATGACCATTATGAATTTTTAGTGATGTCCTTTGGATTGACGAACGCCCCTGCAGCATTTATGAGATTAATGAACGAGATGTTCAGAGACTATCTAGATAAGTTTGTGATAGTCTTTATTGATGATATCCTGGTGTACTCTCAGTCATATGAGGAGCACGCACAACATTTGTGGTTAGTACTTCAGATGCTCCGGATAAGCAATTATATGGAAAGCTTAGTAAGTGTGAGTTTGGGTTGGATCATATAGCTTTCCTTGGACATATAGTTTCAGAGGAAGGAGTATCAGTGGATCCAAGTAAGGTAGAAGTTGTACTTGATTGGAAAAGACCGAGAACAGTTACAGAGGTACGAAGCTTTCTTGATTTGGCAGGGTATTACAGAAGATTTGTGGAAAGATTTTTCAGGATTGCCGCTCTTTTGACTAAGCTCACACGCAAGGACACTCCGTTCATATGGACTAATCAGTGTGAGCTCAATTTTCAGGAATTAAAAAGGAGATTAACAGTAGCACCAGTGTTAACTATCCCTGAGGGATCAGGAGGATTTTCGGTGTATAGTGATGCTTCTCATCAAGGATTGGGGTGTGTGCTCATGCAGCACGGAAGAGTAGTCGCATACGGATTGCAACAGTTGAAAGACCATGAACGAAATTACCCCACGCATGATTTGGAGTTAGCCGCTGTCATATTTGCCTTGAATATCTGGCGACACTACTTATATGGGGAAAGATTCCAGATCTTCACTGATCACAAGAGTTTAAGGTATCTCTTTGATCAGAATGAGTTAAATATGAGACAAAGGAGATGGATGAAACTCCTTAAGGATTATGACTGCGAAATTCTATACCATCCGGGTAAGGTGAACGTAGTTGCTGATGCCCTGAGCAGAAAGAGTATGATATCTGCTATGATGGTCAGGGAATGAGATTTACTGGAATAGTTTATCGAACTTCGGATCAGAGTTAAAGAGGTAGAGATTGGATTTTTGGCTAGCCTGCGAATAGAGCCCAGGATCATGGATCAGATTAGAACTGGGCAGCGCAGTGATCAAAGGTTGATAGATATGGTTAGCCAAGCTGAGCAGACTTCGCAGTCGATCTCACAATTAGTGAGGATGGACTATTGAGGTTCAGAGGACAAATTTGTGTACCAGACGATAATACCGTAAAGAGACAGGTACTGAGAGAATCTCACTGCTCGCGATACACCATGCACCCAGGGAGTACGAAGATGTACCGAGACTTGAGAAAGGTGTATTGGTGAAGTGGTATGAAGCGAGACGTGGCAAAGTATGTGGCCAGATGTTTAGTATGCCAGCAAGTGAAAGCTAAGCATCGGAAGCCCGGAGGACTACTACATTCTTTACCTGTACCTACATGTAAATGGGAACATATCACCGTGAACTTTATTATGGGCTTACCGAGGACTCAGAGAGGTCGTGATGCGATATGGGTCATAGTGGATAGACTGATCAAGACTATCCGCTTCCTTGCCATCAAGAGCACAGATACTGTGGATGCCTTAGCTGAGTTGTATGTTAGCGAGATAGCTAGATTACATGGGGCTCCAGTGAGTATTACTTCTGACAGAGATTCCCAATTTACTTCCAGATTTTGGACCCAATTTCAGGAGTCCATAGGATCTCGATTGAGTTTCAGTACCGCCTATTATCCTCAGACAGATGGTCAGTTAGAGAGGACTATTTAGACCTTGGAGGATATGTTGAGCGCATGTACGATGGATTTTAAGGGATCATGAGATGATCACCTGCCCTAACAGAGTTTGCGTACAATAACAGCTATCATGGGAGTATTGGAATGACACCTTTTGAGGCTCTATATGGTAGGAGGTATAGATCCCCTATAGTTTGGGAAGAAGTCGGTGATAGAAAGATAAATGCTCCCAAGCTTGTTGAACAAGCTGTACAGAGTGTGAAACTCATATGTGAGAGGTTACGGGCAGCACAGTGTAGACAGAAAAGCTACGCGGATGTGCGTAGACGACCACTCGAGTTTGATGTTGGTGATGCAGTATTTCTGAAGATATCACTGAGTAAGGGTATCATGCGATTTGGGAAGAAAAAAAATTGAGTCCTCGATACATAGGACTATTCGAGATTCTCGAGAGAGTGGAAGAGGTAGCCTACAGATTGGCATTACCCCCACTGATGTTCAGAATACACAACGTCTTTCATGTGTCTATATTGAGGAAGTACCACCTGGACCCTTCTAATGTCATAGAGTATAAAGAGATAGACATACAAGAGGACATAAGCTACACTGAAGAACCCGTCCAGATTCTCGATAGAAAAGAGAAGGTACTTATAACCAAAAGCATCCCATTAGTGAAAGTTTTAGGGAAACATCACTCAATGGAAGAAGTAACGTGGGAATTGGAGAGTCTCATGAAGAAGAAATACCCTCATCTATTTGACGAGTTGAGTTGAATTTGGAGGACCGAATTCTTTTTAAGGTGGGGAGGATGTGAGATTTGAGAATTTTGAACATATTTTAATTATGTAATATGAACTTGAAGTGTAATTTATTGAGCTGAGTGAAATGTATAAGTAATGAATGAGAAATAATCAAAGAAGTGAAATTATGAAAATTATATTTGGAGATTTATGTTAAAGTGTGAAACTTTGAGGTCAGGTCGATCTTGGAGAAGAAAAGATCGATCTGGTGGGCTAAAAATAACAAGGAATGAGGAATTTAGGCGAGCAGATCGATCTCCAATGGAAGAGGATCGATCTCCTTATGATTCTGTAATGAAGAGATCGATCTCATGAGGAAGAAATCGATCTCAAAATGTTTTTATTAAGGAGAAGATCGATCTCCTCAATGAGCAGATCGATCTCATGAAGTATTCTGTAAACTAGAGATCGATCTCATAATTGGAGCAGATCGATCTCATAAAACCATTAAGAGATTGATCTTACCCCACGACAGATCGATCTCCTAGGCATAAAATTGCCTCAAATCGTCCCCAAATTCAAATGCAGATCGATCTCATCAAGAGCCAGATCGATCTCCTACCCTCCGTCTATAAAAGGACCATTGTGTTTTCCTGCATTTCATCTTTTCTCTCTCTTCCAAACCTCCATTTCAGTCGAGCCCTAGATTTCTCTCTTCCAAATCGCCTATTTTCGTCCAAATCAAGAGTTGCGGCAAGAAGGAAAGTTGTTCCTCATCCAAAGGAAAAACAACATACTTGAAAATCGAAAGACGAATCGAATCGAGGTGTGAGTTGAGCACTCCACAGGTTTGGGTAATCTCTAAACCTCGATCTTTGATTTTTAAGTAATCTTTGATAATTGTGAGCATGAGCATTGTGATGAAATAGTTGAAAAATGATTAGAAATAGATGAAATTGTGATTTGGTTGGAGTAGAGATGTTATTATGCATGAGAAATGTAGAAGGTTGAGATGTAGTGGATGAGATTACGAACGGTGATGAAATCGTGAGAATTGAGTTGATTGAGATATTAATGAGAATATAAGGAAATGTGTGCTCCATAATGCAATTGAGTTGGATTATTGGTGTTTTTAACATCGTTTGGACAACTCGGGAGTTTCAGAGTGGAATGCGAGGCTAGTCCGTGATACGAGGGAGCGATTGTACTATACGAGGTGCAAAGAGGTAAGGGAAAACTAAACCATTTGTGTATGTGTTTTGATGAACTGTTTGTAGCATGAACCATGATTTGAGAATACAAGCATGTTTAGTGTTGTGTTGTGATAAGATTGCACACGATTTTTATAGCCGGGTGGAGCCCATTGTTTTACGAGTTTTATAAGCTAAATGTAAAATCGCTTTATAAACCGTTGAGTTTAAGCGAAAAGTAAATTGGACTCTACGTTAAGGCAATATTGAGATTTGAGAAAATGTGTGCGTGTTTTGCTGGTTGGAACTCGATTTTAATATGTTTTGTGTTGAGTACACGAATGTTTTAAATGAGTTTGATGAGAGAAAACCACTATGAGTTCTACGTGAAGGTATAACAATTCCTTTTATGATAATGGCTAATGATTGAGACTTAGGCGTGTCATGTTGAATACACATCGGGCCTTGCTCTGGTAGCATGTAAGTCCAGGCCTTGTTCTGGTAACATGTAAGTCCGATTATTCCTCCGCTTTGGTAGTGTTGGGAGGCCTTGCTTTGGTAGCATGTAAGACCGATATAGTGGGCCGCCTGTGTAAGACCCGATATTTTCGAGTGCATTTAAAAATGCAAAAGGACTTAAATGACATTCCCAAATACGTGCAAGGGCAAAATGGTCAAAAGACCAAAATTCGGTATTTATCGGGACAAGAAAATTTAATTAAAAATATGAGAATGAAAAATCTTGATCAATGATGAAGAAATAATTAAATTTCGGGTTAAATTGATCAAGATATGAATTTATTGGAATAAATCGGGATTTTTGTATCGAAAAATAATCCCGAAAATAAGTGAAAAATATACCGGAAAGGTAAAATCGGACTGAGAAAATTATTTACAGATTAAATGAATAAAATATAAATTTTTAAAAGATATTTGTGTATTTTAATATTATTTTATTGATTAAAATAATATTAAAAAAATTAATTATAAATAAATAAATAAAATCTGAAAAAAAAAAAAATTCGCGAAAACGCGAAGAGAAACAGGAAACGGAAGCTGAAACAGAGGGAGCCCCTCTGCCTCACCGATCACCGGCGATCGGCGGAGGCCCAAACCCGAGGCGAGGCCAGCCGAGCCACCAGCAACCCGAACAGGCTGACGAACGGAGACAAACGGCGGCCGAATGGGGAAGAAAGGAAGCCGAAACCGAGAAAGAGGAGAACGTCCGATTCGACGTAACCACCGGCGGACGACGCGAGGAGGCGACTGGCGAAGGTCGATCGGCACCCGAGGAAGCCGACCCGCACACCCACGCGCCCTGAAGTCGCCGAAAAAACGCCAGATCGATGGAAGAGGGCCGCGGGAGAGAAGCTTCGATTCGCCTGCGATGGCCGCGATTCGACCCCAGCCGAGGCCCGACTTAGGAAGCCCAGGCCATGGCACGTCGAACGGCACCAGAATCACGCCGGGAACCGGCCGGACGGCGTCGGCACGACCAAATGTTGCCTGGACCAGCCGAACCGGACTGAACCGGTCGAACCGGACCCGAGCTGAACCGGCGGTCCGAACCGGGTTGAACCGGACCGGACCGGTTCAGCCAAAAAGAAAGGGAAAAAAGGAAGAAAAAGGGAAAAAGAAAAAGAGAAAAAATTGGGGAAAATTCCTGTGATGCAATCGAGCTTCGGGTAAGACGGTAAGCGGTCGAATTGACTGATTTAATTTTTAGAATATTTAATTTGATAAATAATCGACTGAAAGTTTACCCGAAAATATATTTAATTGTGTAGCTCGACGATTGGCATCAACCGAGAGCTCGAGATAGCCTCGATTTGTATACGATCATGGAATAACGGGTAAGTGACCCTTAATTTACGACAATTTGTATCGTTATGCGTGATTGATATTTAACGCATGAATTACAGATTTAATTTCCGTATAAATGAATTAAATTCTAGAAATTGGGATAAAATGGTCGTAAATAATTCATAAGCTATCTGAGAATTTAGAACGAGGCTAAATAAATATTGATGGGTCCAATGAGCCCAATAGGCCTCGATAAATTGTGGTAAACGGGCTTAAGGCCGATTAAGGCCCATTATGGTGCAATCGGGCCCAATATGGGTAAACGGGCCCAATGATTTAAATTAAGCCCAGAAAATTAAGAAATACAATTAATTGTATTGTATTTGACCTGATGAACATTTATCCGCAGTGCCGGAGATTTGATTTGGATTCGGAGCAAATCGGACTGCGTGACGAGACATCGATGTAAATGTCAGACTGTACAGATAAATGAGGTAAGGGAATTGTGTGAGTAGCTAGAGGTAGCTACGCATATTTTAATAGATTTTGTATACACTGATTATGTATGTATACACGATTATTGTAAAATGATCCTAAAAGTGGTTTAAATAATTTTTAAGGATCGAAATAGGTGAAATGTCTATTTTACCCCTATTGAGGGAAGTTCACCTAAGGATGGTGAAAGCATGACATGCATGGAATGCATGATTTAAGGATTTTTATGATTAAGGAATTTTCTTGATTTTAATCAAAGTAAAACGATAGATTGGCCAGTAAATGCATGAATTTCACAAAATAACACTACGTAGGTGTTATTAATATTTAAATGAAATTTCTTTGGAAAAGAGGCCAACTATCAAGTTTATATGGAAACAGATAGTGCCGACACGTAGTTCGCACTATATCTGCGTTTGTGAATGTGCATAAATGTGCTTGAGCAGTTGCTCGCACCGACTTGTGACATCATATGTATGAAATGTGCTAGAGCATGGTGCTCGCACTGATTTTTAATATTGTGAAATGAGAGCTGCTGGAGCCTAGCTCGCACTCTGTTTTGACATGTTTTGACATGTTTTGATTTGTTTTGACGTGGTATGCATAAAATAGTGCTGGAGCGATTACTCGCACTACTTTTAATGATTTGACATGCATGAGAGATGCTGGAGCTTAGCTCGCATCCTGTTTTGATTTAATTATGCATAAAAGCCGTGCTGGAGTGTAACTCGCACGAGATTTGATTTAGTTATGCATAAAGACGTGCTGGAGTATAACTCGCACGAGATTTGATTTACTTGAGCATTCATTTGTGCTGGAGCATTGCTCGCACAAAGTTTTACATGGTTTTCATAATTCATTTGAATGTCGTACTGGAGTTTTTCTCGTACGAGGTTTTCACTGAATTTATATACATATCCGTACTAGAGCGTTGCTCGTACGTGGAATTTACATGAAATTATAATCAGTTTAAGTCGTACTGGAGCGCTGCTCGTACGTAGATTTCACTGATTTTTATGAAACCGTGCTAGAGCTTCGCTCGCACGAGGTTTTCAGATATCATGAATATGCATGGAGCCGTGCTTGAGCTTCGCTCGCACAGGGATTTATATTACATGCATATAGCCGTGTTGGAGCCTCCTGTAGACTGTGTGTCACAGTGAGATGATATGCTCACACGTGCATTCTGAGACAGAGATGATATGGGTGGATAAGACCTATTACAGGCACCCCTGACTGAGCTTGGGTCCACGGAGTACGTTGTACCGTGTATGTCACGCGGAGTAAGCTGTACCGTGGGGATTGTTGGAGTGGAGTGGCATTAGCCACGAGGCAGCAAGCCTTGCCCTCGCAATCCTGGTGTTATGCTGTTCTGGCGGGTAGGACGACCCACCTCCCGTTTCAGGTGTGATACCCCGCACACTAGGTACCGTGTTGCCAGGGATCACTAGGATATGGCCATAGTCCTCGATGTTACTGTTAATTACCTGATTGTCTCACATGATATAACTTGTGGTCTGTTAGACCAGGGTAGACCCGAAGGAGGGGTCAGGCCCCCGATTTGATGATTTGATGATTTCAGATGATTTTATGATATGTGACCCTGAAAGAAGGGTGGTTTTATAACTCAAGTTTTATAATGAAATATAACAAATTATTTTATGAGTTTTGAGATGATTGACCCAGAGGGGTTATTTTATACTGCGTTTTAAATGAATTGATTTAAATGCAGTGGCATGAGGTGTTTTCCATGCTTTCATTTGAAAACCTTAAATTGTCTTACATGACATGAAAGACTGCATGATCTTGATTAAATTCATGCTTAATATGATTTAATGATGTCACATAAAATGCTTTGAATGCATGAGTTACATGATTTATATATGCACAAATAGTTTTGGATAAACTATGGCATTGAATATGCATGACTTTGTGCGTGTAATTTTAAATGAAAAGAAATGGATTTAAGGGCATGGCATTATGAGCATGTAGATAGTGGAGCTATCTACTTACTTGTATAATTGCCTTACTGAGCGTGTGGTTTGCTCACCCCCCTTATTTTCCCATCTTTTCAGAGCACTTGAAATAGTTATTGAGCGGCTGAGAACTTGCATGTATTGATATCCGCTGCTTGCTGCTACCCATCGAGAGACAGGTATACACATTGGTATGATTTTGTATCTAAATATATAATGCACAGTACTATAAATGGATATCATGTCGGGGATGTAGTGTTATGAATACCATTATGTATGTATTCAGTTAAAGTCACAAGATAGTAAACTCTGATATTGAATGAAATTATGGTAATGGATTGGTAATAGTGAGAGGTGACTAACACCGAATCATAGCCCAACTGTGTTGTAGGATGGTCACGATGAGAGAAAGGTAAGAATTAAATAATAAATGAAAAAGCGAAAAATTTACTCTGATTTTTAGGTAATTCGGGTCGTGACAGGTTTAATGGTATCAGAGCTGAGTTGGCCTGATATGAGTCGGTGTTAGTGGTTAAGGAAATTTTCATCCCCATGTACTGTGCATTATTTAGATACAATTGTGTATATCGAGATGGAAGTGCAGCTAAGAATTTAGTTTTGAATGCAAGAATAGACTCATTGACTGATAGCCGCTATGGTTGAGAGGCGAGTACACGAGCTCAAGGCCGTTGAGGTAGGCCCATGAGTTGTACTGAGTCGCCACATGAGACTTGAGATGAGATTGACGTGGAGGCTGGTTGAGCATGCCCCACAGAGTCCGATAGAGAGATCGGATAGAGTCTGACAGAGAGATCAGACAGTATTGAGATACGCTTCGCGAGGTTGGAGCGGAGTGTAGGGAATATTTTACGAGCTAATTGCTCAGGGTATGTATGGTATTTGAGGGCGAGTCGGAACATTGATGAAAGTTCGCTCAACCCATTTGAAGATTTCGACATCCAGATTGGACATGAAAAATAATTCGAAATGTATTCCGGTGACAAAATATCCCGGACACTGTTTAAAGGAAATTACAGATGATATTATTTACTCTGACCCAGAGGAATTGGTTAATTAATGAGTATGAAACTCAGATTATATTCCTGGGCAGATATGACTCGAACACTGAACTGTGAGAGTCGAGATATCTGAAAGTTCATGGAAGGGCTCAGATTGTCAATTAGAGTCCGATTAGCCCGTTTGATATCACTACCTATACCGAGGCAGTGCGCAGACTATAGTTGTATGAATAAGATCACGAGTTGCATGCCTCTGAGATTGAGAAAGGTAGTGAGGGCCGAAATTGAGACAAAAAGAGAAAAGAGAATGACAAAGATGTCAGAACAAGAAAAGATAGTTTGGTAAAAGCTTAGAGTTGATAAATCACGGGGTAAGTTGATTGATAAACCCCAGTGTATCCAATTTCAATACTTTTGAGGGGTATTGTGATTTGAGGACCCCGACCTGTTACGTAACAGTATAACAGAGTAGCAGTGTGAACAGTGTAGGATATGTGGTAGTTACCACGAAAATAAGATGTTGGACGAGGGCGAGTGTATGCCTTGGACCAGGACACTACTGATGTTTCATTGGATGTGGTGCAAGATACCACACTGGTTGTGAATAATGAAATAATTATTTTAATTGATCCTGGTGCCACGCATTTATTCATACCGCCTTCAGTTGCTTATAAGTTAGTGAAAAAAATGTGAAGCCTATACCTTTAAGCATGAAGAGGATGATAGTTAGTTGATTTTCACTAACTGAATATGGGTATAGGGATTGTAAGTTGAAAATATGGGTGAAAATATCACTGAAAAGTGTATTGTAACTTGATAAGTAAGGAAAGAGTTTGTTACAAGTGATATATAAAAGGAGATATATTGGAATAAGAGACGTATGCAAGGTAAGGATATCCTTGATATGCAAAGTAAATTGGATTAAGCGGTATGTAGTCAAGTCTGAGGGATAATAAAGGTATTTTAAAATACTTCCCTGCCTGAAGATTTGACAGCGTCTAGAAACGCACGCATAATCTATAGATTGAATTCGACGGTCATAATATATACATTAAAATTTGGGTACCTTTGCTGGTACGATAAAGAAATAAAGAACTTAATTAATCATGAAAGTTTAAAAATTAAAATTTTATAAAATCCGTTACTATAAGGAAAAAGGAAATGACGCGGGTTAGTAGCTTGACCAGAAGCTATTTCAAAACGACTTTATACATTTATGCGTACATAGGTCAAGGATATTGGTGATTGAATAATGAGTGGAACTCAACTATGATATGGTATTTAAAGCTTACCTGGACCGATTGGTTATCGTTTTTAATGATGATATTATGATGTATTCGAAGTCCAGGGAAGAGTATGAGTAGCAACAGGAAACTGTCTTACAAACAAGGTGTTATGAGTTTCTTGAAATGGGCTGCTCAGTTGACACGTCTCGTTTGGAAAAAGATTTCATACGAGTGTTATGATATATATGAAAATAGCTTCGGTGAGTTTTGGTATATTGGAGTAATGAACTGACCACCGTAAGTATTCTCACCATGACTAACAGCTCAAGAGGTTTCAGTGTGAATGGATACCAAAATAAGGATTGGGCTGTGTATTGATGTAAAATGGGAAGATAGTCGTTTATGGATCCAAATAATTCAAGGACCATAAGAGAAACTATCCGACCCATGATTTAGAGTTGGCAGCCGTAGCGTTTACATTAAAAGTATGGCGTCGCCACTTAAATGGTAAGAAATTTCGGGTATGCACTGATTGTAAAAGCCCCAAGTATCTGTTTTCACAGAAAGAGTAGAAAATGAGATAACCATGAGGGTTAGAGCTTCTAAGGATTATGAGTGTGAACATTGTACCACCCAGGAAAGGCTAATGTAATGGCTGATGCTTTGAGCAGAAAGAGCCTCGGGATGGTATTACATGTGATGGTCAGGGAGCGTGAGCTGCTAGAGCAGTTGTGAACCTCAGTAGTGATGTGATCCCTTCTGATGATGACGGTGATTTTATGACAGCTAGCCTGAGGATAGAACCGGATTTGTGTGACCGGATTTGCCAGGCTTAGCGTGATAATCGGCATGGTGTCGATAGTGTGAGTTAGATTCAGAAGGGTGTAGTGACAGAGTTCACAGTGTATGATGATGACTTACAGAGGTTCAGAGAAAGTATAAGTGCTCCCCATGACCACAGTAGATGAGATAGTAGTATTGTCAGAAGCTCACTCTTCGGGATATACAGTGCATCCGAGAAATAATAAATATATTTGAATCTCTGAAAAGGGTATTGGTGGTCAGATATGAAAAGAGATATTGTAGAGAATTGCGGAAAAGTGTCTCGTATGTCAGCAGAGTAAGGTAGAGTAAAAGAAGTTGCAGGGTTATTGCAGCCTCTACCTATATTGACACGGAAATGGGAACAAGTTACCATGGATTTCGTATGGGTTACAGAGGACCCGAATGAATCTCGAGGCTATCTAGGTGATAGTTGATAGATTGATTCAGTTACCCACCTTCTGGTTATGAAATCCCCAGATACTCTGAGTGTGTAGGCGGATTTATGTGAATGAAAAATTGTGAAATAATATGTAGCGTTCCAGGGAGCATGATATCAGATAGGGATTCCCGCTTCACTTCCCACTTCTGGGAATATGTTTTTGGAAGCTATGGGACCCTGATTGTGTGTTAGCACAGCTTCCACCCTCAGACAGATAGTCAGTCAGAGAGGACTGTACAGGTTCTGGACGATGTGATGAGAGCGTGTGCCATTGATTTTATGAGCTCCTGGGATGATCAGTTGCTACTAATCAAATTCGCCAGTGATGACAGTTGTCACTTGAGTATCAGGATGAGATTATATGAGGCATTTTATGGCCATAGGGATTGTTTCCCTGACTTGGATAAGGGAAGTGGGTGACAGATAGAAAATTGTTCCCGAATTGGTAAGACAAACCTCTGAGGATGTTCAGTTGATTTGTGAGAGATTAAGAACACCTCAGAGCAGACAGAAAATTCATGCTGACAAGAGACAGAAAATCATTGGAATTCACCGAGGGTGAATCATTATTGTTGATAGTTACTTGTCCTAAGAGCATAAGGACGTAACGACATTCGGATAGAGATATTGGACAAGTGGGAGATAAGACCTGTAGATTGGCGTTACCACTTGGGTAAACAGGCATCCACTATGTGTCCTATCTTATGATGTTTCGAAAATATTATCCGAACCCGATATATGTAATCGGATATGAGCTTCAACGGTTTAGCTCAATGAAAATATAACGTATGATTGGAGAAATCGATTCGGGCACTAAATGGAAAGAGAAAGTGTTGAGGGTTAAGATGATCTCCCTAGTTAAGTATGATGGTAGTATTACACTCCGGAGAAGGTCACTTGAGGATGACAGTATATGATGCGATAGACATACCCGGAGATGTTATGGACTCATATTACTTGGTTCTAATTTGGAGGACCAAATTTCTTAAGTGGGGCAGATTGTAAGACCCGATATTTTCGAGTGCATTTAAAAATGCAAAAGGACTTAAATGACATTCCCAAATACGTGCAAGGGCAAAATGGTCAAAAGACCAAAATTCGGTATTTATCGGGACAAGAAAATTTAATTAAAAATATGAGAATGAAAAATCTTGATCAATGATGAAGAAATAATTAAATTTCGGGTTAAATTGATCAAGATATGAATTTATTGGAATAAATCGGGATTTTTGTATCGAAAAATAATCCCGAAAATAAGTGAAAAATATACCGAAAAGGTAAAATCGGACTGAGAAAATTATTTACAGATTAAATGAATAAAATATAAATTTTTAAAAGATATTTGTGTATTTTAATATTATTTTATTGATTAAAATAATATTAAAAAAATTAATTATAAATAAATAAATAAAATCTGAAAAAAAAAAAAATTCGCGAAAACGCGAAGAGAAACAGGAAACGGAAGCTGAAACAGAGGGAGCCCCTCTGCCTCACCGATCACCGGCGATCGGCGGAGGCCCAAACCCGAGGCGAGGCCAGCCGAGCCACCAGCAACCCGAACAGGCTGACGAACGGAGACAAACGGCGGCCGAATGGGGAAGAAAGGAAGCCGAAACCGAGAAAGAGGAGAACGTCCGATTCGACGTAACCACCGGCGGACGACGCGAGGAGGCGACTGGCGAAGGTCGATCGGCACCCGAGGAAGCCGACCCGCACACCCACGCGCCCTGAAGTCGCCGAAAAAACGCCAGATCGATGGAAGAGGGCCGCGGGAGAGAAGCTTCGATTCGCCTGCGATGGCCGCGATTCGACCCCAGCCGAGGCCCGACTTAGGAAGCCCAGGCCATGGCACGTCGAACGGCACCAGAATCACGCCGGGAACCGGCCGGACGGCGTCGGCACGACCAAATGTTGCCTGGACCAGCCGAACCGGACTGAACCGGTCGAACCGGACCCGAGCTGAACCGGCGGTCCGAACCGGGTTGAACCGGACCGGACCGGTTCAGCCAAAAAGAAAGGGAAAAAAGGAAGAAAAAGGGAAAAAGAAAAAGAGAAAAAATTGGGGAAAATTCCTGTGATGCAATCGAGCTTCGGGTAAGACGGTAAGCGGTCGAATTGACTGATTTAATTTTTAGAATATTTAATTTGATAAATAATCGACTGAAAGTTTACCCGAAAATATATTTAATTGTGTAGCTCGACGATTGGCATCAACCGAGAGCTCGAGATAGCCTCGATTTGTATACGATCATGGAATAACGGGTAAGTGACCCTTAATTTACGACAATTTGTATCGTTATGCGTGATTGATATTTAACGCATGAATTACAGATTTAATTTCCGTATAAATGAATTAAATTCTAGAAATTGGGATAAAATGGTCGTAAATAATTCATAAGCTATCTGAGAATTTAGAACGAGGCTAAATAAATATTGATGGGTCCAATGAGCCCAATAGGCCTCGATAAATTGTGGTAAACGGGCTTAAGGCCGATTAAGGCCCATTATGGTGCAATCGGGCCCAATATGGGTAAACGGGCCCAATGATTTAAATTAAGCCCAGAAAATTAAGAAATACAATTAATTGTATTGTATTTGACCTGATGAACATTTATCCGCAGTGCCGGAGATTTGATTTGGATTCGGAGCAAATCGGACTGCGTGACGAGACATCGATGTAAATGTCAGACTGTACAGATAAATGAGGTAAGGGAATTGTGTGAGTAGCTAGAGGTAGCTACGCATATTTTAATAGATTTTGTATACACTGATTATGTATGTATACACGATTATTGTAAAATGATCCTAAAAGTGGTTTAAATAATTTTTAAGGATCGAAATAGGTGAAATGTCTATTTTACCCCTATTGAGGGAAGTTCACCTAAGGATGGTGAAAGCATGACATGCATGGAATGCATGATTTAAGGATTTTTATGATTAAGGAATTTTCTTGATTTTAATCAAAGTAAAACGATAGATTGGCCAGTAAATGCATGAATTTCACAAAATAACACTACGTAGGTGTTATTAATATTTAAATGAAATTTCTTTGGAAAAGAGGCCAACTATCAAGTTTATATGGAAACAGATAGTGCCGACACGCAGTTCGCACTATATCTGCGTTTGTGAATGTGCATAAATGTGCTTGAGCAGTTGCTCGCACCGACTTGTGACATCATATGCATGAAATGTGCTAGAGCATGGTGCTCGCACTGATTTTTAATATTGTGAAATGAGAGCTGCTGGAGCCTAGCTCGCACTCTGTTTTGACATGTTTTGACATGTTTTGATTTGTTTTGACGTGGTATGCATAAAATAGTGCTGGAGCGATTACTCGCACTACTTTTAATGATTTGACATGCATGAGAGATGCTGGAGCTTAGCTCGCATCCTGTTTTGATTTAATTATGCATAAAAGCCGTGCTGGAGTGTAACTCGCACGAGATTTGATTTAGTTATGCATAAAGCCGTGCTGGAGTATAACTCGCACGAGATTTGATTTACTTGAGCATTCATTTGTGCTGGAGCATTGCTCGCACAAAGTTTTACATGGTTTTCATAATTCATTTGAATGTCGTACTGGAGTTTTTCTCGTACGAGGTTTTCACTGAATTTATATACATATCCGTACTAGAGCGTTGCTCGTACGTGGAATTTACATGAAATTATAATCAGTTTAAGTCGTACTGGAGCGCTGCTCGTACGTAGATTTCACTGATTTTTATGAAACCGTGCTAGAGCTTCGCTCGCACGAGGTTTTCAGATATCATGAATATGCATGGAGCCGTGCTTGAGCTTCGCTCGCACAGGGATTTATATTACATGCATATAGCCGTGTTGGAGCCTCCTGTAGACTGTGTGTCACAGTGAGATGATATGCTCACACGTGCATTCTGAGACAGAGATGATATGGGTGGATAAGACCTATTACAGGCACCCCTGACTGAGCTTGGGTCCACGGAGTACGTTGTACCGTGTATGTCACGCGGAGTACGCTGTACCGTGGGGATTGTTGGAGTGGAGTGGCATTAGCCACGAGGCAGCAAGCCTTGCCCTCGCAATCCTGGTGTTATGCTGTTCTGGCGGGTAGGACGACCCACCTCCCGTTTCAGGTGTGATACCCCGCACACTAGGTACCGTGTTGCCAGGGATCACTAGGATATGGCCATAGTCCTCGATGTTACTGTTAATTACCTGATTGTCTCACATGATATAACTTGTGGTCTGTTAGACCAGGGTAGACCCGAAGGAGGGGTCAGGCCCCCGATTTGATGATTTGATGATTTCAGATGATTTTATGATATGTGACCCTGAAAGAAGGGTGGTTTTATAACTCAAGTTTTATAATGAAATATAACAAATTATTTTATGAGTTTTGAGATGATTGACCCAGAGGGGTTATTTTATACTGCGTTTTAAATGAATTGATTTAAATGCAGTGGCATGAGGTGTTTTCCATGCTTTCATTTGAAAACCTTAAATTGTCTTACATGACATGAAAGACTGCATGATCTTGATTAAATTCATGCTTAATATGATTTAATGATGTCACATAAAATGCTTTGAATGCATGAGTTACATGATTTATATATGCACAAATAGTTTTGGATAAACTATGGCATTGAATATGCATGACTTTGTGCGTGTAATTTTAAATGAAAAGAAATGGATTTAAGGGCATGGCATTATGAGCATGTAGATAGTGGAGCTATCTACTTACTTGTATAATTGCCTTACTGAGCGTGTGGTTTGCTCACCCCCCTTATTTTCCCATCTTTTCAGAGCACTTGAAATAGTTATTGAGCGGCTGAGAACTTGCATGTATTGATATCCGCTGCTTGCTGCTACCCATCGAGAGACAGGTATACACATTGGTATGATTTTGTATCTAAATATATAATGCACAGTACTATAAATGGATATCATGTCGGGGATGTAGTGTTATGAATACCATTATGTATGTATTCAGTTAAAGTCACAAGATAGTAAACTCTGATATTGAATGAAATTATGGTAATGGATTGGTAATAGTGAGAGGTGACTAACACCGAATCATAGCCCAACTGTGTTGTAGGATGGTCACGATGAGAGAAAGGTAAGAATTAAATAATAAATGAAAAAGCGAAAAATTTACTCTTATTTTTAGGTAATTCGGGTCGTGACAGCCTGGGAACCGACCCAGGGACCACGTAATAGAGTGGGCTGCCTAGGAACGACCCAGGGACCACGCGATAGTGTGCATGAGGCGAGGCATTGCTCTGGTAGCATGTAAGGTCGGGCCTTGTTTTGGTAACATATAAGTCCAATATACCATGCACACGATCATATTGTCGACATTCCCTCTTAAGAGGATGCTTGGGATGCGCGCCCAGAGGAGATTATATATATTTGATGTGCCATGACAAGTTTTATATGAGTTTTATTGCCTAGTCTCGTTTTACACATGAGTTGTGTTTTGTGACTTTGTCACGTGCTATTTACTGAGGTGATTTTTATCACATATTTCGAGAAAAGCTATTATCGCATATATTTACACATGCTTGTGAATGCTCTATATTGAGCCTTTTTACCTTCATGTTTTCACATGATTTATGAGCTATGAGATGATGATGTTTTGAGAACTTTCATGCTACGATTTCAAATGAGTATACTGAGTTTCATATACAAATGCATATTTGTGATGTGTGATATGGTTTATATAACTGAGTTCCCTTATCCCCTTTACTAAGCGATTTAGAAGCTCACCCTGTTTTTCTTCCCCCTCCAGATTTCTTCAAGTGAAGTGAGTTCTCTGCGACGTACGGGTTAGAGGCTAGTGGAGAACTTGAGATCCATGCCGTATTTTGTGTGTTGAGGTATATATATTCAATATTCATGTATCCAGACTAGAGTTATATTTACAGACACTTGTTGTACAATGATGTATGAGATGTATTAGGATTAATTAACTCGAAATTGAGTAATGTATACGATATGATATATATTATTTTATACTGAGATCTTGAGGCATGATAAGTATGATGGTGTATGACACTGCACAAGAATGCACCCTTAATTGTGATTAGATAAGTGAAAAATTTTAAATTTGTCATATTTTTCGCGTTTTCGGAGCGTCATAGAGTTTTCTTGATATCGGAGATAGGAAATATATAAATAAAAATAAAAATATTTAGAGATAAGAAAAAAGGCACAAAAAAAAAACCCAAGGGAAAGATTATAGAATATAATAATTGAATAACCAAGCGATTTGGTTTGAAGAAGGGAATCTAGATATCAGTGAAAAGTAAATTGAATATTTCTGTTTGTAACCCATACTATCAAATGTAGTTTTCTGATTGTGGGAATTCGACTATCAGCATATAATATTCAATTACCTATGTGGCAGTGTGTTTAAATGAGGAAAATATTTGCTTATACTAAATGAGAAAAACATATGCACTTTGATAACTTAGGTAAGTACTATAATAAATAATCGAATAGTGGGGTACTTCAAATGGAATATCATTGCTTCTAATAAAGGCTTAAAGCAAATAAACCCTTTCTGACACTAAAGCCAATTGCTGCCTGACATGCCTTTGGGTTTGGCATTTTCAGCTTCTCCTTTAACATGGGAAATAATGGAGGCAACTCAGCAAGCAATCACCTAATAAGGAGGTCAAATAGCCTGCGATTCAAGAAGAAGGCCATGACTTTATGGAATTAGAATCTGTTGCTGCCTGATCTCCCTTTCGATTTGCTATTAAGAAATTGATTACTTGAGGTTACTAATCGAATGTCTGGAATTGCAGGCTCCTTTTCCCAGATGGCTATAATTTAAAACAAATCGACTAGTAAATTGGATAGTTCAATTAGTCTTGCGTCTCGAGAAGGTATGGAACATTACTTGCTATGTACATAGTGAGATGAGCTTATTTACGTTGTTTTGGACTTCTTTGCAGGCTTTAATATTCAATTACCTCCTGCAATTAATTTACTGTCGGGAATTGCAGTTTCATGTTCCATTATGACTGGAATTTAAAACAAATCGACTAGTAGATTCAGTAATTCGATTACCTTTCATTTTAGGAAGGTATGGAACAATACCTACTATGTACATATCGGGATAAGTCGATTTACATTATTTTAAACTTTTTTGTAAGCTTTAGTATTTGATTACCTCCTGCAATTAATTGACTGTCGGAAATTGCAGTTTCCTGTTCCACAGTGGCTGAAATTTAAAATAAATCGACAAGTACATTGGATAATTCGATTTGCCTTGCGTCTCGGAAAGGTATGAAACATTACCTACTATGTACATAGCGGGATGAGCCAATTTACATTGTTTTGGACTTCTTTGCATGCTTTAGTATTTGATTACCCCATGCTATTATTCGACTGTCTGGAACAGTAGTTTCATGTTTCCAAGTGGTTGGAATTTAAAACAAATTGACTAGTAGATTTGGTATTCAATTATCCTTGCGTCTCATTAAGGTATAAAATATCACCTATTATGTACATAGCGGGATGACCCTTACGTTTCATGTTCCACAGTGGCTGGAAGCACGTTGGGTGGTTGCAAATCCAAGTTTGTTTTGAAAAGGTATGTAACATCACATAATATGTACATGCTGAGATTTTGCACACAGTAGTTGATTACATCTTGTTAGTAATCGATTTTTTAAACTTTCAGTATCCTAAATTTCGGTCACTGAAATTCAATTCAATTCAATTCAATTAACACATGAAGTAGTTTGAATGTCATTGGATTTTGAAATTGTATGTTAAGTTTTTTAAGGATGTAGATTATGATATGCATTCATGTTCGTAGTTGCTTACTTGTTTTTTTCTTTGAGTATGTGATTAACTCATGTTGGTTATTGAATATTTGGAACTACTGGCTCCTTACTCCCTAGTGTGCTGGATGATGAAATTTTCAGATTTTGACTTCTTCCGTGGATATTTCCTTCACGTATTGGCTGAAAAGAAAGGAAAGAAAGATCTGAAGAGCAACTGAAATATGTTATTGGGAAAATATAGATAAATGAAGAAATGAACAGCAAATCGACATAGAAAGGCGACGATTTTCTCTCAAGACAATAACAACAAAGATAAAATGGTAACTACTATTTCCCTCTCCGTATTTCTCAAAAATCTTATTTCCTTCATGAAATTACTTTTTTCATTACCATTGCATGAAATTATTATTGTTTCACAATATGTCTTTGAAATTTTCCCAAACCTATCCCATGACGCTTTTTACAAATATCAGAAATTCTTGTCTCAATAAAACAAAAGGCAATTTGACGCCTTGTCTGCGGATTTTCATTGATGTCAATAATAGATACGGTATTTTCTAAATCATTTAAAATACCAATAAAAAAATTATTGTGTTATATTTTGTGTTCACAATTAATCATAGATTTCTTTAAATTTTACAAAATTGATATGTAATTTTCATCAAAAATTAATCTTCTCTTTTTGAAGAGTTAATCTTATCACTTGTGTCCTATTTAATTTCTTTATTTTCGGAACCCATCCAATAAGGTCCTCCTTATATTCAAGTATACAAAGGTGTTTATATTTCTGGCTAAAGATAAGTTATCGTCAAATCGATCCGCTGTTCAAACCAATAGTACTTGACGTTAGCCTTAGACAAATCTGCCTTATTTTTCATGTTACCATGTCAGTTTGCAGAGTCATGGATGACAATTTGGAAGAAGGGTTTCTTGCAAGGCCAGAGGAGGACAGGAGTGATCTGAAAAGAAGGGTTTGGGTTGAATCAAAGACCATATGGAGGATTGCCTTCCCTTCAATGTTGTCAAGGGTCACTTCTTTTGGAATGTTGGTTGTAACACAGTCATTTATGGGCCATATTAGCGAGGTTGAGCTAGCCGCTTTTGCTCTCATTCAAAGCATTCTTGTGCGATTTGTAAATGGTGTTTTGGTAAGCTCTCATTAATTATTAGATATATTCACTTCAATTATGTACCTATTTAAAAAAATTCAATTAATTCTTTTTGTATATGATGCGAAAGATTGGCATGTCAAGCGCAACCGAAACCCTATGTGGGCAAGCATTTGGAGCAAAACACTACCATATGATGGGAATTTACCTACAACGATCATGGATTATTGATGGCGCCGCCGCGACGGCGGTGATCCCTCTATTTGTTTTCGCTACACCACTGATGAGACTACTTGGGCAGGAGGAGGAGATTGCAAAATCAGCAGGCACAATTTCTCTATGGTTCATTCCTATACTTTATAATATGGTCTTTGCCCTAACCATTCAAATTTATCTCCAAGCTCAGCTCAAAAACTTGGTAGTCGGGTGGCTAAGTGCAGCCTCATTCCTACTACATATCTTATTGTCCTGGCTCATGGTTTACAAACTTAACTGGGGGGTTTCTGGAGCAATGGGAGCCTTGAATATATCTAATTGGGCAATGGTTTTCGGGGAATTTGTGTACTTGTTTGGCGGTTGGTGCCCTCATACATGGAAAGGATTCTCGAAAGCTGCTTTCTCTCATTTAGTGCCTGTGGTAAAGCTCTCGGTAGCCTCTGGTCTCATGATTTGGTAATCTTAAACTTTCTTTCTCGTAATGATCTCTTCACAGATAAGTGACATGTAGACATTTAGTCTAATCTTTTACATTGATTTTCTAATTAAAAGCTTAGAGATTTGGTACAACGCCATTCTTGTCTTGCTGGCTGGATATATGAAAAATGCAACCATTGCCATCGATGCTTTTTCCGTCTGGTAAGTTTTCCAACACAGTAATTAAGGCTCAGTTTGAAAGTGGGTGCCGTGAGTTTTAAATATATAAAGCAAAACATTTAGAGGGTAAATAAATTTACCCTCTTGCCTTTATTCTTATTTTTTATTATTTTAAAAAAATACATATATTTAATATTTATTTTTTTAATTTTATGAAGAGTTAATTTAACTATCTATTCAAATTAATCTTTAATTTAATTTTTTTGGGTACATTTTATCTCCAATGTACTGATTAAGAAAGCTGTTCATTGCTGCAGCGTCAACATCAATGGATGGGAGTTCATGATCTGCCTCGGCTTCCTAGGTGCATCAATGTAATGTTCTATATGATTCATAATATTTCTAATTTCCTTCTATTTTTCCTAGACAATATATCAAAACTTTAAAAAAGAAATCCCTCCTGTAATGGCTGAATTTTTACAGAGTTCGCGTGGCGAATGAGTTGGGGAAAGGAAATGCCAAGGCAGTGAAATTTTCTATAAAAACCATTGTTGCTACTTCAACATCATTTGGAGTGTTCTTCTGGATTTTGTGCCTAGTTTTTGGGCATCAACTTTCGTACTTTTTCACTAGCAATGATGAAGTTGCAAAGGCTGTATCCAACCTCTCAACCTTTCTTGCTTTTTCAATCTTGCTCAACAGTCTTCAGCCAGTACTGTCAGGTAAGCTGCCTTTTTTTACTTATAAATTTAAAACTCTGTTTAGTTTTTCCAGCAAATAGAATTTGAGATTCCTCTAATAATGTTGCATAAAATCTGTAAATAGTTCTAATTAATGCGGGATTTTTTTTAGCTTTTTAATTTCTCTAATTAATTATTGAAAATCATTTATGTTAGTATGATTTTAAAAAATAAATATTTTAAAAATCAATAAATTAATGAGATTTTATATTTTTTTTAAAGATTTGTGATAATTATCTTACATTCATACTTATTAAATCAACTTGACATTTTATTTTAAAGACTTGTGATAATTATCTTACACCATATTTACTAAATCAATATAATTAAATTAATTTATTCATAATCAACTCTCATTAAATATATTTACTTATTTAACTCAAATTAATAAAAAAATTAAAAACTCTCATAATTAACAAAAATTTATTAACATTTAACAAAAAAATTAATTTCAAAAGGAAAAAAATCAATTTTGGTTTTGGAATCTGTTTGACAGAATGTTTTTGGAAATAGTTTTTATTTTTTTATCATTTATTTGAGTTAAATAGGTAAATAAATTTATTTAATAAGAGTTGATTGGGTGAGAATAAATGTAAGATAATTATTACTTGTATTTAAAAGAATATAAAGTATTATTATTTTATTGATACCTAAAACATTTTTTTTAGCATCATCCTAATATAATTTATTCTCTTAATTAATTAACAAGTACACATTATACATAAAATTTTCCTAAACTAATATTCTTAGGACCTATCATTGAGTATTATTTAAAAGAGTTATTAATTTAAAAGGTTTTACTTTGTAAATTTTTGTTATATATTAGAAAACGTGTTTTTTTTTTTTTTGTCTAGACCCTCCAATGATCAATGATCATGTTGGGCCCTAATTAATTCTGAATTGAGTATATATCGGACTCTATAAAAAGGGCAGCTCTTCGTGCATTGTTTACTTAATTCACAAGATTCAAACTCGAAATTTTGTTTAAGAGAACCAAACTCATTATCTCTCAAATCAATAGACATTGATAGAAACATTTTTTTTAATTTCACATTCTTTAAACTTCTCTAATAACTATAGCATTCAATTTTCTTATAAATCTCATTTTGATTAATAAATTCCTTAAAAATCTCTTTTTAAATATGTCATATGTAATATATTTTATATTTTTTAATTCTTGAAATAAAAAAATAAATCTTGAAGTGTTTTTTTTTTTTAATTTGAATATTATATAATATTTTTTATATTTTTATCAAATTATTAATTTATGCATAGAGACCAAAATTTTATATTAAGTTTAAAATTAAAATTATTTATTATTAAATAAAAAAGTTTATTAATTTTTTTACAGTGATATGAGTTGAGATGATAACCTTTTGTTAATTTAAAAATATTATCAATTTAAAAGAGAGTAATTTAGAAGATTTCACTGATCCTTATTTAAGTTTATATTTCAGGTGTTGCCGTAGGTGCTGGTTTCCAAGGTACAGTTGCAATTGTGAACTTGGGATGTTATTATGCAGTAGGGTTACCAGCGGGATTTGTGCTTGGATATGTGCTAAACCTTGAAGTTAGGGTAAGAACTAACAAGTACTATGTTCAAATTTAATACCCACAACGCACAATCATCATATTTTACATGAAAAAAAAAATCAAATTAAAAAAATAAAATAAATGAATTAATATAAATTTCGATTAAATTCACACGTTATGAAATTAAATTAAAGTTCAAAGATTTTAAATCTCGTAATTAATTTGCTCTATTTTATAGGGTCTATGGATTGGATTGCTTAGTGGAGTGGGGTTACAAACGGCCATTCTTTCTGTAATTGTGTGGAGAACGGATAAGAAAAATAACATTTTAATAGTTAAACAAAAATTGTAATATATTATAACTTTTAAAATTTAATTTAAATTCGAATAACTTTAATTTCACCTTCAATTATAGAAAAAGACTGAGGTCTTATTTAAACTTTTACTTCATTAATTCTTGTCACTTGGGTTAATTAGTTCAAATGATTTTTAAAACGATTTTTACTATTTTTTTTCCAGGTCAAGAGAGCATCTGAACGTCTCAAACGATGGCTTTTAAAGCCGGATGCGACAGATTATCAAAGTCCTTCTCTACCTGAATAATAAATGGACCGTATTTTAGTAGCTAGATTTGTCAGGAAAAAATTAGTTCAGTTGTCTCTATTTCAATGATAGTTACCTTTATTTTTCTTTCATCTTATTTGTCTATTTTTTTTTTCATCCATATTTTTCCCTATGTTCTTCAACTACTTAGAAGGTCAATTTTATTAATTAATTAAAAAAAGGTCAGTTTAAATTATTAATTCCAAACAACTAATTTTTACCACCGAAAGAATTCAAGGTAACTTTGTCTGTTTACTTCACCCACCAGCCCGAAGTTGATCGCGGTGATGAATTTCTGTTGAAAATAGCTCATTTTAGGTTTTTTTTTAAAGAGTAAATTTCATTTAAAGTTATAATCATAATTAACATATTATATTCAATAAATCAATAAATAAATATCCTGATCATAATAAATACTAAAACTCAAATTTAAAACTTCAAAATTTCAAAGCTTATCCTAGCAACTAAACCAAGACATCGTTGGCTCTAATTTATTTAATCTTACATGTAGCACTTGTGAGGTGCAAAATATTACAACATTATTATTGTGTATATAATTGCTACATTAAATTACATTATGAAGAGAATAAAATTTAAACTTCAAATGCATGATCAATATTTCTCCAAGTATTCCCTACTGGTTTAGTCAATGAAATATTGATAATTCATAATTGCTAGAAAAGCATATTAATGCTCAGCTACCGTTAAACCACCAGTCAACTAGCTTCTTTCCTGTACTCCCTCCTCAGTCTAATGTTCAGAAATAATGCTGTATAAATGTTCAATTGCACAATTTTAATTTTTCCAACTGTAGAAGGCCAGTTTGAGATTGAGGGTTTTCTTCTCAAATGGGGCTGGAAACGTGAAATGACGTAAGGGAAGGTAAAGGCGTGTGATCTGGTGAATATATATATAGGTAGAAGACATGAGAAAGGAAACAAGCATGAGTGTAGAACTGTGGTCTGGAAACAAAACAGAGTAAGTTGAGGCAGGAAGAGGAGACCGAAGCTCCTCTATTTTCTCCATTTTCTCTAAGCTGTCGACAGAGAGAAGGTACAGCTCGGATCGAAAGGAAAGGTAGAGCAGTAGCTCCTGTCCAGTGAAGAAGAAGAAGGGTGAAGTAGGACCAAAACAGTGTTGAAGCGGAACTGACGGCTGGTTCGGCGTCTGGTAGGGATCGAAGCGTGAACAGGAGAGATGGGTGAAGTTGTTGGAACCAGAGATGGCAGGAGGACACCGACGCCAGATGGAGACAGGAGGCTGATGAAGATGATGACAGAAGTTAAGGTGATGACAGAGACGGGAGAAGGAGGAAGAAGATGATGAACAGTGATCGGTGAAAGAAGGAGAAGAAATAAAAAAAGAAAGAAAGAAAGCGCGCGAAGAGAAAGAAAGGAAATTTAAAAAAAGGTATATTTATATATTTATATGTATTGGATCAAATGTTTATTAGACCTAGTGTTTCACTGTGGGGAGCACCAGTTTTATTTGTTAAGAAGAAGGATGATAGTCTCAGATTATGCGTAGACCGCCGACTGTTGAATAAAGCCACGGTGAAGAATAAATATCCATTGCCGATGATTGATGATCTACTTGATCAGCTGAGAGGGGCCTCAGTCTTTTCTAAGATTGATTTGAGATCGGGCTATCACCAATTGAGGATTAAAGAATAAGATATTCCGAAGACGACATTCAGGACAAGGTATGGCCATTATGAATTTCTAGTGATGTCCTTTGGATTGACGAACACCCCTGCAGCATTTATGAGATTAATGAACGAGGTATTCAGAGACTATCTAGATAAGTTTGTGATAGTCTTTATTGATGATATCCTAGTGTACTCTAGGTCATATGAGGAGTACGCATAGCATTTGTGGTTAGTACTTCAGATGCTCCGAGATAAGCAATTATATGGAAAGCTTAGTAAGTATGAGTTTGGGCTAGATCGTATAGCTTTCCTTGGACATATAGTTTCAGAGGAAGGAGTATCAGTGGATCCAAGTAAGGTAGAAGCTGTGCTTGTTTGGGAAAAATCGAGAACAGTTACAGAGGTACGAAACTTCTTTGGTTTGGCAAGGTATTACAGAAGATTTGTGGAAGGATTTTTTAGGATTGCCGCTCCTTTGACTAAGCTCACGCGCAAGGACACTCCGTTCATATGGACTAATCAGTGTGAGCCCAATTTTCAGGAATTAAAGAGGAGATTAACAGCAGCACCTATGTTAACTATCCCTGAGGGATCAGGAAGATTTTTGATGTATAGTGATGCTTCTCATCAAGGATTGGGGTGTGTGCTCATGCAGTACGGAAGAGTAGTCGCATACGGATCGCAACAGTTGACAAACCATGAACGAAATTATCCCACGCATGATTTGGAGTTAGCCGCTGTCGTATTTGCCTTTAAGATCTGGCGACACTACTTATATGAGGAAAGATTCCAGATCTTCACTGATCACAAGAGTTTGATGTATCTCTTTGATTAGAAGGAGTTAAATATGAGACAAAGGAGATGGATGGAACTCCTTAAGGATTATGATTGCGAAATTCTATACCATCCGGGTAAGGCGAACGTAGTTGCTGATACCCCGAGCAGAAAGAGTATGATATCTGGTATGATGGTTAGGGAATGAGATTTACTAGAATAGTTTACTGAACTTCGGATCAGAATTAAAGAGGTAGAGATTGGATTTTTGGCTAACCTACGAATAGAGCCCAGAATCATGGATCAGATTAGAACTGGGCAGCGCAGTGATCAGAGGTTGATAGATATGGTTAGCCAAGCCGAGCAGACTTCGCAATCGGATCTCACAATCAGTGAGGATGGACTATTGAGGTTCAAAGGACGAATTTGTGTACCGGACGATAATACCCTAAAGAGACAGGTATTCAGAGAATCTCACTGCTCACAATACACCATGCACCCAGGGAGTACTAAGATGTATCGAGACTTGAGAAAGGTGTACTGGTTGAGTGGTATGAAGCGAGACGTGGCAGAGTATGTGGCCAGATGTTTAGTATGCCAGCAAGTGAAAGCTGAGCATCGGAAGCCCGAAGGACTACTACAGTCTTTACCTGTACCTACATGGAAATGGGAACATGTCACCATGAACTTTATTATGGGCTTACCGAGGACCCGGAGAGGTCGTGATGCGATATGAGTCATAGTGGATAGACTGATCAAGAGTGCCCACTTCCTTGCCATCAAGAGCACAGATACTGTGGATGCCTTAGCTGAGTTGTATGTCAGCGAGATAACTAGATTACATGGGGCTCCAGTGAGTATTACTTCTGACAGAGATTCTCGATTTACTTCCAGATTTTGGACCCAGTTTCAGGAGTCTATGGGATCTCGATTGAGTTTCAATACCGCCTATCATCCTCAGACAGATGGTCAGTCAGAGAGGACTATTCAGACCCTGGAGGATATGTTGAGGGCGTGTACGATGGATTTTAAGGGATCATGAGATGATCACCTGCCCCTAGCAAAGTTTGCGTACAATAACAGCTATCATGCGAGTATTGGAATGGCACCTTTTGAGGCTCTATATGGTAGGAGGTGTAGATCCCCTATAGCTTGGGAAGAAGTCGGTGATAGAAAGATAAATGCTTCCGAGCTTGTTGAACAAGCAGTACAGAGTGTGAAACTCATATGTGAGAGATTACGAGCTGCACAGTGTAAACAGAAAAGCTACGCGGATGTGCGTAGACAGCCACTCGAGTTTGATGTTGGTGATGCAGTATTTCTGAAGATATCACTGAGTAAGGGTATCATGCGATTTGAGAAGAAAGGAAAATTAAGTCTTCGATACATAGGACCATTCGAGATTCTCGAGAGAGTGGGAGAGGTAGCCTACAGATTGGCATTACCCCCACAGATGTCCGAAATACACAACGTCTTTCATGTGTCTATGTTGAGGAAATACCACCCGGACCCTTCTCATGTCATAGAGAATGAAGAGATAGACATACAAGAGGACATGAGCTACACTGAAGAACCCGTCCGGATTCTCGATAGAAAAGATAAGGTACTTGAAACCAAAAGCATTCCATTAGTGAAAATTTTGTGGAAACATCACTCAATGGAAGAAGTAACGTGAGAATTGGAGAGTCTCATGAAGGAGAAATACCCCATTCTATTTGACGAGTTGAGTTGAATTTGGAGGACCAAATTCTTTTTAAGGTGGGGAAGATGTGAGATCTGAGAATTTTAAACATATTTTAATTATGTAATATGAACTTGAAGTATAATTTATTGAGCTGAGTGAAAAGTATAAGTAATGAATGAGAAATAATCAAAGAAGTGAAATTGTGAAAATTATATTTGAAGATTTATATGTTAGAGTGTGAAACTTTGAGGTCAGGTCGATCTTGGAGAAGAAAAGATCGATCTGGTGGGCTAAAAATAACAAGGAAGGAGAAATTTAGGCGAGCAGATCGATCTCCAATGGAAGAGGATCGATCTCCTTATGATTCTGTAATGAAGAGATCGATCTCATGAGGAAGGAATCGATCTCAAAATGTTTCTGTTAAGGAGAAGATCGATCTCCTCAAGGAGCAGATCGATCTCATGAAGCATTCTGTAAACTAGAGATCGATCTCATAATTGGAGCAGATCGATCTCATAAAACCATTAAGAGATCGATCTTACCCCACGATAGATCGATCTCCTAGGCATAAAATTACCCCAAATCGTCCCCAAATTCAAATGCAGATCGATCTTATCAAGAGTCAGATCGATCTCCTACCCTCCGTCTCTAAAAGGACCCTTGTGTTTTCCTGCATTTCATCTTTTCTCTCTCTTCCAAACCTCCATTTCAGCCGAGCCCTAGATTTCTCTCTCTTCCAAATCGCCCATTTTCGTCCAAATCAAGAGTTGCGGCAAGAAGGAAAGTTGTTCCTCATCCAAAAGAGAACAACATACTTGAAAATCGAAAGATGAATCGAATCGAGGTGTGAGTTGAGCACTCCACAAGTTTGGTTAATCTCTAAACCTCAATCTTTGATTTTTAAGTAATCTTTGATGATTGTGAGCATGGGCATTGTGATGAAATAGTTGGAAAATGATTAGAAATAGATGAAATTGTGATTTGGTTGGAGTAGAGATGTTATTATGCATAAGAAATGTTGAAGGTTGAGATGTAGTGGATGAGATTACGAACAGTGATGAAATCATGAGAATTGAGTTGACTGAGATATTAATGAGAATATGAACAAATGTGTGCTCAATAATGCAATTGAGTTGGATTATTGATGTTTTTAACATCGTTTGGACAACTCGGGAGTTCCAGAGTGGAATGCATGGCTAGTCCGTGATACGAGGGAACGATTGCACTATACGAGGTGCAAAGAGGTAAGGGAAAACTAAACCATTTGTGTATGTGTTTTGATGAACTATTTGTAGCATGAACCATGATTTGAGAATACAAGCATGTTTAGTGTTGTATTGTGATAAGATTGCACACAATTTTTATAACCGGTTGGAGCCCATTGTTTTACTAGTTTTATAAACTAAATGTAAAATCGCTTTATAAACCGTTGAGCTTGTGTGAAAAGTAAATTGGGCTCTACATTAAGGCAATATTGAGATTTGAGAAAATGTGTACGCGTTTTACCGGTTGGAACTCGGTTTTAATATGTTTTGTGTTGAGTACACGAATATTTTAAATGAGTTTGGTGAGAGAAAACCACTATGAGTTCTACGTGAAGGCATAACGATTCCTGTTATGATAATGGCTAATGATTGAGACTTAGGCGTGTCATGTTGAATACACATCGGGCCTTGCTCTGGTAGCATGTAAGTCCAAGCCTTGTTCTGGTAACATGTAAGTCCGTTTATTCCTCCGCTTTGGTAGCGTTGGGAGACCTTGCTTTGGTAGCATGTAAGACCGATATAGTGGGCCGTCTGGGAACCGACCTGGGGACCACGTGATAGAGTGGGCCGCCTGAGAACCGACCCAGGGACCACTTGAGATAGTGGGCCGCCTGGGAACCGACCTAAGGACCACGTGATAGTGTGCATGAGGCGAGGCATTGCTCTGGTAGCATGTAAGGTCGGGCCTTGTTCTGGTAACATATAAGTCCAATATACCATGCACACGACCATATTGTCGACATTCCCTCTTACGAGGATGCCTGGGATGCTCACCCAAAGGAGATTATATATATATATTTGATGTGCCATGACGAGTTTTATATGAGTTTTATTGCCTAGTCTCGTTTTACACATGAGTTGTGTTTTGTGACTTAGTCACATGCTATTTACTGAGGTGATTTTTATCACATATTTCGAGAAAAGTCATTATCGCATATATTTACACATGCTTGTGAATGCTCTATATTGAGCCTTTTTACCTTTATATTTTCACATGATTTATGAGCTATGAGATGATGATGTTTTGAGAACTTTCATGCTACGATTTCAAATGAGTATACTGAGTTTCATATACAAATGCATATTTGTGATGTGTGATATGGTTTATATAACTGAGTTCCCTTACCCCCCTTACTGAGCGATTTAAAAGCTCACTTTGTTTTTCTTCCCCCTCCAGATTTCTTCAAGTAAAGTGAGTTCCCTGCGACATACGGGTTAGAGGCTAGTGGAGAACTTGAGCTCCATGCCTTATTTTGTGTGTTTCAATATTCATGTATCCAGACTAGAGTTATATTTACAGACACTTATTGTGCAATGATGTATGAGATGTATTAGGATTAATTAACTCGAAATTGAGTAATGTATACGATATGATATATACTATTTTATACTGAGATCTTGAGGCATGATAAGTATGATGGTGTATAACACTGCACAGGAATGCACCCTTAATTATGATTTGATAAGTGAAAAGTTTTAAATTTGCCCTATTTTTCATGTTTTCGGGGCGTCACAAAGTTTTCTTGATATCAGAGATAGGAAATATATAAATAAAAATAAAAATATTTAGAGATAGGAAAGAAGGCACAAAAAATTTGAGAAACCCGAGGGAAAGATTATAGAATATAATAATTGAATAACCAAGCGATTTGGTTTGAAGAAGGGAATCTAGATATCAGTGAAAAGTAAATTGAATATTTCTGTTTGTAACCCATACTATCAAATGTAGTTTTCTGATTGTGGGAATTCGACTATCAGCATATAATATTCAATTACCTATGTGGCAGTGTGTTTAAATGAGGAAAATATTTGCTTATACTAAATGATAAAAACATATGCACTTTGATAACTTAGGTAAGTACTATAATAAATAATCGAATAGTGGGGTACTTCAAATGGAATATCATTGCTTCTAATAAAGGCTTAAAGCAAATAAACCCTTTTTGACACTAAAGCCAATTGCTGCCTGACATGCCTTTGGGTTTGGCATTTTCAGCTTCTCCTTTAACATGGGAAATAATGGAGGCAACTCAACAAGCAATCACCTAATAAGGAGGTCAAATAGCCTGCGATTCAAGAAGAGGCCATGACTTTATGGAATTAGAATCTGTTGCTGCCTGATCTCCTTTTCGATTTGCTATTAAGAAATTGATTACTTGAGGTTACTAATCGAATGTCTGGAATTGCAGGCTCCTTTTCCCAGATGGCTAGAATTTAAAACAAATCGACTAGTAAATTGGATAGTTCAATTAGTCTTGCGTCTCGAGAAGGTATGGAACATTACTTGCTATGTACATAGTGAGATGAGCTTATTTACGTTGTTTTGGACTTCTTTGCAGGCTTTAATATTCAATTACCTCCTGCAATTAATTTACTATCGGGAATTGCAGTTTCGTGTTCCATTATAACTGGAATTTAAAACAAATCGATTAGTAGATTCGGTAATTCGATTACCTTTCCTCTTAGGAAGGTATGGAACAACACCTACTATGTACATATCGGGATAAGCCGATTTACATTATTTTAAACTTCTTTGTAAGCTTTAGTATTTGATTTCCTCCTGCAATTAATTGACTGTCGAAAATTGTAGTTTCCTGTTTCACGGTGGCTGCAATTTAAAATAAATCGACAAGTACATTAGATAATTCGATTTGCCTTGCGTCTCGGGAAGGTATGGAACATTACCTACTATGTACATAGCGAGATGAGCCAATTTACATTGTTTTGGACTTCTTTGCATGCTTTAGTATTTGATTACCCCATGCTATTATTCGACTGTCTGGAACAGTAGTTTCATGTTTCCAAGTGGTTGGAATTTAAAACAAATTGACTAGTAAATTTGGTATTCAATTACCCTTGCGTCTCATTAAGGTATAAAATATCACCTATTATGTACATAGCGGGATGACCCTTACGTTTCATGTCCCACAGTGGCTGGAAGCACGTTGGGTGGTTGCAAATCCAAGTTTGTTTTGGAAAGGTTCCAGCATGTACATCACATAATATGTACATGCTGAGATTTTGCACACAGTAGTTGATTACGTCATGTTAGTAATCGATTTTCTAAACTTGCAGGATCCTAAACTTCGGTCACTGAAATTCAATTCAATTCGATTAGCACATTAAGTAGTTTGAATGTCATTGGATTTTGGAATTGTATGTTAAGTTTTTTAAGGATGTAGATTATGATATGCGTCCATGTACGTAGTTGTTTACTTGTTTTTTTCTTTGAGTATGTGATTAACTCATATTGGTTATTGAATATCTGGAACTACAGGCTCCTTACTCCCTAGTGTGCTGGATGATGAAATTTTCTGATTTTGACTTCTTCTGTGGATATTTCCTTCACGTATTGGCTGAAAGGAAAGGAATGAAAGATCAGAAGAGCAACTGAAATATGTTATTGGGAAAATATAGATAAATGGAGAAATGAACAACAAAATCGACATAGAAAGGCTACGATTTTCTCTCAAGGCAATAACAAAGATAAAATGGTAACTACTATTTCCCTCGCAGTATTTCTAAAAAATCTTATTTCCTTCACGAAATTACTTTTTTCATTACCCTTGCATGAAATTATGATTGTTTCACAATATGTCTTTGGCATTTTCCCAAACCTATCCCAGGACGCTTTTTACAAATATCAGTAATTCTTGTCTCAATAAAACAAAAGGCGATTTGACGTTTAGTGTTCCGTCCTTGTCTGCGCGTTTTCATTGATGTCAATAATAGATACGGTATTTTCTAAATCATTTAAAATACCAAAAAAAATTATTGTGTTATATTTTGTGTTCACATATTAATCATAGATATCTTTAGATTTTACAAAATTGATATGTAGTTTTCATCAAAAATTAATCTTCGCTTTTTGAAGAGTTAATCTTATCACTTGTGTCCTATTTAATTTCTTTATTTTCGGAACCCATCCAATAAGGTCCTCCTTATATTCAAGTATACAAAGGTGTTTATATTTCTGGCTAAAGATAAGTTATCGTCAAATCGATCCGCTGTTCAAACCAAGAGTACTTGACGTTAGCCTTAGACAAATCTGCCTTATTTTTCATGTTACCATGTCAGTTTGCAGAGTCATGGATGACAATTTGGAAGAAGGGTTTCTTGCAAGGCGAGAGGAGGACAGGAGTGATCTGAAAAGAAGGGTTTGGGTTGAATCAAAGACCATATGGAGGGTTGCCTTCCCTTCAATGTTGTCAAGGGTCACTTCTTTTGGAATGTTGGTTGTAACACAGTCATCTATGGGTCATATTAGCGAGGTTGAGCTAGCCGCTTTTGCTCTCATTCAAAGCATTCTTGTGCGATTTGTAAATGGTGTTTTGGTAAGCTCTCATTAATTATTAGATATATTCACTTCAATTATGTACCTATTTAAAAAAATTCAAATAATTCTTTTTGTATATGATGCGAAAGATTGGCATGTCAAGCGCAACCGAAACCCTATGTGGGCAAGCATTTGGAGCAAAACACTACCATATGATGGGAATTTACCTACAACGATCATGGATTATTGATGGCGCCGCCGCGACGGCGGTGATCCCTCTATTTGTTTTCGCTACACCACTGATGAGACTACTTGGGCAGGAGGAGGAGATTGCAAAATCAGCAGGCACAATTTCTCTATGGTTCATTCCTATACTTTATAATATGGTCTTTGCCCTAACCATTCAAATGTATCTCCAAGCTCAGCTCAAAAACTTGGTAGTCGGGTGGCTAAGTGCAGCCTCATTCCTACTACATATCTTATTGTCCTGGCTCATGGTTTACAAACTTAACTGGGGGGTTTCTGGAGCAATGGGAGCCTTGAATATATCTAATTGGGCAATGGTTTTCGGGGAATTTGTGTATTTGTTTGGCGGTTGGTGCCCTCATACATGGACAGGATTCTCGAAAGCTGCTTTCTCTGATTTAGTGCCTGTGGTAAAGCTCTCGGTCGCCTCTGGTCTCATGATTTGGTAATCTTAACTTTCTTTCTCATAATGATCTCTCCACAGATAAGTGACATGTGGACATTTAGTCTAATCTTTTACATTGATTTTCTAATTAAAAGCTTAGAGATTTGGTACAACGCCATTCTTGTCTTGCTGGCTGGATATATGAAAAATGCAACCATTGCCATCGATGCTTTTTCCATCCGGTAAGTTTTCCAACACAGTAATTAAGGCTCAGTTTGAAAGTGGGTGCCGTGAGTTTTAAATATATAAAACAAAACTCTAGAGGGTAAACAAATTTACCCACTTGTTTTTATTCTTGTTTTTTATTATTTTAAAAATATTCATATATTTAATATTTATTTTTTTAATTTTACGAAGAATAAATTTTACTGTTTATTTAAATTAATTTTTAATTTAATTTTTTTTGGGTACATTTTATCTCCAATGTACTGATTAAGAAAGCTGTTCATTGCTGCAGCGTCAACATCAATGGATGGGAGTTCATGATCTGCCTCGGCTTCCTAGGTGCATCAATGTAATGTTCTATATGATTCATAATATTTCTAATTTCCATCTATTTTTCCTTGACAATATATCAAAACTTTAAAAAAGAAATCCCTCCTGTAATGGCTGAATTTTTACAGAGTTCGCGTGGCGAATGAGTTGGGGAAAGGAAATGCCAAGGCAGTGAAATTTTCTATAAAAACCATTGTTGCTACTTCAACATCATTTGGAGTGTTCTTCTGGATTTTGTGCCTAGTTTTTGGGCATCAACTTTCGTACTTTTTCACTAGCAATGATGAAGTTGCAGAGGCTGTATCCAACCTCTCAACCTTTCTTGCTTTTTCAATCTTGCTCAACAGTCTTCAGCCAGTACTGTCAGGTAAGCTGCCTTTTTTTACTGATAAATTTAAAACTCTGTTTAGTTTTTCCAGCAAATAGAATTTGAGATTCCTCTAATAATGTTGCATAAAATCTGTAAATAGTTCTAATTAATGCGGGATTTTTGTTAGCTTTTTAATTTCTCTAATTAATTATTGAAAATAATTTATGTTAGTATGATTTTAAAAAATAAATATTTTAAATATCAATAAAATAATAAAATTTTATATTTTTTTAAAGATTTGTGATAATTATCTTTCATTCATACTTATTAAATCAACTTGACATTTTATTTTAAAGACTTGTGATAATTATCTTACACAATATTTACTAAATCAACATGATTAGATTAATTTATTCATAATCAATTTTCATTAAATATATTTGCTTATTTAACTCAAATTAATAAAAAAATTAAAAACTCTCATAATTAACAAAAAATTATTAACATTTAACAAAAAAAAATTAATTTCAAAAGTAAAAAAATCAATTTGTAAAATTAATTTGTTTTTGGAATCTGTACGTGTGACAGAATGTTTTTTGAAATAGTTTTTATTTTTTTCATTTATCTGAGTTAAATAGGTAAATAAATTTATTTAATAAGAGTTGATTCTTAAATAAATTAATTTAATAAGAGTTGATTGGATGAAAATAAATGTAAGATAATTATTACTTGTATTTAAAAGAATACAAAATATTATTATTTTATTGATACTTAAAACATCTTTTTTTAACATCATTTTAATATAATTTATTCTCTTAATTAATTAACAAGTACACATTATACATAAAATTTTCCTAAACTAATATTTTTAGGACCTATCATTGAGTATTATTTAAAAGAGTTATTAATTTAAAAGGTTTTACTTTGTAAATTTTTGTTATATATTAGAAAACGTGTTTTTTTTTTTTTGTCTAGACCCTCCAATGATCGATGGTCATGTTGGGCCCTAATTAATTCTGAATTGAGTATCTATTGGACTCTATAAAAGGGGCAACTCTTCGAACATTGTTTACTTAATTCACAATATTCAAACTCGAAACTTTTTTTAAGAGAACCAAACTCATTATCTCTCAAATCAATAGACGTTGATAGAAACATTTTTTTTTATTTCACATTCTTTAAACTTCTCTAATAACTATAGCATTCAATTTTCTTATAAATCTCATTTTGATTAATAAATTCCTTAAAAATCTCTTTGTAAATATATCTTATGTAATATATTTTATATCTTTTAATTCTTGAAATAAAAAAAATAAATCTTGAAGTGTTTTTTTTAATTTGAATATTATATAATATATTTTTTATTTTTATCAAATTATTAATTTATGCATAGAGACCAAAATTTTATATTAAGTTTAAAATTAAAATTATTTATTATTAAATAAAAAAGTTTATTAATTTTTTACAGTGATATGAGTTGAGATGATGACCTTTTGTTAATTTAAAAATATTATCAATTTAAAAGAGAGTAATTTAGAAGATTTCACTGATCCTTAATTAAGTTTATATTTCAGGTGTTGCCATAGGTGCTGGTTTCCAAGGTACAGTTGCAATTGTGAACTTGGGATGTTATTATGCAGTAGGGTTACCAGCGGGATTTGTGCTTGGATATGTGCTAAACCTTGAAGTTAGGGTAAGAACTAACAAGTACTATGTTCAAATTTAATACCCACAACGCACAATCATCATATTTTACATGAAAAAAAAATCAAATTAAAAAAATAAAATAAATGAATTAATATAAATTTAGATTAAATTCACACGTTATGAAATTAAATTAAAGTTCAAAGATTTTAAATCTCGTAATTAATTTGCTCTATTTTATAGGGTCTATGGATTGGATTGCTTAGTGGAGTGGGGTTACAAACGGCCATTCTTTCTGTAATTGTGTGGAGAACGGATTGGGATGAGGAGGTAAGCCTACGCAAAGAAAAGAAAAATAACATTTTAATAGTTAAACAAAAATTGTAATATATTATAACTTTTAAAATTTAATTTAAATTCGAATAACTTTAATTTCACCTTCAATTATAGAAAAAGACTGAGGTCTTATTTAAACTTTTACTCCATTAATTCTTGTCACTTGGGTTAATTAGTTCAAATGATTTTTAAAACGATTTTTACTATTTTTTTTCCAGGTCAAGAGAGCATCTGAACGTCTCAAACGATGGCTTTTAAAGCCGGATGCGACAGATTATCAAAGTCCTTCTCTACCTGAATAATAAATGGACCGTATTTTAGTAGCTAGCTTTGTCAGGAAAAAATTAGTTCAGTTGTCTCTATTTCAATGATAGTTACCTTTATTTTTCTTTCATCTTATTTGTCTATTTTTTTTTTCATCCATATTTTTCCCTATGCTCTTCAACTACTTAGAAGGTCAATTTTATTAATTAATTAAAAAAAGGTCAGTTTAAATTATTAATTCCAAACAACTAATTTTTACCACCGAAAGAATTCAAGGTAACTTTGTCTGTTTACTTCACCCACCAGCCCGAAGTTGATCGCGGTGATGAATTTCTGTTGAAAATAGCTCATTTTAGGTTTTTTTTTTTAGGGTAAATTTCATTTAAAGTTATAATCATAATTAATATATTATATTTAATAAATCAATAAATAAATATCCTGATCATAAATACTAAAACTCAAATTTAAAACTTCAAAATTTCAAAGCTTATCCTAGCAACTAAACCAAGACATCGTTGGCTCTAATTTATTTAATCTTACATGTAGCACTTGTGAGGTGCAAAATATTACAACATTATTATTGTGTATATAATTGCTACATTAAATTACATTATGAAGAGAATAAAATTTAAACTTCAAATGCATGATCGATATTTCTCCAAGTATTCCCTACTGGTTTAGTCAATGAAATATTGATAATCATAATTGCTAGAAAAGCATATTAATGCTCAGCTACCGTTAAACCACCAGTCAACTACTTAACTGGCTTCTTTCCTGTACTCCCTCCTCAGTCTAATGTTCAGAAATAATGCTGTATAAATGTTCAATTGCACAATTTTAATTTTTCCAACTGTAGAAGGCCAGTTTGAGATTGAGGGTTTTCTTCTCAAAAATTATTTCCCATGTCTTTGATTAAAGAAAAGAAACCTAGATAGGTCTGCTGGTAACTTTAGATACAAAAAAATAAACCTTTTCATTGCCCATTTTAAAGTTTTAAAACAAGCAAATCCAGCGAGCCTTAAACATTAGTTGCCTTAACTCTAATTTTCTCAATTCTATCTCATTAGCTAGGTAGCCATGGATAACAATTTGGAAGAGAGGTTTCTTGCACATAGAGAAGAAGAAGAAGAAGGAGAAGACCAGAGTGATCTAAAAAGAAGAGTTTGGATTGAAACAAAGACAATATGGAGGATTGCTTTCCCTTCAATGTTGGCTAGGGTCACTTCCTTTGGAATGATTGTTGTGACACAGTCATTTCTTGGTCACATTGGCGAAGTTGAGCTTGCCACTTATGCTCTTGTTCAAAGCATTTTCGTACGGTTTATCAATGGTATATTGGTAAGTAAGCTAGCTTTTCATTAATCAACTTTCCATAAGAATTAACTTTTTTTTTTTTTTTTCTTGGAATGTTAAAGCTTGGAATGTCGAGTGCGACTGAAACACTATGTGGGCAAGCTTTTGGAGCACGGCAGTACCATATGATGGGAATATACCTGCAACGATCATGGATTGTCGATGGCCTTACCGCAACCATATTACTCCCTGTGTTCTTTTTTGCCACACCAATCTTCAAACTACTTGGGCAGGAAGATGAGATTGCAGAAGCAGCTGGGACAATTTCTCTATGGTTTATTCCTATGCTTTATAATATGGTCTTTGGACTCACCATCCAAATGTACCTCCAAGCTCAGCTCAAAAACCTCATTGTTGGGTGCTTAAGTGCTGCTTCATTTGTTCTTCACTTGTTACTGTCATGGATCCTGGTTTACAAACTTAACTGGGGGGTTGCTGGGGCAATGGCTTCCTTGAATGTATGTAGTTGGGCTGTGGTTCTGGGCGAGTTTGTGTTCATCTTCGGAGGTTGGTGCCCCAATACATGGAAGGGTTTCTCCTTAGCTGCATTCTATGATCTATTGCCTATAATAAAGCTCTCCATGGCCTCTGGCCTCATGCTTTGGTAATTAATCTTCAATTTCTTGCAATTATTTACCGTACTCTCTAATTTATTAATCTTTTAATTGGAGTTTCTAATTAACAGCTTAGAGTTGTGGTACAATGCCATTCTTGTGTTGCTGGCTGGATATATGAAAAATGCAACTATTGCCATTTCTGCTTTCTCCATCTGGTAACGTAAACTAGTTTACTCTAGTTTTGCTCTTTGAGCTCCAATTCACTAATAAATTAAATTAAATTATCTGCTAAACAAAAACTAATTTATCTTCTGCAGCCTCAATATCAATGAATGGGAATTCATGATCTGCCTAGGCTTCTTAGGTGCATCAATGTAATTTTTTTTTCTGCATAATTCATAATATTTCTTCCTCTAATTCCTTTATGATATACATTAACATCTTAATTTTCTTTTCTTTATTTCACTTTTGGAAATTATTTTTACAGAGTCCGCATTGCGAATGAATTAGGGAGAGGAAATCCAAAGGCAGTGAAATTTTCAATAAAAACAATTTTGGCCACTTCAATCAGCATTGGAATGGTGTTTTTCATTTTATGCTTAGTATTTGAGCATCTAATTTCCTATTTGTTCACTAGTGATGAACAAGTTGCAGAAGCCATATCAAGTCTCTCAACTCTTCTTGCCATCTCAATCTTGTTCAATAGCATTCAAACAGTATTAACAGGCAAGACCATTGTCTAATTCTATTCATTTATTTTTATATATATATAAAAAAAAAGGTTTAATATCTAAACTTTAGAATTATTGTTTCAGGTATAGCAATTGGTGCTGGATTTCAAAGTATGGTTGCAATTATAAACTTGGGATCTTATTATGCAGTAGGATTACCTCTTGGAGCTGTGCTTGGATATGTACTGCATCTTCAAGTTACGGTAAGAATTAAGAATGAATTATATATAAATATATTTATATTTGATGTAATATCAATCTATAAATCTCATATATTATTATCAAATATTTAATGACACTTCATTAATCAGTGAATATTGGAACAAAGAATCCTTAAAAATAAATATTATTAAAATGACTAAATAATTTAATATCACGATATGATTCTATAGTAGTATATGAGATTTATAAACTTACTCAATGCATCCTAAAATTAACTACTTGTTTTGATGTTTTGAGTAATTTTTTAATATATATACATATATATATATATATGTATGACATTTTAAATAAATTTATTATTAATTAAAATTTTGAAAAGATAAAAAAAATTTACATGTGTTTGAGAAAAAGTCTTCTGTTATTTATTAGGGTCTATGGATTGGACTGCTTGGTGGAGTGGCATTACAAACCTTCATTCTTGGTTTCATGGTGTGGAGAACTGATTGGGATGAGCAGGTGAAGAAGGCATCCGAACGTCTAAATCGTTGGTTAGTCAAATTAGGAGAGGAAGACAATCAAAGCCCATCTCAAGCTTAAAACCAATTAATGACAACATCTTTAGTTGTTTTTATTTATGTTTGGTTGACGGTAGTTAAATTAATTACGTTTGGTTAATGGTATCTTTTCTTTGGGGTATGTCTAATAAAGCATTAAATCCAATCCGATCCGCCTTAGTTATTGCTAACATGCTATATATATATATATATATATATATATATATATATATATATTATATATTCTATAATGAATAAGACGAGATTTCTTCCACTTTATTACACTCTTTATGGCATCAGAGCCACAAACACTCCAACAAGCATAGCAATTATTTTTTTCAATCACTCCTACCAGGGCAGAAACTTCCACTGCAGAATCCCAAAATCTCACTGTTCAAATAGCAAGAAATACCTCTCAAACCAACCCTTTGATAATCTTCAATGTCGCCTCCCAAATTCCCCTTAAACTCACTGGAAGCAATATATACACAACCTGGAGAGCAGAAATCACCGCTCTGCTCTATGGATATGATCTAATGGGCTACATTGATGGCTTATGTTCCTGTCCTGCTAATTCCAACATGCCTGAGTATAAACTATGGACCAGACAAGACAGTCTTCTCCGAGATGCTATCATGGCTTCAGTTGAAGGCACGATTGCTCACATAGTAGCAACAGCAAAAACCGCCAAGCAAGCCCCTGATAGCCTTGCCACAACATATGCCAACAAGTCAAGAACCACGATTTATGGCCCATGCGCAACTCTAGCCAACACTGTCAAAGACACCAAATCAATGGCAGAATATTTAAAGGAAATCAGAACCATTGCTGATGAACTTGCATTGGCTAGATCTCCTCTTAATGATCATGAAATAGTGATAAAAATTCTCACAGGCCTGGATTTGAGTACAAAGAGATTAGCGCTACCATACGTGCTCGGGATACCCCAATAACATATGAGGAGCTGTTTGATAAACTTGTTGACCATGAAACCTTTCTAAAAACATCACAGCACAATACAATCAACGTTCCAACAATGCCATCAAATCAAAAGGAGGCAGCAACTACAACAATCAAAGAAACAAGAAATATTTTTCTCAAAATGGTGGACAACAAAGAATCAATAATCAGCGAGGGAATACAATATGGGCAACCGTGGCTTCAATCCTAATTGGCGTCCATCTTCTTAAAACTTGGTAAAATCCAATGTCAAATATGTGATAAGTTTGGCTAATCAGCCAACGTATGCAGATCTTGAATAATGTTTGAGCCTCAAGCCCCCCTCTCAACTCGAACTTCATCAATGTTAAATGCAAGTTGGCTTATGGATTCTAGAACTTCCCAACATCTTACCTCTGACTTATATAACATGTCTATTCATTCTGTGTACAATGGCAATGATAATATCCTTATTGGTAATGGTAACAACATTCCTATCACACATACAAGTTCTACCATATTCAATATCTCTCACCATTCATTTGCACTTAATAATGTTCTTCGTGCACCTAACATCACAAGAAATCTTTTATCTGTTTCCTAATTTTGTAAAACTAATTCCATATCTATTAAATTCTTTCCATCTTATTTTGTAGTGAAGGATTTGAGCACGAGGGCAACACTCATCCGCGACCAAAGTAAAGGAAATCTCTACAAGTGGCCATCATCTGCTTAAGCATCTTCTTTTCCACGCCTTCAAGCTTATCACACATCTACCAACAACACCACAGTTTGTCCAACTGTATCTCCCTAGCATCAACACTTAGGACATCCCAATAAAAGAACATTGAATTTCATTGTTTCATCTCATTTTTTTACCTATTTCTCAAAAGACTCCTTTGAATCCATGTAATTCTTGTTTCTACAAAAAAAGCCATAAATTACTCTTTGGTGTCTCTTCCCTTCATAGCTCTAAACCACTTGAGTTAATCTATACAATGATCATAACTATGTCATATTTGTTGACCACTTCACCAAATGCACATAGCTATACCCTCTTAAACATAAATCTAATGTTACTAGTGTCTTTGCACAACTTAAAACCCTTGTTGAGAAAAATTTTCAACTTCCCATTGTTACCATATACTTTGATGGAGGAAGAGAATACAAAGGCTACATCATTTTCTCTGCTAGCATGGCATTCAACATCTTTACTCTTCTCCTCACACTCCACAACATCTTGCCACTGTAGAATGAAGACACTATCACATTCTTGAAACTGCCTTTACCCTTCCACATCAAGCATCAATCCCTCTCAAGTTTTGGTCTTCCGCTTGTCAAACTGTACTATATCTCATAAATCGCATGTCTACTCCTATTCTTCGACAAAGATCTCCTTTCGAAGCTTTTTTTCACATCAAGCCAAACTACCAAACACTCAAGGTCTTTGGTTGTCTCTGCTATCCTTGGCTTAAACCATACACGCATCACAAACTAAAATCTAAATCCAAACCCTATGTTTTTCTTGGTTATTCCACAACTTATCATTGTTACCAAAGCCTTGATCCAACAATCTCACGCATATATCTATCTCGTCATGTCATCTTTGTTGAACACTCTTTCCCTTTCAATCTATATCATTACAAGTTCCTCGACTCACCGAAGCAACCACTTCTGCTTGGACTTTTTCTTTGACTAATGCCATCTCCTCGTCAGTCAACCCAGATGCCTCTGTCTCAAACCTTGTCATTCCCTTTTTACCATCTCTTGATCTTGTTATACTTGTTGTTCCCATATTATCTATATCAAAGCCGTCTAATCAATTCTCCTCCACTCCATTAGATTTTTCATCTCTTGCCTCGGATAGCATTCCCTCTCAACTGTCTCTTTCACCGTAGGTAAGACCTTCTCTACCTCCGAACTTTACTATTGTTACCGGGTCCAAAAATAATATCTTTAAGCCTAAAAGGATTTTTGACTTCCTTGCTGTTTTTGAACCTCTTGAACCCTCAACCCTCACTCAGGCTCAAAAGCACGCTTATTGGCACACAGCCATGCATGAATTTGATGCACTTGTAAACAATCGCACTTAGGATTTAGTTCCTGCTTCTAAACACAGAACATAGTTGGTTGTAAATGGACTTACAGGGTCAAACGCAAACCCGATGGGACAATCGACCATTACAAGGCCTACATGGTTGCTAAAGGTTTCACTCAAAGGCATGGCATTGACTTTCACTCTACTTTCAGCCCGATAATAAAGCCCATAACGGTCCGTGTGATACTTTCCATCGCCACTCAACTTGAATGGCTACTCCACCAATTGGATGTCAACAATGCCTTCCTTCAAGGCAACCTTGAAGATGAAGTTTACATGCAACAGCCATCAAGTTTCATTCTTCCTCAGTTCCTTCATCATGTATGTCGGTTGCGAAAGGCTATTTATTGCCTCTGTCAAGCTCCACGAGCTTGGTATAATGAGCTAAAACAATATCTCTTCTCTTATGGCTTTGTCAACTCTCAGTCCAACACATCTCTCTTTATCCTCTCCTGAGGACATTCACTTATTTTTCTACTTGTCTATGTCGATGATATTATCATCATTGGAAACCACACGGGACTTATCGATCAAGTCATTTGTTCTCTTGCTAATCAGTTCTTTCTCAAGGATTTTGGTGATCTTTTTTTTTTCTTGAGGTGGAAGTCTTACGTATCAAGAATGGTCTTGTCATTTCTCAATGAAAATACAAAGCTGATATTCTCTCCAAACATAACATAAGTGATGCAAAAGGCGTTCATAATCCTCTTTCCACCACAGAGAAATTATGCTTACATGATGGTTCACCTTCCACAGACCCTTCTCAATACCGACAAGTCATTGATGCTCTTAAATATCTTTCTTTCACCAGGCCAGATATCTCCTTTGTTCTCCTTTGTGGTAAATCGTTTATCTGAGTTCATGCATTTTCCTACTGCTTCTCATTGATTGCTGCCAAGCGTGTTCTTCGCTACCTTAAGCAAACAATCACTCATCCCCTTCTCATTTGGCATTCCTCTTCCATGGCACTTCATGCATTCTCTGACGTTGATTGGGCTGTCAATATCGATGACAGCACCTCTACTACAGCATACATTGCATTTCTTGGAGCCAACCCTATCAGTTGCTCATCAAAGAAGCAACGCACTGTGGCTCGATCTTCTACTGAAGCTGAATATCGAGCTGTAGCTGCCACTGTTTCTGAGCTCAATTGGATTCAAAATCTATTACAAAAGCTTCACTTTCCGTTGTCTGCTTCATTAATAGTATACTGTGATAATATTGGCACTACCTATTTATGTCAAAATCCTATGTTCCATAGCCGTATGAAGCATATCAAGGTCTGTTTCCACTCTGTTCGCTCTCAGGTTCAAAACAAAGCAGCTTCGGGTCGTTCACCTGCAATTTGCTCATCAATTAGCTGATTCACTCACCAAACCTCTTAGTCGCCAACAACATTAAACTCAGTGTCTCAAGATTGGCATCGTTGATACCACGTCTATCTTGCAGGGACATAATAGAGTATTAAATCCAATCCCATGCAATCCGCCTTAGTTATAGCCAACAGAGCATCAAATGTAATCTCAGGCAATCAGCCTTAGTTATTGCTCCCATTGGTCAATAGGTCTTCCTTAGTTATTAGCATGATTTGGTACCAAATATAGAATCTACATTTACTCTTCAATTCTTGCTGTAACATATGTGTGTCTATATATATATATATATATATATATATATATATATATATTCTATAATGAATAAGACAAGAGGTTTCTTGCACTCTGTTACACTCTTTAAAGTCCATGAAATTCAGCCATGAATCCAAAATGCAAAAATCCAATACATTTTTATTTGGAAAATATCCAAAATCCAAACCAATGTTATTTGCATTTGTCGCAGAGCCTTAGGGTAAATTTAGATGAATGATGCGAATAGTTTCGGTGAAATTGAAAAAAATAAAATGGTTATTATAGATATGTAATTTTAAATAGGATAATAAAAAAAATAAAAAATAAAAAACTAAGGACGGAGGGGTGAAATTACCCTTCCTCCCATTTTGTCTTTACTCAAAAAGGCGCTGGAATCGCACTCGACTGGAGGTCCAGTGGTCCAGTGGATTCCAAACGACTCTTAGGTTGGATAGGTTGGAGTGATTGTTGAACCAAGATGCATTATTTTGAAAACTTTAATTCGTATAAATTTTGTATTTTTTTAATATTATTTTGAATCGTACTATTTTATATTTTTTTAATATTATATTTGAATTTCAATTATATTAAAAATCATATTATGCTTAAAATTATGAAATTTATCTTTGATTTTCTTCTGATACAAATTTTGTATATTTTAATTTACTGCCCACTTTTTTTTGGCCAGAATTTAATGCCTACTTTACGAGGGCTATTTTTTTTATTTGAAGTTGTGTAATCAATTTGATCCATCATTATAAGACATGGTAAAAATTTCTCTCAGAACTTATCTTTTGGTACATATGAAGGGGATAGGAGGAGATTAACTTTATCTGTTGCGAAAAAAATAATTAGCAATATTAACCCTTAAATTGTTGTATTTTGTGACATGCAATGCAAATCCCTTACTCACAACTGCAGTCTAAACTTCAATAATTCTAAATAAGTTAATCTATTGATTGTGAGAGCTTATTGAATTTCAATTATATTAAAATCAAATTCAAAAAGTCATGGTCAAATAAAATCACATTACAACTATAGTATTAATTCTCTACACTATTTTCTTATTTGTTTAAGTAGAAAAAGCAGCATGGGGTTATGAACAGAGGAAACAATGATTATATTTATGATTTTATAACTTTTTAGTGTCTTATTTTATATAAATGAAATGTTTTAACTTTTATGTACTGGGAAAGTAAAATTCCATGTTTCTAATTAGTAATGTCAAAGTGCTGTTACATCAATGGAAAGGTGGATTCTTTTCTTGGTTTCAATATCATTTTTCTTTTTCAAAAACACATTTCCTCAACTTTAGGCTCTTGCTTCCCTTCAGCCTTTTCAACTTCTATCAAGCATAATAAATGATGTTTCATTTCCTTGACGCTATCTTGGTATTGTTTTTGTAAGTTCAAACTACCAGTCCATTGCCCTAAATGTCTGGTTGGGAAAGTTTGTTAACCGAAAGCCATCTTTTATTTCTTTTACTCCATTTTAACTAATAGAAGCATTAGAATTGCTAAGGCACAATGGGTCAAACTTTTTTCCGAGGTTTGGCCATTAACATGGGGAATGTTTTTGTCATTTCTCTTTTTCATCCATTGACTTCGAAATTAGATCAATACCTTCCTGGCCAAATATTGATGGTAGATTTTTTTTAGGTGTAACCACAAGTATTTTAATTCATTTTACAGTTTAAGACTAATCACGTTTGAGTCGAAAGTAGTATACGGTAAAGTCCTCCTAACAACAAAAATTCTAAAATTTGAATTTTGTCAAATATTAGAAGAAAATAATTCATTTTCATTTATTTTAATCAACTATAGGGAAAATTTTCGTTGCTAGGATTTCAGCATGGTCTCTCGGGTGAAAGCCGAGTATCCTAACCAACTAGACTACAACGGACCTATTGATGGTAGATTATGAAGTCAGACACCATGTCTCAAGTAAAACTGATTCCACTAAGAACTAGTTAAATAAATAAACAACAGCAGTAGATAAGTATTATTTTTCTTTCTCTTCCGCCAACACCTGGAATGCTTTTGCAAATCGACTTCTGATTTCAATGTTTGTGTAAGCACTAGCATAAGCCTGTATATAAGGACTAACCATTTAATTATGCAGTAGATAATTGCCAATGATGTAAGTTAGTCTTAAGCATGGTCAATTTTGGTGTCCTAGTGCTAAATGACTTGCAAAGATCATGGATTATTAACTTTGCTACTACAACACTGTTACTGCTTATTTACATCTTCGCGTTGCCCATCTTCAAGCTACTTGGAGAAGAAGATGACATAGCAAGTAATGCAGGATATATTGCTCCATGGTTCATCCCCATTCAGTATTCCTATGTCTTTACCTCTACCTTCCAGAGATTCTTACAAGCACAGCTTAAAAACATGATAACTGGATGGCTTTTGGCTGGCTTATTTGTACTCCATGTCTTCTTGTCCTGGATCATTGTGAGCAAACTGAATTTGGGGATTCCTGGTGCCATGAGTTCAATGATCATACCACTCTGGTTAGTGATAATTGGGGAGTTTGTCTATGTCTTTGGCGGCTGGTGTCCAGATACTTGGAGGGGTTTCGATTTTGCCGTTTTCTTGATCTATTTCCAATAGTAAAGCTGTCAATATCCTCAGGGGTGATGCTTTGGTAAGTCCATTTTGGTAGAACTTTTTGGGCTGTTAAAATTGAAAACAGCAAAACGACAGCTATCCAATGTAGACAATTTTCTGCTTTGGTCTATAACAACGATGGGCTAAAAGTTATTTGTACAGTTAATTTTACAAGTTCATATCCCATCTAATACTATTGTGCATGGTAATAACATTTTCTGCTTCAATGTTATTGTTGTTGGTTTGCATCCTTAGCTTAGAGTTGTGGTACAAAGCTGTTTTAGTCCTTCTGGCAGTATATATGAAAAATGCCACAATTGCCATATCTGTTTTCTCTATTTGGTAAGATCAGATCTGTGCAATAATTTTTTTTTTTTTTGGTTTATTTCAGATATAGCTAAACATACAATGTCACAAGGTTTATATCATATATGGCAGCCTCAATATCATAGGTTGGGAATTCATGTTGTGTCTTGGCTTCCTGGCAATATCTAGGTATAGCTTTCTGCTCTTTGACAAAATTCAACTGAGTTAGCGAGGGAATTCCAGTCATTGATTCCATTTAGGGACTAATTTTTTTAAAGTAAAAAAATTAAATAAATAATTAACCAAAAAATTTCATTGTTGATTCCATTTGCAACAAAAAAATTCTTAAAAATTAAAAAATTAAATAAACAATTAGTGAAAAATATTCCATATTTGATTCCATTTAGCAATGGATTTTTTTATTAAAATATTAAATAAATAATTAGCAATAGAATTTTTCATCGCTAATGACAAAAATTCCGTCACTAAAATTTGTGAAGGAAAATTTCGTGTCTAAGGCAAATTTTTTACATAAATAATTTTCTTGCGGCAGAATAACATCAGCAGCTTTGATTTTTTTTAATTTCGTTGCTAAAAGCTTTTACCATCGTAATTTTACAATCAGAGACCAAAATTCGTCCCCGATTGTCTATTTTTTGTAGTGACAAAACCATCCTTTTTAAAATAAAGAAGTACACTCATCCCCAAAAGAGAAACAACACAAGCAAAAACGCATTAGAGTAACATAATAAAAAAGAGAAAGAAGACAACTTTCTGTATAAAATTTGAGTTTAGGTTGTTGTAGGAGGCTTGATTAGAAGGCCATACTTGACATAAAAGAAGAACAAATGAGAATGAGGAAAACATATTAGGAAATGAGTTTGTTTGGAGCAACGGTGGTAGGATTTGGTTGATGTCATGGATTCAATGATAGATCGATGATTTTCAAATTATTTTTTGAAAAATTTAATTGGAGAATAAAGAAAATGAAGTTAAGAGGATTATTTCGATATAATTTGAGTTAGAATCGTCACTAGTCATCAAAATCTGAAATAATGTTGGAAAGTCATGGTGTTATTAGATTTTTTAGAGAGAATGAAGAGGGAAAACGGAATAGAGAGAGAAAGAGAATGAAAAAAAAAATAAATAAAATGGAAAAAAAAAGAATAAAGGAAATAAATATAAAAGGAAAGAAAAGTTATTCAAGATTATTTTGTTAGATTGAAAATATATTTTTTCTCTTCTTTTCTCGACATTCTTTTTCTTAAACTATACGTGTAATTAACTTTCGTTAAAAAATTTTAATCTCCATTTAACTCGAATAAAAGATTTTATCTTTAATTAAATGTTAAATCTCAAATTTAAATCTCAAATTTAATTAAAAAAATAACCGTAAATAATCGTAAAATTATTAAATCTCAATATATATATATATATATATATATATATATTTTCATCCAAAGTGCATCCACCTGATTAAAAACTTAAGATTTGTTTCCTTTCAAGTTCCTTTCCCTTCCAACCACGTTCCTCGAGATCAAGCATATTAAACTCCTGAATCTCCTATTAATGGAAATATTGACAGATTTTATATATAGCAATTTAATAACATAAGGTCATATCAATTACTCTGTTTTGTTTATTTAAAGTATGAACATCATGAATTTTGTATTAAAGTGACCAAATTATACCCTCTAAGTTAGGCATTATATTTATAACATAAGGTCATATTAGTCAACAAAATATCAATATATATGAGCTGGTGTGAACGAATATTCAATCGAGCCGCTGCTTTATTCCAAACCTGAAAACTAATTTGTCAGAAATGAAAGTTAACATATAATTAAGACACACAAATGCAAAGAAATTGATACATAGCACCAAAGAAAAGTTGCCTTTTCATACATTTCACACCTATCTCGTAAAGGCAATGTTATTTTCCTTTCTTTTTTAGGCCAATAATTGCCATTGCTGGTTATAAAAAGCAGCAAAGCATCAGCACAGACCACAGGTCATAGAAATGAAGATGTTAACGTTGTTCTCATTTATGCTTATCACGCTTCCACAAATATATGGTTGGGGAACTGATGGCCATTCAATAATTTGTAGAATCGCTCAGGTTTTAACACATCTGTCATGCATCATTTCATGCAATATATGCTGTTATATCTGTTTATCTTGGGTTGCTGCTGGTGACTAAATATCGTTTGCTTTTCTTGTAGTCGCGCTTGAGTGAATCAGCAACGGATGCTGTGAAGGAACTGTTGCCGAAATTTGCAGAAGATGATCTCGGGAGTGTGTGTTCATGGGCAGATCAGATTAGGTTCCGTTATCGCTGGTCATCCCCACTTCATTTCCTTAATACCCCTGATTCCTGCTCGTACCAGTATAAAAGTAAGTTCTTACTCTCTCCTTTCGTTTTTCTTGTTTTGAGTTGTTTATGGAGAAGTTTGTGGTCCTAGCAGAAAAGCTGATAACGGAATCGCCATTAATGCTAGCTAGAATTAGCTACAACAACGTGTCTGAACACATATATGACATAACAGAACATATTGCCTAATGAGTTAGAAATGTGGGTTACGTTAGTTGCGTGTATGTATTTATAAAATGATCCCCATAAGTTTCAGCCAAGTTGAGGTAATTCTGAGTTATTGGACTCACCGACTATGTCTGTTAGAAATCTGCCTAAAGGTTCTTAGAAAAAAAAAGGGAAAAAGACGGGATTCATATTTCTGCTAGGGGTCTAAATGGATCGAAGTTCATGGATTGATCTGTTTGGCCCAAGTTTTTTAGGATCCGATATATTATTTGATGGTCTATTTAAAACCCAATCCGTGAACCATGATCCGAAACTCCAGATTAAATCCAATCCATTCTCGTCTCCATTTAAACCAAAGCCCAAACCATCACTCTTAAACCATAACCAAGTACTCAATAATCACTCAAAAATTGTAGTTATATTTAAGGCTAATAAGGAAAGCAAAAATGATTTTTCTTTCATTCTAGATTTTTTTTTGGGACAACCAAAGATATGGAAACTGGATGGTATTTATGGGAGGAATGGAATAGTATACTTGTTAAAGAGTTAAAGACATGATTAAAATTCATTATTGTAATCAAAACTTAATTCTAAACCTGACAATTCTAAACACGATATGGTGAGACAACACGAATAGAAGATACGAAGATGATACGAGTTAAAGTTAAGTAAAAATTGTGTATGAATATGATGAAAGTTAAAAATAAAGTTTTATACATTTCATATCGACACGAATTTTGATATGAAATTTTCATATTTTATACAATACGAATATAATTTTATATGATACGAATATAAATTATAAATACAATTTGTCAGGTCTACTTAATTCTTCTAAAATTAAATCTCTCAAATTTTAGCTTTTAGCACAGGCAGCTTAATCTTGAAGATTAGGATGGTAGATGACAGACCCAGTTTTAATACTAAACATCTACCATTTTATCTTCAGGGGACTGCAAAGATGAAGATGGAGTAGCGGGGATGTGTGTTGCTGGGGCAATTAACAATTACACCTCCCAGCTTCTTACCTACAACTCTGCTGCTGCTGAAGCCGAGTGTAAATTCTCCATAAGACCTGTTTTCTCAATCCTTTTCTCTTGTTTGTTTCCTGCTAAACTTGCCCATTTTGCTGACCAAATTCTGCTTTAATTATGTTATGAAATCAACAACTATTAGATAACCTTACGGAAGCACTTCTCTTCCTTTCTCATTTCATTGGAGACATCCATCAGGTATGGTTCCAATCCAGAAAGGAAACCAACCGTATTTTGCATCTGTTTTATCATAAAATGTTGTCCATTGCAGCCTTTGCATGTGGGTTTTGCATCAGACAAGGGAGGTAACACAATCAATGTCCACTGGTTTACAAGAAAGGAAGTTCTTCACCATGTAAGCCTAATCTTAATTTCTTCATTTGGCCTTTTGGAGGTAATGTATGCTGTGCATTAATGTCGAAGAATACAGGTGTGGGATACCGATATGATTGAGACAGCAGAAAAAAGGTTCTATGATTCAAATGTAGATGACATGTTTGATGCAATTCAACAAAATATTTCGGTATTTTTCTAAGCCAGATTCTCACAATCCGATATCTTTAGCATTATATTTTATTATTAATTCATCAATTCTAATTTCTAATTTATTCTCGTATTCACATTTGGTTTTCTTTGATGATTGAAAAACAGACTGAATGGGCAGATCAAGTCAAAAGATGGGAGACATGCAGTCTGAACAAGACAGCATGCCCTGATATGTATGAACATTTTGACCCCATTAATTTCTTTTCATATCTGAAACCAGACTTTTTTTTTTAATCATGAGCTGCTCACATATCACTTTATCTATAAGATTAAGGCTTTATTTGAGATGTCGGTCAACACAGGTGCAGTCCAGTGACTGGGGATGGGACAAAAATTTAGGGGTTAAATTTATTTTTTTACCCTTTGTTTTAATTTTTTTTTATTATTTATTTTTCATCGCACTATAATTAATTTAATCGTTATCTAAATTAATCTCAATTCTTACTTGCACTTCATGATTAACGTTGATCTAATAAAATTTTATCTTATAAAAATTTGGATACAAAACTTTTCATTATGTATCTTTTTTATTCAATAATTCAAAAAAATCTTATATTAATCTTTTTGGGTTGAAACCAAATTTATTTCTCATTTAGATAAATAAGTATTAATTCTGACTGAAAAGTAAAACTTATTTGTTTGTAGATATGCATCTGAAGGTATCAAAGCGGCCTGTGATTGGGCATATAAAGGTGTCAAAGAAGACTCAGTACTTGAAGGTAAGATTAAACTTTTTCTCAGATTAGGCACATTGGATGTTTATTTGTTTGCCATGAGAGGAGAAATGACAATATGTAAGCTGCTTGCAGATGACTATTTTCTCTCCCGGTTACCAATTGTTTACCGGAGGTTGGCTCAGGGGGGAATCAGATTGGCAGCCACTCTCAATCGTATTTTTGGGTGAAAAAGCTCCTGATCCTGATCCCATTTTAGCCATGTTGAGAACTGGTCGGAGCCTGCTTGAAGCTTTATACATAGAGATACTCTGATCAATTACGGGTGTGATTTATTTTATGCATTCCTTGCAATCGTAGAAGTCTACGTTCTATTTATCATAATAATTACTCTTACTTCTATGCAAGTAGTTATATAGATTGAAATGTAACTATTACATATGCCAGATGATATAACATAACGTGTTAAGATTTAATTCTTAGTTTTAAAAGTATTTATTTGATTGATTTGGTTAATTTCGAACTGAAGTTTATATTTTAAATATTAATTGAAATTTTTATTTTTATTTTCGTTGATCAAATCGAAATAAAATTCAGTTAATCGGTTAATTAATCGATTAATTGAAGTTTTATAAAATTATTTTTATTTTAATTTTTTAACTTGAATTTGTAATTAATTGAAAATTAAATTAATTAAACGAGCATCCATATAAAATTTTAACTAAAATTATTGAAAGCATCTATGGGATGTAATACTTAAAGCATCAATATAAAATTATTTCAATTCTTACTCCTGAAATTTATTATGATTATTTTGGGTTGGGTTGATTAATAGTTTGATTAATCGGTTAATTTTGAATTTTAAACCAAATTAATTGATAACCGAAATTTCATCAAAATATCTTTCATTAATCGACCAAATTTATTTCGATGGTCAACCATTTAATTGAAATCAATTTAGTTGGTTAATTCGATTTTAACCGAACTTTGAACACCCCTACTTAAATCATTAGATCAAATTCAAACGGTTGTCATCAATCATTTTATCTAAATGTGATCGATTATCTATTCAAAATATGAAAAAAGTATTAATCCACGTCTAGAACCTAGGGTCGAAAATACGATTACGTGTGAGGAAAAATTAATTCCCTTATAATGCCAATCCTAAAAGGATACATAGTCTTAAATTATCTTAGTTTTTCTTTTATTTGTATTAATTTTGAAATTTAAATTTCAAAAATATTCTTTAATCAAATTCCCTTAGACCAACGTTAATCACGCATCGTCAGTAAAGATTAATCTCATATTCAATATAATATGAAGATATCTTGTGATTTACAGCAAAAAAAATTCTTAAAAATATCTTCTCACGCCTCGAATTCGAGACATAACAAATGCTGCACATCTGTAAATTATAATTTTATAAACATAAAAAGCTTTTACCATACTAAAATTTATTTCTTTTAAATGTCTAGAATGAAAGCTCTAAATGCACAAATTATTTATCGAGTTATGTGCTTGAAAACTATGTAACACGATAAAAGATTAAGAGAGATTCACGAAAATTCTAAACCATAGCTTAAAGGTTTTGAATATGTAATCAAATCTGTTGAGCCATGACAGACTCTTTTTGTCTCAACTCTTTCTTGACTTTTACCGTGTGTTTTTGATGAAAAATTTTAAGAAATTTCAAAATGCAAGCATTTTAAAATTTATTAATTTAAAATATTAATATTTATAAATATATTGTTCGAAAAAATTCTTTTAGGAATATTTTTTTACTATTAGAATTTGACAAAGTAAAAAAATAATTATAAATTAAAAATAATGATATTAAATATAAGAAAGATAAATATAAACAAAAATATACAATATGAATATCATTAAATTTGTAAAAATAATAGATATTATTAATAATATGAGAAAAATTAAATATATATTATATTTAAATAGTATAATATTTCTTTTTTAATTTTTGTATTTAATGGTGGATTATATGTAATAAAATAGATTAATTTTAGAGGAAATTAAAAAAAAACATTTATATAGACTTTCAAAAAAGAATTTGAATATCTCAAATTTTCATTTAAAATTTTTTAAAATTTTATAAATTTTCAAATAATTTTGGTAAATAAAAAGTTAAATTTTAAATTTTTAAATATCTTAATTAAAATAATTTTTTTTCCTAAAACTTTCCAGCCAAACATGCGTTTAGATTTTCACCCGTTTCCTCTTTAATCACAAATCTATCGAGAGGTTAATTTGGATAACAGTGTGATTAACTTGGTGAGATTAAAAATAATAATAATAGTAAAATTTACAAAGTGCGTTATATATTTAGATTCAATAAAATGAATAATAAAATGATTATATAAAATATTATATTAAATTTAAAAATTAAAAATTATAAAATTAAAGGTAAAATTGATATTACCGCATTCTAAAAATTCTAACCGATTCAAGGCATCTGCACCTGCGAGAACCTTCTATGACTACAGTCATAATACACAGAGAAGCAAAGGAAATTTATGGAATCAGATTCCTTAGAATCGGTGCAGATGCCTTGGAATTGGATCCAATTTTTACCAGGCCGTAATGTGAATGTCATAGAATCAGATTCAACAAAAAACAAATGCTGGGGGATCACTGACATTTTCTGCAGAAACAAGATAAGAGATTTTGCCCAAGTTATCACAATAATGAACCCGAAATCATCCCCAAATCAAACCCTTTACCCAACCATAGATTCACCATTCACCCAAATCAACCCCAACCAACATCAATGAACGCCCAAAATCAGTTCTAAAATCTCAAATACGGAAACACAGTTGAATCAGATAAGCCACAAAATACATTAAAAATAACATGGAGACAAGAAGTTGAGCAGGTGGCCTCGAGCGGCTAGTTGCTTGGTTACCGGGCAACGCCGGGAAAGGGCGGACCATGTGGAGGCGAGGTCGCGGACGACTTCCCTGGTGACCGGCCGGCGACGAATCCGCAAGTACCAAGAAGACCCAAGCAAAAAATCAAAAAAAAAAAAACAAAAGAGAAAGGAGGAAGCTTACCGAGCACTGTGAGCATTCTCTGCCTTCACTATTTCCATTTACCTTCTGTGTTTTATTTTTTTTATTTTTAGTTACAGGGAGAATTAATATTATTTTATTTTAATAATGCTGCTTTAGACTTATTGACCCAAGGGCCTGTGAACGTGAATATATGTGAAACCCTTAAAATAATGTTTTTAAAAATGATAAAAAGTGTTAGGAAATTTGGAACAAGTGTGATACTCTGAAACGATCAAGTCTAAAATAATGAATAAAAAAAATAAAAATTGCGAGCGTGCGATCATTCTCGAAACTCCTAAATGACAAACAAATGCAGAGAAATTTCTTTGGAAAAAAAATCTAAGATTAAATAAAATATAAATATGCTAAGAATTAGTCTGCTTAAAGATTGAAAATTTTTATAAATTAACAATACATAAATATGTCCTCTTAAATATTGGAGTAAGAGAAAACTACGCTGATGAGAATTTTTCAAAATTTTATATGAGAAAACGTTTTTTCAAACTTTGACTAAAATGTTGGAAAATTTGAAGAAATAATTACAATATAAAGGGTTTTCATTTACTCCCAAATTTCAGAACAAATAAAATTGTAATATAATAATAAGCATCTATAAAAGAAAATTTTGATGATTTTTATAAAATATTTAATTAATTCGACAACGAGGAAATCATTATGTTTCTTTTTTTTTTTTAAGAACTCAATCAAAGTGTTGGAGATTACCTTCTTAGGGAAACAAGTATTTTTCCTTAAATACTCTGGTTACCAATTGTTTCTTGGTGAAAAAAATAAAATGATCATTAAGGGGAATCAGTCAAATATATTTTTGGGTGAAAAAGCACCTGATCTTATTTTAGGGTCGGTTTGGATTTCACTGGAAGGTCACTGAAATCCTACGGCGCGGTCCGCACTTAAAAAGACAAAATTTTTTAAAGACAAAATTACTATTTTGTCCTTGTTTTTTATTTTTTATTATTTTATTAAAAAATGTATATTTTTAATGGTTATTTTATTTTTTTGATCTTACTGAATTCAATCTCTCCTCATCAGAGATAATTTCATCATCCATCCAAACTAGTCTTTAGTCATACAGAGAACTTGCCAAAGCTTGCTTGAAACTTTATACACAGAGTTACTTTGATCTATTTATAGATGTGATTTATTTTATGCATTGTGTAGAAATCTATGTTCTATTTAACATAATAATTATTCGTACTTCTATGCAAATTAATGTGCAACTAGTTATATCAATTGAAATGTAACTATTACATATGCTTAGATGATACAACGTGTTATAACCTAGATCTTAATTTATTAGATTAAATTCAATAGTTGTCACCAATCATTTTATCTAGGTATGATTCATTATCTATTCTAAATATGGATAAAGTGTTAGTCTATGTCTAGAACCTAAGATCGGGAGTATAATTATGTGTGAGGAAAGATTAGTTCCCTCATAATGTCCATCTTAAAACGGTACCTAATCTTAAATTATCTTAAATTTTCCTTATTTGTAACAATTTTGAAATTTAAATATTGAAAATATATTTTAGGTCTCCTTCATTATACTAGTCAAATTCCTAAAGATATCTTATCATATTTCAAATCCGAGACGTAACTGACTTCGTAAACTTGTAAGTTATAAGGGTTTCATCATACTAAAATTTATTTCTTTCAAATGTTTAAAGTGGAGGTCTAAATGCACAAATTATTTATTGAGTTATATGCTTGAAAACTATGTAGCACGATTAAAGATTAGGAGATATTTACGAAAATTATAAACCATAGTTTAAAGGTTTTGAATACGCAATCAAAATTATTCTCGATCTCTCTATTTGGCAGTACCCTATAAATCTTAAAACATGTTCAAACTCTGAAACGACATTCCCCAACATCTCTGCGTTCATCACCAATGTCAGATTTTGTGAAATATTAAGGAAAATAATGAGTATAGCAGCTGAATTAGTAACCGGCATCCTTTAAATCTAGTTAAGCACAATCAAAACATTTAGACCAAAACCATGTAATTTCTAATACCAATTTCTCGAGGTAATTATATAGTTACAAATTTTTTTTCCAAATCATATCAATATGAAAAAAAAAAAAACTATGTAAACATTTTGAATATTAATTTCATAAATTTGTCTCCTTTAATAAGTTATGACTAAATTTAACCCTCTGTGGCACAGGTCATCAATAACGGAAACAATCAATGGTGACTTGATTCATAAGCAATCAATGGTTACACAAGGCAACAAAATCATTATTCTTAACCGATGGCTTGGTTGGAATCAATTCCCAATGACAATGCATGTTGACATAAACAATATATAAATATATATGGTGGCTGTCGAAACCAACAATAATAATTCCTACTCAAGATAAATTTAAATCTGTAGTATAAATGAGTAAGGTCGTTTTCCAAGAGATTGGTAAGATTTATTTTTCTGCAAAATATAAAAAAAGTAAAATGGGGGTTTTCGAAAAATGAAAATAAAAATTAAATTAAATTCTAGGCAAGTAAAATCGCTATATAAAATATTTGGATAAAATCAATATGATGAGAACATCCAACCAAAGGAATAATTTTAGAATGGGTTCAGGGAATTGATCATTGATGCAAAAATAAATTCTTTTAATCTTTACCAAATTGGTTATGGTTATTGGTACGACCTAACAACCTATTCCTCCTTACTTCTTCGATAATCAGGATACGATCTCTAATTATTTCTCTTGTCAGTTAAACAACCTTAGATACGATCTTAAGATTTAATTTACCAACAGCATTGAAAACTAGAGAGACTACCAATTCTAACCAACAAACACACATGTAGGTTCATTTAAGCTAGATTATATATCTTCTTAACAGAGAATCGAAATCCTGTCTGAAATCAATTATGTTATTTACCACTTATATTAGAATGCCTAAACAATTACGGATTCAGGTTTCTAATTGGTAATATATTATCCTGACAATTGAACAAATGGCCATTTTTGCACAACCAATCAAAACAATAATTTAAATAAGAACAGAAGACATATAAATAATAAAGATATAAAAGAACAATATAAAACTAATTAGATCTCACAATTCTTGAAGAACCCAAACTTTAATTATCCTTTAGCTAGACTAAAAACTTAGCAAGCCATAAGTTCAGAGAAAAACACTAAAGAAAATATAAAATTGTATGAAGATTCAAGAATTCCCCATTTCCCTGGCCACTCTTAGTCTATATATTCTAGATATCCTAACCCCAGAATCTGTTTTCAAAGGAAATTCTCTGATTGAGTTTGATTACAATTAAACTTCTTTCCTTTTTCCACCACTTGCCAAAGACAGATTTTGTATATATCTTCCTTAAAATCTTCCACTTGCTATCTTTAGATTGATTCAGTCAACTTCAGCTACAAGTGATAGATCTCGACTTGAATTTCAAGATTTCTTCAGATTTTGTGACTTGAGCAGAATTTGCAGCTTTTAGTCCATTTTGTCCATTTTCCTTCATTCACAATACAAAATAGAAAATATAAGTCAAATCCAAAAATTAAGCATATAAAAGAATTTAAATCATGGAAAAATATGACAATTAATATGTATAATATGTAACTTATCAATATAATTCCTATTGGTAGGGTTATCAATATCATAACCATTTAAGTCAAATCATTTTATATTACCCACAAAATACAATAAATCATTTTCTTATTTGCAATAAAATTTTCCAATGGCATGGAGACTATTTCAATAAAAGTCATTTTAGATGATCTACAATATTCAATAACACAATTTTTCTATTTGCAACAAAAGTTTCCAATCACATGGAAATTATTTAAAATAATCATTTTCAATGACCTACATATACAAAGCAATATTCATGTATTTTTCAGAACTTGTTTCATACAATTCATGTGCTAGATGATAAAATAAAATATCATTATTCTTTATCAATATGAAAAGAACTATGCAGACATTTTAAATTTCAATTTCATATATTTGTCTTCCTTAACAAGTTATGATCACATTTAACCCCTATACCACAGTTCATCTATAACGAAAACAATCAATGATTGCATGAAGCAACAAACCATTATTCTTAACCAGTGGTTGAGTTTTAAGCAATCAATGGTTGTACAAAACAAGAAAACCGCTATCTTTAATCGGTGGCTTGATTGGAATGAATTCCTAATAACAATACATGTTGACATTGCCAATATATAACTCATATTAGTGTGGTTATCAATATCTTAATGTATCGAAAGACCATTTAAATCAAATCCTTTTAGATTACCCACAAAATGCAATGCACCATTTTTTTTATTTGTAACAAAACTTTCCAATCACATGGAGACTATTTCAATAAAATCATTTTAGATGATCCACAATATTCAATAACACAATTTTCTCATTTGCAACAAAACTTTTCGACCACATGGAAACTATTTAAATTAGAGAATAACTTATATTGAGATAATCCTAAAAGTGAGTGTTTTAGGCATTAATAAAATGATAACACATTATTTTTTTAATGACGTGTAATAATTATTTTACAATCATACTTACAAAATCAACATGATTAAATTAATAAGAATTAACTGTTGAATAAATTAATTTAATAAGAATTGATTTGATGAAGATAAGTGTAAGATAATTAGTACATATATTTAAAAGAATATCACCTATCATTATTTTATTGGTACCTAAAATACTCATTTTTTAAGATTATCTTAATATAAGTTATTTTCTTTAAATTAATCGTTTTAAATTACCTACCTATACAAAGCAATATTCATGTATTTTCAAAACTTATTCATACAAATCATATTTTGTATTTCTTTTCAAATATCACATACAATAAATCGTATTCTCAAAATATATATATATATATATATATATATATATATACATTATAAAACAACATAATATATATAATCTAAAAATATATTGAGACTATTTATTTTATTTTATTAAAACATTGAAGGAGAAAATTCAATAATAAACAGCCAGTATTTTTATTTATATGCTTAAGAAGAAAACTCATTTTTTAATAATAATTGTACCCTAAAATAATCACAAAGGGCATGTGCTACTAATAAATAATTTAATCTAATAATTAAATTACTCTATATAAAAGAAAATTTATTTTTTTTTCTTTTCATAGAAATTCTTATAATTGACAAAACTGGATTCAATTTCAAATCCTCACACCCACGTTTGATGGCTTATCTCTTCTTTCATTTCTCTCCTAGTAATGAAAACAGTACATTCTTCTCAAAGATAAATAAATAAACAAATAAAACGGCATCTCTTCTCTTTATCGTAAAATATAACATTTTAATTTAAAAAGTTGACTTAAGAATATAATTAAAATTCGTTATTTGTAAGTAAAATTAAATTATTTTAAATCAGTTATTTATATATTTGGTATCATACGAAAATAAATAGTGATTTTATTTTAAAAAAATAAAAATAAATAGTGACTTTAAAATATAAATTTTTTTAAAAAAAAATTAATTCCTTCTTCTATTTTATCATGGGGATAGCCATTAATCTTGACCTTATAAATAGTAGTAAGCCATCATGGCAGGCGGTACGAATGTTTACCAATCACTGGCAAACAACAATGACTTCCGCTCATTTCAAAAACAATAAAGACTTTTTTTTTGGGAATGGTGCGTGCATTAACATAAACTAAAAAGTTACCCAGCAGGGTTAACAACAACCAGCTGGGTTAACAACAGCCAATCATCCTAGAAGAAATATTCCTAAGGTACAAAATTTCAACAGCATCAGCTAAAAATAGAACTATAAGAATGAAAAGCAAAGACTCCCTCTTTAACATACCTTAGAATCACTTGCGAAGCCTTTGGAAGCAGCTAATCTCGTACCATCACGAATCTCCATGATTCCGCACAAACACTAATCATTATAACGACAAAGACTCTGTTCTGTTCACTATCCAAAGTTATATAGAACAAATTATTTTGGCTCTGTACCAATGACAAAGAAAAAGAAAAAGTAAAAGAAAAAGAACTATATAATAATCACCAGTCACTTTTAACCTTCAGCATTTTTCGTCTTGTATTATCAAAATTTTGTTCGACTACATCCTTTGTGTCTTTATAGACAAGTTCTTTGGGTAGGTATGGCTCATTATTTCTCCATTGATGTAGTGGGGTATAAGAGTTACAACACAATTTGAATACAATTTTGTAGCATAAAATATCTAGATGCCCTCAAAGTTGACTTGATACAACCAAACAAATATATTGAATAATTTTATATGCGATGTAATAATATATGATATAAAAATAATAAAAATTAATAAATATATTTTACATATAGTATGGCATGATTCTTAACCCTCCAATTTTTTTAGGTTCATAAAAATATATATAAAAAGAAAAATCCAACTTTTAACCTGACCCTTAAACAAAATTTATAAAACAACCGTAGCCACTATTATTTTAATGCCACAATTTTAAAGCACTGCAAGAGATGGTCACATGGTTGTTCAGTACCTTTACCTTCTCTTCAGTCGTTGTCTTTAAGACAGACAAAAGGCTAAGCAAATCTTCACCTTCTAACTCATACAGAACTGAAACAACGGCATGGATGAGAGGCTTCTTGGATCAGAGACAAAGAATACTGGTGAATTGAAAGAGAGAGTGTGGTCGGAATCAAAAAAGCTATGGAGGATCGCATTCCCCGCAATGCTAACAAAGCTGACATCATTCGGAATGTTTGTGATTACACAGGCATTTATCGGTCACCTTAGCAAAGTTGAGCTTGCAGCTTATTCCCTTGTACAAATCATTACAGTACGATTTGCCTATGGAATATTGGTAAGATGCATACTGTCTGTCATGTTTTATACCCTGAAAACTATACTCTGAAACTCCTATTGTTTCTGCTTCTGTAATGTTTTTTATTTGTATGTTGTAGTTGGGCATGTCTAGCGCAACTGAAACGCTATGTGGGCAAGCATTTGGGGCAAAGCAATACCATATGATGGGAATTTACCTGCAACGATCATGGATTATTAACCTTGGTGCTATGACAATTTTGCTACCAATATTCATCTTTGCTTCTCAAATCCTTAAATTATTTGGAGAAGAAGAAGATGTAGCAAATCAAGCGGGACATATCTCAGTATGGTTCATCCCTGTCCTGTACTCTTTTCTCTTTAATGTAGCCATCCAAAAGTACTTACAAGCACAACTTAAGAACATGATTATCGGATGGCTTTCTGCTATATCATTTGTACTTCATGTGCTCTTGTCATGGATCTTTGCAACCAAACTAAATTGGGGGATTCCTGGCGCAATGATTTCGATGGTTATCGCAAATTGGTTTGTGCTAATTGGAGAGTTTGTCTACATCTTTTGCGGTTGGTGTCCTAATACATGGAAAGGATTCACTCTAGCTTGCTTCACTGATCTATTTCCTGTACTAAAGCTCTCAGTATCCTCTGCAGTGATGATTTGGTAAACTAAATTCATTGAAAACCTTATTTTGAATCTAAATCTTCCTTCTAAACTATTTCACACCCAATTAATCACTTGCTATGTTTTTGTCATACTTCCTTGGCTTTTCATCTCCTGCAGCTTAGAGTTATGGTATTATGCTGTTCTAGTCCTTCTGGCAGGATATATGAAAAATGCCACAACTGCAATATCTGCATTTTCTGTCTGGTAAGATTTAATTAAAGTGCATTGATATGTTTTGATTCAGAATTTTAGAACCAAAAATCTTAATGACCACTCACTTTGCAGTCTGAATATCATAGCTTGGGAATTTATGTTATGCCTTGGATTCTTCTCTTCAGCTAGGTATGGCTTCTTTAACAATTTCATTCTCCATAACTTCTACCCTCTTATCTTTTCCTGGCAGCTTGGCTGCTAAGTTTCTTTCAATCTGATACATCCTGTTCTAATTCAAAGCGTTCGGGTTTCTAATGAGTTGGGAAATGGAAATGCCAAAGCTGCAAAATTTTCCATGAAAGTTAACATATGTACTTCAATCACCATTGGAGTGTTCTTCTGGGCTCTCTGCTTATTTTTCGGTCATCAAATTGGTTACTTGTTTACAAGTGATAAGGAGGTAGCAGAAACTGTATCAGACCTCTCTCCCCTGCTTTCTTCCTCAGTTTTTCTAAACAGTGTTCAGTCAGTCTTATCAGGCAAGCATAAAAACTTTAAGAACAATTGAATTCAACCATGACTGAACCATAAGTTCCATTCTGAAGTTAGTTTTCTGTAAACTGATTAATGCAGGGGGAGCAGTAGGTGCTGGCAGGCAAAGTATAGTTGCATATGTCAATGTTTGTTCATATTATATTGTTGGGGTGCCTCTGGGATTTCTGCTTGGATATGTAGCCCATTTGGAAGTGAAGGTGAGAAACCTCCTATAGTTTTTCATTCTACAATGAATTGATTCTTGGTTTAGGATTTTAAATTTCTTTCATTAAAACTAATCTCTTCAATGGAATTCATAGGGCATATGGATTGGGATGATAATTGGTGTTGTGATGCAAACGATTGTTCTTGGCTATATTACCTCCAGGACTGATTGGGATGAACAGGTAACCAAGAAAAATAGTAGTGCTAACAATTTCTTTCCTTTTTTTTCTATATATTTTTAAATGAGTCCACAAACTACCATCCCCTGCACCTTTGTCATCAAACTTTTACCTTTACTTCCTTTGGTTATTTTAGTTGTTTTGCAACATTTTTTTTAAATCACGGTATGTCTCCATACCGACATACCACATTAAGTATAAGACTAACCCTCGTCGACATTTCATAACTGACTTTGGTCTAAAGAAATTTGACTTATGAGGATTTGAACGAAAATTCTTACTATGAATCATCCTCACTCAAAAATTAAATTTACAGCTAAATCTGATATGAACAAATACTATTTGCTTTCAGGTGAAGAAAGCATCAGAGAGACTAAACAGGTGGTTCTTGAGGTCTTCAGAAGAATCTATTGGAAGTCCAGATCAACAAAGATTAAACTGAATTTAAAAAAAAAAAATCTTCTTAAGTGTTTGGGGTGGGGAAGGAGGGTTTGACAACCATGTATAGAGACTGTCGTTGAAAATTGCTTCGACCTTGAAAATCAAGGCTAAAAATGGACCGGATCTAAGTTCACCATTTCAAGCTAAAGTCCACTTCGACCCGAGTTGTTAACTATATTTTTTATATTATTTTTTATATTAATGCACTTTATTAATTATTTTTAATTTTTTATGTTAATTTGAGTTTTTATTATTTTTTAGATATATATATAAATTTTTATATTTCTTATAATTTTATTATATGAATTTATTTAAATTTATTATGTTATATTTATTAATTATTATGTATTTTAATATTTTTTATATTTTATTATAATAATTTTTAAATTAAAAATAAATAAAGAGTATTAAAACTCAACAATAAGTCAAACCGACGGCAGTTAAACAATGCTACAAGTTGCCAAATATTATTCCGGTCAATGTTAATGCTGACGCTTAAGTAATGCCAATAACACATCTCAGCCTCCGAAAGGCACCTTGCATTAAAATTTCCATCACCTAACGCATATCCAACTCTGTGGGCCCGTTTGAAATTTAGTGCGCTACAAATAAAACAAAAATTTTTTAAAGGGTTTTTTTTTTTTCCTTAAATTTATATTTTTTATTATTTTATTAAAAATTATATATTTTTATAATTATTTCATCATTTTCATTTTCATCAAAATTAATATCATTTAAAATTTAAATTAACTCACGTCGCAGTTTAACCAGCTACGGTAAATGGATATATATTCCCAAATCCCAATAAGCTCTGTTCTCGTCTTGTTTGTGCAACGACCTCTACAAAGATGCTGTTAAAATAAAGAGCAGTTTGACCAACCATGGCTATAATTCATGCTGATGAATAAAATTATTGTTTGGTACATATTAATAAAATAAAATAAACATGAAATGCTTTACTATGGAAGTAGATCAATTCCCTACATCTCCACATGGTAGATCATAATCAATAAAAATGTATTTCAGATAATTTAAAGAAAAGGTAACAAACTGGATATTGAATCTTTCATCATATATATATATATATATATGGTACCAAAAAATAAATATTAATAAAATTTTATTCACTTTAAAGTTTTATTCACTTTAAAAATTTATTCATTAATAAAGTGACGTCATGTAGTTGACAGACAGTGTATAAAGATTATCCATGCATCGCATATAAATTCATATATATATATATATATATATATATATATATATATATATATAAAGAAATAAAATCCAACCAAGACAACCAGTTTAAGACAAAATCCTCGGCATACCGAATATCTGTTGAGGGGCGTGAACCTTGCCATCCAATGTCCTTCCAAAGCTCAGGCTCGAGAAATTCAATTTACAACCAAATTTTTACTCTTCAAAATCCAAATTTGATTTTTAATCTAATAAAAAATATCCTTAATTGAAATATTTAATTATTCCTAAGTTTCCGGACATGAAACACTGGGGAAGTGTTCATGCTGTTTGTAAATACATTTTCACAAGTCATTCATACATCTTGAAAATACACTTCCACGAGGCACTTGTGATGATGATACACTTTCGTTTGCATGGTTGATTTGCACTAATAATATGAGATTCTAAGAACCCTAGACGTACTTTTTTTAAAATAATTTAAAAAAATTAGACTGAAAAAGAAATTTGTTAAAAAATCGTATAACATATCTCAAATTTGTTAAAGAAATTAAAGAGATTGCAAAATGAATTTTTAAAAATTAGAGAAGTGTATTTAGAGGATTGATAGTTGTGTTTGGAAAGAAACGAGAGAAAGGCTTAAATAGGAAAAAACTTTAACGGTTTTAATGCCTAAATTTATCTTTGGATTTTTTAAATGAAATTGTTTAGCAATTGAATTGGGATGAGCAAAATTAAAATTGGGTATAAAATTTCTCAAAATTTTAACAATATTAAAATTACAAAGCATCCAAACTCCAAACATTTAACTAAATTAATCAAAATTGAAATTTTTTTAAAATCATTTTCGCTAATCAACTGAAATTAATTCAACGACCAATAGATGAATCATATTAATCAACCAAACAAAAATATTATAGTTTTGATGGGGTTGATTAATATTAGAACGACTATGACCAGAAACGATAGGAAGATACAATGTGCAAGTCTGGGATCTAGAGACAACAACATTTTATCAAGTGCTGTATTTGCAGTGTTCTTTTTATTTTTTTATTTTGAGATGTTTTTATACTATATTGCATATAAAATTATTTTTCTCCTGCATTGTGTGAAATGTTAGTCCAAAAAAAAATATTAACTTAAAATTTAATAAAATCTTACACATCTGAACTAACTTTTTGTATTGTTATATTTGTACTTTTTTTTTTTGGTGAAAAGAGGAACATCAAACTAAACTAACAGTAGAATCACTGCTGTATTTGTGCTTTGACAACCCGTTATTATATCTTACTATTCACTGCCAAGCAGTTCGTTATTTTATAGTAGGTTTACCTACTTTGGATGATTTATCAAACAAAGAAAAAAAAGTGAAATACTTCCTCGAAACTAGTAGTATTAGTTACATACAACTAGCAAAAATGTTCTTTCGAGGATTTCAGTGCCCCCATTGTTAATCCGTTATAGACCGGCCGCAGCAGTTCCTTGCCACAATCGGTGCATCCATATTCAGGTTATGACTGAGCTATCATGTAGTAGTACTAGAAAAAGAGTTGCAGGGAACTATGGAACATTTTACAACATCTGGGTAAACCATGGAACTCAGCTGAGCAAATAGGTTAAGGGAGAGGATGATGAGGGCATTCGCATGCTCTGGTTTTAAGTCTAAGACAGCAAAAGCCTAAAAATTCTCTACTAATTTACATTATACATGGCCGCTCTCAGCCTCGACATTTTTCAAGGAAATATATTGTCGATGTATTTTAGTATCTCCAGATGGATTTGCCCTAAAAATAAAAAAAAATTACCAGATGCACTTTTCATGACCCTGTACCTGTAATATCATATGGTGTTTCAGGCTAAGATCACTGCCGATGTACAGGAGGTGTTGACTGAGGGTTTTGCCCGTAAAACCCAATACCTGGTGGCCGGTAAAATCCTCCAGTGGTTGGCTGCTGCTGAAGCTGAGACTGTGGCTGAGGTGAAGACTGAGACTGCGGTTGCTGTAGAGGCTGAGAAGCAGGCCTAGCTAAACTCATTGCTATATGTGGGGGAAGAGGAGGCGGCGGTGGCAGCATGTTTGCTCCATAACCATAAGGCATTACCCCTACCATCATACCAGTTGACTGCACATATTGACTTGCTGGTGGATTCGCAGGAGATAGAGGTGGAGGGGGAGGAGGAGGAGCAGAAGCAAAGGGAGCTTGAATTTGGTTGCCTTGGGACATCGGTTGCATACCAGTTGATGGTGCAACTGCCATGTTGTTGATCGACTGCTGGTTTGGAGGGCTAAAATAAGCTGTGCTGGTGATGTCTGAGTTGCTAGCATCAGATACAGGCATTGGTTTCTCAAGTTTGGCACGCTTTTCTGGAGGAAAAATTGATAATCCTGATGTGAACCCACTAGACTTTAAGCTACCGTTTAAAGAGGCGGCTTCTTCAGCAACAAGGGACGAAAGTACAGAGGTAAGCATCTGAGCAGAAGACGTTGAAGCAGCAAGCTTAGCAGCAACAGCAGCAGCAGCTGCTTTCTTGCTATCTTCTTCGGTTGTTTTTGAAGGTGCAAAGGAAAGCCTGGGTTGCGGAAGATGAGGTTGAGGTGGAGCGCTCGTTGGGAGAGCTGAAGTAAGGTTCTGTTCACACACGACTACAGCCTCCGCTGTGGGAATAGATGTAGCAGTTAGATGACCAGGAACAGGGGGTAAAGTTAGCCTCTTCCTTACATTGCTTGCTTTCTCTATCTGACCACGAGCAACCTGCACAAACATCAATAGTCTCACTTCATCTAGGAAAAAGTAGCTGATGTTTTACAAGTTGCATTATATCACATAAAAGCACAATCAAACAATAGAATCATAATCTATGAAACAAATTTGAAGAGGGAATTATTCTGTTTTCATTATCTTTACTGCAAGAGTACCTAGGTTTAAATAGAAAATATATACAGCCTATTAATTAGGAAAATAAACATCAAACCCTTAAAAATCAACAACTAATTTAACCCCTATAATCGTACCAAAATAAACATCCTAGCTTATAATAACAGACAGGTCAACTTCCAAAAATACCCAATCTCCCCTTTAATTCAGGGATTTTTCAGTTCTGAGTTCTAATACTCCCCCTCAAGCTAGAGAGTAGATTGAACATTCTCAACTTGCTAATCAACTTCTCAAAACTTGGTTTATAGGTAGGCTTCTTTTCAAAATGTCGGCCACTTGTAGCTTGGTTGGCAAATAAGTCATGCAGATGCTTCCATCATCGATCTTCTCCTTGATAAAGTGCCTATCAATCTCAACATGCTTTGTTTTGTCATAATGCAACAGTTTGTGTGTATATATTTACCATTGCCTAGTCGTCACAGCACAATCTAATAGTGCTATCCTCTGGTATCTTGAGTTCTTCTAGTAAGCGGTTTAGCCAAATCCCCTCACAAATTCCATGAGCTACTGCTCGAAATTTTGCTTTAGAACTACTTCGGGCTACTAGGCCCTTCTTTTTTTTTTCCCCCTCAAAGTTACTAGGTTACCCCAAACACAGGTACAGTAGCCAAATGTGAAATGCCTATCGGCTATGGAGCCTGCCCAGTCTGAATCTGTGAAGACCTCTATGAAACTCTTCTAACCTTTCCTAAAGAACAAACCTTTCCCAATGCCCCTTTAAGATATCTCAAGATTGGATAGACTACCTCTAAATGTTTCTTTTTCGGAGCATGCATTGTGAGACCCCGTATATGTATAGCTAGGTATATAGGAACATGGGAATGTAAATAAAATCATAAGTATGATGATACATTGTAATGTGAAGTATATGCAATGTAAGTTCATAAGATTATGTACGCACTTGTAATAAGAATTGTGATTATACGTACAAGTTGCATTACGCATGAGTAGGAGGAAATAAACTTGAACACGAGAAGAATGTGATCGAAATGGAATATGAGTAGTATAGTAAAATGGAAGGAAAGATTTACATAAGTGTATATTTCCATTCGAGTAATATCGTGTATATTTGGTTATACAAAGACTTCCCACAAGTTTTAAAATACATTAAGTGGGATGGGATGACATTTTTAAGTCTCAAGGAGCAATGAATGAGGAAAGAACTATGAAGGTAAATTGAGGAAGTCTTGAAGGGAGTTGTTGCAGAAAAACTGCAGGAAATCTGAAATTTGTGAAGGCCAGATCGATCTCATAGGATGAGAGATCGATCTGGGAGAGCCAGAATGCTCTTATGTGAGTAATGGAAGGGAACAGATCGATCTCCAAAGGAAGCAGATCGATCTCTTTAGCTCTCGGGTTGAAAGCAGATCGATCTCACCTAAGACCAGATCGATCTCCTTAAGCTTCTGTTCGACAGCATATCGATCTCTAGCCTCGACAGATCGATCTCCTGCCTTTAAAATGTCTTAGAAAAGAGGGATTTTAGAGGACCAGGTCGATCTCCACCCAAGGGAGATCGATCTCATCAAGTCAAAACTATAAATAGGAGCAGTTGGATCTGCAGAATTTCGGGATAAACCATTTCCTCTCACTTCAACTCAAAGAAAACTAACTTTCTCACTCCTAAATCCAGTCATTTTCAGTGAGATTTAAGGAGAGTCTATTAGAGACAAAGTTGTTCACAACAAAAAGAAGAACAACATAGTCTAGAGGCATTTCCCCATTTGATGGATTGAAAAAATAAAGGGCAATCCTAATTTGAGCAAGAGGAAATCCAATGAGGTAAGTTCTAATGCACAAATCCAAGTACATTGGTTTAGTTAATGATTATAAAGATATTTGGGTGTGCATATTGTGGATAGAACTACCTAGAATGGTATGAAATGAATATAACTTAGAAATAGTCAAGTGTGAGAAAGTGGAATGTAGAGGTGTTAACGATGAATGAGATATCTTGAGTGGATGATTATGTTGTGGGAATGGTTTGGACATGTTGATATTGGGATAAAATTGTGAGATTTACCACAAAGGGTAAAATATGTATTTAAGGCATTGGATAAACGATTACTTGAGCAAGAGTTAGAAACGTTAACTCGAGTGTTTGATGGATGAATTTCAGTTTCGGATGATACGCCGGAGCAAGTCGAGATGAGAACGTAAGAAGCATAAAGGCGGATAGTAGCACACAAGTAAAACGAGGTAAGGGACTGTGTGTTAGCTATAGAGATGTTCGTACGTATTTTACGACAATTTCGTAGATATATTACTAGAACTAGTACGATATTATAATTCTATGAAATGATATGGAAGCATGAAAAGTACTAGGATGTATATATGTATTGAGAAATGGGATAGGGTAAGGAAATAGCATGATATGCATGTTTTCAATGTTTTTCTCTATTATACATTAATCTTGAGGATTGAGAAACGTTGATGATAGGTTGGCTAATTTTACATGTTTTAGCATGGCATGCTGTATGAATAAACATGTTTTGAATTTTAAAAAAAGAGAAAATAGTCATCTATCAGTTTTGAGATGTATTTGGTGTTGAAGCGCTAACTTACACCCGTTTTAATGCCTTGATGTACCGTGTTGGAGTTTTAACTCGCACGAGGGTTTTGAGAAAGTGCGGGAACTTTGTTCGCACCTGTTTTATTGAGTTAAGGTAAACCTGGGAGTCTGGGACCCAAGGGGATACCAGCCGACGGGCATTTGAACGGGCTGGGCCTTAACGATAGATCGTACCGCGCTGGAGCTTTGAGTTGACTGTGTGTCACGCTGCTTGCTCGCCTGATATATGAGACATGGTTTAGGATAAAAAGTCCATCGGAGTTGGAGTATGAACTTGGGTCCACGGTCGTACGTAGAATAGTGTAGTCACCAGTTGGTATACTATGTACCGTGCTGGGTGCACGTGAGTACGAGTATCGCGTAGATGACATACGACGTATCTTCACCGTGAGTATACGAGGAGATGAGGTGGATTGAGATGAGCCGGAGGGTAGGACTGACCCATCCCCCTTCAGGCGAAGTGATACCCTATGCACACCTGATCAGTGAGGCCTGGGATCACTGACTATGGCCATATGTCGTGGATATTTGATTGCCGAAAATTCCATGCCTGTCTCAGGGATTTGAGAAACAGAGATAATCTCAGAAAAGAAAGAGAATTGCGGAAAGAATGATTTGAGAAGTGAAAGAGATTTCGTGTTTTTGATAAACCTCTCATTTCACATTCGTGCCGTGAGGGCACTATTTATGAGCATGTTTTAAACGGAAGCTTGATACTCATTTTACACAAAAATGCTATTGAGAAATATATGTTTAAATGCATTTTTCGTACGATATTTCAATTTATAACGAAAACATAGTTTTGGTTTATGCATGCATGGACTATGTAGGTAGTACGATATCTACCTGCTAGCATACATTTCCTTACTGAGCTGTGGTTTGCTCATCCCACTATTTTTCCCCTCCAGGTACTGAGAAGTAAGAGAGCGGTGGTCTCTAGATCTTTTGTGTTAAACAACTCCCACAATCCGCAAAGGTATAAGATTTGTATACACGAGTATTTTGTATCTAATATATTGTATCGCACAGTTATATCTTGGAATTGTAAACAGTATTATGGGGATGATATGTAAGCACATGATATTTATACAATTAATTTTGTGTATCTACACACACCTGGGAGTGTGAATTAAAGCTTTAGATATTCCGCTGTAAATGAATGAATTTTTAGTAATTGCATCTTCTCACAGCCCAACCGTAGTAGAGAATGTATGGATAGAAGGGTTCACAAAAGCGGGATATGACATGCATGAACTGACTTACCATACTCCCCACAAAAGCTATGTCAAGTCTCGTGTGAGATAGATAAATCAATTTTCCAACCAAGCATTGATATCTCTCCTTGTCAACATCATAATCATCCTCTTCAATTCCCAATTTGTTATTGAGTTCCATTGGAGTATCAGCAGGCCTACATCACAACATTCCAGTTTTTTGTAGTAGGTATAAGACATTTTTGCTCAGAAATTGAAATACCGTTTTGGCTTCTAGCAAAGCAACTTCCATTTCTAAAAAATACCTTAGGAACCCGAGGTCTTTGAATTTGAATTCACTAGTCAAGTATGACTTCAAAAGACCAATCTCCTTATCATCTCATGTTATAATGATGTCATTGACATAAACTATAAGAATAGCAAGTTTACCTTCAGGAGAATGCTTAAAAAAACAGTTTGAGCTTGGTTGTATCCGCGGTTCTTTACAGCTCTAGTAAATTTATCAAACCAAGCCCTTGGAGACAATTTGAGCCCGTAGAAAGACTTCTTTAGACAACACACCTTTCTCTCACCATCACCGAATCTAGGAGGGAGATCCATGTAAACCTCTTGTAGATAAATTAGAAATTATTAGCTGTCAATAAATAAGAAATTATTATTTGTTCTCTTATTTAATAGGAAACTACCTAAAATCAAGGAAGTTAGAGAAATCTTGATTTTTTTTGTCCTAGAATTACTCCTAGAATTACTCTCTAGTTTTCTTATTTATATTGTAACAACTATTGAGTTCATAGAGAGAAAAATTACATTTAGTTTTACCTCTACTGTTTTCTTTCTTAACTACATGGTATCAAGAGCCTATGAATTACAAAGCAACCATGGTTGGCTCTAGTTCGTCTTCTTCTTCCGTTACCAGCAATGTGACATCGTCTGAAGGGAGTTCCCAGGCATCTCCGATTGCACCCATCAATGAAAGCCCTTTACAGATTACCATTCATAAATTAAATGGTAAAAACTACTTAGGTAACGTTTGGTAACTTGTAAGGAAAGTGATTGTAGTGTAAAGTGATTATAGGGAAAGTAATGTAGAGAATGTGATTGCTGGAAAAGTAACTTTGCAGTATTTGGTATGACAATATAAAGTTCTGTATAAATTGCAGGGAAAGTAACTTTGCAGTGTCTGGTATGTAGTCACTTTGCTGGGAAAGTAGTGGCAAATTTAAAAAATATCCATAACTATAAAAACAACTTTCTAATGAAAATTAATTAAAATAAAAGGTTGTATTACTAATATTACTCATAATTTGCAATTTTAAATTATCATGTATTATTATTAATTTAAATTTTAATTAGTATAATATTAAAAATTCGTGTATTATTAATATAATTCGAAATTTTAATATATCAATTGTAAATTTTCAATTATCATGACATGAACATAGTACCTATAACATCCATGGAAGTTATAATAATTCATACAAATCCTGATAAAATATTTTTCATACATGATAATATCTTATAAACATTTATAAAAGTCATAATAATTTTTGGGTGTTTTGTTAAAAAGGTAACTCGGGTAATATTAAATTTGCAGCCCACTTGGACTGCAATCACTTTGCAGCTTTTGGATGTAAAGTGATTGCAACAGTGCAATTACTTTACATCCAATTTTCTTAATACCAAACGTTGTAATTACTTTGAGCCCAATTAAATTGCAGCGCAAAGTTATTACATGCATGATATCAAACGCCCCATTAGAGTGGGCCCAATCCGTGCATTTGGTGATTAATGGAAAGGAAAAACTTGGATATCTGAATGGAGAAATCAAGCCTCCAGCTGCTGATGATCCAAAATACCAGCAGTGGAGATCAAAAAATTCCATGGTTATCGCTTGGCTTATTAATTTCATGGAACCAAGCTTGGGAAAGCCGTTTATGTTTCTACCAACCGCTCGTGATGTTTGGGAGGCTGTTAGAGAGACGTACTCTGACCTAGAAAATTATTCTCAATTATTCGAGTTAAATACTCGGATGTAACGGATACAACAAGGTGATAGAGAGGTGATTGCCATGATGACTCTGTGGCAAGAATTTGATATGTTTGAAACTGAAGAATGGGAGAGTCCGAATGATAGTGCTTGTTACAAGAAAAAGATTGAACGAAGTCGAGTGTTTGTATTTCTGACAGGTCTAAATAAAGATCTTGATAAGGTTCGGGGACGTATTTTAGAGCGAAAACCTCTGCCCTCTATCAGAGAGGTTTTTTCTGAGGTACGAAGAGAGAAGGCTAGGAGATTAGTGATGTTAAAGGGACTAGAGGAGCCAAAAGTTGATCAGGACAGTTCAGCTCTTGTAGCCCACAGTAATGAGCAACAAGGAAAAGACGAGAAGGCAAACAAAAGTCATGGTGTGATCATTATCGGAGACCATGACATACACACTAGACTTGTTGGAAACTCCATGGAAAACTTGCGAATTTGAAGAAGAAACCCGGTGATGACTATCGGCCACCAAAGGACACTCATGCTTTCCAGGTTAGCACTACTAATCCAGGGCAACAGTCATCCTCACTCTCTTCCTTTCACCAAGGAATAAATGAAGCACCTGTACAAGATGTTTTAATCTCAATCTATAGGAAATTCTAGTGCGTCTTGTTCTTTAGCCTAGTCAAGTAATTTTTTCACCACAGCCTTACTTGTGTCAATCCAAATACCTCTTGGATATTAGATTCAAGAGCAACAGATCATATGATTGGGTTCTCGCAATTGTTTTCTTCTTACATACATTGTGCAGGAAATCAAAAGGTCAAAATAGCAGATGGTTCCTATGCTACAGTTGCAGGAAAAGGAAAAATTATTATTTCTTCTCATCTTACTCTAAAAGACGTCCTTCACGTTCCTCAATTGTCCTATAATCTATTGTCAGTTAGTAAATTAACTCGTGATCATAATTGTCAAAATAATTTTTGGTCTTCTCAATGTAAATTTCAAGATTTAACCTCGGGGAAGACGATTGGGGATGCTAGGCAAGACGTGGCCTTTACCTCCTTAATAATGGTACAAACTTTGAAAGACAAGACCAAACTTGTTTTAATTCTATTTCTGTTTTCAGCGACAGTGAGATTATGTTATGGCATTTTCGGTTAGAACATCCAAATTTTCATTATTTAAAGCAATTATTACCCAAATAATTTATGAATAAAAAAGCTTCTATTTTTCGATGTGAAGTTTGTGAATTAGCTAAACATCGTCGTGCTGTTTTTCCACCACAACCATACAAAAAGTCGAAACCATTTACTCTGATCCACAGTGATGTATGGGGTCCTTCTAAAGTGGTAACTCTTTTCGGAAAACGTTGGTTCATTACATTTATTGATGATCATACTCAGGTCACTTGGGTTTTTTTGCTAAAAGATAAATCTGATGCTGAAAATGTGTTTAAAAACTTCTATACAATGGTACAAACACAGTTTAAAACTCGGATCAAAGTTTTTCGTATTGATAATGGCAAAGAATTCTTTGATCATGTGTTAGGTAATTTTTTTTATGAAAAGGGGATTGTACATCAAAGTTCTTGCAACAACACACCTAAACAAAATGAGGTAGCCGAAAGGAAAAAATAAACATCTACTTGAAATTGCTAGGGCCTTAAGCTTTACATCTAAAGTTCCAAGGTATCTTTGGGGAGAAGCTATTTTAACAGCCACATTTTTTATAAATAAAATGTCTTCAAGAACCTCGGGATTTAAAACATCAATAAAACTTTTCAATGAGTGTTTTCCAACTTCCAAGTTAGTAACAAACATTCCTTTAAAAATTTTTGACAGTGTTGTATCTGTTCATAACCATGACCGTAAAAAAACAAAACTTGATCCAAAAGCACATAAATGCATTTTTGTAGGCTATCCGACAAATCAAAAAGGTTATAAATGTTTTGATCCAGTTCTGAAAAAAATGTTTGTTTCTATGGATGTCACTTTCTTTGAAAGACAATCATATGATCACACTTCTCATCTTCAGGGGGAGAAGAACAATAGCGAAGATATGTTTTTAAATGGTTCTGACTTGACCATTGATTTTGAATGTGCTAGTGATGATACTTTACCAAAAGTAATTGAAAAAAGAAATACAAATGCATTAAATAATGAAAATCTACAACAATGCCATCTCAAAATTCTGAAACAACAAAGATGTGTACGAAACGATGGAAGGGTCTTATATATTCAAATGAATACCAAGCACAAAAAAAAAAAGAAACATTGTCTTACAACACCCCCAAGAATCTGATCAGGGGTTGGATCATGAGATCAATGTTCCTTCAGACAATTCTCTAGGTAATTCTAAGTCAAATTCCTCAAGTCAAGATGATCTTCTCATTGCTCTTAGGAAAGGTGTTAGGTCTTGTACTAAGCATCCTCTATCCAATTTTATTTCGTATAATAATGTGTCACCCCAGTTTCGTGCTATTATTACACGTGTCTAGTGTGGTTATTCCTAGTAATGTACAGGAAGCTCTAAATGTTCCTGAGTGGAGGGAGGCTATTCTTGAGGAGATGAGAGCTCTAGAGAAGAATGCTACTTGGGCAAAGGTTGATCTGCCACAAGGAAAGGCAATCGTTGGTTGTAAGTGGGTATTCACCGTGAAGTATAATTCTAATGGATCTCTAGAACGATACAAGGCTCAACTGGCAGCTAAAGGCTACACACAAACTTATGGAATGGATTATTCTGATACTTCTTCTCTGATGGCAAAACTAAATATTGTTTATGTGCTCTTGTCGATTGCTGTAAACCTTGATTGGTCTCTAAATCAATTGGATGTGAAGAATGCTTTCCTCAATGGAGACCTTGAAGAGGAAGTTTCCATGGAGGCACCACCTGGTTTTTCTGAGAAGTTTGGATCCAAGGTATGCAAACTTGAAAGATCACTATATGGTCTTAAACAGTCACCTAGAGCTTGGTTTGAGAGGTTTACAAGATTTATGAAGAATCGGTATTATAGACGGGGGCAAGCAGATCACACTCTCTTTACAAAAGTCTCTAACAAAGACAAGATCTCCGTTTTGATTGTCTATGTAGATGACATAATTCTTACAGGAGATGACGAAGAAGAAATGAGCCGATTATAGCAAAATTTAGCCAAGGTGTTCAAGATCAAGTATTTGGGGCAAATGAGATATTTTTTGGGTATGAAAATTGTCAGATCAAGGAAAGGTATTGTATTGTCACAACGAAAATATATCTTGGATCTCTTGAAAAAAACTGGTATGAGTGAGAGCAAGCCAGCTGATACTCCAATAGAAGCAAATGTGAAGCTTGGAGAGGTAAAAGATGAAATTCTTGTGGATACTGGTAGATATCAAAAATTAGTTGGGAAGTTAATTTATCTATCTCATACATGGCCTGACATTGCTTTTGCTGTAAGTATGGTAAGTCAATTCAAGCACTCCTTGTGAGGAACATCTAGAATCTGTGTTTCGAATTTTTCGTTATTTGAAAGCAACTCCAGGGAAATGATTGTTTTTCAGTAAAAATGAAAATAGAGGAATTGAAGTCTATACTGATGTAGATTGGGCAGATTCAATTACTGATAGAGATCGACATCTGGATACTGCACCTTTGTGTGGGATAATCTAGTTACTTGAAGAAGCGAAAAACAAGGTGGTGTTGCCAGAAGTAGTGCAGAAGCTGAATTTCGTTTAATGGCTCAAAGAGTGAGAGGTACTTTGGCTAAAGCGAGTTCTAGAAGAAATTAAAAAGCCAGTTAGCCTTCCTATGAAGTTGTACTATGATAATAAACCAGCCATCAGCATAGCTCATAATCCGGTTCTACATGACAGGACAAAACATGCTGAGATTGATAGACATTTTATAAAAGAGAAACTTGAAGAAGGGGTAATTTATACTTCTTTTATTCCTACCATGAAGCAGGTTTCAGATATTTTCACCAAAAAATTAATGAGACGGCCATTTGAACTTCAAGTGAGCAAGTTGGGCATGATTGATATCTTTGCGCCAACTTGAGGCGGAGTATAGATAAATTAAGAATTATTAGCTGTCAATAAATAAGGAATTATTAACTGTTTTCTTATTTAATAGGAAACTACCTAAAATCAAGGAAGTTAAAGAAATCCTAATTTTTTTTGTCCTAGAATTACTCCTAGAATTACTCTCCAGTTTTCTTATTTATATTGTAACAACTATTGCATTCATAGAGAGAAAAATTACATTTAGTTTTACCTCTCGATTGTTTTCTTTCTTAACTACACCTCTTCATTGAAAAAGGCAAATCACCATTGAAAAAGGCACTCTTCACATCAGAGTTGCTGAAACGGCCAATCTAAATTGGTAGCAAGAGAAAGTAAAACTCCAAAACCCTCACGATGTTGAGTTTGGCCACAAGAGCAAACATTTCTTGATAGTCAATACCATATGTTTGACTAAAACCTTTCGCCATTAATCTCACCTTGTATCTTTTCACACTTCCATCTGTATTGTGTTTAACGGTGAACACCCATTTGCATCTGACTAGAAGATCCACGATCTCCCAAGTGCCATCCTTCACAAGAACATCCTTTTCTTCTTAAACAACAGTTTTCCATTCAAGAATAGCCAATGCTTCCTGTACATTCTTAAGGATCTCAACCTTTGAGAAATTAGTGAAAAAGGCACGATAACTTGAAGATAATCTATCATATGAGACAAACCTGGATATTGGATATTGTGTACAAGACCATACACCCTACCTAAGGACAATAAGCAAGTTTTCTAAGTTCGATGGAGAAGCACATTTAATAGGAAAGGACAGATGGTTTTTAGAGGATTAAGTGAGGGGTTTGAAATTTCAGAACCTTAGACGGCATTCTATTGATGAGATGAGGCTGTTAGTACTGCTTCTCCCAAAGGTATTTAGGCACATTCATGGTGAACATTAGTGATCTAGCAACCTAAGTAAATTTCGATTTTTTTCATTCAAAAACTCCATTTTGTTGCGGGGCTATCTAGACAGGAACATTGATGAATAATACCATCAAATTAAAGATATTGATTGAGAACGGAGTTAAAGTATTCACGGCCTTTGTCAGTCCAAAGAGTTTGGATTATGGTTTGAAATTGGTTCTTTATTATGGAAAGAAAATTTTTGAAAGTTTTTTGTCGCCTCAGACTCTTCTTTTAGAAGATATGCCCAACACACCAATGTGATCATCAATAAATGTCATAAACCACATTGATCCAAAAATATTTTTTAAACAGGATGCCCCCGAAATTTCACTATGAATCAAAGAAAATGGACGTGACTCAAAATATGGTTTGATTGCATAATAAACGCAAGTAAGTTTTGCTAATTGACAGATTCTACAAGTAAAAGAACTCAAAATTTTATTGTGAATCAAATCTGGGAAAAAATGTTTAAGGTAATGAAAATTAAGGTGTCCTAATCTATGATGCCACATCATAATTGCATCATTATTTGAAATGGAAAGTGCTAAATTATTGGCTTTAAAGGTTTGCCTATTCTTGAAGTTGTTGTCCAAAAAGTAATAAAGTTTAGCTTCCTCTCTAGCATTGCCACTCAGCCTCCCTAATGATTACTCCTAAATTTCATAACAAGTAGCAAAAAATTTAGTAAGACAATTTTGATCGTGTCAATTTACTAAGACACTAAATTGCAAGATAACTTGGGAACATGGAGCATTGAGTGAAGGATAAGATCATTAGACAACCGAACTAAGCCTTTATCAACCACCGAAGAAAAGGTACCATCAGCACTTCTGACTCGAGTGTGATCATGACATCGTTTATAGGAGTGAAACATGGATGAGTTACCTGTCATGTGATCTAAAGCTCCCAAATCAAAAATCTAGGAGGTACGTGAATTAGTTTCAAAGTTCGGAGTATTGAGGGCTATACCTTTGTATGCTAGTGTGCAAAATGTTGTCGCAAGTGTTGGGTTTACTATATAATCAAAAGATGGTGTAGCTAATCAAGCTATCTTGGTCAAGAGAACACTTGTGACCTCTTCAATACAGTTAGACTCTTCTGATTTAGCCTCAGTGGTCACCTAAAAGGCCTTGCCCTTGTCATTCCCCTGAGGCTTCCAATTATCTGGTTTGCCATGAATGTTCTAGCAAGTTTCACGTGCATGCTCCATCTTGTTGCATACTACACTAGGGACAATGTCCCTTTTTATTTTGTTGGGGATCATCACCAGGTCGATTCACAAACGTAGATTGTCCTCTAGAAAGCAGGGCAAAAGTTTCTCTTGGTCTCTTCCCCATGGCAAGACTCGAGCTTGGATCCTTGTGCCCACCCAACATCACTTGTCGCCTGTTCTCCTCGTACTTGACCTCAACAAAGACTTCTTCTATAGAGGGTAATGGTCTACTGCCAAGTATCTGCCCACAAACTTCATCCAATTACTAGTTGAGTCCAACAAGGAAATAATAATCTTTCGTTGTCAAGATGTTTGAACTTCACATGCTCCTCGAGATCTCACCTATCAGCTTCGTAGAACGTGTCTAACACTTGCCAAGGAAGTTTTAAGACATTGTAATACCCAATCACATCAGAAGATCCTTACCGAATATCCTTCAACTGCATCTCGATCTCGAACCCTTGAGAAGCATTCTCAAAATCTGAGTAATTCTCTCAAACCGCGTCCCATATAGCCTTCATGTTCTTGAACAGCAAATACATGCAGTTGATGTTGGGTCTCCATCGAATTGATGAGCCATGCCATCACAATTGAACTGTTTAATTCCCACAAAGCATAGCCCAATAGGTTTCCTTATTTCGCCGTGCAAAATCCCATCTTTCCGCAACCTATAAGAATCGATTGGGACCATTGGAGGAAATCTTTTCCATCCAAACTATGATTTGTAATTTGAAGAGATGAGTTAACATTATAATGTTGGGTAACAATGGTGAAGGTTTGGGAAATAGGGTTTGATGTGGAGGAGTCATAACCAATTGCATATTTACCGAAACCTGCCATGGCTGACATTCAAAGTTAAGGAGAAGGCTCTGATACCATGAAACAGATTTGGAGAGGGAATTATTCTGTTTTCATTATCTTTACTGCTAGAATAGGTTTAAATAGAAAAAATATATAGCCTATGAATCAGGACAATAAACATCAAATCCCAAAAAATCAGCAACTAATTTAATCCCTAAAATACCAAATCTCCCCTATAATTTAGGGATTTTTCAGTTTTTGAGTTCTAACAATCTAGTATAAGGATAATATGACTAATAACAAGAATCCAACACTGGTATCAAATACTCGAATCTGAAATATACACTTCATGGCCAATCAACTTTCGGTAAATGCCTACATATTTGCATATAGCATCAAAATAGATCGACCTAGTTACCCTAGGATACATAAAATATCCTAACATGGGGAACGTGATAGACCCATTGGTTCTGCTTGTGAGGAAGGGTTGACTTGTGATAAACTGTCCCTGTTTGCAAGTCCTACTTCAAAATACGTCTAGTATCCCTATTCCCTACATATAAAGGTTGCCTTGGTATAAACCTATTCTCTCTTCACATGTGATGGAGTCCTAGATGATAAATCTCACATAAAATTCAGTTTGGAGTTTTGTACGGCTTTCTATCAAGGGGGCACTTCTAGCTATAGTGACTTGGTTTTAGGTAAAACGCCTTGACAGAAACTCCACGAATTTCTACCAAGTTTTATTCGGAAGTTACTACAGAAATTCTTTCCCAATTGTTACTAGGGCACCATCAATTTTGTTATTCCTTCCAACATTAACGCAAATGTTACATTGCAAAAGAATATTATGTTTTAAAGGATCTAAACAGACAAAATTTGAAAATTTATGAAGTTTTGAGCTCCAAAAATATCAATTCAAGAAATTAATTAGGAAGACAGCAATTCTTACTTGCAGCTGACTACGAATAAGCTCCAGCTTTGGTTCCTGAAAAACTTTAAATTAATGAGTGCTCAAAAAGGAAAAACGATTCCAAAACATAATTGACAACTCAAGAACAAATGATAGTAATGAAACCATACGTGCTCCTGAAGTGCTTCTTTAAGTTGAAAAATCAAGGCAGCCCTGGTTGTTTCAATATTTTCAAGTTGTTCAATGCATTGCTGGAGCGCATTTTCTTGCTGCTGTAGCTCATCCAGAAAGGCAGATCCATTATTCCCTAACCAAAATCAAATATAAACACTTAAGAGTTGTTAATAGATGAACACAGTAAATCCGAACTGAAAGCAAGATAATAATAAAATAGAAGTTCAGTATACCAAAACAAATAATCAGCAGTTTACAACCTCAACCAAGAGATCCCCCTTTAAATTGTTTTGAAACATAACATTTAAGACAAAATTCCTAAGCAAGAAAAAGAAAATTGTTAAGCAGGAAAAAGGTCAGATTTATGTTCTCATTCATCACTTTTTAATGGAAGAATCAATTGATACAAGGAAAACTATCTAGAGCAGCTGCACCAGAGAAATTTTGATACACTACAAACATATTAGAATAAAACAAAATAATAATAATAATAATAATAAGAGTACAATTATAGAGGAAAACTTTCTCTAATAATCAGAACATGCACCAAACTCAGTCATAAGAACAACTGATAAGTATAAATTTCTTTTATCCCTTAATTGAAGATTCCATTTGTTGAGCTTGTGTTATTAAAGATTTGCATAAAACTTATTAAATTTTAGAACAGTTATGTGTGTGCATTTGTTGGATTGGTTTGTATCAATCAGAGAGTATTATGCATTATATTCGCAACTAATGCACTCATAAACAAGCACAAAGTGAAGAGAGAAATCAGAGGTCAATAACCTTAAAAAGCAAATTGTCTGACTCTAGAAAGAGCTTATTACCTCAATTACTTAAGATCAATTCTTATGACGTTCCATTCTCAAATCCATCCGGGTAAAATACAGGTACCAAGCACAATAAAACCCCACAAATGATAAAAGTACAGTCATGTTAGGACCATTGAGAGATATTCACCAAGAAGAATATATCTTAAAATCAAAAGAACCTAACAACTTTCAGCAAATTTTTCGGAACCGAGAGTCAGGCTGAGGACCATTGCTCAAAGTCTTAAAGGCCTCAAGGGATTCAATTGTGCTGGAATTTTAGAAAAGGCAAACTTGTTGTGCCACTTGAAGATTAGAAAAAATGGACTCAAAGAGATCAGAACAGATTGTGACTGACAGCTAAACTTAGTTTAAACGGCTAACAATTTCAGGAATTCACCCTACCAAGAGAGCTCTGTTCCAGGATTAAGAATCCCAGGTAATTATTTGGGCCCATCAATATATCTCCGTAAGTCTAAAATAGCAAGTATCTGACACATATTGAGTCGAAAATCATAATTACTCGAGATTTTCTTCAAGTTTTTACAGCTTTAGTATTCTATTTTCAATAGTGAATAAGTTTCAATAAAGATTAAACTCAAAAATACCTTATTACAAATGCACAGCTCTATGTCAAAACTAGTTTTAACTGGGACGAACAAACCTGTACATACAAAGAGAGGAGGAGACATAGTACTCCTCTCTTTTTATTGATAAATAAAATGTAAGCATAAAACATTAGATCCATATCAGAACTCATACCTTGAACTAAACTACTTCCAACATCTTCCCCAATTTTAATAAAATGCTGTACAGCAGCATTACAGTTGTTTATAGCAGTGTCCTCATTTAGATTGTCCTCAAGAACAGATTGAAATGCAGTTAATATCTTTTCTGGAAGACCTCCGACAGCCAATTTCTGAAGGTAAGATGACAAAGAAAAGAAAAACAAATCCAAAATCACAAAAGAACAAGCCAAGAAATGTCTAGTCATCAAAGAATACAAGCAAAATGGCTAGAATCAAATTGATGGATCAAAGTAGAAAGGAGAATTGAATAGATAAATTCTTACGATCCTCACTGCTTGAGCATCCCTCTTCACTATCTTGATAGGATTTGAGCTTTTTCCATTGTTCACTGATGGAGGAGGAGGAGGAGGAGGAGGAGGAGGGTTCTTACCGACCATTTCATCTTTAAGATTCTGAGCACGAGAACCAAAAACTTTTCTTTCTTCCCATATGTCAACCTGAACATTATCATGGAAACAAAACCCCCAAACCCATCACCACAGAAGAAAAAACCACAAAAACAAGGGGAAAAAAGGAAAACTACTTGTTAAATGATAGAAGCACTGTAAGACAAATGTACTACTAAAACAGCATGAACGACTACAAAAATTTTTCAGTTAACATAGGATAATCTACTAAAATACACCCAGAAAATGCCACCCTAAGTACAAATTACAAAAAATTGGGGCTAAAATACCAAATAAAGCCCTGTACTTTCTCACTTTTCCTAAATATGCCCAACTGTTCTCTTGTATCCAGAGAAGCCCCTATTGTATAATTCGTTTGCAGATAGACCCTTATGTTGACGAAAAATGTCATAAAACAACATGACCATAATGGCCATTACTTGGCATCTTCTGTACACATGTATGCTAGTTTGGCTTTTCTGACGTTGCAAACAATTGGCTGACTGAGAAAATTTTCCACCAAGATACGGTCATTCTATTCAGCCAATTTCGAAATGTCAGAAAATCCACATCATCTGCCACAAGTGCAAGGTATGCCAGCTTGCCATAAGCTTAATGACCATTAAGATCATGCATGCAACATCTTTTTATCAACATAAGAGCTATCTGGGCAAAAATCAAAGAATAAGAGCTTCTTCGGTACAATAAAAAGGTAGGGGCTTTTTTGGGAAAATGGGAATAGTTCAGAAGTTAGTACTTGAGCCAAAAAATAACTAGCATCCTATATATAATTCTGTAAGCTGCTGGCTCTAGAACCAAAAATACTATATGAAAAACCATGTACCCAAAAGATTAGCTAAGGGCAATTCCTTCCTCCCCCCACCAACCCCACCCCCCCCACCCCCCGCGGGGGCAAAAAAAAAAAAGAATGTAATGCAGCTATACTTACTTATCTATGATAATCATAACAATGATAGAGAAAAGAACTAGAAAACAAACAAACTATCTTGGGAAATAGAGGTTTACCAAATTTTATATGTTTCCCTATAAAGTATTGTTGTAGCATAAGACAATTTTACATCGCCATTTGATGAGAGAGGGAACTAACATACACAAAAATCAGTAATACCAATGATCAGAAACAAAATTGTGTTTCTACGTTTTGAGTATTGTTGTAGCTTAAGGCAATTTAACACACTACCATTTAAGGAGAGAAGGAACTAACATAGACAACAATCAGTCATGTCAAAGAACAAAAGCAAAATGTGACGACAGTTCTACAAAGACCCCGAACTCATATTCAAACAAATCAAAAAGACAGGAGACTCTGCATGTCTTTCCAAGCAAATTCTACCATTAAATCCGACTTTGGGTGGAACTAATCAGCATTAGAAATACAAAATTTTTACTATTCGCATAAAGGGAACGTTTGGTGCTTTGCATGCAAAGCAATTACCGTGCAAAATGTCTGCTGCGAAAGTGATTACTGTGAAAGTAACATTGCTGTGTTAGGTATGCATTGTAAAATGCTATTTAAATTGCTATGAAAGTAACATTACAATGTTTGATAAACTAACATTTTGCTAGTAATGAAGTGGCAAATTTCAAAAATACCCTTAAAAAATAAAAATAAACTAACATTTTGATACATTATTATTAATTTAAAATGTAATTATTATTATATTAAAATGTAAATAATATAAAGTTTTAATTATTAATAAGTTGATCAATTATAATATAAAATTTGATACATTATTTTATTAATTTCAAATATAATTATTATATTAAAATTTTAATAATATAAAGTTATAATTATAATGTGTTAATCAATTGAAATATAAAATTTGATAAATTATCATTAATTTAAAATGTACTTACGTTAACAGCAAAATATAAAATTATAATTATAAAGGTTTTAATTAATTACAAAAAATGCCTTTTTAGCTTTCATTTTATTTTTTTAATCTAGCATTTATTTTCTTGTCAAAATCAAAACAATTCGCAATTTGCAACTGAGCTTCTGGCCAACGTAAGTAATAAAACCATTATCTTAACAAGTAACAATAACCCATAATAAGTCATAATAATTCATCCAAGTCCTAATAACATATCTTCATACATAATAACCCATAATGAGTCATAATTATCCATCAAGTCACAATAATTCATCCAAGTCCTAATAATACATCTTCATATATAATAATCCATAATGAGTCAGGTTGGGGAGAGTATTTTGGATGGTCTACAATCATTTTGCAGATATAGGAGATAAAGTAATTGCAATGGTGAAGATACTTTACAACCATTTTTGTCAACCAAACGCTGCAAAGTGATTGCAGCCATTTAAATTGCAGTGCAAAGTGGATACTTCCACAATATCAAACAGCCCCTTAGGCTAAAATTCAATCACCTAAAAAATGTTGCACATATCCGAGAATTTATTACATTAACCATTTACAACCAAATAAAGCCACTTCAAAGCAAAAGAAAACAAAATGCAAGGATGACGATAAGTAGATGGATCTAGATTGAGTATTATGTAAACAGTTTCCACGTGAAAGCACACTAGACAATTGCAGATGCAAATCTATCATAGCAATACATCAAGTGCTAAAGAGAAAGAGAGATGTGGGAGCACTTAACCAAAAGTAACAAGTATTGACATACAAGCCATTCAATTCTTGGGAAAGTCATAGAGCAACCATTAAAAAAGAAATGTTATCACATCTTCAGCCCAGTAGTCAAAACCAGAAGTAGCTAATCCATTTTATACAAGCAACAGTGAGAAGACAGCTCAAATTTGAATAAATAACTTACCAGTCTGGTTACTGCTTTCTTTCCATACTCATCACCATTGTTATACACATGTTTGAGGGCTGCAGGAAGAACTTTCCAGAATTCATTCACAAAATCACTTCCCTTTCGCCTGCTATTTTGCAAAATGTCATTAGCCAAATACAGAAAAGAAACACGCTGTTCTTTCTGGGAAGAGTTAAACAATTTGTCCCATGTTTCAACAATCTGTTTTGCCTTCTTCCGGTGAGTAATACACCATCGAGACAACGCTGATTCAATGTTAAGGAATGCATGCTAATATCAATTCATAGTAGTGAATAAGAAATACAAGATGCAAACAACCAAGGCTTGATTTAACAGTTTTTACCCCTCCTTAAAAGGATTTGGTCCAAGGTTCGATTCTCACTTCCCCCCTTCTACCTCCCTTTGCACACACACACATATATATATATATTAAAAAAAAAAAAGCTGCATATTAGGCAACAATGAGATGGTGCTAGTTTTATTGTGGAAAAAAATTTCATCCAAGAACCTCACAGGAGATTATCTATTTTGTGAAAAAAAAAATTACTTCGCGAGAGTTTCATACAGTAGATAGCTTTAATCTATACCAAACAAGGAACTATAAGTACTCACAATGCTTCCCCTTTGAATTAAAAATAGTTTGTTGAAATGTTTTGAAGCATCAACCCATTCAAAGGATTACATACTATAGGCCCATTATGATATTATATGACATTCAATTGAAGAAAAGACAATAGAACAACTCAAACTAATTCAAAAATCCACAATAATGTCAATAACGAAGTCCTCATAAAAACAAACGGCTAATAACATCAATATCACCAAGAAAGTCCTAATAGTGCATTTGGATAAAGAATTTTGAAATTTTGAGGAATTTAAAAATGAAAGCATTTCAAGGATTAAGAATGTAGAGATATTGGAAAATCAATTTGGTTTTATGCCTGACCAATCCACTATGGAGGTAATATACTTGTTTAAACATCTTGTGGATCGTTCTCGAGTACAACGCAATGATCTTCATATGGTCTTTATGAGGTCCTTAATGAGAAAAAGAGTCATCGTGAAATATATCGAAATAATTAACAACATATATGGAGATTCAAAGCACCGTAAGGGCATGTGCAGGGCGAACAAGTGATTTTTCCATCACAATAGAACTACATCAAGGGCCAACATTAAGCCTATTCTTATTCGCTACAGTAATAGACGAGTTGACAAAATCCATCCGCGATAAAGTGCCTTAGTGTATGATGTTTACATATGATATTGTCTTATGTGTTGAGACTAGAATGAATGTTAATGCTAACACTAGAATCAAGAGGGTCGAATATATGGAATGTAAATTCAGTTTAAACAAAGAGGAAGATTGAAACGTACTGATGCTAGATGAGGCGGCAATCCCTAAGCAGATCATTTCAAATATTTGGAATCGATTGTACATATGGATAGAGAGATTATATAACCCAAAAGATCCAAGCTAACAGAGTAGGAGGAGAAGCGATATAAGTGCATTGTGCAATAAAGAAATTCCTATATGGTTGAAAAGTAAATTTTGTAAGATAGTTATTAGACCAACATTACTCAATGGTAATGAATGTTGAATGGCTAAAAGACTGCATATACAGAAGATGAATATAACAAAAATGCGAATGCTGAAATGGATGGACGAATATACGAGAAAAGATCAAATGAGAAATGAGGACATCCACAATAAAGTTAGTGGCACCTATCAAGGACAAAATATTGAAAAGAAAAAATTGTTTTGCCAATTATCTAATTCTACTATAAATTTGCTAGATTGAGAAGAAATGCATCAAACCAAGATAAGTTGAAGATAATTCCCAGAACTAATTTCACATAGTTAGACCAAATAGATAAAGGTGTTACAGAAAGAACCCAATCCACACCTCTCCTTAAATTTCAAGGCAAATGACTGTAGGAAACAAAACAAGCACCTACTTTATGCCAGCCACTCAGACTGGCTTAATTAAATGCTATTGCCTAGTGGAAAACTGTTGTTGTATCTTCAAGCACTTGTTATTTACTTCACTACTCTTTATATAGAGCTGAAACAAAATAAAAAAACTTCCTAAAATTGTGCCAATACTCCTAACCTAATGCCATGTCTTCCTACCAATACTCCTAACATAATGTCATGTCTTCCTACCAATACTCCTAACATAATACCATATCTTCCTAATATTAAGCCATAACAGAAAAATATCTCCTAAAGACTTGGTCTATTGACCAATTATTTAGCAACTACTTAACTAAAGCACTAAGGCACGTTACCAACAAATCTCCTCCTTGCCTCAGTAGCTACAAAGGCCTAATTTGTCTCTTAACATTTCAAATCAAGCTTTTGGTAAAGCCTTAGTTAATACATTTGCAATTTGATCCTCTGTCTTGCAATAAAACCAGCTTAACTTCACCTGCCTTTTGTTCTTCCCTCAAGTGATACGACTTGATCTTTAAGTGCTTTGTCCTTCCATGAAAAACAAGATCATTCGAAATTGCAATTGCAACTTGATTTTCAACATGAATCTCTGTTGGCTCAGTTTGTTTCATATGTAAATCTGCAAGTCTTTTCCTAATCCAAATTGCTTGGTTAACTGTAGCATTTGCTGCAACAAATTCTGCTTCTGTTGTTCTTTGAGCTATCACATCTTGCTTCTTTGAGCACCAAGAAAAAATTCCTAAACCAAAACTAAAACAAAAACCCGTTGTGCTTCTCATTTCATCAGCAGAACCTGCCCAATCACTATCAGAATAACCATGAAGCTGGAAAAATGACGGCAAGAATATTTAATGCCATAGTTTGTAGTGCCCTTGATATATCTTAAAATCCATTTGGCAGCTTGAAAATGCGCTTCACTGGCACAATGCATAAATCTTGAGAGCAAGCTTACTGCAAAGATTATATCTGGTCTTGTGGCTGTGAGATACATCAAGCAACCAATTAGACTTCTATACTAGCCTTCATCAACTTTTTCAGCTCCATCTTCTTTGCTAAACTTCTCCTTTTGATTAATTGGTGTGCAGGTGCTTTTGCAATCTTCCACGTGAAATTTTTTCAGAATTTCCTTTAAATACTTCCTTTGGCATATGAAGACTTCATCATGGTTTTGCTTAACCTCCATGCCCAGAAAGTAGGACATCAAACCGAGATCTGTCATCTCAAATGCTTCGAGCATTTCGGCTTTAAACTTTTGCACTAGCTTTTTATTGCTTCCTGTTACAAGGAGATCGTCAACATAAACAGAAATTATAATTAAGTTAGCATCTGTTTTCTTCACATATAATGTGGCTTCACCTGGACTTTTAACAAATCTAAGGTTTTGAAGATATTCATCAATCCTATTGTACCAAGCCCTAGGAGTCTGTTTGAGGTCATGTAAAGCCTTTTTCAACAAGTAGACTTTCTCCTCCTATCCCTTGACTTGGAATCCCTCAGACTGCTCTACATAAATTTCTTCTTGAAAATAACCGTTTAAAAAAACAGATTTTACATCCAACTGGTGAATCTTCCATCCCTTTTTCGTAAACAAAGCAAGTAACATTTTGATTGTGTCTAAGCGTGCTACTGGAGCGAAAGTTTCTTAAAAATCTACCCCAAATACTTGACTATACTCCTTCACAACTAATCTGGCTTTGTATTTGTTAACAGAACCATATGCATTAAGTTTGGTTCTGTAAACCCATTTGACTCAAATGACCTTTCTGTGTTGAGGTCTGTCCACCAACTCCCAAGTGCCATTCTTCTCCATATCCTAAGCTCTTCTCTCATTGCTTCAATCCATTTGTTATCTTTTTCTGCTTCTTTAAACTCTATAGGCTCAAAGACAGCAACATTGCTCCTTTCATAAACTTCAGATAAAGATCTTGTACCACAAACTAGGACATCATCTATGTCGTTAACAAGATATTGTGGAGTCTCTAACAATTGCTTTTTTGTTGACTCCTCCCAGTTCCATTGTCTATATCCTCCATGAACTTGACATCTCTGCTTACAATAATTTTTCCATTTTGTGGTTGAAAAATTCTATAAGCCTTGGAAGAGCTGTTGTATCCAATGAAAACTCTCAGTTCTGCCTTCTTCTCAATTTTGTCCATTTTCACCTGTGGTACATAAGAAAAACAAAGAGAACCAAAAGTTTTCAGATTCTGTAAATTTGGTTTGTAACCAAACTAGGCTTCAAATGCTGTCTTTTCTTGCACAGCTCTAGTCGGCAGTCTGTTTAGCAAGAAAACCGCAGTGCCTGCAGCTTCTGCCGACAACTTTTTTGGTAACTCCTTTTCATGCAACATGCACCTTGTCATCTCCATAATTCTACGATTTTTTCTCACTTGCACCATTCTGCTGTGGAGTATAAGGTGTTGTGAGTTGATGCTCAATACCAGCTTTTTCACAAAACTTGTCAAAAATCTCATTTATGTATTCATTCCAATTATCAGACCTTATTGTATGCAACTTGCAACCACTTTGATTCTCCACTCAAGCTTTATACTTCCAAAATACATTAACAACTTCACATTTGAATTTAAGAAAATAAATCCAGCAAAATCTGGTATAATCATCAATAAACGCAATATGGTATTTACTACCATTTAAAGATGTTGTTTGAGGTCCTCCAACATCTGTGTGTACAAGTTACATTTTGTGTGTTGCTCTCCAGGCTGTCTAAAGGAAAGATTTTCTAACTTGCTTCTCCATATTGACAAGCCACAGAATTAGCTAGCTTGTCTTCCAACAACGGCACACTCTTTCCTAGGTTGTGTTTTTGCATGTATAGAAGCCCAACATGATGGAGGTGCCCGAATTTGTGCCATAATTTTGCATTGCTTATAGTGCTTGCAAGTGCCATTTGCTCCTCCTCCATCAGATTTAGAGCAAAACTTTTTGCTCTAATTTTCACTTTAAATACATCTCTGCCTTTTGCATCTTTGATCAAACACCATTTGTCTTCAAATATGACTTTGAAACCTTTTTCCATCAGCTACCCAACACAAAGCAGATTTTGGTCAATGTTAGGCACATATAAAACATCAGTAATATACTTCAAACCCGTTAAGCTTTCTATAGCCACAATTCCTTTCCCCTTGACTGAAGAAATTCACCATTTTCAATTTTTACTTTGGAGATGATTGTTTTATCAAGCTCTTACATATAAAACATCAGTAATATACTTCAAACCCGTTAAGCTTTCTATAGCCACAATTCCTTTCCCCTTGACTGAAGAAATTCACCATTTTCAATTTTTACTTTGGAGATGATTGTTTTATCAAGCTCTTTGAAGAGCTCTTGATCATTGATCATGTGATTTGTTTAGCCACTATCAATCAACCAGGAATCGCTTGAGCTGTTACTTGTTACAAAACATGTCGCAACAAATAGTTGGTCCTCGTCATATTGCTAAGTAGAAGCTTTTGCCTCTTCATGTTGTTGTGACTTGCAAATTTGCTCCATATGTCCAATCTTACCACACTTTCTGCACTTGACATCAGGCCTCCACCAACACTTCCTTTGTGGATGATTTGTTTTTTGCAATGTGGACAAGCTGGATAGGTTACATACTTGTTCTTGTTGTTGTTGCCAACCTTTTTCTTTTTGTTATTCTTCCTATCTTTACCTCCTCCTGAGTTTTTTGCCTTTGCTAGAAAAGCACCCTCTATTGATTCTTCTTTCCTCATCATTCTCCTTTGTTCTTGTGCCTGCAACGCATTTACCAGTTCTACCAAGGATATGCTCGATAGATCCTTAGATTCTTCCAAGGAAGAAATTATTTACTCATATTTTTCAAGCACAGTTACAAGAATCTTTTGCACAATTCTATCATCAGAGAAATCTTTACCAAGCAACCTCACCTTATTTACTATGTCGAGCAACTTGTCAAAGTACTCTTTGTTGGTTTCTTCTATCTCCTTCATTTTCAGCATTTCAAACTCCCTGATCAAGTTGAGTATTTGCATATTTTTCGTTCTTTCATTTTCTTGGTACTCCTTTTTGAGGTAGTCTCAAATACTCTTTCCCGATTCCAAATTCACAATTCTTGTAAATATGGCATTTGAAACAGCAGAGAATAGACAGGCTTTAACTTTGGACTTCCTTGTCTTCTTCTCTTTGTGAGTCTTCATCTAAGCCACCATAGGATTTACTGGCAATGGGGGCACCTCATAGTCTTCCTCTATAGCTTCCCAAAGATCTAACGCTTCCAAATAGACTATCATTTTAAAAGCCCAGGCTTGGTATTTTTCACCATCAAAAGTTGGTGGTGAAATTTTGGAGAAATTAGTTTCAGTTTCCATTCTTAAAAGTGATCGTGTTTATGGCTTTTTGGTTTATTGTATTTTGGATTTGTGTTTGTATTCACTCAACTCAAGTCCCTCAAGAAGAAAGCTCTGATAGCCAAATTGTTATTGTATCTTCAAGCACTTGTTATTTACATCACTACTCTTTATATAGAACTGAAACAGAAAAAAACTTCCTAAAATTATGCCAATACTCCTAGCATAATGTCATGTCTTCCTACCAATACTCCTAACATAATGACATGTCTTCCAAATATTAAGCCATAACAGAAAAATATCTCCTAAAAACTTAGTTTATTAACCAATTATTTAGCAACTACTTAACTGAAACACTAAGACACGTTACCAACAAAAACAATAGACCACTTATGAAGCAATTGATAGCCATCTAAGATACACAGCCAATGGTCCAAAGTAAAACAGCTAAAGGCAGCATAAATTTGTATTGCAATAGAAAAAACCACCAAAAAAAATAAGCATGACTCAACAAATAGAACATCAGCAAAATGTAAAGAAACAAAACGCAAGTGATACAAGTGAGAGAATCTACTTAAGAATATAGAAAGAAAAATGCTAAAATCCAACCAAAACAAGATCTTCAATAATAGAAAACTTAACATGCTAAGACGATTGTATGCAAAAGTTTCTATGTGGAACAACTAGTGCAGCCGCTCAATACTAAACTCATGCATAATGAGTCCCTGACAGTGAGAAAATAACAAAATCCATTGGCTAAAATAAGGGAACCATGATATGATATATCTAAAAGCATCACATCAGCTTCCATCATAAAGACCATAATCAAAGAAAACATGCAAGGGTACTTCATGAGGGAAAAAGATACAGGATATATTCTCAATGAAATCTAAGTTACATGTATGCACAGTTAGAGGAAAGCTTATCTAAAAGAAAACAAGACAAACAAAAAATTCCTCTTCTTCAATTAAGAACTTTAGAATTAGACTAGAATCTGGTAAGTGTAACCATAATCATGTAGCACTTATGGGAACAAGAAATTATCAATCACTACTATTTTCTTAACAAAATCCTCCAAATAAGCTTGAAACTAAAGGATACATTCAATGCTTTGTTGTGAATTGTTGAGTTTTGACAGCTTCTCAGTTAGTATCTGCCCATCAAAAGCATCACTGCTCATCTTGCTGCTTAATGAGCTTTTACATAGCCTGCAGAAATATGGGAACTTAGATGGTAGAGGGACAAGGAGCAGAAACAAGCATAGTAAAAAGAAAAAAATAAGTAAAATTATTATTCATAAATACTCAAGCGATCTTCTATCAGTTCTAAGAGGACAAAACAAGAAAGCTCTTTACATTTTATGGAAACATTGATGCAACAAGAATAATTCACACTTTAGAGAGACAAATTGCAGATATTTCTCTGATGATTCAGGTTACACTGAATCTTTCTACAACATTTATATCACAAAATTTCCATCCCATTTTTTAAATACAAAATATCTTGCAATGGATCTAAAAAATAGCTATTAACTCCCTAAGCCAAAGTAAAGTCAAGAACACCAAAAATCCCACATAATCAAGTTTGTTAAAGGCTTCTAGTCAACCATTAAATTCTACTAAAAGCCCATGCCTCAACCATTTACAGCCCATAAGCATCATGCCATTGTAGTTTGATAGCAACTTTAGCTACGTCAAAACAACCATCCTACTTTTCCTAGCAGTCATCACCAGGCTAGAATTCTGAATTATTCAACAGGTAGCCCAAAATCCTAATATGATCCCTGCATTGCGCTTGAGAAAAAAAATCATAATTTATGATTCCTGCATTGCACTTGACCATGATACATGTTACATGCTCATTTCAAGCATATTAAACTTTTTAATGTACATTTTTCCAATCTTTAGCATTAACGACTGAAAATCATAGAATTCAATATTTGTATGCTACATCCATAGCACTGGTTGCAAACTTCAATAATCATAAGGAAACATAAAATAAACACTATATAACTTTCATTCACTATGAACGTTATGCCCAAGGACATCTGAGGAAACAACAACAATGTTACTTTCTAATAGCAGCCAATAGCTTGGTTGAATAAAATTTTATCCTCTTAGGAAGCCAAAAGATGAGATCATGGGCTTTCCATCAAGGAAACTTTTTTTTCCAAGGGAAAATGCATTTAGTAACTATCCAATCATTACCATAAGTATTTATCAGTTAAGCGGAGTTTTCGAGTTTACCAGTAATTTTCTTTTCTAGTATGGGCCTTGATTATGGTCTATTGTGATTTTCTGCTTAATTTAGTAACTAAATATGGTCTTTAGTTTAGATTAGTTGAATTTTTGGATCCTAGTCAAAGTAGGACAAATGATGATTTGCCAATAGCTCTTAAGATTGCTAATCTTGGTAAATTTTAATTTATATTTTAAAGAAAATTAGAGTTATTGAGAATTCTTAGAAATTTGTAATTGAGTTTTCCCTCCCTCCTTACCTCCCTCATATTCTTCTCTCTTGCCACAGTATTCTTGAGTTACTTCCCTTCTTTGCAATTCAACAATTAAAGTTCGTTAAGTTTCATTTTCTCATGAGATAAAATCTCAGCTAGTCCAATCACCAAAAGATTCCTAAACCCTAACCTTATTCCTACAATAGCAATAAACAATAAAATTCCTCATTTTCCGCTCCTAACCACCATAAACCACAAGTAAGTAAAACTTCCACATTTCTTCCCTAGACTATTTTAAAGTGTTCTAACAAAATTTATTCCAAAACATGGTACAGCAAGATTTTTTATAGGACACTCCAACTCAAAATTTCCCTAGAAATGATATTTCACAATTATTGTCACTTTCCTTCTCCCCTTTCAATGATAAATTACAGCAGCAAAATCTCAAAGCCATTCCTCAAGCTTTCACAAATTTACACTTCACTCTAAATCCCATGAAGACAATCGCATCAACCTAATAAATTAGTACTCACAGAGTAGAGTCAGTTAAAAACAGGTTTTCAACTATAGCTTTCATTTCTCCATAATTTTATAAGATAAGGCCTTCTCCAATTGCAAACGGAATTCCATCAAGTCTATTAATTGCTTTTAGCATTTCTTGATTCTTCTACTGTTCAACAATGATCACAAAAATCTCTCTAACTATAAAATCTTTTTACTAATTTAAAAAAAAAAAAGGGAACTTCTCAGTAAAACTAATTAAAAAGATTCGAATTTAAATTATTTAATTTTACAACTTACACATAGAAAATAAATAAATTAAAACTAGAAACAAACTAACAGAGGAAAAGAAAAAGGAACTCTCAACAGCGCCTAATGTCAAAATTCTACAGTGCTGACATTAGCTTCCAATATTTCAAATTGTCAATTCCATTTCTACTTAAGTTTCTTAGCGACCAAATAGAAACGCTAGGGTTTCAAAGCACGCAAAAAAAAATAAATTGATTTTCCAAAGCAGAAGGAAAATAATAAACAATAACTCAATTACGATTATAAACAGAGAACGCACCTGAGATTTCTTGCAGCAGGAGAAAAATTAGGACTCCTCTTAGAGAGAGAAAATCTGGCGAAGAGAGCGAAAACCCTAAAATTTTTGAACGAAGAGAAGAAGCTCTGTATGTTTTGGGGGGGATGAGAGAGACGAGGAAGCCTGTCGTAGAGTGACTTCCTTTTCTTTTCTTTAGGTAGAGATATTAATTACTAAAAAAATGGGAATATTAGGAGCTCACGCGGGACAATCAGGACCGTAGATCTAATCGTTAGGATGAGTGAAGCTAAAAAAGATAATATAAAATATGAAATAAATTATATTTCTCTATTTATATTTGATAAATCAATACATATACATTAATGTTCATAAATCAATACATATATGTCAATGTCGAAGACAATGCATCCAGGCATTACCGCCCCATTAATTGGGCTTCATTTGCGTTTCAATTTATGCGTGCTTGAGTGACATCAATTTTTTTTGGGTCATATTGCCTTCGATGCGTAGCTTGTTTGAATGACATGTGCATCATTTCCCTTATAATAAATTTAGATCTTTGTCATGTCATTTTTAATCTTATTATATTTAATCCTTCTTATATGACATACTTAAAAACTTTTTTGAAGCTATTAATATTTTTAAACATGCCCTTAACAAGTCTTATTTTTTTTATTGTCTTCAATTCAAAATTACATTTCTTTCATGATTTTATCAATTATCATATTTTCTTTATCTGAATCAAAACTTCTATAATTTTCTACTTCAACACCATTATTAAGATCAAATAACTGATCATTATTATTATGCACCAACATATCTTCAAGATCAATATTGTCATTACCAACTCTTTCGTTTTGTGCATCATCTCATTCAACCATCATTCAACATTATCATTGATAAAATCATATTACTCAGTTTTATCATAATTGACTTCAAATTTAGTATTAAATTCACTTTCAATCATTAAATCGTGATAATCAAATATAACATTGTATCAAGATCAATATTGTCATTACCAACTCGTTTGTTTTGTGCATCATCTCATTCAACCATCATTCAACATTATCATTGATAAAATCATATTACTCAGTTTTATCACAATTGACTTCAAATTTAGTATTAAATTTACTTTCAATCATTAAATCGTGATAATCAAATATAACATTGTATGAATTATTAGCACCTACAGAATAGGTACCTATTACTATCAACATTCGTGATCACTCGAATGTTAAAGTTAATATGAATTTTCTTGTAACATGATCACGATCATTAGAATTAGCATACAATCATAATTGTGCTACAAAAGTAATAAACCTCTTGAACGAGTAGATAAGTCTTATGTATGTCATATTATTAAATCTAACTATAAGAATTGTGGTTCAATCTGCGGATACTATTAATTTTTTAGATACTAATATATGAACAATAATGAAATGTCCAAATTGAGAGATATTTTCTTTAAACATATAGCTTGTTGTGTGAAATAATAAATAAAGCAAACATTTTAAACTAGTGGAGAATTGTTAAGTAGATTGAAATGTTTTAAGTTTGTAAATTAAGTTTAAGTTGCTAAAAATTATGTCTGATAAATATTAAATAGACATATTTTGTTAAAAAGTTATGTCTACTAGACATAAATAATCCCAATAAATATAATTAGTCCAAAATTTATGTCTAAAAAAGATAACTTATTTGAAGAGTTGTCTTTTAAGTAAAAGTGGCGACTTACTGAAGAGGTATTTTAAACAAAACTTATCTATTCAAAATATCTATTGACAATTATAAATATCTAGACTTATGTGCTTAATTTTAATTTTATAATTTCATACCTATTTAAGGAGAGTTATGTGAAATTTTGTTGTATACTTAAAGATTTTTGAATGCTTAAAGAAAGTAACTAAAATTTGCGCATCATAATCATTTTTTATTTGTTTTATTTTTTATTTTTCTAAGCAAGTCTACTTTTGTCTTAAAAGTTAGTAGACCAATAGTTAATTTAAGATTGATAGTGCAATTGGTAACCATTAGATCCGATGAGATTGAAAATAGTCGTAATAATAAAATTAATATTAAATATTATTATATTTGTATGTAATCGCAATGATGACAATAAAAAAAATAAAGAAATGATTATTAAAAATATTATTTTAAAATTAAAAAATATAAAGAAAGAATTAATTCCCAACGTACTACACTGTGACTACGGCGGACTTTCAAGCCCACCCCAAGTTGGCCCTTCCTGTTGCTTTGATTTGTTTGTGCCCACGAGCAAAGATGCAGGTGCGAGGCTGAAGCACTCGGCTTCTTTTTTTTTTTTTCGCATTTTGCCCGTAAATCTCAAGCTGCATTTCAATGGAGTATGCAACGAGAAATCAAAAGATTATTTTGTTCATTTCACAATAAGAGATGTTGAATTTAAGCATCTGTTTGATATTATTTAAGATATAAATTCCTTGTGACGAGGAATAATTTATGATCCTATTCACCCAAGGAGACATTTTCTTAACATAAGCTTCTATGCTTTAAAGAAAAAAAAAAAGGAGCCAAAACTGTTTCTGCTTCCTACAATTCATGAAAGACAAACTCAATTTAAAATCACCCCGTAAGTTACAAAAATGAAACTTTTGGTTCATTTCACTAGGGAAATTAATTTAAAAAAAAATATCATATTTCACTTTTTTTTTTTCGGTGAAAATGTTATTCCGTGAAAATATCAATATTGTTCGATGAAAAAAAATTGTTCTGACATATAAGCAAAGAAGCTAAATCTAAGATTTTCTCTGAAAAGGGATCATTTTAAAGATCACATCTCAAAAGGTTCTTTGAACAATTAATCTTAGAAGAAACACAGAATTTGAGCTGCTTTCCACTTTCCATATTCCACACACTGGAGTGAGTTCATCATTCTTTTTTAAACCCAAACAAACAAACCTAAACAGGCAGGCACATCTCTATGCTCATTGCAACCATAAGTTGACAACTTGACATGTATTTTCTGATATAACTTTACAATGAATTACCCTTTATATTGGCTGTTACTAAAGGAAAAATAGGATTAAAGGAGCAACTAGTGTCTAGTGTGACAAGATAATTACTCTCTTTGAACATTGATTATAAGAGTTAGGGACCTAAATGAACAGCCTGTAGACAATTTTGAAGTTTTCCTGAGAGACTGGCCTGGTGGAGAGAGAGATCAGGAGTTCTCATCTCCCTCCAGATGTGATATAAATCGCGATACGATAAGACTACATGTATATGTAGATGGGGAAAAATGGACAATATGAGAAAGTAATTGCACAAATATTTTAGAATTGAACACTTCATCACTTCTACAACCAAGATATAATTTATTGAAGTATTCAAGGATCAAAATCAATCTTAAACCTCAAACTGCCTCACTTGAGAGGCAGGAAAGAACCAAAAAAGATCAAACTTCAAACCAAAACTCATTGTTGGAGAAATCAATCAACCAATAAAAACTCAACAAAAGATGACTACCATTAATCAAAAACATGATGGTAACCAAACTAGAAAACCAAAATCTCATTCCTGCAAAGGAGGACAAGAAAAAGAACCATTTAGAAGAAAAGTGAAAACGCCAAACTCTCTACTTTTCTTTCGTTCTGAACTATATTTTGTTTTTCATTCCGAATCACTGGAGCTCGAACTGGAACTAGAACTTGAGTCATGAGATTTTGCCTTCTTACGTTTAAGGTTCAGACTTGATTTTTCAGATGCTTCTTCATGTTGATTCTTTGGTTCACTAGCAGCATTCTCACTATTTTCTTGAATACCAGAGACCGAATTACTAACTTCAATCTCCTTAGCAGAAACCACATCACGACGCTCTACTTCTGATGATCCATTCCTTAAGTCTGAAGAATGAGGCAACTCAGCTGGATTAGATTCTGGGCATTGTTGGAAAGCGTTATGTATATCCTCCAGAGATCTCGCCTCGACAACAGGTAATTTTGAATTGGTACCTGCATGATCATGCTGATTCTCAATCATACTTGGAAGAATTACTTCCTCAAAATCTACTCCATGAAGTTGCTCAAAAGCCAAATCGATATCTTCCGCTGATCTTGCTTCAAGAACAGGCAGCTCAACATCAGTCTCGGTTTTTTTATCTTCTGGTAACAAAGCAGATTCAGTACGGGCAACATGAGATCCCTCTGATAAACCAATTTCCTTGACATTAAAGTCCCTGACAGTATCCAATTCAGAGAGGATTCCTTCATCAATCTCTTTACTCTCATCTTCCTCTTCACTGATACTTTCCTCATCAACATGAGTGGCATATACTTCTTTGAAGCCCTCACTTTCAATTTCATTTAGGATCTTGTCTTTCAAATCTTCTCGATCTGTTGGCAATGTATGTTCAGGACTTTCAGCAGGAGAAGAAGTGCGCTCTGAAGTCATGGAAGAGAAATTTGTTGAAAGTTTGTCCTCAGACTCATGAACTTTGTGTACATTATTGTCATTGTTGACAATGTCTACTTCCCCTCTAGACTCAGTTGCAATTATAGATGGTTCCTGAATCAGAGTGGACAGAGTTAGTTTTGAAATCACCAATATAATTACAATTAGGATATGTAAATAACATACAGGGAAACATAGTACCATGCCTATCAAGCACACTAGAGGAAAAGGGATGCAAGTGAAAGCAATGGAAGCAAACAACTCAACTGGTGAGAAAATTCAGATATAGCCAAGGAAACTCAAATATATAATGTATTAAATTGCTTAAGCGTCACAGTATTTAAGCATACATGCAATCAGAACATTTCGTACAAGGTTAATAAATCACTCAGCACTATGAAATCTGAATTATCTGTAAATGCATATCAACTAATCCATGTTTGATTATCTACTTCAACATCATTATTTGATGCAAAAATAATATCATTGCTTTCAGCTTGACTCTTTTCTTTGCTGGTACATCTGGCATTCAAGGTTATTTTTATACAGCCATCAATTCTGTAGTAGATACAGAAAAAAAGGAAAAAAAAAAAAACGAAAAAGGGGAAAAAAAAGATGGCATGAAAAAACAAACAGGATATCATTTTACTCCTACCAAACTTCAAGCTCGCAAAAAAAAGTTCATAACAGGGAGAACTTGATCTAATGAGATAAAAATAAGCATTGGGTATTTAATAAATGAAATAAATTATTGAAGAAAAAATATGCAAAATAATCGATAAGATTACTCTTCAAAGAAGTATGAAAATTCATCCAGTGGAAGAAATTTAAGCAAATAGAAAAAAAATACTTACATAACTTACCTCAAGCTTATCATGCTCATCAATTGGTGGATCATCCATAGATTTATCAGACTGTGAAAGCTGTTTCTCCAATTCTGAAGGGTTTTCTCTAGAAGGCATAACTTGATAACTAGAGTTTGAAGGAGCTCCCTCCACATTCACCTCATGGTAGAGACCATCATCAATCTTTGAATCAGAACATGGAGATTGAACTTCATCCATTTCAGATTCCTTTTTATGCACCTCCTTGAGGTTAGCCTCTGAAGGGTCGACTTTTGAAACTCGAGCAACAACTATGTGATCTGATTCCTCAGCTGTGGATGAACTTTGTAACTTGGAAGGCATATGCTGGTAAGTCAAATCCACGGAAGACAACTCCTCATCCTTATCATGGTGGCCATCAACATCAAGACTTGCATCAAAGTTTGACGAATGCATTTGATCAAATTCAATCTGGACAATTTCTTCCTTGGGCATAACGCTGCCCTCTACAATGTTTTCTTCTGATGAACTTGATGAATGAATTTCATCTTGCTCAAGCTGCGCGTCTTCCTTATCAACTGAATGCCTATCTCCTGGCTCAGCCTCTGAAGATTCTCTGGGGTGCATTGGATGCTGTTGTTCCTCTGGTGAAGAGTCCAACACCCCACCCTGCGCAGTTGTTTCACCATGCCCTTCAACTTCCTTATCGGTAGACTCAACCAACATTGAGGGTGAACCCATTTCAGATATCTCAACTTGTGTATCAGAAGAGACAGATGAAAATGACAGGACCTTCTTAGTTGATGGGGGGCTTGAATCATAAACAGGCTCATTATGCTGATTATTATCCACCACCCTACTTGTTAAATGGAACTCTGATTCCTCAAATGATGGTTGTGTGGAAATGTCAGATTCTTTAATTTCATGATCTTGGGGTTCAAAACCTGCAGATCCTTCTCTGACATCAGATATCTTTTCATCAATTTCTGAGCTACTACTATATTCCTCCTGAACTGGCTCTGTTCTGGGATGAATTTCACTTGCATTGAGTTCCACATGAGTAGTTGCTTCAGCTTCAGACAAATTTGATTCCATTTCCAGCTGACTTTCTCCATATCCCGATGTGATCTCAACCACATCATGACGAACATCTCTATTCTCGGCTCGGCCAACATGAGATGTTGATTCAATTTCACTTGCATAGAGTTCCAGATGAGCAGGTGCTACAGCTTGAGACAAATTTGATTCCATTTCCAGCTGACTTTCTCCATCTCCCAATGTGATCTCAACCACATCATGATGAACATCTCTATTCTCAGCTTGTTCAACATCCACAGATTCAACATCCCCAGATGATAGGCTCTCTTGTTCATCATGGATAGAAGCATGATCTTCATTCATAATCAGGTCAGTTTCTTGAGAATATGACTTGTTGTCCTCCTCATCCACAACTGAACTCACTGATTCAGTGTCATGAACAGAACTCAACTTCGACTCACTAACTTCACTTGACTGCCTTTGGAATGAGGAAGGGATAGCTCCTTCTGTTATTAACTGCTCTGGAACAAAATAAGGTTTCCACTTAAGCTCTTGCCGGGGAACACCTAAAGATGATGGTCCCACATTGAAGCTTTCATGTCTTCGAAAGAAGGCTCCTTTTTGGAAAACTGCTTCCCTCTGATTAAAACCTGAAAACTCTTCTTGGAAACTGTCTCCTTTAAGATCGGGTTTTTCCTCACTTGAGTCATAAGGAAGATCAAAAGGGTTTTTTCCTGGCTGCAAAATGGATGGAGCTGAACCAGGAATGGAAGGTAACCCTAGGTCATTGTAGGAATCATATGGAAGTTCAAATGGATTTCGTCTTGTTGTAGAAATTGGTGCGATATTTAAGGGAATCTCAGCACTATCTAAGTCTATTAGATTCTTCTCAGCCATCAATCTCATGTTTTTACGGGCTCTTCTCCTTGCAATAAGATTCTCCAATCGTTGGTTTCTTTCTAGCTCTGAGGTCCCCAAATCCATGAGATTCTTCTGATCATCCTCTGTCCATTTAATTGCAGATTTACTTTCATCCTCTTGATCTCCCTTCGCTCCCTCTCCCTCAACCTCATCCTCCTCATCATCATGATCTTCCTCCCCCTGGTTCTCTGACTCATATGACTCAACACTTTCATCATTATTACTGCCATAAGACCCCTCCGAGGCAGCATCAGAACCATCATGAGATAACTGAGCAGGCTGTGGAGCTTCAGAGCCCAAAAGCGGATGCAACTCATCAAGCATTGGAATTATATCTGCCATTGAAGCATCAGGAGAGTAACTCTCAGCACCATCAGAACCAGAATCCAATGATTCATCATCATCATGATCCGCAGCACGTTTCCAAGATGACACCAGAGAAGAATTCAATTCATCACCCCTTGCTATATCACTGAAATCTGCTTTGGGTTTACCATCCTCCACTCCAAGATTCCTATCTCCTACCTCATCTGCCAAAACACGTTGATCATCTGCAGCCTCCTCCATACTCGACACAGCTTCAATCCCTATCATCTCCTCCAGAATTTCCCTCTTCTTCTCCACCAATGAATCATTCAACGTTCCCTCCACCTCATCAATCACCCCATTCTCACAATGAATATCCCTAGAATCCAAATCCTTACCGACCAAGGGCTTATAACAAACTGAACTATCAGCTTCCTCAACTTCACTGACCTCATTATTAATCAAATTAGCTTTCTCATCATCATTCTCTACCATTTCCCACCTCTTCCCTACATGTCTTTCTACAACAAAGTCATCATCATGAACATATCTCTCGACAACAGTATGATCCTCAGTAGCCCCAATTTTCAATTGTGAAACTTCATGACTAACTTTCTCTTCTTCTTCTTCTTCCTTTTTGTCAATTTCAGGTATGTTTGGTGACCCAAAAATCAAAAGAATACCAAGCAAAACAGCAGTGCAAACCAAAACAGGACATGCAGTAACCAAAATAGAAAACAAGAAAGGAAATGATCTATACAAAAATGCCAAAAAACAAACCAAACCAACCAAAAATGGATGATTCCAAACCGATCTATAACATGCTTTAACCGATATCACCATCAATTTCCTAACTCTAACTCCAAATTCCAATCTTTCACGCCCCATCTCTCACTCTATGTATAAATTTATTTCTTCTCAATTTCCAATCTGTATTTAAAAAAAAAAGAACCAATTAAAAACAAAACAACCCATTGGATCCAAAGGAAACAAACATATTACAAAATTTAAGTGTAAACTAACCTTAGAGGTAGAATTAAATGAAAGACAGAGCAATCAAATGAAGAGCAACCCAATAGCTGAATATCAACAATTAAGAGTTTTTGAGTGATGAAATTGGTAAATAAACACATAATAATAATTTAAAAGAAGAAAATTTTAAGCAAAGCTGAAAATTCTCAATCACATAAAATTTAAAACTTTCAAGCAAGAGATCAGAAACCCAACAATACCTGGGAAAAGACAGAAACCCCGAGGCTTTTAAAATTTGGGAAATTGAAACTGAAGGAAATTTTGAAAATGGGTTAAATACAAATGGTTCAGTAATAAAAAGAAAAAAATGAAATCCTCTGCTTTTTCTATTCTGCTCTGTTTTTTCTCTTCCTTTTCGCTCACTTTTTGGGCTTCGCAGAACAGCTATATGCAAAGTTGTAATGGTTTTATTCTTTTCTTTATGCAATTGTTTATGCCTTGAAAGAGGAGAGAGAGAAAATGGGGTGACACAAAGGAACAGAAAGAATGGGAGACAGTTACTCTTATATTCATTCTTATGACAAAAACAATGTTAATTTCTTTTATCATTTCGTTTCTTCAACGTCAATCCTATACAACAATAATGGGTTTAAATTATTTTATGAATAAAATTTTAAATATCAATAAAAATTAATAAATAACTATTTTTAAAATATATATTTAATTTTAAATATTGTGTTATTTTCAAAATAATATTTAATTTTTACTATATGATTTTTTTATAAGTTAATTGTTTAATCTGATTATAATAATTAATATAATTTAATTGAGTTAATGATAATTGATTTAATTGAAATGAGTTTATGATAATTGCATGCCTTTTAAATAAAATTAATTAGCATTATTTTATTAATACTTAAAAACTCTTTTTACGTAGTAATTTTAATATAAATTACTTTCTTTTTAAATGTATATTTATGAGCCTTTAGAATATTGTAACTTTGTCAATAAAATTTTATTAAAATACCAATTTGTTTTGATGAATTAATAGCGAAATGTTTAACTTTATAAATAAATGAATTAATAGATTATCATATGCTTTTTTTAATTAACTTTTAATATATTTTAAAAAGGTATGTGTCATTATATTAATATAATCAAAAAAATTTTAAAACTTTATTAAATATTAACAAAATAATAAATAATTTCTCTTCAAGTATTTATCCGAATCTTAATTTTGCAAATTGTCTTAATTTAGTATCATTAATTATTTTGAAATGATTACAACTGAAGATTAATTTAAAATCCATGTTATAAAAACATATGATTTAACTTTAATTTCAAAGCAAAAAAGAATTATTATATTTAAAATGAATTATTATTATATAAACATATTTAATGTATTGTCCGTATATAGATTATATATACTATTATTATATTATAATATTACAGTTGATTAATTTATAAATTTTAAAATTATTTTTTTTACAAATCAATATTATTAAATTCATTTATTCATGATTCGATGACAATATATGAAATATATATACTAAGAGTGTAATTTTTTTATTTATATTAAATATATTCAGCACATGGTTTAGAATGAAAGTGTCATATTATATTATAATTAAAATATTTTATAGCTTATGATCACATTAAAAAAAACTTTATTATCTACTGCCAAAACCAGCCTTATTAAAGTATAAACTAGAATGTGGATTTATGTTGTATGGATTATATATATTTGCTTTGTCTCTGAAAAAATAATGCCAAATGAAAGTGATAATCTATAAATTTGAATTACATTTCATCACATTGTTTGTTTATAATCAATGCCGGCCTTACTGACGTGTTGTTCAATGTTGATTTTTTTTATTATTATTAATTAAATGGGAAATAAAAGAAAAGTTCGATTTATTTTTTTAAATATGAAATGAGTCGATTTAGGGTTTTATTATTGGATTATTATCTCCTTTATTAAAATAAGAATTCTCAAATTTTAAATAATTGAGTTATGAATTTATTATTAAAAAATATATGGGTAATGACTAATGAGAGGGTGAACATTTCGCATCATGATTCTCATTTTTTACATCATAAACATTTTTATATCCCAATTTGTTGAATATTTTAAATTCATATACATTATTATTATTTGATCAAAATTTTAGGGATATGAATAATTCCAGTAAATGTCATGATACTATCATTAGGTAACTAACGATTAGTTGAAAAAAAAGAAGTAAAAATATACTTTTTCTTTAAATATTTAAATAAAATTCGAATTTATGATAAATCATTTGCCATTTGGTGTAAACACTTTTTATTGTCCTCCACAGCTGAGTTTTGTATGTAACTGTGAAAGCTCAAGCTATCTAATACAATTACCGGTTAGCTGCATTAAGAGATTGCATCCAGGCTACCATCTGCAATTGAAATTTGATTGCTCAAAATGTAAATGAACCAGAAGGTGGATTAGATCTCTGCCAACTTGCTTATTGTACTTGTTTTGCAGCTACTGCTGCTTCACCCACCTGACTATCTTTACAGCTGAGTGACAACTCTTGTATCTTCTCATCAATACAGTCCAATTTTGGAGGAGTTGCTTCCTCTCCGGATGATAATTCACCTTCATCTGAAGCATTAGAATCATGGTCTAAATCCGGTGACTCAGACTGATTTGGTTCGGATAAAATTGATGAAGGATCGGGTGGCGATGAACAACTGGAGTCCAGGAAATTTGACTTTCTAACATCATCCTCCTTCATCTGTTGTGCATACGCTTGATAATCAAATCCGGCTGTGTTTCTCCCACCAAATGCAGCATCCAGTTTATCCAAATCAAAAATTTCTTCCATTATTTTTTGGCTCTTTGGATCATCAGAATAGACAAATTTCACTTTCTTGTATGTCTTAGGCTCGAGGAATGGCTTCATTATCTGCCACAGAGTTTCAATCCATTAAAACCATATGAATATCATGTAAATGATGCATCTAATTGCCTTTACACAACTGAACAAATTTAATTGTGTTATATTAACACCCAACATAGGGCTTAGTAAATATCTTGTCTATGTTACCACACTGGCATCTCTCATGTATGGTCTGGCTGAGGTGCCACAAAACAAGTGTCCATAAACCAATGCAAGTGTACAAAAGAACAAATGTTTGTGCAGCTGCTCGTATCCAAATTTTTGCAAGATAAATATAGGATTATAGAAACTATATGCATCAAGTCACCTATGCCATAAAAAATACTATCACCAGAACGTTTTAATTCAAAATGAAAAGATTAAATGAAGGATAAGAAAGTAATAAAATACCGTCCAGAAAGATTCAAATATTTTTGGGGTATTATAAAGGATTCCTAGGCCCAGTCTCTCTGGATAGTGATCCTGCAAGATATGAGCTGTTTCCCGAGTCACCTTGATAGATATACTTGCACTTGCCCACCCTTGGAAATCAACTAGCCAAACCATCTGCTCCTGGTCTTGATTCAAATTCATTAAGGCATTTTCCATGCAATATACCAAGTATTTGATCTGCCCTGATGTTGAGTTTGTATTCTGAAAAGGTGAATTTGTCCAAATTCATCATAATCTTCATGATATAGAAAATTAGAACAGTAACATGTACAAAGCCAGATAAATCATCCAACTAGTACCTGGAAGCCAGGTCTCATGACAAGAACAGGCCTCCCAAATTTGTCACAGTAATTAGCTCTGTAAATTTTTCCCGTCTCGGCTTCGTGAGCAATATCTTCCTGAGAGCATTACAAAGAGTTAGTCTTGGACTGTCAGCAAGAAACTGATATATGAAACTTAAACCAGTTACTACAAACTAGGTGGGGAAGCGTAAGTCTGTCAAGAAGCTCAAACTCCCAGATAGCCATTAATTATAGTTAAAAGTCAAGACTCCCAGAGATTCATTTGTGAAACAAAACAAATTCTGCTGTAATTTCAACCCTGAGCACTCAGGGGCACATCATGGGAAGGCATTAAAATATCCATATCATGAGAAGTAGAGAGGAATAAGAATAGAGTTAAAAACCATCCGAGCATCCATCAAACATGAAAATGAACAGCTCTACCAAACCATAAATAATCACTGATAATAACTTAGTAATTTCTCCAATATCCTCTGGTGGCGTGTGTGTTTGTGAATACCTAAGAAATCTATAAAAATTCATCACAAAAAGGTTCAGTTGAAACAGAATGCAAACCCATCGGATTTTTTCTGGCTGGTATTGAAGCCTCCACTTCAATGTTTCTTTTAACATTTTGCTTGCCTTCTTTGTACTCCAGTTCCTTGCTCTGAGGTACCTTGATATTGATTCATTCGAACAAAGGACTGGTAGCTTGTCAGCTATTGGGCCAATTAGTTTTCTAACATCATCAATCTGGAGTGAAGGAGAGCCAATAAGTTAGACCTTCTGACAATTCAATTTATTTAGAATTTGACCTAACTTCTCAGTAGAAACTCTTACTATTTGATTAAATTTTTGCAACCTACCTTTCTGTGGAAACAAAGTTTAAGATAGTAAAAATTATGTTCTTCATATAAGGATTAGAAAAAGGAAATAAAATTAAAATCATATTTTTTTCAAGCATTTTGGTGCACTGTTTTTGTTTACAAAATCATGTAAAAGCTGAGAAAAACTGTAATTTTATAACATAGATTTAAATTCGTTAATGATACCTTGTCATAATGGGAGATTAATAAATGGAGATTCTGAAGGCTCAGAGATTCTCATACAAAGACTTTTCAGGCTCTATCACCTCCATAAATTAGATGTACTTTTTATTTTCACTGAATTGTTTTTGACAACTAAGGACACCAGCCTAGCATAGTTGCACCTACATAGAAGAACTACTCTGTATGTTCATTTGAAATCATTTGAAATATATGTATATTAACAAAGGCATTATATCTTGACTTCAATAATGTTTTGCTTTGAATTTTTTCACCTCTTTCTTCAGAATAATAATTTGTTTTACCCAATTTTCATTTTCTCTGCTATAGAACCTTTAAGGCACAATGCCATTAGACAGCTACATGGGTGGTCCCACTGGCAAGCTTATAAGCCTTTATGTGACAAGAAGTGATCATGAGTTCATTTATTGATGGAGAATTTGTTCGGCCTTTAATTTTACTAGGTTTATTTTTTAATTAGGGTTACTATTAGTATTTTGCATTTTGTCTTCTACATCACTTATACTTCACAAGGAAGAAAGTTTCTTATTTCTTTCTACTTCGAACCCTATGACCTTAGCTAATAGTAGACGAGTCCATGCATATTTCTAGGAGGGCATAGAAGCCCTTGCTCCATTTTCTTATCAATAGTTGCTTAATGACAAAGAAAAGTTATAATGGTTAGTCATCCAGTGAAACTAATTAATCAATCAACAAAACAGTCCATATTGTTTGGCTGAAGAAGAAGAAGAAGAAGAAGAAGAAGAAAATCTTCTTGTTTGAAGAATTCAGCTGTCAAATGTACCTTTGCTTGTTGCTCCTCAGGTGACAAAGACTTATCTTTTGTACTTCCTTTCAATTGTTTAGAAAACATTTTCCCAAATTAACAGATCAAAGGACAGGATGGAACCTATAACCACGAATGAACTGCATATTCGAAATCATTAGAATATGGCATTAAAAGGGATCTCAAATCCTAAAACACATAAAAATTCAATATGGATTTCAAAGCTGAATAAAGACAAACCTATGTCATAATTAAACAATGTAACCATGTTATAACTCACCAAACTCTAATATTAGATAGCAAAGAGTAAAGATAAGGAAAAAAAATTCATAAATTCTGCCTCTAATATGTAATGCAATGCTTGAAAAAGGACCACCGTACAGGCTTTTTCAAATTTACTGAAAAAAATGAAACTTATCCATCTTTCTATTTGCAGGTGTTTCTAAATTTAATTCCACAATAGACCTAATAGCGTAAGCACCCACAGAAATATCCAAACAGAGTTTGGAATTTGAACTGTGTATTCCCTCCACGTCCGTTATTCAACATATAAACTGTAATGTCATATAATCAGTATCCACATTCATTTGATTCTATCCTCCCAACTTCAGCATGTCAGAAGAGTCTATGTTTAACAGCAATTCAGATAAGAAGGAAGAGGGACGGGGAAGAACCAAGAATATAAGCTGAAAGAAATTCAAAAACTGAATAAAGAACAATTGTCGAAATAACAATGGAAAATGGGCATCCAGAAAGATAACATCATTTTGTCAGGGAAAAATGAGAAAGGAATATAACATAATTAAGAACTTATACTTTAGTAGAGATAGGGAAACTCTATGCCTGTAAGCTCTATAAAATTAGGGAGGGTCAATTAGGTGGAGAAGCACTATCTAAAATCAAGCCTTGAGAAATGTCTTGCCAAGTTGTCTTCAAGTGGATGCAACTTCTCTGTACTAATAATCATGGTGATCATATCAAATTTAAGGATTACTTTCCACAAGGAATGATACCCAAAAATGAAAAAACATAATACCTACAACCTAAAAATTGAGTTAAATCTTGATAAGACCATAACAAACAGCTAAAACAAGCTCAAAAAAGGTTTTACCGGTGCGACATATCAGGAAAAAAAAGAAACTTATTATGTTAAAATCTTTCTTTTGTTTTAAGAAAATGAAAAAAAAAATTCCATATGGTATATAAAGCTACATATACAATAAAACCATGTTTCTTTGACCTACCCTATAGCTGTGACAAATTATTAAACCCTTTATTTCAACTTTATGAAAAATCAAACATTGCCACTTTCATTCTAAACTAAAAGGAATCCAGTTACCAGCAGTTGAATAACAATTATCTTCCCCCAAATCCACCCTTCAAAAGCATTTTAGCCAGAAACAGCTCTTACTCGCCTATTCTTTGGTTTGCCTTAAGATTCCATGAATCCTAGCAATCTAACCAATGATCTAGAAAATGAAATGGGTATTGGTAAGAAAAGAAAAACTTCGGATTCTAATTTCCTTCATCCCTCATGAACAATTTTTCGCACCTTCCACACTTGGTGGAATTCCTTGCATAGACTCCTTGAAGTCAAGATTCTTAACACCCTAAAAAGAACAGTCCAATCTCCCTAATTTCCAGCTTTATAGTTTCTCAATTCTGAACTTCCATGAAACATCAGCTAATTATACTTATCTCTTCTACACCTTCCCACTCAAACCCGCCAAACCAACTTCTTCAGGGCAGGGTTTGGCAACCAAAACGCTCATTCTTTTCTTCAGACTGTAACAAAAATCCAAAATTCTTAGCTTCAAGAATTATATTCAATATTGTTCCAAAAAAAACTTTTAAATGACATCACTCACTTCAGAAACCAACCAAAATTTGAACGATCTCAACCTTTTCAATTATTCAACTCAATATGAAAATTTTTAAAATTTTTTCCAAAGTTACAATTTTTATGATGATGATCACTGAAAAAAGTATAAAATTTAAAAGAATCACACCAAAATTATATCGAATTATGATATGATGCAGATATAAACCATAGAAAGTAAAGGCTTTTCAAAACAGAAATTCACCTTCGAAGCTTTTCCTTAGCAAGTATGGCTTATCTGATCAATGAATTTACCACCAAAAGTAATCATTCCTGTACCCAAAAGAAAACCCACATCAAAAACACCAAAAGAAAAAAAAAACTCGGCAATGATCTTGAATAAAATAAAATAATCTTACAGAAATAAAAAAAAAAACAGAGAAAAAATGGTTGAAACAGTTGAAACCCAATTAACATAAGGAGGATAAGAAACAGTTAAGAAGATCAAAACAAGAAAAAAGAAGACAAGGAGCTTACGTGCATGGAAGTTGACAAATTGTTTCTAGAAGAAGATTTGTGCGTTTACCTTTATTGAAGATAAAATTTTGAAAAAACAAATAAAATAATGGGGTGAAATAATCAAGGTGAGAGCTTTGGAATTTTGACTAGCTGGTTAGACTTTGAAAGAATTAAGAGGAGGTGGATGTAATCAACGGAGAGAGGGAAGAAGGCTCGCTTGGATTGGATACGTGTCCTACTGGCCTCCGCCTAACGCCCGAGACGTTGGATCAATGGCGCCGTAGGTTTCTAGGAGGACGCCCGTCACGCGGTTCAATTTTCTTACACCATGCATGGAAATGAATTTCTGAGCTGCTAACGGCCGGTTCGGTTCGGATCCGGACCAGTTCCAATCGATCTTGTCTATTAGCAGTGAAAATCGATTCAATTTGGTTCTCAAAGTGAATGGTTCTCGGATTGGTAAATTGATTTATCGGACCGAATCGGTCCAGTTCAAAATTTTTAAAGTTTTTTAATATTGTTTTTTTAATAAAAAATTCAATAAATTTATTTATTAAAGTATTTTTATTTTACAAATTTATTAATTAGTAAAAATAATTATTTACTTGATTAGTTATTTCATATGTTTTTATATAATAAAACTTTATAACTTATTTAATAAAATTATTGTAATAAACATAAAGTTATATCTAATATTCTAAAGTTATCATTAAAATGAATATAAATAATGTTGTTATAAAAAAGTTATTATAATTTATTTAATAAAGTTATTAGTTTAAAAATATTATAATAGTTTTAAAATTTTTTAATTTATTTTGATAAAACTAAACTTATTTATTATATTTGAAATATAGTTTCATTTATCATTTATTATTTGAAATTTGAGATATAAGTAAATTTGTCATTTTGTATAAAAAATATTCATTTATTATTTACTTTTAAGAAAACATATTTATTTAATATGTTTTTAAGTATTTATTCATTTTATATTTTAAATATTTATTCATTTTTTAAATTAAACTTATAGTTATAACATTAATTTAATAGGTATTTAATAATTAATAATAATAAATGAAAATTAAAAATTGAGAAGAAGGAGACGATATTTTTTACGTAGAAAACCCTTTCAAAATTTAAAAGGATAAAAACTACAGGACCGTAGTCCATAAAAATATTTACTATGACTGAACTTATATACAATTTTTAAAAGAAGAGAAATAAAATTATTTCTTATGACTCATAATTTATAAGAATTTAGTTGAAAATTTTTTCCTCCTCCTTCAACATACTATCGGCGAATCATTGGTCGTTCCAAGTTCTTTGTTGAGGGATTTCATTTCAAACCAGTCTTTCATACATGTTAGCATACATAATGAAGCTGGTTGAAAACTGGTTTAATTGGCTCCAATGATTTTTTCACATGTCGATAATGCGGGATCTGGTACTACAAAAACATCTTGGGCCAAGGAAGCTAAAATTGAAAATTGTCTTTAGTTTTCTTTCCACCATTGGAGAAAATCAAAGTTTTTGTCTATACAAAAATTTTGACTTGAGAAAAATCATATCTCATTGGAGCCTCCACCACTCCATCGAGTTGTTGAGCCGCCTCTGCTGCTGTTGACTTTTCATTTTAACAGCAGTCTCTTCTTCGTTGCTGCCTTAATTGCATCGAAAATCCTCCTCGGCGGTCGCTACCACCACCACTTTTGTTTCTTCGTTCAGTTATTCTCCTTGGTTGAGCTGCTCCCTCTTACCTTCATAAAACTAAATAAATTTTGAAAATATGTGTGAATGAAGGACTTTTAGTCCTCAATATAATCAATATCAAGAAAATCTTTATAATATTAAAAAAATATTTATATATTATCCTCAAATTGATTAGGATCTAATAAAGTTGTAATACAATGAATAAGAGAAATTACTTCCCAATATTTTTAAATTTTTTAATTTTTACTCCATATAAAAAACAAAAGAATATAAAGTTTCATTACTCCTAAATTTTTAAAAATGATCAAACATTATAAAAATTATAGGAACAAAAAAAAGTATAATTGGATAATATTGAACTAAAAATCATCTTGTTACTTCTTTAAAAGTAGATAATAAATCAACACAATTTTCAATAAAATTCTAATTACAATCAGAAATTTAAAAGGATTCGCCATTTACAAAATTGTTATAAAAATGAGTAACAATATCTTTATAGGGTAAAACAAAAAAAAAAAGTAATAGATGGAGAAACGATGGAGAGAGTTTTATCTTATTTCCATGGAAGTAGAAACGTTTTAGCATTTAAGTTATTTACTTCACGAATTCGCCTCCATTCACATTTATGAGTTAGGGCACGAATCCACTTTGCTAAAGTTTTAATTTTTTCTATTAAAATTATGCAGCTAACATTAAAATCATTTTGCACACACAAATTTATAATATGACATGCACATCTAACATGAAAAATACACCATGCATAATTGAGTTTAAACTTTTAATTAACAAGGGTATATCTGTAGTATTATTAGAAGTAAGTAATAGAAAAAACTTTATTTTCAATCTCATAAATTTTACACTCATTAGTAATACAATGAGTGATAGTATATGCAAAATGTAATTTGTTTAATAAATTTAAAGATAAAATGTGTTTTTGCATGCATCATTCTTTATCTATCCAATGACAGATTATAACAAGATAACTTAAATCAATTATACTATTCCAAATATCACTAGTTAAACTAACCCAACATCATATATTACTAAGATTATGCCTTAAAGCTTCCCTATATTCACGAGACATGTTCATGCAATAAATTTTTATTGTATGTCTAGAAACAGATTTAAATGTAGCTTGCAAAGATTGACAAATAAATTCTAAATATCGAGCATTTTCACATATTGTGAATGATTGTTCAATTCTAATTACATACCTAACTAAATCACGTTTAGCTTTTTCATTGTCAAAAATAAATTTTTTCCACCTTCATGTAAATTAATTTGATATTATTTACCTTACTTAATTTCATTTTCTTCTTGCCTATCTGTATCAATCTTATATCTATTAATTAAATATCCTTTATACGTGCCAGTAGCCCCACCACCTCCATCGGGGTAGAAGTATAGTCCACCTTAGATAATTTATAAAGAGTTCGGGTTTTGTTCGTACCTTTTTTGTGGATGATTTTGAAATACTTCTATACCTCGCTCTTTTTAGGGCGACTCTTCTTCGATTTTAACAATGTAGCTACTGTAGTCACGATAATGGTGGCAGCTACTGATGATTGTGTTTGACCAGCAGCGACCGTTAGTGGCATTAGAGGAAACTCCTATTCCAGATGAATATCTAGTTTGAATTTATTAAAGGATTCATAATCCAAATTAAGGATTTCAGTAGAATAGAAAGGGTGAGAAACGGAGTATGAACGACAACGATGGAGAATTGATATTTTGTATTTTTTTAACTAAATATAGTTGAAATTTTGAAAGAAATAATTGAAAAAATATATTGAAATTTGGAGGAACTAAATTTTGTAAAACTGGTTAAAAAAAGAAATTTGAGAAAATCAAATTAGATTTATGTTTAGAAAATAAAAAGAATAATGTAAATGAATTTTTAATTTACAGAAGAGAGAATTTGATTTTGAGTTAAATAATTAGAATAATAATAAGAATTTTATTGAATTTAGTAAAATGAGAGAATTGGAGTTAGAGAGCATTAGAGAGAAAATGTAAAGGAAAAATAAAAAATCGTTAGGTATTTATAGAAAAAAGTTTAAAAAATAAAAAATAATTTTAAAAAATTTAAATTTAAAAAAGGGAGAAAAGCTCACATTCTCTCGAACACAACAAACTTTCAAATGGCAGCAAAATGCAACAGATTGGGTCATACCAGTTATGACCTTGAACTGTAAGGGCTCGATCCCAAAAACTTGTCTATGGCCCAATTCGATCGGGTCTCGAGATTGATTCCACCGGTCTCGAGACTGGGCAAGGTGCCCAAGCCAATCTCGAGCCAACTCGGCTCGCTTAATAGATTTAACTCTTGTAGGTGGAAATAGTAATTTGATGGCTCCAAGTATGTTATTTCATGTAAAAATTAAATTTGAATATCTTAAACTTAACATTCAAAATTTTGGAGTTTAAATTTTTTGAAATTTAAATTTAATTTTAAATTAAATTAAATTTTATGCCCGCACAATATTGTGAAATTTTATATTTTTTTCGTCATATTACATTTAAACTTACCGAGGAATAGGCAAAACAAACACACTAACTATCAAAATTTATTAATCCAATCAAAACATATATAAGAGATAGTTGGAAAGCCAGGCATTCACATTATTCTCTATAAGAAACCTTAGTTAAAGATCTAATTATCTAATTCTTATGGAACTAATCTTGAGTTTGTATATGTTTAAACAATTTCAACACTTGACTATTTATGCATCAATGATTAAATTTAAGACTCAATAAATAGATTAAATTCATACAAGATAAAACTAACCTGAAATTTTGACATCCTAAACTACCTGCTTGTTGCATGAAATTTTTAAGTTTTAATTGTTAAAACATATGAATGCTATAACGCGGACATACTAAAGATTGCTAAGAGGATTTGATTTATCAATAAAGTACTTGTCCATCACATCCGGGGTAGCAACACTATGGTTCCAATTTATGGTTCAAAATTTTGTAATATTAAACCCTTGATTCCAATGAAATGAATGTATTGATTCCATAATGTAGTGACTCTAGAATTTCTAATGCCATAATCTATTTTGATTTTCGTTTTAATTTCTGTTTTGAATTCTGTTTCGATATTATTTTTTATTAGATTGAGTTTTTAAAAATATTCAAATAATTTTTTAAATATTAAATGCTACATCGTCTTTGGAAAAATGCCAAATTATTTTTGAAAATCGTCATGTCAACATAATTTTAAAACGTTAATATCACATAATAATAATAATAATAATAATAATAAAAAAGACAGAGAGAATGTAGGTTCGGAGATGGGAGATGGGAGATGGGATGAAAAAAGAAGAGTTGGAATTATATGGGAGACTTGGAAGATTTTAACCATCAAGCTTGAACCGTATCTGTCCATGCATTGCTTTCTCATTTCCTTTTTCTTTTTCTTTTTTTTTCTAATGGAAACTCACGCGTCAGCAAAAGAAGGAATCTTATTGAGTCAAAATCAATTGAAACAGTCAACCAAATTAATCCCCAATTTCACGTAAAATTGATGATGTGTCAACATATAAAAAATAACAATTTATCTATTTTCCTGTCACCTTCTTTTAATATATAATAATAATAATAATAAGGTTATAAACTGTAGAATCAGTCAATATTATTTTAATGTTTTTATTAATTTAATTTCGGTTCCTTTTTAATTTAAATTAGATAAATTTTAGTTTTGAACTTTATTTTATTAAATTAGATTGAATTGATAGATAAATATTTCAATGCCAAATCAGTCTTTATCTCTGCTCGTAAATTCAATTTTCTTAAAAAAAATTCTTTTATTTTAGTTTAATATTCAAATATGCCTTTCACCATTTATACAAGTGAATATGAATTGTCAACTTTTAATTATATGCAAATCAGATTATAAAATTTTATTTTACTTAAATAAATTTTTAATTTTCAAAATAATACAATTAAATCAAATCTATTAAATGATATTACCTGTTATTTGAATATTCTATATTTCAGTTGATTTGGATAATTTTATGAGTTGTAATATGGCATGTTATGTATGTAATTTAACATAAGTTAATGTTATTTAATAGATTTAAATTTAATTGTATGATTTTAAAATATTGATAATTTTCTTACACTAAATAAAATTTTGTTAACTGATTTATAGTAATAAAATGCGGAGGATTTATATTCATTTTTTATTAAAAATGGAGGGCATTTGTATAGTAAGCATTTATTTTATATCTTATGAAAGACAAGTTGCTCAATGTTCATGCCAAAAAGAGCTGATAGACCTCTCATGATATTCTAGCATTGTTTTAGGCCGGCAAAGCAAAATGGCCCACTAATAATTTTCAATAAAACTTGTTTCCAAGCTTAAGTTAGTAAAGATACAGAGAATATTTGCAATGGAATGTGAAGTGAGTATTTGTAAGATTAAAGAGTTCACACTTATACTACTCTAGGAGGTCTCTTTAATTGAAAGACGTTTCTTCTTGCATAAAACTTACGTCTCTCGTAAACAAAATGTACTTGAGTGAGTGGTATTTGTAAGTATGAACGGTTTCCTCCAAGAGTGGCGTTCAATTCTACCCAACATGCATGGAGTATGTTGGTAAATGAGTGAGAGTTTTGTACCTATTGAACTCATATTTCGAATCATAGATTTTGAGATGACTCGATTTGATCAATTTTAGCCAAATAAGTACTTGAGTTTTTTCGTTATTGGGCTATTTGACAAACTAAATTCATTGGGCCTATTCATGCCTCGTTGATTCAACATAATTGAGTACCAACAAAAATTAAAAAAAAATATAATATTAATTTATTTTCTTATTTTAAGGACAAGTTTGGATTTCATCAACAAAAATTAAAAAAAGCATAATATTAATTTATTTTATTATTTTAACGGCAAGTTTGGATTTCATCGGAAGGCGTGTGAAATCTTACAGCATTGTGTGTGGATGAGAAAACAGAAAAAAAATTTTAAAGATAAAATTATTTTTTCGTTTTTATTTTTTATTATTTTATTCAAATTATATATCTTTAATTGTCATTTTATTTTTTCTCAATCCCATCAGAACTAATTTTACCTTACTGAAATCAATCTCATAATTTATCCAAACTAACCCTAAGAAAATGACAAAGTGTTTTACATTTTTTCGGACAAATGATAAAGAGTTTTGAACATATATAATTTTAAAGATAATTATTTTATACATCACCAGTGAAGTTTTTTAACTCCACAAATAGGGTTAGAACGATGACATATATCATTTAAATATATTACAAAAATAAAAATAAATAAAATAAGATATGAGTTATCATACTAATCCCGCTTGTAGAGTAAAAAAACTCCACTGACAGTGTATGAGATATTTATCATATTTTTAATCATTATTATTATTATCAAAGTTTTTATCCTAATATTGGAGTAAATTGTATGAACTAATATATAAACTTACGCTAAGTTGTTAGTATGAATTCTCCTTCTCTATTTATTCCTATATAAAGCAATGTGTTCTTCTAACTCTCGTTCCGTCAAATCTTTTCGAATAAATTCTTTCTAAGTTTTTTTCGGTCTTCATTTGGCTTTGATCATTTTTACATCATTCACCACCTCTATTTTCCAAATTGGAGTCCACAAGTCTACATTGTATGTGTCCAAACCAATGTAAACATGTATAATTTTAATAAGATATGTAATTGTTTTTTAATTTTATTAATTCTCATTATTACTCTTTTTGTCTTATAGATTTGAATTTTCAAATATTTAACACATTTAGTTTAATAATTTTATAATTTTTAATATTTGTTGATATGAAATGAGTTTGCTCATTTACTATTTAAGATTTAAAAACAAAAATTCTAAATGAATTCGTCAAATTATAATTATCATCAAAAAATCTCCATTGGATTAGAAAGGATAATTGTTTAATGATTTGATATTAGTAAAGTTTTTCTTATTTAAAAATCATTGTATGAAATAATTTTTCTTATTTAATTATGTAAATAATACGTGATCATTGTATTATCTTGGGTTAATTACATTTAGTAATATATATTTTTTATTTATGTCAATTTTCACAATTAAGAAATTATTTTTTATCAACAATAAGTTGATCTGTTAACAAAGTATTACAACAACATGTTAACGAGTGGTTATTATTAATATCATTTCAAGAATCCTTACTAACAGGTTAAAGCCTTTGATGGAGAAGTTAGTCACTCACAATCAAAGTGCCTTTATATGTGGAAGACAGAAGCAGGATTGCGTTTTGGTAGCTAATGAGGTTTTCGTCCTTTGAAGATGAGTAAGGGTAGGAAGTTTGAAATGACACTCAAGTTTGATATGAATAATGCTTATGACCGTGTAGAATGGGAATTTGTGGCTGCTGTTCTTGAGAAACTTGGCTTTGAATTGAAATGGATTGGATGGATAATGGAGTGTGTTACTTCTGTCTCCTACAATATAATTGTCAATGGTAAGAGTTCTAACACTTTCTACCCACTAGAGGTCTAAGGCAAGGGGATTCTCTATCCCCTTACTTGTCTTTGTTTGTTGTTGATGTTCTTTCTAGGATGGTTAATAAGTCTATAGAAGTAGGAGAGTTGGAACAAACTAAGAAGAAATTGTCTTGTGGTATCTCACCTTTTTTTGCAGATGATTCATTGTTCTTCCTTCTAGCTAGAGTTGATATTTGCAATTCAATGAGGTCCTTACTGAATGTTTACTGTCAAGCATCGGGTCAAAATATCAATTATGATAAGTCCAGTATTCTGTTTAGCTCCAATGTTCCCAGGAATATTAAGGATGAGATAATCAGAATAATTGGTGTTAATGAAGCTGTTAACAAGGGCGTTTACTTAGGTGTGCCAATTTTCTGGGGAATGGCTAAGAGGGAGGCAATGGGATACATAAAGGAGAGGATATTGAAGAAGATTCGTTCATGGAAGAGTAAGTTGCTACCTTAAGAAGGTTAGGAAGTATTGATAAGAGGCAGTAGCATGTGTAGTTCCCACATATACGATGCAATGTTTTAGAGTACCAAAGAAAATATGTGATGAGATCAATTCTGAGTTAGCTAAGTTCTGGTGGGGGCAAGTGAAAGAGGAAAGGAAGGTTCATTGGATGAATTGGAGTAGGTGGTATGGGATTTAGAGACCTTATCTTTTTAACACAGCTTTATTAGCAAAACAATGTTGGAGAATTGCAACAATAACCAGAAGTTATGTGGGTGAAGATTCTTAAAGGAAGGTACTTCCCGGACTGTTCTGTATGGAATGTTAAGAAGGGTGCTAGAGCTTCATGGGCTTGGTCCAGCATTATGGAAGTAGAGACTTTTTAAAGGATAGAATTTATTGGCAGGTTATGGATGGCAAGAATGTGAATTTATGGAAGGATAGGTGGGTGAGTTTAGACATCCGCATGATAGGAGTCAGAAATGGATATATTCCTCAAAAAGGTATAGTTACAGAAGAACATTTTAAGTGCATTCAGAACTCTTTTTCTGTTTGAATGAGCAGCAGGATAAAGTTGTGTGGCCTGCGAATGTTGATGGAGTATATTCAGTAAAGTTAGGCTATAGAATTCTGGAGAATTGCAGGGTAAATGATATATTAAAAAAAGCTTCACCTTCAGAGGCGATTGATGATAGAAAGCATCAGTTCCTACCAAGATTAGATGCTTCACGTGGAGGGTCTGCAATGACATAGTTGCTACAAGCTAGAACTTATGGAGGAAGAAAATAAAAAACTCTCCACTTTGCTCTATTTGTGAGAATGAGGAGGAAACAATAGAGCATGTTTTGTTGAAATGGAATTTGGCTTGAGAATTAATTTGCAGCAGGTTAATCATTTAAATATATTAAAAATAAATAAAATAAAATATATGTTATTATTATAACTTTGTTTATAAAATTAAAAAATTAATTGAGAATGTATAAAATATTAATTTGTAAATAAAATCCTCTAATGGAACATTTTTAGAATTAAGTTTAGAATTAAGTTTGAGCAGAGGCTTTAGTCCAAGCCTAAGAATGGGCTCCAAAACTAACAATCCACTCTCGCCCCGTTGAAACAATTTAATTCGCTTAAATTAAATGGCCGGCTCTGACTCGTCCACGTCAAACTTATTTGCACAAATTAATTTTTAAGAAAAATAAATAAAATATAATTATCATATAACCAAAATAATTTCAAAATTCAAGAGATGAAAGACCAACTTTTTCTTTTTTGATATTTTAACACCCAAACCCTTTATGATGTAAATAAATGAATAAAAAAAAAAAAGTCAAATATACCATGGTAAAATTACTGAATAAGTCACCAATATCCAATAAATTAGAATTTTGAATAAATTATAAACCTTCTAGTCATTCCAGGTGGTAAAATCTTCGTATTTTTTCAGCTATTTATCTTGTATTAGACTATTAAATAAATTATTATAATATAATTTATATTTATATGTTGATTTTTAAATAATATTTTAAATTTTATTAAATTTATTATAAATAATTTTTATCAAAATTTTAATAAATATAATTTTTATATTATTTTCATATTATTTTTATGCCTTGTGTTTAAAATTAACAATTTTTCTTCTGAAAATAAAGTAATAAAAAATTAAATAACAGATTCATTTTTTATAATTAAACTTGCGATATATTTTTTATTTTTTTTAAAAAGAAAAAGCATCGTCAAGCTCTTCCTTAAAATCACCAAAACGTTACCGCCGTTTCGCTGGTAACCCTAACTTTCCTAATCGATTCCTCTTTCTCTTCCATTTCCATTATCTTTGCGTTTATCACCAAATATCGAATAAAAGCAATACAAAATTAAGGAAACCAGAGCAGAAAACGGAAGCCGAACAGATTCCACTGAGAAAATACGACGTCAAATCCAACACTTCCTTTCGTTTTTCTTCGAAAACCGAAAAATTGTTGATATTTCGAATTGAATGATCGAAGACGATGCCGAGGAATTAGTCACGAATTGTAATCCGACGCCATCTCAGCTATATGGCTCAGCAACAATCTTCGCGCCTCAATCGTTTACTCACTTTGTTGGACAGTATCCTTTTCTTTTATATTTTTTAATCAATGTTTTTTTTATTTAGATCTTATTGAAATTTTGCGAAATTCAAGTGGCATTTTCTTATTGTTTCTTTGACTGATCTTGTTTTAAAAAGCTGGTTCAACGCAAGCGACGAGATTCACAGCGGCGCGACAGATCGGGGATATTGCTAAATCGCATCCGCAGGACTTGAATTCTCTTCTCAAGAAGGTACTGATTTTGAATTTTTATTTTTAATTCTTTTTGAATTTATATGCATTCCTAGTTATTAATTTAGTGTAATAAGTGTGCTTTTATGGGTTTTAATTATCCATTTTTGGAACTAATTGGATTTCTTGTTATTTTGAGGAAGGAAAAAAAAAACATTTCCCTTATTATTTTGGTTAGCTATTAATATAATGCAATTGGTTTTTTTTTTTTTTTTTAAGATTATTTCCAGGAAGCAAAAGAAGCTATACCTTGACTATTACATTGCCGAGATTGAATTTTGACAGTTATTACTATTTTTTAATAATGCGAGTTGTTGAGAAAATTGGAATTGCTGTTCTTAATTCTACGCTGAAATTAATTGTCCAGAAAAATGCCTAAATAAGCTGAAGTTGGTGTAGTAAGCTGCCGGACATGCCTGTGTATGTGGTTTTCGTGCTTGTGGTATTTATGAAGTTAAAGACTTTTGGGTGGCAGCTAACATATTGAGTCTGTGTGTTAAGTTCTTTAGGGGTTTGGTAGTGAACCTTGCTATATTAGTATTGTTAGGAGTTTATTCTAAATTTTCATGTTTCTTATGCCCTTTACTTTTAATATGGTTCTGTTATAGAGCTTAAAGATGGAATTCGGTACTTTTTATCAGAACATGCTTGGATGTTCTAAGGAAAATAAATGAGAATACGATTTTTGAATTCCATAGATTTAAACCTCTCTTCTGTCTCTCTATGTTTTGTCCTTTTCTACCAGCGCAGTCGTCTGATTCACTGATTTCTCTTAAACTGCAAATTTATTTAAAAATAGACATTTTAAATTGCTGCATTGCAATATTTTGTGAAATTATTCATTTTCCAACCTAGAAAAATCATAGCCGCGCTGTAATTGAAGATTCTTCTTCAAGTTTTAGTTTGAAAGGTATTTTTTTCTCGGAGTTGCATATTCAAAATGTAGTACAACTAAGTTAAATTTTGAGCTGTGTCAAAGTTTTCTATGTTTTACTACTTCGCAGAAGTATTGATCTAAGCATTGGTTAGGGTTATTTTACTTAATTCTTCTGTGAAATTTACATTTTCTAATTATGTATTTCTACTTTTTTTTTTTGGGTGTTGTTATTATGAAATCTTTTTACTGTAGACTATCCTTTTGGGGTGGACTTGTCAGTTGCAACTTGCATCTTAGTGTTATGTTTTGTACTTTATCATCTACCTAAAAGACATTGTTTTGTGCAAATAGGTTTCTCAGTATCTTCGTAGTAAAAATTGGGACACGAGGGTTGCTGCTGCTCATGCCATAGGAGCTATTGCTCAAAATGTTAAGCACACTTCTCTGGCTGATTTATTGTCTTCTCTTGGAGCTAAGTTGACTGGGGCTGGGCTATCTGCTAGTGTTGAAGATGTAGTGGCATCACCTGACTTACATTCTAAAATTGTAGCAGGTGTTTCATTTAGAAGGTTGTTTGTGAGATTTTCTTTTACCGCTTTCCATTGTACCAAATCTTTATTCCATGGATGGAAAATATTTTACTTGTCATGGATTTCAGTTTCATCTTTCTAAGTATGCGTTTCTTTAAACAATATCTGGTTGACTTCTTGACTGACATGTTTCTTTGAGTAAATTGTTTTAACAGCTTTGACATCAACAAGGTGTTGGAGTTTGGTGCTTTGTTGGCCTCAGGTGGACAGGTGAATGATCTCCATTTTATGTTGAAGGATTTAGTCTAAATATCATGTAGCTTTTTTTATTAGGATTTTAATACCTTGGGAAAAATTCCACATGTTATATTAAAAAATTTCCATTTAATTGTTTTTGCTAATTTCTCAGTAAATGTACAGCACCCTTTCTTTCCATTCTTGTTATTTCTAGCGATAAATGGTCAAGGGATAGAATCTTCTGGCTTTGTTATGGCGGATCTTACATTCTAATTTTCTTTTTTTTGTCATTCGTTTTCTTTCTTATTCTCTTTCTTTAATGTTCTTGAAATGTAGCTTTTTCTTATTTGTTTTATTTATGTTATTCTTCCATGTCTGATGTTGTAAAATGCCTTTGCTTGTTGTAACCAAGATCAAGAACCCTTTTCTTAACCTCCTCTTATCAGTTTTCCTGTGGATGATTTCGTTGAATATAGAGAAGTATGTAAAATTAAGTTATGTAATAATATGGCATGGTTGCAGATATTTTTCTGGGTTATCTAATGTTGCACGACAAAAAATAAAAATAGAGCTTAAAAGAATTAAAGAGGATTGTGATTGCCTTTCTTGACATTTTATTCCTCTTTTTAAGGTATCTTTTGAATAGTAGCTATTTTAGTTATGAAAACTAGGATCATTTTAATAATCATATATTATCTTAACATTAGTCTGCTTCTTAGTGTAATAATTATTTAGATTTTCCTTTCAAAAAAAGTTATTTAGATTTGCAAGTGAGTATTAGTGGCTTTTTTGGTTGATTGAAGGTGGACCAAAAGGTGTTGCTGAAGTACAACTATTTGAATAAAGCTGTTAGATGAAAACCATTTGAAATGACCAACATGCAAAGATTTTATTAAATCTGCTTCTGAGCACCTTCTCACTGCATTTTAAAGCTTTAAAATGGAACTTCCATTTCTGTCCTCTAAAAGCCTACTTATGGGCACTAGATACTAACAGTGATTTCTACACTTCTCCAAAGCTCCCTGTTCCTCCTCTCTGGCACTACTATGTTTCGCTTTGATTTTGTTGTGTTTGCCCCTAATCTTTTTTTTTTTTTTTTAAATTTGTTGCAACATTGGTCATTTTAAGCGATTATTTTAAGTTATAAGATTTCTATGCTAATGAATATATTTGAATCCATTTCCAATGCAGGAATATGATATTGCAAATGATAACTCAAGGAATCCTAAAGAGAGATTGGCTCGCCAGAAACAGAGTCTAAAACGTCGTTTAGGTTAGTACTTTTTTTTTTACTTTTATGGGTTTATTAGGAGCTGATGATACTTTCAGATATGTATTATACTGGACATTTGGTTTGTTATTGTATGATACTAGAAAGAAGTTCGTATATTTTATCCAAGAAAAAGGGAAAGAAGTCTTTGTTATTGGGGTAAAGGCTGGCGATGTTTTTAGGAGTAAAAATTTCTGTGAAGTCTGTTAGATTGAGACGATATTTTTGTTGTCTCTATTCATCTATTCATTGTGAGGGTTTTATAAAGATCTAGTGGATTTATAATTTCTATTTTTCCCTTTTTACATCCTGTTGTGTTGGGGTTGTTTTTTTTTTTTTTTAAATTTGGCCGTGAAAAGAAGGGGGGGGGGGGGGGGAGACTGTTATTTCAGACTTTGTATTGAAGAGGGAAGTTATAAGAGGTGTTATTATAACTTGATTCTCTTTATTGTTTGTTTTTATGGATTCCATATATATAAATTTCAAGCCTAAAGAAATCTGATCTTCAATTGAAACAATCTTGGCTGATAGTACTTTAGTGGTAAGGTGTTGGGTGTGACATACGCATACATATCTGTTAGCTTGCTTGGCAAAAGTACATTGGATAGAGTAGATTGGGAAGGTGTATCATGCATATGAGGCTTTTTTATAATCTAAGCGGGAAGTGGCAATTATGTTACATTCAGAATTTGGGAAGTGTGAAATGGGTTCTTTAATATAGGAAGTTGTCAGTTAGGTTCCATTTAGGTGAAGCTGTTTCACTTGTTCCTTGGTCTGAAGTTACCAAAACTGCTTAATATTAACTAGACTTGGAACCCTTGATGGGTTGCTACATTTTAGGTCCCAGTTATCAGGTTAGTGTCTTTTGTTTGAATGTAAAACAAATTACTGTTGTTTTCTGTCCTAAAACTATTTGTATAGAAAATTAATTTCTGTTTGATTTTATCAATGAAAACTTGGTTGGTCTTGTCGTATTGTGGTATGAACTTCTTGCTCCTTAATATTTGTGGTATGCTTAACCTTTTTAAAATTTTTAAGGTGATGTTAACATTTTAGCTGAAATTTGTGGGTGGGTCCCGATATTGTTCCAGTAAGGTTGCTGTCAACCGTAAGAATGACTTCAATTCGTAAATTAACATATTGAAAGTTTAATTTATATGACCATAAACAGTGTCTTTGCTGTAATTATATTCTCATTCCTGCAAATTAAGTGTTCAAGGAAGGGTCTTGGTGCAAAGAGTGGGACTTTCTGCTGTAGAATTCGATAATTACATGCATTTTTATTTGTTTTCTTCCTTTTTGTAATTTGCAGGTGTTTACCCCTTGTTATGTGTTATATTTTACTTCTAAATTGTCAATTTGGTTTGCATGTATGATTTCTTTATCTTCAGTTGTTACCCTTGTCAAGTTCATGAGAGGTTACTGAGTTTGATTTGTTATACTTTCCATGCATATGGTTTCCTTATACCAGACTTGGTTGTTATGGGCAGGTTTGGATATGTGTGAGCAGTTCATGGATGTCAATGATATGATCAGAGATGAGGACCTTATAGTTCAAAAATTACACCACCATGGAAATGGGTTAGATAATAGATTTTACACGTCACCATCTGTACATAATATCCAGCAATTTGTTTCACGTATGGTACCTACTGTTATGTCTAAAAGAAGGCCAAGTGCTAGGGAGTTGAATATGTTAAAGAGAAAAGCTAAAATAAATTCGAAAGATCAAGCAAAGGGCTGGTCTGATGATGGAGATTCGGAAGTATCACCAGCTCACAATGTATCTACTCCAAGGGCAACATGTCCTGATCCATTAGGTTCGAGTAAGGTATTTAAATATCTCACTTTCTACTTAACGTATAAGTTAATGGTGTTTGTTTGAGAATATGAACTGAATTTGCATAGTCTGGACTCATGCTTTTTGCTACTGCAATTAGGTTTTTAGCTTTTTATGTAGTTACCTAAAGAAGACAGCCTAATAATTGTAAGTAAGATTCTATGAACAGATATGTGCAATTTTTCAAATTTTTTTTTACTTAATTAGAAGTTATAGAACTAATAAACTATTTACCTTTAACCATTTAATTAAATTAATATTTTTTATGAAATGTAATTTTCTTATAGTGACTAAAAAGACAACCTAGTAATTTTTTTTTTTTTACTTAATTAGAAGTTATAGAACTAATAAACCATTTACTTAATAGTTTTAACTTTAACCATTTAATTAAATTAATAGTTTTTATGAAAATGTTTATTTCTTGTACTGACCAAAAGAAGACAATCTAATGATTTTAAGTAAGATTCTATGAACAGATATTTGCAATTTTACAATTTTACAATTTCACAATTTTTTACTTAATTACAAGTTATAGAATTAGTAAACAATTTACTTAAATTAATAGTTTTAACTTTAACTTGCTTTGGCCAACAACCTCTTGGCCGAGTGATTAAGAAAGAGTTGCAGTATGCTGTAAGACTTGGGTTTGATCCTAAACAACCTCAACCCGGACCATCAATTGTCCGAAAAAAAAAACTTTAACCTGCATTTAAAATGAATTTAAAAGTTTTGAAGCTTAGCTCTGCGATGAGCATGATCTTGCACCTGAAAACTTAAATTCTTGACGCTCTCTTATCCGATCTCACAAGCACTAATAGTCATCCATTTTTTTATCTCATTGCTCTAGAATGCATCTATTTTTTGCATCTGTCTTCTTTTTGCTGAGTCTTGAGCCTTTACGAGCTTTACATAAATTATGTGCTAAATAATTTCATCCTTCCTTTGGTGATGTATTTAACTCATAAAACTTATTGTTTTAAAGCAATGTCTATAAATTTATGAGTGTCATGAAAATTCGTGTAAAGTAAAAGTGGTGGGTAATTCACTGTTTTGAATGAAACCAAAATGGTATTGCATTTGATGGAGTTGATAAATGGTTGAACATGTTGATACTTTGGAGAAATTTAACTGGGTGGATTAGAGCAAATGCTGCACCCTGTTGCAGCTACCCAGATAAAATGTTTATGAAGATAAAAAAACCTTTATTTATCTCAGTTAAAACCAGAAAACTATCATATAGTTGATATTACAATCATTGTTTTGGGTAAAAAATTGTAATTTCCTTGTTGGAAGGCTGGTAAATTTTGTTTGTGAGGTTACAAATAGGATTGAGGAAGCACTTTCTTGGTTGTTTTCTTTTCAAAGAGATGAATTATCTTCTTCCTCTATTTCACTTTTCCATTTTAAGCTATCAGATGTAGCAAATAATTTCGACTTGCTGTGCAGTTTGATGCTGTTATTGATGAAGACAGCTCTGATCAAGATGGAGATGGTCGGTGGCCATTTCGTAGTTTTGTTGAACAACTCATTCTTGATATGTTTGATCCTGGTAAGCTTTTGTATAAACTTCAAGAGTTATTATTCATTTTTTGTGCTTTTCTGATCTGATGATAGTTTCCTTTGACTGTGTTATCAGTTTGGGAGATTCGCCATGGTAGTGTTATGGCTTTGAGAGAAATTCTAACGCATCATGGTGCTTCTGCTGGAGTATATTTGCCTGACTTGAATTCAGATGATGCACTGTTTCTTGAAATAAAAGACATGGATTATTCAAGCAAAATGAAGAGAGAGAGGGAAATTGATTTGAATATGCAAGTTTCAGCAGATGAATCAGAGCCAAATCTGAAGAGGCCAAAGCTGGAAGATGGATCATCTCCAGTGATGGACAAAATGATCTCTACTGGTCAGCATGGTGGCTTCAATGTTGCAGTGAAGATCGAGGATGCTGCATGGACCTTTCCTTCTGGGCAGAATGGTCAACATGATATTAGTTCTGTGAAGTTAGATACTGAATTTTATTGTGATGATCTGATGTACCAGTCTAAAGAAACTGTTGAAGTGGAAGAGCCAAAGAGTCATTATGACGATAAGGGTGCATTTGCAAATTCAGATGTACTAAAAGATCTCCCTGAAAATTGCGAGATTATCAACTTAGTTAAGCTAGCCAGGCATTCTTGGCTTAAGAATTGTGAATTTCTTCAAGATTGTGCAATTCGTTTCTTGTGTGTGCTATCACTAGATCGGTATGCCTCGTTCCCTCTTTGGTACTAATTATATTGTGGAAAGTACTAATCAGTTTTATTCCATGAGAAATTGCTATTTATTGTACACTGTTTTTTTTAGTATTAGTGTGAGAAATGGTTACTTGTTTAAAAGATAGGTCCTTATATTAATTTTTTTTAATACATCTCTAATATGCAGTTTTGGAGACTATGTATCTGATCAGGTTGTTGCTCCAGTGAGGGAAACTTGTGCCCAAGCGTTAGGTGCTACTTTTAAGTACATGCACCCTTCATTAGTTCATGAAACATTGAATGTCTTGCTGCAAATGCAGGTAAATACCTTATAAGCTGAAGCTTAAAATTCTCAGTTGCAATGAAGGTTGGTGCACCATTTCTTACTGTTGGTATGGTGGTTTTTGCTGTCTTCCTTCTTTGTTCAGCGTAGGCCAGAATGGGAAATTCGTCATGGAAGCCTTTTGGGTATCAAGTACTTGGTTGCTGTTCGACAGGTAAGGTTTCATTGTCTTCAGTACTTTTTTCCGCCTGTACTAAGTACGGAATTTTAGATTTTTTGGCTCGTAACTGTTTTCCCATCATAATTAGCTTTTGGAAGCATTGTTGTCTGATCTTTTAATAAATGAAAGGCTCATAACTGTTGCTCTCTCATAATTAGCCTTTGGAAGCAGTGCTCTCTGTTAATAAATGTATTAGCAAAATCTTAAATTATCATTCTGTTTCAGATGACGTAACAAAATCCTATCTCTTTTCTGTTTTACTGTGGGTTGAGAAAAAATTATTGATTCAATGGTAATTGGCATCTCATATTTACTACTTTTCGATTTCGTGTAGTATGTAGTCCACTGGTCATGCCTTACAAGTAGTTTTGATTTTAGACTTTAATTGGATCGGGATTTTCTAATATTTTGACCCCATCCACCTCCACTCTCTCTCTTGATATCCTTTGCATACATGCCATGTGAGGGAGACTTGTATTAAAGTTAGATTTTCTTTTCTCAGTTTGACCTTGCATTAATCATGCTTTAACAATTCCATTGTGCATACCAGGAGATGCTGCAAGATTTGCTTGGCTATGTTCTCCCTGCTTGTAGGGCTGGATTGGAGGACCCTGATGATGATGTGCGAGCTGTGGCTGCTGATGCTCTGATACCTGCTGCAGCTGCTATTGTTGCTTTAAAAGGTCAATCATTGCATTCAATTGTTATGCTGCTTTGGGATATACTGCTTGATTTGGATGACCTTAGTCCATCCACTAGCAGGTAATCTATTTACATTTCCCTGTATTCTACCCCTGTTAGGATCTGTTTTTTTCTCTGCTCTTGTTCAAATTGTTATTGTTGAATATTTTTGTATTTTAATATAGAGTTACATGTTTTGAAAATCCTAGGCTTAGATTGTTTAGTGGTCTCACGTAATTGGTCAATACATTTAAGCATTTTGATGTGTAACAAAATGAACTTTTTAGCTGAAAGCTCACTTATGGGTCAAAAATTCTGGGTGGAGTCATTTGTTAGGGGGAAAAAATTCTTTTTTAATATGGAGGGAAAAAGGACCTAATGTGGACATTTTGCAAGTCATTTCACTAATTCTCTATGCTTTCCTAATTTTGCCCTTCCTGATGACAATTGAGTTAGAAATGAGACATTGCAAAATTTTGAACTTCTTGAGTACTTTGTAACGTATTATTCTTAGCATAAAGTTCTAATTTATGGAATATGTTTCTAGTGTATGTATTGTGTGTGTTAACATTTGTGAATGTGATTCTTGAAATGCAACTTCGCTATGGATTACTGGGCAGCAGAGATGCATTTTTTCTGAATATTTTAACTGCAGATGTTTTTGTATTGAACTTGTTGAGGGCTTGTAAAATATGAACGCATCTGTCAATAGAAAACATTTGAAATGCATTTTTCTTTAAGAAAAAAGAATTAGGATTTCCTAACCAAAAATATAAAATCTTGACTAAATGTCAGTTAACAAACAATGTAATTTTGGCTGATATGACTTATCTGCACATAGAAAGACTTTCTCAGTTGTTTGACTAGTGACAATGCTTTACAAAATTTGCAACTAAAGAAGCAGACCCATTCAAAATTTCTAAACAAATTTCCAGACCTCTATACTTTTATCGAGCTGCTTGTCATTAAATAGTAATATGCAGGGTCAAGAAAGAGAAGGATCAAAAAAATAATAAAAAGCTGAAGAGCCTCTTGATACTCACTTCATATGGCAAGCTGAATGCTGTGTTCATTCTTAACTCCGTATGAATTTATAGGTGTATTCCAAATATGTCTAGCAACTAGCATTTACAATCTTTCTAAAATCTTCAGTACTCGAAGTCCTGTTGCTATTTTCAACTTAAATATTTAAATGTGGGTCGAAGTCTGAATTTGGTCCTTCTACTATCTTAATTTTTTGTTTTAGTCCTTTTACTCAAGTTTATGAATTTAGCCCTTGTACTTTTATTTAAAGTAGATTTGAGGATAATTGATAACAATATTCATATTTTACCTTTAATTTGGATGACATGGAATTTTAGTTATTACTTGGCAAGATGAGGTAGATTATATATATATATATATATTTATATTTATTCTGTGAAACATATAAATATAAAAGATTCCATGTTTTATTTTAATTAAATAATAATTAATATTTTAATTTCTAAAAAACAATTTTAAGTATTTTTTTAGTAAAATTAAAGATTCTTTTTTTCTATTAATATGTGCCATGTGGTCAAAGAAGTTTAGGTTAACATGTTAGATTGTAAATAAAAAGTCACGTGGTCAAATTCAATTGCAAAAGTTAACACCTTTATCACTTGTCCTTAAATTGACTTCTTGTAAAAGTAGAGGGACTAAATTTTTGTAAGTTTGATTACAACGACCAAAACCACATTGTTGATATATTGGAGGGACCAACTTCAAACTTTGACCTAAAATGTGCAAAGGAGATTAATCATACGCTGAAAGTTAATGGTTATGTCATTAAGAGAGAGCTAGGTTGACTTGATGCGGAGATGCCAGCAACAAGGATAATAGTCAATACTAATTTTAAGGAACTTTTTCTTTTTTATTTTTAATTGTTGTTGTTAGTCTTATATATTAAAGTTCATATACTTTAATAATGTAGCTTTGTTCTGTAAGTCTTAGTACTTTTATGATTATTCCCCTTTTTTTGCTCTTTTAAGTATCAACTCATTATTTTTATGTTGAAGTGCACTAGATCTAACAGTTTATCTTTAGCTTGATGGATTTCTCTTATCGCTTTTCTCTCTTTGTTTATTTAAGCATGAACTTGCATATCTCGTCATTTTGACCTGAAGGTTCTGTAGTTAAAGACAGTTGTGAAAATATGGTCAGTGTAGTCATTGACTCTGGGTAATATTGTCATTCTTGCAGTATTGTAGTTTATGTTGCTATTTCACTGCCGTTGTTATCCTCAGTTAAAAGTGTAAACAAAATACTTAGTTTAAAACATTTGTATGAATAATAACTACCTTCTTTGAAGTTTGAACTGTTCTTGCACATTTGGATATTAGTTTTCCAGTGGAGCTCTATAGTGGTTTGGATCAAGCAGTAAAGTGAAGGACATTTTGGAACCCTGTTTAGTCTCATCATGAATATTGTTATTTGCAGTGTTATGAACCTGTTGGCAGAAATCTACTCCCAAGAGGATATGATGCCTAAAATGCTTGGGACATCGACAGCAAATGAAGAGCAAAATTTTGATCTAAATGAAGTAGTTCATGTTGCAGAGGTTGGAGAAGGGAAAGATTTGCAGGAAAATCCTTATATGTTGTCCATGTTAGCACCTCGATTGTGGCCCTTTATGAGGCACAGTATTACATCAGTTCGACATTCAGCTATCCGTACTTTGGTAAACTACTTATGAATTGTTTTATTTTTTGTGTATTAAGTAGTGGTTGCTTATAAATTGTGAAAACTATGGAACTATTAGTATTTATTTTGGTGAACTGGCTGCATAGGGTTGTCAGAATATTGATTTTGGGCATGACTCATGAGTATGTCTCCTATTGAAGGATGTTTATTTCCTTGCAAGATGCTTTTCATACATTTAATAGAATATGAGAAAATACTTTTTAATGGATTATTCATTTGAAATTTTCATTTTGCAGGAGAGGCTCCTTGAAGCTGGTTATAAAAGGAGCATTTGTGAGCCATCTGGTAGTTCTTTTTGGCCATCTTTTATTTTGGGTGATACCCTGAGGATTGTATTCCAGAATCTGCTCCTAGAATCAAATGAGGAAATTCTGCAGTGTTCTGAGAGGGTTTGGAGATTGCTTCTGCAGGTAACTCTCAAGAATTTATCAGAATTTGCTATTTCATACTTTCTTTTTTATCTATTCAATACTTGTACCTTTAATAATTCAACAATCATATGAAAATGAGAATCAAGTTATGGCCAGTTTCAATGGTTATGGTATGATAGATGTCCTTGTTTTTTGTTCTGTTGGACAATAAGTTGATTCTGCAGTTTCATTCTTTCATCCAAATCATAATAACTTTAAAATTTATGTACCAGAAGATGTCTATTTAGCAAGATCTTATATGAATCTTTAGTTTTAGCAGTATCATGTGCTGCACTGTATTTCATCTGGATTCTTGAAAGAGTCAACTGCAGATAAAATCCCCATAGTTTGGCCATTCACATATGACACTTTTGTTTTAATGTGGTTTAATTTATCTCTCACGTAAGGAACTTCTATTGAAAGGTGTTAAAAGAAGGTCGAAATGTTTTCTTGTTGCTTTTGATTCGAAAAGGTTAATACATTTTTGTTTTCACGTGAATTTGTGCACCATCTCTTTTCCCTTTGCTTAAGGTGAATTTGTCATTCTATCTATACCCTATTTCCTAGGGGGCATATCCTTCTGTTTCTACCTACATGTTATACTTTCTATACTTGTTTTGCATCTGTCTTGTTCTAAAACAGTCTTTTTTCCAATGATTCTAGTGCCCAGTTCGGGACTTGGAAGTTGCTGCAGCGTCATTTATGTCCTCCTGGATTGAACTTGCAACTACTTCTTATGGTTCGGCATTAGATGCTACAAAAATGTTTTGGCCAGTTGCTCCTCCTCGAAAGAGTCACTTTAGAGCAGCAGCTAAAATGAAAGCTGTGAAGCTTGAGAATGAATCTTGTGGAACTGTTGGCTTGGATTCTGTGAGAGGAACTGTTTCTCAGGAAAAGAATGGGGATGCTTCTACCAACATAGTGAAGATAATTGTTGGTGCTGATTCTGATATGTCAGTAACTAATACAAGAGTTGTTACATCGTCGGCATTGGGAATATTTGCATCCAAGTTGCAGGCAAATTCTTTGCAGTATGTAGTTGATCCACTGTGGAATGCACTTACCTCCTTGTCCGGAATTCAAAGACAGGTAGCTACTAATTATGTTCAACAGGAAACATGACTGCATGATATCTTTTTTCTCTTTGTCAAATAGCTTTTCCTTTTTATCAGGTGGCAGCAATGGTTCTTATTTCTTGGTTCAAAGAGATCAAAAGCAGGGAGCCATTAGGAAACCAGGAAATCATGCAAGCTTTTCCAGATCATCTTAAGAAATGGCTGTTGGATTTGCTGGCTTGTTCTGACCCGACATTCCCTACAAAAGATTCAGTTTTACCTTATGCTGAGCTGTCGAGGACATTTGCTAAAATGCGCAACGAAGCTAGTCAATTACTATATGCTATCGAATCATCTGGCATGTTTGTGGATTTATTGTCAACTATGAAAGTTAATGTGGAAAGCATAACTGTGGATGATGCAATCAGTTTTGCTTCAAAATTGCCATTATTATGTAATGATAATGCTGGGAATGAATCAATAGGAAGGAACATTGATGATATAGAGTCTGCGAAACAACGCCTTATAACAACTTCAGGCTATTTGAAATGTGTTCAGGTTTGTTTGTGATTCAGTTTTACATGTGTTATGTTTACGCATTGATATTTTTGACAGTTGTCAACTATTTTTTCCTGCAGAGTAATTTGCATGTTACGGTGTCCTCCTTGGTTGCTGGTGCTGTTGTCTGGATGTCAGAGCTTCCTGCACGACTTAATCCTATTATTTTGCCTTTAATGGCTTCAATTAAAAGAGAACAGGTAGTGTTTTCAAGTTGAATTCCATGTACGACAAACAATACAAACTGATTTGGTTCTGATTAATTTCTCGTTATGCTGTTTAGGAGGAAATACTTCAACAGAAGGCGGCAGAAGCACTTGCTGAACTTATTTATCATTGCATGGCTCGGAAACCCAGCCCAAATGATAAGTTAATCAAGAATATTTGTAGTTTGACGTGCACAGATCCTTCTGAGACTCCTCAAGCTTCAATTATTAGTTCCGTGGAGATTATTGATGACCAGGGATTTCTTTCCCTTGGGACTAGCACAGGAAAACATAAATCAAAGGTTAACATGCTAGCTGGTGGTGAAGATCGAACAAGAGTGGAGGGTTTTATCAGTAGAAGAGGGTCAGAACTAGCATTGAGGCATTTGTGTGAGAAGTTTGGTCCTACATTATTTGAAAAGCTTCCCAAACTGTGGGATTGCGTTACTGAGGTTCTTATACCTGGCGGTGCTGCAGAGGAACAGCAAATTGTTCAAGCTGTTGAATCTATCAAAGATCCTCAGATCTTGATTAATAATATCCAGGTCATTGTCTTCCTTGATTTTCTTATTTTCTTGTTCTGAAATTTTCTCATGTTATAACACTTGGCAATGTCTATATGGCCTATCAGAATTATGATTATTGGAAACCTTCCAATGTCTACATACTGTTTAGTCTCACATGGTCAATGTGACAATATCTGGTCATGATAAAAACTTCATTGTTTAAGGAATCACAACATATGACATGCTAATATCATTTCAAACTGGTTGCAGGACCTATTACTAAATTTTGTACACTATTATTTCATAACTGAGTGATTGGGTTTTTGCACCTTGCTATTTTCTAGCAATCTTGGGGTATCTAGAATTAATTAACTCGTTATGGTGGAAATTGATGGTATACTGGCTCAAAAGATGTGAATCTTGAAATGCATAAGCTAAACATTCATTTATGATAATGCTCTAAGACACAGCGATTTGATTATGGTGTTTAATGTCTACCCTTTCTCCTTTGGAGGCCAAACCTAAGCGAGTGCATTAATGTGTGAAATACATCTGGGTTAGAGCAGCCCAAGTGGTGGCAGCAGATGTGATCATAATTTATTGATCTCCAATCAGTTTTTTTACGTTGTTTGAATTTAGGGTAAGATGAGTTTCCTAGGTTTATAGCATCATGAGAGGAAGGATTTGATCCGAGCTCTTGGCTACCAATTCTCTAAAATTAGTGGCTTTAGTGTCATTGACTTCTTTTTTTACTGGCTTATGTGATAGTGAAAAAACAGCTTAATCATTATAAAAACTTCGAACCATCACTCTTTTCATACAGAATGTTGAAACAGTAATTGTACTTTTCTGTTAATATCCTGTTATGTGGTACTGAATGATGGAAAATGGTACCAATTTCTGGTATGTCTGTTTATTGAAATCAGAGTATGCTGTATAATGTGGAAGTGGACAACCTGTCCATGCCTTTGGAATTCCTAGTCACTTTGCTTATACAATGAGATTCTTAAACTTCTGGCACCATCTATACTTCCTTTTTGCACTTATCGTCCTTACTTCTTTTCTGCGGTCTTTGGCATTGGCTTTATGTCCTAACCTGAACAGACTCTAATTTGCCCGTCTTGCTATTGACTCAAATAATCATTTAGTTCTGATTAATTCATATGTTTATGTTATTTTATTTAATCATTTGTCTTGATTTTTATCTGTTATTTATTTTTGGCAGGTGGTACGTTCTATTGCTCCATTGTTGGATGAAGCCCTAAAATCCAAGTTGCTTATGCTTCTTCCTTGCATATTCAAATGTGTTAGTCATTCCTGTGTGGCAGTTAGATTGGCTGCTTCCAGGTGTATCACTACTATGGCCAAGTCTATGACTATGGATGTAATGCGGGCTGTGATTGAAAATGCAATTCCTATGTTGGGGGATGTGATATCTGTGCATGCAAGACAGGGTGCAGGCATGCTTATTAGTTTGCTTGTACAGGGCTTGGGTGTGGAGCTGGTTCCGTATGCACCTTTGTTAGTTGTCCCTCTTCTTAGGTGTATGAGTGATTGTGATCATTCTGTCAGACAGAGTGTGACACGCAGTTTTGCTGCCCTGGTACCTCTTCTTCCTTTAGCAAGAGGTCTTCCTCCACCTGTTGTACTGAGTGAAGGTTTATCTGGAAATGCCGAAGATGTGAAATTTTTGGAACAACTGCTTGATAATTCCCATATCGAGGATTACAAGCTCTTCACTGAATTGAAAGTGACATTGAGGAGGTACTTTAGTCTGTCTGTATAACTTTCTTCTGTATTCATTTTACCTACTTTAACTTCCTAGTTGAGTACCCCGTTGTTTTGTCTTCTATATGTCATCTGATATTTCTAGGAAAATTCACTTCAGGTTACTCTTTCTTGCACTTGTGCACGACTGCATGTTGTGTAGGGAATAATTGGATTTAAATAATTCATCTTTATAATTTTGTTTTGACGGTGAACTGAAGGTTAAGTTGGTTTTAGTTAATGCACTGGGGCCTCCAATTTATGCCAACTCCTGTACGTTACCCTTCCTTCCCTTCATTTTTGAAAACCAGCTGTAGGCCAAAATCTATGTTGGAAAGCTCTAAAACTAGCTTCATAGATGATTTGTTCTCGGAGGCCAAGTTCTCTTTGACGTTTCACATTAAATATCTTTGGAAGAATTGTAAACAATATTCGACCATTTGTTTGGTTCTTTTCTCTATACAGAAATGGATTGCGATTTGGGATTGACATGACTGGTATTTTATTGTGCCAATTATTTGGGGTGTATCTTACAGATCTTTTTTTATCTTCATTTGTTTTCTGCTCTAAACTGGCAATATACCGTTTGGTTAGTGCTCCTTCAATCACCTGAGATGTATTATATTTTCTTCTTACAGGGAGGCAAGTTAAACTTCGTTAATCTAGAAGGTCTTAAAGCTTTAGTCCTGTACGCTGAATATTTGTTTGCTAATTGAATGCAGCATGAAATAGATTTGGTGGTTTCAGTAGTCAGCTCTAGAGCATTTTTTTCCTAATATCTTCACATTGCTTGTGTGCCTTCAGGTATCAACAAGAAGGTATAAACTGGTTGGCCTTTTTAAAACGTTTCAAGCTTCATGGAATCTTGTGTGATGATATGGGACTTGGGAAAACACTTCAAGCATCAGCAATTGTGGCATCTGACATAGCAGAGAGTCGTGCTTCAAATAACGAGGATCCTCATTCGTCCTTAATTGTTTGCCCATCAACCCTTGTTGGACACTGGGCTTTTGAAATTGAAAAATACATTGATGCTTCTCTAATATCCACACTCCAATATGTTGGTTCTGCTCAGGACCGCATTGCTTTGAGAGAGCAGTTTGATAAGCATAATGTAGTCGTAACATCATATGATGTGGTGCGCAAGGATGCTGATTATCTTGGACAATTTCTCTGGAACTACTGTATTTTAGATGAAGGACATATCATTAAAAATGCAAAATCTAAAATAACTTCGGCAGTAAAGCAGCTGAAAGCCCAGCACCGGTTAATACTAAGTGGAACACCGATCCAGGTAAGGTCGAAGTCTTTTTACTTGTATGTATTAGAATTTACTGTTTCCTGAGAAAGTTTCTTAGTATGTGTTTTTTTTTTTCAGAACAATATCATGGATCTGTGGTCCCTTTTTGACTTTCTAATGCCAGGATTTCTTGGAACAGAGAGACAGGTATCTACTTTTTCTATTTCTTGTTGAATTCTCATAAGAAATGCTACCTATAGTTTATGTATTTTAGTTTTCTTCCTGAAAGGCTATTGTTGGGCTATTTGGGAAACAGAAAGAAGGCTGAGAATCGGGCATGAGTTTTTCTGGGAAAATATTAATGTGTGCAAACCAAATATGGGAATCCCTTGATATTACTTAGAATCATAGATTACTGAGGAAATCAAACATTCAATAAACCAAACTGCCCCCAGTTGTTATGAAAGCAGTGAATGTTGGTAATTACCCGAGTCTGTTACTGACATTCACTCAGTGGTAACACATAGAAGCACTTTGAAATTTCGAACTACACTTTTGTTGAACATAGTGATGGATGTTGATTACCTGGTCTCGTCCAAAGTGACCGTATTGCCGATATCCTGATTTGCTATATTTTATATTTCTTGGCAGATTGATCACTGAGTTATGTGGAAAATTCTGCTTGTCTGTTTATACTCTTTAACAAGTTGATTATTTATGATCTTTTAGCTACAAAAGTATTGTCTGTTATTGTCTTGTCTTCTTGGGGTATCGAACACTGTTGATTTGGTATTGTTTTGGCAGTTCCAAGCCACTTATGGGAAGCCACTGCTGGCTGCTAGAGATCCAAAATGCTCTGCCAAGGATGCTGAAGCTGGGGCACTTGCTATGGAAGCACTGCACAAGCAGGTCATGCCCTTCCTACTTCGACGAACGAAGGATGAGGTTTTGTCGGACCTGCCAGAGAAAATCATTCAGGACAGATACTGTGACCTTAGCCCTGTCCAATTAAAACTTTATGAACAGTTTTCTGGTTCACATGTGAAACAAGAAATTTCAAGCATGGTAAAGACTGATGAATCAGCAGTTGCAGGAGGGGGGAAGATTACTTCACCAAAAGCATCTACTCATGTATTCCAGGTGAAGTGATACTTTTCCTTGCATTCCTCTTTATTTTCTTTTTCCCCCAGTGTTTCTATGGGCTGAGCGAATGTCCCTTTTATTATGTTTAGGCACTGCAATACTTGCTAAAACTTTGTGGCCATCCCCTGCTTGTACTTGGTGAAAAGGTTCCTGAGTCACTAACAGTGCAGTTATCAGAGCTCTTTCCTGCAAGTTCAGATATCATTTCTGAACTTCATAAACTCCACCACTCTCCCAAATTAGTTGCTCTTCAGGAGATTCTGGAAGAGTGTGGAATTGGTGTGGATACTAATTCGTCTGATGGTGCTGTCACAGTTGGACAACACAGGGTTTTGATATTTGCTCAACATAAAGTAATGATCACCCTATCTCTCTGGCTCTTTGCTTGCTAACTCGAGCTTGTATGCTTCTTTCATGAATTATCACTTAAACAATGGTTTTCCATGCAGGCCTTACTGGATATCATTGAAAAGGACTTGTTTCACACCCACATGAAGAAGTGAGTCTTCTAATTCCTTTTTCTAAGCTGAATGTTAGAATTGTTGATTGTGTAGTAAATTATTCATGAAAGTAATTTATTTTGGCCAATCTTCATGAAGCACTTAAGGCCTTAAAGGTTGGATTTTTTTGGTGTTTCATTTTGTTTGACTTGCACTTGCAAAATGTCCAGTATTTAGTTATAAATGGATGATATAATTATTCCACTATCTGGACCTATAACTTTTGATTTGTTCCTCGTATCCTTACTCAGTACAGTACCTTTTTAACATACCTTATGGGGATAATAATTTTATTGGTGGTTAATGATATAACCTTTATTTGATTGGCTGGCTTTGAAATTGTACTTGATTGAGGTTTATCTGGTTTTTGCTCTTTTTTGTGCTTGTAGATCCCAACTCTCATTTTATTTCTCTCTCTTTTTGATTAATGAAATTTTGGAAAGAATTATGAACATGTCAAGGACAATATTATCATTATCTTTGGCACAAAAAAAAAATGTTATCCTATATCCCATTCATCTGATATTGTAGACCTGTTTCTCTGGATTCATGATGTGACAACAGTTGCATTTGTATGAGCTGTTGAATATGTTGAAAAACAGCATCACAGACTTTTGTCCTTCTCGATTGGTCTTGTTGGTTGAACCTGATATGAAAAAGAATAATTTTTAACTGAGTCTTATTGTCCTGTTGAGGTTCTAATTACATGTAATTCTATAAGGCAATTGCTTATTCCTCTTCCACTTTTTAACCATTCATCATTGCATAGGGTGGAGAAATTTTTGCCGCTTTGTGTTGGGGAGTACTAGAAATTGGAAATTTGAAGAACTGTAGTAAAATATTATTTTTTTCCCTTGCCTTTTTTGGATCTTTTCGGTTCTATAGCTATTTGTTTCATATGTGGAGAGATAATGGATCTTTGCGACTGTTGTGAGGCAACCATTTGTTGGATCAGATATAATATTTAAATTTTGCATCAAACAGTGTCACATATCTGCGGCTGGATGGATCAGTTGAACCAGAAAAACGTTTTGACATTGTGAAAGCTTTCAATTCTGATCCAACAATAGATGCGCTGCTGCTTACTACACATGGTAAGCCTTTTTTGTTGCTGAGTGTTTTCTTTATTTAATTTTTTTATGATGTTTTACTCAATCGTTCTGTTTCACAGTTGGTGGGCTTGGTCTGAACTTGACATCAGCTGATACCCTCATTTTTATGGAACATGATTGGAATCCAATGCGTGATCATCAGGTAACTGAAATTTTAAATATATTTGAACAGAATCTACCATGCAAGTGTTGATGATCCAAGGAAATTAATTTCCTCCTCAAGTATTCTATGATAATTTTTTTCAAATTTCTCCTTTAGCTCCGTAAATTTTAGGTGAAACTCCAGCATGTATTATTAGCATTAGGGTTCTTGGCATTCATCCATCTTTTGGTCTCGGTAATGGCCTGGAAAAATGGTGGCTTATGCACAAAGCTGTAACATGAATTAAATGGCATGTGCACTTTCAGTAGTAATCAAATATGAGAATTTATGGTTTTGTAATTGTTTGCATTTCCCTTGCTTTTTAATGATAGCCTTTTTTCCGTTGTTCATAATAATCTATCAGGCAATATGAACAGTTGCATGCTCTCCTGCATTTGTTGTCTTAAATTTTTTTTTACCCTTTTCTTAAACTTGCAGCTTACCGTCTTTGATGAAAGGAACTCTGCTATTTTTTTTTTTTAATATTCGACTTTCAAGGGTGTTTTGATTTTAATTAATGATTTTTATCATCTTGTATGTACTTTCAGGCAATGGACAGAGCACACAGATTAGGCCAAAAGAAAGTTGTGAACGTCCATCGTCTCATCATGCGTGGCACCCTGGAAGAGAAAGTTATGAGCCTCCAACGGTTCAAAGTTTCAGTTGCCAATGCTGTTATCAATGCTGAAAATGCCAGTTTGAAAACCATGAACACTGACCAGTTGCTTGATCTATTTGGCTCAGCAGAAACATCTAAAATGGTATTTTTATTAGGACTTGCAGGTTATACGTGGTTCTTTTATAGTTTGTTTTCCCTAATTCTTCGGGGCTATATCTGAATATAGTGGCTTCAATGGCCAAAGAAACATTTAAATGGTGGCGTCATATCGGAATTAGATTTCCAAGTTTTTCCCATGATGCTATCAGTTCTTCAAAGACATCAAAGTGTAGTATTATTGGAATCTACTGAGATTTCATTTCATTCTCTTCCCGTGGTTCTCGAGTCGACTGATCCGAATGTATTTGGTTTGCAGGGAGCTACTGCTTCAAAACGTTCAGAGAGCAGTATAGATGGAGACCCGAAATTAATGGGTACAGGGAAGGGTTTAAAAGCCATCCTCGGCGGATTGGAGGAGCTCTGGGACCAATCACAGTACACAGAGGAATACAATTTAAGCCAGTTCTTAGCAAAACTGAATGGCTGAACTCTAGCTGCTCGTCAGGACCCTCACTTACTCGGGTAGGGTAATGTGGGTTGAAAGCTGTATTCCTGGTCCACACGGTTCACATCGAAGCTAACTGGTTCTGGTCTGGTTGAAGCCAGCTTCTGGGTCGTCTGTACAAAGTGTATATATCTAATTCAGGACCTCAATTTTGGCAAATTTTAGGCGTAGCTTCATTTTTTTCTCCTTAATACATTATATTACATTACATTACATTCTTACCCTTTTTACCTTTGTTCCCAAAATTTTGTGTATCCTGTGTTGGCATTAGGGAGGCTGGGAAAGAAGCTGTGTTTTTAGAGTGGTTGGTCTCTAGTCTCAACATCAGAGTTTGAAACGAGCTGGTAAGAAATGAGTGGAAGAGAATTGTAAAGCCGAATATTGTATATACCTTTCTTTTCTTAATTCAAAGAAAATCATATTTGCCAAAACTAAATACATTTGTCTACGCACACTCCAAAACGTCTCTTTCCTTCTCTCTAGTTCTCATCTCTTATTCTTTTCCCTAACTAAAGCCTACTTAAGTCGAAATGGTTTAGCATTGGGATTAAGTTTTGGTTCAATTGAGTTTGATTGATTGGAATTTTGAAGCTCAAAATTTGGTTTGATTTAAGTTAGATTAAATTTAATTTTTAAAACTTGTTTTAATACGACTTGATTTATTATTAAAATAATTTAAATTTAAATTTAATTTGAAAATAAATAAATAAAATTTAATATGATCAAATCATTTTTTAAAATCCAATGCGATCTCGTTGTGAATTTATTATATTAATTTAATTAATAAGAAGATTGTTTTTTCTTTTATTGATCATCAAATTGACTTAAAAATACATATTTTAAAAATATTTTGAAAAAATCCTTTACTATCCATTATAAAAATAACTTTAAAATAGTGCAATTATTTTTTGTATTTATTTATTAGGACCTAATAAATTTATATTCAAGACAAGAAATTCATATATTTTTATGTTCAAAGAATTGGTTTTTAAATTCTCCGCTTTCAAATCAATAAAATTAAAATAATAATAATATTAATCTTCTTAAATAATATAATCTATTCGCAGGGTCAGCTACTATCAGCTACCATCTGATTGCATATTTCATCCAGTGTGTGTGTGTCTCTCTCTATATATATATATATATATATATATATATATATATATATATCAGTTTTTTTCTTTTGGTCAACTATATTTTATATATATATATATAAATAGTCTAATATCTCTTTATCTTGCTATTAGAATTAGGTAGATCTGGACTAGCTTTGCCTTTGATTAAAATCTATAAAAGAATATATATATATATATATATATATATATATGTATATATATATATAGTTTCGTGTCCCCTTCCTTTCCCTGTTTGCTAAACTGTGAAAACACATCATAATTTTTTTTAATTTTAAAAAAATTAATTATAGAAATTAATGATTAATTTATTAATTTTTTGAGGATAATGATAACTTCAATCATTATATTATCTAAAAAATAATATTGTTTAAGTAAATTTGATAATTTTACATTAATACAGTGATAATACAGTGATATAATATAAAAAATAAAATAAGTTAAAATTTTAATAAAAATTATATATAAATTTAATAAAAATTAAATAAATATTTTATATTTAATATATTAATATAAATTTTAACGTAATAATATTTATATTTATATAATATAAATACAATTTAACATATAATATATATATATATAAATATCTAAATATCTACCCTAGACTTTAACCACGTCTGTCAAGTCACATGACTTTTCGGTTGAGATTAGAAAATGACTAAAATCAAATGATTAATCATATAATTTACCGTCCAAAAAAACGATATTTTCCATTTAAAACCAGCAGAGCAGTAGCCCTGAAATCACGCGCGAACTGAATGGAGTTGGAATCACATCAATCGCATGCGAGACGAGAAAGAATTTTAAGCAACAAAACAAAATAAGCCTGCTTTAAGATAGCATGTCAAAATTTTAATAATTATATATTGTGACTAAGAAGTTGACATAACTAATTAATATTTGAATTTTCAAAGTCTTTTTTAGTAAATAATTTATAAATTTTAAAAAATTATAAATTAAGATCTAATAATTATAAATATCAATAATTAGGTGATGATAAAAATGAAATAACTTAATTTAAAATATTAATTTATTGATGTAAAATTTTATTGAATTTTTAAATTAAGATAATATACAGTGAGAGATTTCGTATTCGAATTTTCATTAAAATAAATTTTATTGAATCAACGTACCATGAAACGTTTGTGAAAATTAATTTTATATATATAATTTACACATAAAACAATGATAACCTCCATTGCTCTCAAGCTTTCATTGTAGTAATAATAACAATAATATATATATAGCAGTTAGATCTAAAAGCCCCATCCCATTCCTATCACCTTGCAACCAAATCCTAGGGCCCTTCCTTTTACTTTTGTTTGCCTTCAAAGGAAAAAAAAAACGAAAAAGAGAATCCTTCACTTGCTTGTGTAAAATTCTAATGATACCTAATCCTTTCTTTTGTCAGTTAATACTAAAGCGTGATTGTAATTCATTTTCATTTAAATTTAAGATTCAAAGTAATTGATTCAAGTAATTTAAAAAAAAATACTAATATATCAACTATTTTATATAATATATATATATATATATATATATATATATATTGATTTTGATAGGGCAAAAGAAAGATCATGTGCAAAGCCTTACTTTATCATAATTTTTGGTTCTCAAACATAATTTTTCTAATTTAATCACAAATATATGATTTAGTTAGCTGCTATGTATGAATTGGGAGAATTAGAACTTGAGGTGGAAGTGACATTATTCTTTTCTACTTAATATATTATTGATTTTAATTATTTCAATTGTGTAGCATGCATTTTCTATTACATTGTTATGTTTCTTATTATATATAATGACACGACTAATAAATGGAGTCACTTAATTTTATAATATACTTCACAATACTAATCTTCATAAAACTATTTCATTAATCATTATCTTATTAGAGTAGTATAGTTTTGATGGGGTCAAATTTCGTAATTTTACTTTCTTAATATGTAAGACAAGTGATTTACAAGGTTTGTATTCGAAGCATTAAGTCAATCACTATCTGTCATGTTATAAGTAAAGTTAAAAATTATATAAATTTTTAAAAATAAATATTAATAAAGTTTTTTTTTTACTTTATTTTTAATAAATTTATATAATTTTTAACTTTACTTATTAATGAAATTATAATTTGTAGTTGACGCTATGCATTATCGATGTATCGAATATAAATTTTTTTATTTATTAACATAAGTGATTATATCCTTATTTTTAAAGTGTGAAAGCTATCCGGATATAAAATTCGAGCTTCAACACAAGTGTATAATCTAAAAATATAAATAGTTGCTATTTTTTATCACAAGTATGATGCAAATGTTGTGACATAGTCATTGATTTTGTGATGGTTGGGAAATCTTTTGTAGAATTCAGACATTTATGATTTACAAAACATTTTAAAGGAATTAATAAACTAAAACATGGTTTTTATGATACAATTATTATTTCATATATTGTCGGCGAAGTTTTTAATTTTACACTCGGGTTAAGATAATAACACGTGTGAATAGAATATTTTGGGAATAATTATTAAGGAAAAAACAATAGAGAGTTGACTTAAAAATAATGTGACAGAACTCCAATGTTGACAAGTACTATGGTTAGGTTTTGAGATTACTTAATGCAATAAATGAACCATGGAAGACTAATTCATTTTACTTGTATAAAAATAATGTAACTACTACACCTTGACTGAGTAAATTCGACTTATAACATTTTTTTTTTTTTTTTACTTCCATTTCACTTGAGTTTATAATATCTGAGTTGTTTTATTTGTTTTTTTTTAATTTTTATTATTTTGATCATTTTATCAATTTATGTCGGAAATTAGATGATATGTCACATAAATATTTTTTTATCATTTATATTAATTTTTTAATTTATTAACATAATAATGTAACACAGTTGTTAATACAGAAATAATTTAAATAAAACAAGTTGAAAGTTAAGAATTATATTGACACTAGAATAAAAAAATTACATATCATATATGAAATTCTCTCATACTTGTTATTGACCCAACAATTTGTTTATATATATATATATTTAAAGAAGTGAGTTCAAGTTGTAATTTCTATTATAAATTATTGACATGAAAATAAAGAGATAAATTAAAAATTTCCTTTAAATAAAAAATTGTTAAACAGAGTAAGATGGTTTGGTTTTTCTTTTGGTAGCTATGACATGGGCATTAAGTATTTGTCACAAATTGCGAATTTAAATAAATTATCGAGTTTGTTATCGAATTAAGGAATTATTTCACTCAACAAGATCCAATAAAAATTTTGGATTAATTTTGATTTATGCCATATTCATCAATATCCAACAAGTTTAAGATTAATAAAGTTATAAAATAGTACTTATATAAAATTATCAAAAGGAAAATAAAAAAATACTACACAATAAGAAGACAAAAGCAAGACACCATGATAAAGAAATGAGAAGTTTATATTCACAAATATTTAACGATTAAGATTTAATTTAATCATTTTTAATTTAAAAAAAAATTCAAATTCGATTATATATATATTTATAATTTTGTTGTGAAAAAAAAGAAGCGAATAAAGCAAATTTGATAAATATCAATAAATCATAATTTATCTTGTACTGAAAAAATTATTTCATTAAATCATAAATTTAAATATAAAAAATTTTAAGAAACAAATTTTGTTCAATTTACTAATCAGTAATTTGGCACGATATAATTCAATAAAAATTTATAAAATGATAATGCATTAAATTAAAAAACGACAATGGCACCAAGGCAGCAGCCCCAACAAGCAATCACTTTTGGCCAGACAACATTGCTCTGCCATATCAATTTATCACGTTCTCAAGGCTTTGAACTTCCTTAGTTTTCGCTAAGTGGCATATATATATATATATATATATATATATATATATATATATATATATAAACTGTCTGTTCAGATCCCAATAGGTAAGAAATCAAAACGTGCAAAAATGTTGTTTCACGCAAAAACAAACTTTTTCTTATTATTTTTTTAATAATTAAAAATTGAGGGTGTGATTGTTTAGATTTTGAATTAAATTTTCTGTCATAATTTTTTTAATTATTTAGTTAAGAAAATAATTTATGTATTTTTTTATTGTGTCGATTTTATATTAAATGTGTAAAATACGAAAATTATTTTATTAAAATTTGTGTTAACATATTAAATATAAAATATATTTTTTAATTTTATTAAATTTATAGACTTTTTTATTTTTAATTTGTATCTTTTTCGTATTTTAAATTATTAAATTTAATATTTTATGAACTCCCACTTTGCTTTCGTTTTTGCAAGGTGATGGAAAGATACAATTCACCTTGTTGGATCGTTATCACTTTGTCATTTACTATTTAATTCATTTATCATAAAAAAATCTTCCAAGAAAATAAAATGTTAAAATATTTCAAAAATTGTTCAAAAAATATAAAATATCTAAAAAATTATTATTTGTGGATGATAAATAGTCCCATATGGAGAAAATAGCATTATCATTAAAAAAATACCAATAGAAAAACACTGAGTAATATCCTTTGTGACTTCATTTCCTACAAAATTCCACCAAAATATGGAATCTCAAAAGCAAGAAAGTGACCTAAAATTAAAAGCAAAAAATGACATAAAAATCAAAAAAAAAAAAAAAGAAGAAGAAAGTGAAGAAGAATAAGAAAAGGCCCCCAACCTTGGCCCCATCCTCTTAGCTTTTCTTCGTTCTAATTTTTATTATAAAATTAATGAAAGGGATTAAAAAGATTCTTTAAACTAGGTTTTATAATTTTGGATATCACCAAAAAAAAGGAATTTGATAAAAATGAAATATTTCTCTCATATTTGGTGTCAATTCAAATTGTGATGTAATAATTTTTATATTTTATATGTATTTAAAATGAAATAAATATGATATAAATATATAAATGATAAAATTTAATTAAAATTATTATAATAGTATAAAATAGACAAATGTTCATTTATTTTTTAATAAAATACTTAAAAATTTTAAGCCCCTCCTTTTTCCATTTTACCTTTACATGTTCCCTTCTTAAATTCAAATTCTTTATTATGATAACAAGACAACTTCCCGATAAGACTATAACAGCTCAAAAGCACATGCATAGAATAATACAAATTGAAATCAAATCACGTGAACATTTGTTTACATCAATTATTACATGACATCACCAATGAGAAGTTGCTCCCTCTCAAAACCCAACCTTAAAGTATCTCCGTTTCTCAAGAAAAGAATATCTCTGTTTCTCCTTAAAATTATTTATTTATAATTTAATTTGAGATTATTATTGTCTATCACAATTATGTTCTGTTAACGTTTTTATTTTGTTTTTTTTATCACGTATTATCAAAAACTGTGCAAGAATAAAAATAATCAGAGAGACGTAGAGATTTTTTCCTGCATAAGCATTCCGATTCTTCAGTCAGAATCAAATTTCGGTAGAGTTTCAGTAAAGTCGAAAAATAGAAATTCATTCCCTTCATAGATCATACCTGACCCATTTATAGGAGTAATCCCTTCTTTAATTACGTATTTATCCATCCACATTAACCAGAGATATTTAAGGGCAAAATCGTTTAGGTAAATTTTAACATAGAGTCTTCTCTCATCTGTGTTCAATTTCAATGTGACACATGTCATCTTATAATGATGACACGTAATATATGATTTTTTTTCTCTTTTTTCTTATTTTATTTTACTTATAACAATTGCTCCCCACTCTTTCGCGAATTATACTACGTAGAAGAGTATTGTTTTCTCGTGGTCGCTGCCGGCACATATATGTAGCGTGAGGGCATTGGCTCATGCTTTATTTTCTCTAGCGGATCTCGCATTCCTACGACAGACCCTCACGGCATAGTCTTACGGCATAGTCTCGCGGCATAGATAGACCCGTGCGACAGACATTGGACCCTCGCGACAATACCTCGCGACATATAGACCCTTGTGGCAGTTTGGACCCTCGCGGTAATACCTCCCGTCATTTAGACCCTCGGGCAGTTTGGACCATCGCGGCATTATATCCTAATCCTCGCGGCAGGTTGGACCCTCGCGACATTAGATCCTCGCGGCAGGCTTGGTCCCTCACGGTACTTTGGAACCTCGCGGCAATACCCTTGTGGCAGGCTTGGACCCTCGCGACACCTTGGAACCTCGTGGCACCTCGCGGCAGTCTGCTACTCAAGATAGACAGAGTCTTTTATTGTCTTTAGCATCGGTGGTATTAATCCGTTTTTTAATGGCCGGGCACGGTAGTGGAAAACAAATAGTTTTATACCCTTATTCCAGGCTCAGAGAGTCTGATCTCGAGTATCTTCGTAGTACCTTTCCTCTTCCCGAGGGTTATAATTATAGGTTTTCAACTACTGCAGAACGCGCTCCCCAATCCGTTAGTAACGGTGTCCCTATACATTGGGCTTCATTAGAATTTGGGTTCCATTTTCCTCTTCTTGAGTTTGGAGTTATTTTTCTTCAACATTATGGCATAGTTCCTGCTCAACTTCACCCTAATGGATGAGCTCAAGTTGTAGGGTTTACAATTATATTTCATAGACTTAATGTTATGCCTACCATCCCTCTGTTCAACTCATTTTTCAGAGTCCGTAGTGTCCATAATTCGACACGTTTTTGTATACAAAAAGTTTCTGGGAGGGGTCAGAGTAATAAACTTTTTGGGAGGCCTCCATCCAAGCTACATAATTATGCTTCAGATTGGCTTATTGTTGAGGTTCTTTTGACTTTAAACATCCCTACATGATGGAGCTGTTATGGACCTTCTAACCTTAGCCCTCTATCTAATTTAAGAGATGTATACGATCCCCTTATTTCTCAACTGCAAGTAGATGACGAGGACGCTTTACTATCTGTATTAACTCCGGAGAACATAATTGTTGCGGGTTGGGGATGCGCTTCTGTTGGTTCAGTTCTCGCACCCGAGCCCACTTCTCCTTCTAGTTTTCTTGAAGGAAGTCAAGGTGTGAGAAATCCTACGGATCCTTCGGAGGAAGACTTCGAGGAGAACTTGGATTGGGGTCAGGGCGAGGCTTTTGGTAGCCCATCTGTAGATTTGCCCACGGATGAGAGCTTAGTTAACATCCATTCTCTTGATGATTTCTTGAATTCGAGTGATTTCATATTGCATTTTATGCATAAATAATTGTGATAGACCAGCCCAGCCTGCTATAGCAACCCATCTTGGGCCCATCGACAACGACTGTTGTGACAACGTCACTCAACCGAACTGTCCTCTCTGGCATCCCACAGGCCCCTTAAGGTTTTATCCTGGCCACTGCCAGAGTTAGCGTCCTCAGAGGCTCGAACTCAGGACATCATGCCTTATTCGACACCCCTGGTACCATTGAGCTCCATTTTTTTTGTGACGGATCAGCCCAGCCGGCCATGGCAACCCATCTTGGGCCCATCGACAACGACTGCTGTGACAATGTCACTCAACCGAACTGTCCTCTCTAGCAGCCCACAAGCCCCTCAAGGTTTTATCTTGGCCACTGCCAGAGTTCGCATCCCCAGAGGCTCGAACTCAGGACATCATGCCTTATTCAACACCCCTGGTACCATTGAGTTGAGTTTGAGCCTCTGGGGACGTGAACTCTGGCAGTGGCCAGGATAAAACCTCGAGGGGCCTGTGGGCTGCCAGAGAGGACAGTTCGGTTAAGTGACGTTGTCACAACAGTCATTGTCGATGGGCCCAAGATGGGTTACCATGGCCGGCTGGGCTGGTTTCGTCACAATAAAAACGTGCGAGCTCAATGGTACCAGGGGTGTCGAATTAGGCATGATATCCTAAGTTCGAGCCTTTGGGGACCCAAAGTCTGGCAGTGGTCAGGACAAAACCTTGAGGGGCTTGTGGGCTGCCAAAGAGGACAGTTTGGATGAGTGATGTTGTCACAGCAGTCGTTGTCGATTGGCCCAAGAGGGGTTACCATGGTCGGCTGGGCTGGTCTGTTACAATAACTGTCTATTTTCCCCTCGTCTGTTTTGACTTTTTTTTTTCTGTTCTTCTTCCAGGAATAGACTCACTTAGGAGAGCTTTTGATCGACGACAAGGCGATAAGGATACTACTAGAGTCGCCCGTCCTCATAAGCGTGGACGTCGAAGAGACCATGCTCGAGAGTCCCAAAGCCATGCTCATACTTCCATCCCAGATTCTCGAGGCGAAAGATCAGGGTCTCCCCATCTCCCATCTCATCATGAGGGATCCAGTTCTCAAAGTCAAGATAGGGGGAAACAGCCAGCCGTGGAGCCCCAACTTCTAGATCCTGAGATGGAAGAGTATCACTGGGCTAATTGGGCGACGTGCAACTCTGCTCGCTCGTCTCGAATTAGGAGGCGATGCTTGTACATCGAGTTGGCCATGAGGGATACGCCAGCGTTTCCTCCAGTCGTTGAACTTAACACTTCCAGATATGCGATGGACGGTGGCACGATAGTCCGTGGACAGAATTTTGTAGTATATCCAAGTGTTAATGATAATGATTCAATTCATGATCTTGGTGTGGCGTCTCGATTAGGTTGGTCGACCATACTTTCAAGGGATGAGGTGGAGTTGTTTAAAAGTTTTCCTCAGCCCGAAGATCGAGCAGATTATTTAGCTATGATGGTATCTTCTTTGTCTGTCTTCCCTCTTTGTCTCTTTTTATTCTTTATTTTCTTGGCTAACTTTTTGATCTTTTATGCATTTTCAGACAGCTCAGCAAGTAATTGCTTGCAACGCGCGGTATCGGGCATATAAGACTCAGGCTGATACTGAGCTCCACCAATTGAAGGTTGAGAAGACTGAGTGGCTTACTGAAAGGAACCAATACAAGAGGCTTCCTGAGCAACTTGACCAACTGAAGAAAGAGAAAGAGGATCTGAACCTCAGCATTTTCGCCTTCAAGAGGATTTTGCTAAGGAGCAAGAGAAGTTTGATCAATACAAAGAGTCTTATACTGCAACTCAAGAGGAGCTGAACTCAGTCTTGTTAAAGCTGCAAGACCTCCAGACTAATTATGACGAGCTGAAGTCTGACCACAAGCGGTTGGTGGAATAAGTTTCTAGCTCACGTAGAGGACCTTCGTCTTCCTCAGTTAGCCAAGATGTGCGTAACGAGATTCGTTCCGAAGCTGTTAAAGAGTATCGTTTATCACAGGACTGTCATGACAAGAAAATGTTATTCTCTACCAGCTTCGTGAAGTATGGTTTCTATATGACACGTTCTTAGCTAGAAAAGGAGATATCAGGGGAAACTTTTCCTCAATTGCAGTGGTCGAGACAATTGGAGGGCTATACCAGTGAATTTAGAGGTTTGACACATTATGAGCCTAATAACGAGGATTTTGAGACTTATCTGGAGAATGGGGCTCATGACGATCTTTCCAACCTTTCGGGCTCCTGGGTAGAGGTATAAACGATACAGTGGTGCTCGCAAGCTACTCGGACTCGACTCGAACAAAACTCGAATTCGGCTCGATTTTAGTCGAGTCGAGCTCGAGCTCGAGCTACTCGAGCTATCGAGCGAGTCGAATTCGAGCACCTAAATACCCGACTCGAGTAGCTCGCGAGCCTAATCGAGCATCGAATTTTTATATATTTTAATAATATATATTATTATATAATAATATTTATATAATAGAAAATGACTTTTATACCCTAAATAATAAAACCCTAAAACCAATTCAATCTAATTCACCCACCCAGGAAACCCACGCCGCTTGCCCCCATCCTCTGCTTGCCTGGTCTGCGATCCCATCCCCTGCTTGCCTGGTCTGCTGGTCTGCGATCCCATCCCCTGCTTGCCTCTGCTTGCCTGGTCTGCTGGTCTGCGATCCCATCCCCTGCTTGCCTGGTCTGCTGGTTTGCGATCCCATCCCCTGCTTGCCTGGTCTGTGATCCCATCCTCTGCTTGCCTGGATAATTGAAGAATCCTTAACGTAGGTTAAGGTTTCCAGAGTGAATATCCCATGAAGGAAACGCATTTTATATGAGAGCACTCTTACGGCTATGGTTCATATGTGAATAGATCTCTTGGCCCCAGACTGTGAAAGTTCTCCAAATTCTTGCCGGATGCTAGACTTCAATGGTGACAGATCTTATCTCTTACTCTAATTTATTGTCTGATGTTAATCGAACTTTTAATCATTAATTCGAGGAAAACTAGATATCTTTGCCATTCTGTCCTGCGTCCGTGCTAAAATTTTTTCTAAGAAGTCTGGTTCATCTATTCTAGCCCTTTTTAGTTGTAGTTTGATTTGGGTTCTTTCTTGTGGAAAGCTCAGAACCTTCAGGTTGCTGCCCACTAAGTACCGTTGCTTTATGTTTCAGGTGTTAGGAAATTTAATCTAATTACATATTAAATATTTAGGAGTCTTCAGTCACTGCAGTCTCCTCTCTCCATCGTAAATCTGGTCTGGCAGCTGGCGTCGACTCCCACCCACACACTCGCTGGTATGAATTCACAGGATATTGAAGATTAGGAAGGCTTTTTTGATTCATGTTTTCTCATTTTATATGTTTGGCTTTTTGTACAGAAGTACATGCAGCTCTTGCAGCAGCCGTATATGAGGACAAACATGCACTGCTGCTAGCTGAAAATCAATTCGCAATTGCAACTCTTCTAGATCCTCACTTTACAGATCTCTCATATGTGATAGAAACCAAACATTGGCCTCCAAGTTTGGTTAGTTCCTTGCAACATTTCATCACACTTTCCTAAAGATTTGTGTTGAATTTGGCAAATTGTTATCAACAATAGCATTTTCTGTTTCAATTTATACTAAGATAGATTTTTAATATTTCATTAGCTTTTGTTGTTAGTGAAAATATATTTTTATTAATGTTTTATTCTTTCTTCGTGCCTTATTAATTGTTTTTATTGGAATATTTTAATATCTAATATTGTAAAGTGATAATAATTTTAATTTAATTTTATAATATTAAAGTGTATACAAAACATTATAAAAATTTTACATTTAATTAAATTACAACGTAAATTACTCACTTAGGACATATTAAACGTTACTTAAGTTCTTAGAGTTGAAATGAATTAGTTATTTTGTTAGTTCAATAAGAATGGTTGAGATTAACAAAAATAAACCACATATATTAATTTATTTGTTGTTAACATAATTCTATTTGTTGTAATGCTACAATAGAGAAAATATTTACAATAATAAACATCTTGAAAACTGTTTGTGTAATCAAATAAAAGATTAGTGGTAGAATTGAATAACAGGTTAATTGTTTATATTGAAAAAATATGTGCAAACAAAACTATGATGTAATGTTTTCAAATATAAAATCAGGATAAGATAATTACAATATTTTTAACAATTATTATTGGATAAGAAAATTTTTAATGTTATTTTTTTTAATTTAATATATTTAAATAAAGTCCTCACTAAATAAAATTGTTGGCTTTATCACCGGAGGCAAGTGTCCCCTGTATGACCTTTTTATAAATATTTGAAATGATAAAAGTATGGTTGAGATAAAAATCAACTTACTTTGTATAATAATAGGATATAATATATATATATATATATAAATACCAATAAAAAAAAATATTTCATTAGCTTCAAAAAAAAAATATAAATACCAATAAAATATATATATAAATACCACTAATATTTCATTAGCTTCAATTGTAATTGATGATAAATTCGGTTCAACAGTAAAAAAAAAAAAGAAGATAAAATTAAGATATTTTATTAAGGAAAATGTTAAAGAAAAGAATATTATAATAATGAGGTGAGTTGTTTCCAATGAAAATGTCCTTTTGTGAGGGCTGTAACTGTAAATTTCTAGGTTAAGAAAAAAAAGTTGAGAATTTTTTGTGAAGATAAAATAAAGGAGAAAAGATTACAGTTTCCTCACAGAGGGTGAAGTAAAAGATCTTGCTTTTTGCAGTAATTTCAAACAACTGGCAAAAGATAAAATAATAAATAGTAACTTAAAAAGTGTATTCAGTAGAAAAGGAATAAACTTTACTGCAGAATTGAAGGAGTAGCTTAAGTTTTGTGCATTAAAAAGTGTAATAAAATTGACAAATTCTTTGGCTTTGTAGTGAAGCTTTTATGCATATTATTTTAATGAGTTTACAATATGCTTATTTTAAATTATATTTTAATGGTAGCATGTGTTGATTTTTTTTTTTAATAGAAACCTAGACATGTCAAGTACGCCAGATGTATCCTCTACTACACCACGTGAACCTACGTCGGATGCAGTTGCAAGTCGTGTTGATGAAAATTTAGATGCTACCACAAATAAAATGCCAACCATTGATGCTAGTGATAAAGAAGGTGGTGATGTTGATACTCAAGAGGGTGAGGAAGAGGGAGGTAATGATAAAAAGAGGAAGAAGACCTCTTCTGTTTGGTTGGAGTTCAAGGAAGTTAGGCTTCCCGATGGTACTAAAAAAGGAGAATACGTCCATTGCAAGAGCAGGTTAGTTATAAGTGCAAGTAAAAGTACAACTCAGTTTAATAGGCATCTGAAAACTTGTTTGAAGCGAAAGATTTATCAAAGTCAACAGCAACTGATTAATTTTCAACCAGTCGACACAAGTGGTGATGTACAAATGTTACCTGCTCTCACAGATGGTAAGTTTGATATGGCAAAAATGAGAGACGCAGTTGCACATTGGATACTTATGCATGAGCATCCCTTTTCGATTGTAGAAGAAGAAGGTTTTAACATGATGCAGAAACGTGGGATGCCTGAATGGGAGAAGATATCACGCAATACTATTAAAAGGGATTGTGTGCTAATTTATGAAGCAGGAAAAAAGAAACTTAAGGCATTATTGAAGACCATCGACAAGATTAGTTTGACAACAGATTTGTGGAAGTCAAGTAATCAAGAGATCGAGTACATGGTTCTTACAGCACACTTTATAGATGCTAAGTGGAGATTGCAAAAGCGTGTTATCAGCTTTGTTCACATCCCTCCTCCTCGTCGTGGTGTTGAGATTGCTGATTGCATTTTTAAGTGTTTGAAAGAATGGGGAATTGAAAACAAGGTGTTTACGCTTTCTGTGGATAATGCTTCAAACAATGATGCGGCAATTAAAATTCTTAAAGACACCTTTTCAAGAACTAGAATGCTGCTTTGTGGAGGAAAACTTTTTCATGTTCGGTGTTGTGCACACATATTAAATCTCATGGTTCAAGATGGTCTTTCTGAGATTAAGCATGTGATTGAAGATGTTCATGAAAGTGTCAGTTTTATTAATCAAAATGAGGCACGACTTAACTCATTTTCTGAAATAGCACAACAGTTGCAGTTGCCTGACAAGAAACTCATTCTTGAATATAAGACACGTTGGAATTCAACATTTGAGATGTTGTCGACTGCAATCAAATTCAAAGACGTGTTTCCAAGGTTCAAAGAGCGGGAATCTCACTACCATTGTTGTCCAAGTCAAGAAGATTGGGAAAAGGTTGAGAAAGTTTGTCAGATTTTGGAAGTTTTTAATTCAGCCACTAAAATCATCTCTGGGAGTAATTATCCAACTTCAAACTTATTTCTAAATGAAGTTTATCGTGTGAAAGTGTTGTTGGATAAAAAGGCACAAGATGAAGATGAGTTTGTTCAAGCAATGATTCGTAAGATGAAGATTAAATTTGATAAATATTGGGGAGAATGCAATTTGTTAATGGCTATAGCAGCTATTTTGGATCCAAGGTGCAAAATGAGGGTGATTGAGTTTTGTTTTCCTCGAATGTACCCTGATAGAGAAGCAAGAGAAAATGTTGCTCGAGTTCGAGATGCTTTGTATGAGATTTATGAGGAATATATTCGCGAGTATCAATTTGTCAACGAGCAAAGTGCTGAAACTCAAGTGCTTGATAGTGGTGATGGTGGTGAGAGTGCAGAAACTTCTTCTTCGGGTTGGTCTGAATTTGCCGATTATGTGATGTCAGTTGAGACTGTTCAACCACAACAATCTGATCTTGACATCTATTTAGCCGAGGGTTGCTTTATTTGTAAAGGAGATTCCAGTACGTTTGATGCTTTGGATTGGTGGAAAGCAAATACTTTAAAGTATCGCATTTTATCCAAGATGGCTCGTGATATACTCGCTATTCCTATCACTACAGTGGCTTCAGAGGCGACCTTTAGTGCAGGAAGTAGAGTTATTGATACTTATCGTTCCTCATTAGCTCCTGACACAGTGCAAGCATTACTTTGTGGAGGAGATTGGTGTCGGAATCTTCATGGAGTGAAAAAGAAGAGCAAAGTAAGTTTATTCATTTTCTTTAATTTTGTTATTTCATGGCTGTTTTATTTTAATTTTACTTTTAATCTTTTTTTCTTTTATTTTGTCTATATAGAAAGAGAAGAAATCAATTGAGATTGCGCTTAAATTCCCGTAATCAAATTAAGATGGAGTAAGGTATTTGATTTTTTTTACAGTACTTTGTCAATTTGATCATTGTGATATGTTATTATTTTTTAGATTAAATCCATGGAATTAGTTAAGTTATTGGGGTTGAAACTATGAGATGATAAAACTATTGTTGTTTTTGCAGGTGTTGCTGTGTGTTTCATTTTCGTTTGGTGATGTTATTATCTTTGTTGTTTTGTTTTATAATTTCAAATTATGTAAGAACGAGTTTCACATCTGTTTCTTCTTCTGATATTTTATTGTTGCAGTGTTTCTTTCTTAGATTGTTACCGTTTCTACTATGCTTTTAGCTTGAGAACATAAATATACTTTTTCACCATTAAATTTGTTTTCTACTATGTATCATTGGCTATGGTTATGGTTAATCTGTAGGGATAGATTAATTAGAACATTTAGTTAGTGACAATAGCAATACTTGGGACTTTTGCTATGTTGAACCAACACCATCAGTCGAGCTCGAGCTCGAGCCTTAGAATCGAGCTCGAGCTCGAGCCTTAGAATCGAGCTCGAGCTCGAGCAAAAAATCGATCTTATATAATCGAGCTTAATCGAGCCGAGCTCGAGTAGTTCGAACTCGATCTCGAGCCGAGCTCGAGCTTAAAAAATAAGACTCGATCGAGCTCGAGCCGAGTACCGAGCATCGAGTTTCGAGTCGAGCTCGAGCTCGAGCACCTCACTGTATCGGCTCGGCTCGACTCGATTACACCCCTACTCCTGGGTACCTCGTCAGTAACCGGGAGTGATTGACGCTTTAGGCGATTTGGATTGCGACGAGTCAGATTCTTCAGACGAGGGCACTTCCCCACCAACTGAGGAATAGTTTTAGTTTTTTATGCTTCTTTTTTCCTGTTGCCAACATTATTTTGTACTAAGAATTTGGATAAATGCATAGGATGTTTTGCTTTTTCTCTAAAGTACCAATTATTTCATGTACCTTCTCGTGTTATTAAGATAACTTATTTTGCATATTCTCATTCTAAGCTTTCTTTATAACTTTTCTTGCATATTATTTGCTTTAAGTTTTTTATTTATTTTTTCACGGCTTACCTCGCGCATTTATCGCTTCGAGCCCTTAGATTTTTTCTTCATGGTTTACATCGCGCACTTTTCGCTTCAAGCCCTTGGTTGAGTGCTTAGCTTACCTCGCGCACTTTTCGCTTTAAGCTCTCGCACTTTTTCTTCTTGGCTTACATCGCGCACTTTTCACTTCAAGCCCTTTGTCTTAAGTGTGTGGCTTACTTCACGCATTTTTCGCTTCAAGCCCTTGCACTTTTTCTTCTTGACTTATGTCACGCACTTTTCGCTTCAAACTTTTTGTTTTAGGTGCTTAGCTTACATCGCACACTTTTAGTTTCAAGCTCTTGCACTTTTTCTTCATGGCTTACATCGCGCATTTTTCGCTTCAAGCCCTTTGTTTTGGGTGCGAGACTTACCTCGCACATTTTTCGCTTCAAGCCTTTTGTTTTGGGTGTTTAGCAAATATCACGCACTTTTCGCTTCAAACTCTTACACTTCTTCTTCATGGCTTACATCGCGCACTTTTCGCTTCAAGCCTTTTGTTTTGGGTGCTTAGCTTACATCGCACACTTTTCGCTTCAAGATCTTGCACTTTTTTCTTCTTGGTTCTCATCGCGCACTTTTCGCTTCAAGCCTCTTGTTTTGGGTGCTTAACTTACATCGCACACTTTTCGCTTCAAGATCTTGCACTTTTTCTTCTTGGTTCTCATCGCGTACTTTTCGCTTCAAGTCTTTTATTTTGGGTGATTAACTTACATCGCATACTTTTCGCTTCAAGCTCTTGCACTTTTTCTTCATGGCTTACATTGTGCACTTTTCGTTTCAAACCCTTTGTTTTGGATGCGTGTCTTATCTCGCACATTTTTCGCTTCAAGTCCTTGCACTTTTTTCTTCTTAGCTTACATCGCACACTTTTCACTTCAAGCTCTTGCACTTTTTTCTTCTTGACTTACATCGTGCACTTTTCGCTTCAAGCCCTTTATTTTTAGTCATCTGTCAATCATTAAAATCCTCAGTGAGAAATATCAATATGGAATATATTGAAATCAAGTTCCTGAACATGGTTCAATAACATAAACAAAAAAAAATCGAGAAATTAAAATTCTATTGCTAATATGGTCTTAAGTGGCTGGCATTCCACGTCTTCGCTGTCCACTTGTCTTATGAACTTTTCATCTTCCTTCCAAGCATTGGTGATGGCTTAGACACCCTGACGATGGTAAGAGTTTTTTTCCTTTGAACTTCCTTGCTTGTAGTTGATGCAATATTACACGTTCTTGTTTTCCTTTGATCTCCTCGGACTTGCCCCACACCTCCGGGAGTCGAGAACTTCATCAACAGATAACATGAGAAGAGTACGACTCTCATATCACTCAATAATGACGGTCCGAGAATAACATTGTAAGCTGGAGACGTTGATTTGACCACCATGAATAAGACCTGTCTTATAATACTTTTATGATATTTACCCAAAGTAATAGGTAGTTCAATCGACCCTGCCACCTTTACTTCCTCTCCTGTGAAGCCAAACATGGGAGTAGTTACGGGCTTCAATCTGTCTTCACTCAAATTCATTTTTTTTAAACAATTCCAATAGATAAGGTTCACTGAGCTTCCATTATTTACCAGAATTCGGCCTATTGGATGTTTAGCCACAACTGCCGATATGACCATAGGATCATCATGTGGAAAAATAACATCTCCCTGATCTGCCGGTGTGAAAGTAATCATTTCTTCGTCTTCAGCTGCTTTCATCACAGAATAGACCTGGTACGCTTGTCTAGCATAAGCCTTCCATGATGCAGATGAGCTACCAGCTATGTATTCTCCACCAGAGATGACATGGATGGCAGCTCCTATTGGTTCATTGTCTATTTGTTAGTTCCTACGTTCTCCTCTTCTTGCCTCATTCCCTCTTTCTTCGTTTCTCCTTCTATCATTGTCGCGTCTATCACGTGGTCTATTGTCTCCTCGACCACGAGCGGGGTATCGAATCCTTTCATTTCTCCACACATAGCAGTCTAGCTTCCCTTCTCTAGTCAACTTTTCAAGCTAGTTCATTAGTTCTCGACATTTCTCGGTTGTATGACTAAAGACAGAATAAAAACTACAGTAGGACCTATGATCTCGTCCTAAGTTCCCTTCACCTCTCATGGGAATTGAAACATCTCAGTTCTTTCTACCGCTGCACTGAACGAGATTCTTCTTCTCTGGTTTTCTTCAACCGGAACCAACCTTTTTTCTTTAAAATTCGTTCAATCATTCTTTTCATGTCCATGACATCTTGTGCTGGGGGTGTAGGTCGATCTTGGACCATTTCAGTGTCATTTTCATCATCTCCTCTACTATCCACATATTCAGCATCTATTCCAATTGGACTTTCAAGACTTCCGACATTTGGGCGTCGTAGGTCCCTAACGATCTCCCATGCAGCGTCTCTCATACCTCGACATCTCAAGCCTTTAGCCTCGTGCAAAGAATTTTACGCACCCTGACGCCTCAGATATTCTGCATTCCCTCGTAAGGGGTCTCGCGCATTCTGGCAGCCCAAGTCTCGCGTTTTGTGGCGGCCAAACTCTCTTGTATCCTCGCGCACCTTGGCGCATCAAGTCTTCCGTAGGGTCTCGCGAACCCTGTCGATAAGGGTCTCGCTTACTCTCGCACAATAAGTCTTCCGTAGGGTCTCGCGCACCCTTACGACATAGGTCTTGTGCAGGCTCTCGCGCACTCTGGCGACAAAAGTTTTTCGCATCTTCGCGCAACAAGTCTCGCGCACCCTGGCGGCTTATGCTCTGCGCAGGCTCTCGCGAACCCTGGCGGCAAAGGTCTTGCGCACTCTCGGCAACACGTCTCGGCATCCTGGCGGCTTAGGTCTTGCGCAGGCTCTCGTGCACCCTGACGGCAAATGTCTTCTGTACCTTCGCGCAATAAGTCTCGCGCATCCTGGCGACTTATGCCTTGCGCAGGCTCACGCAGTATATCTTCCGCAGCCAAACGCAGAGGGTCTTCAGCACCCTCACGCCTTAAGCTCTCCACAGTCTCACGCCCAAACTTCTTAGCCTCCGAAGGATTCCTTCTTTGTGTTCTTTCCTCCACTAAGTTCTGAACGGTCAGGGACAGATTCAAGTCCAGGAAGGCGCCCTTGAACAAGTTAACCATTGCGAGTAAAGCTTGGGTAGTCTCTTCTCCCTGCTTCTTCATAACTTCAAATGCTGCTACAGGGATTATCATCATATTGGACTCTCTCTCCACTCGAGCCTTTTCTCTCAAATCATTCAATGGAGAGCTTGCCATGTCCTCACTCTCATCATTCATCCTTACTGCTGAACGCGTCCGTACTATTGTTGTAGAGCAAAAAACTTTTCTTTCGAGTCTCACAGACGACGCCAATTGTTGTTGCCAATCACAACGTTGATGTACTGCTGACGTCTTCACGTCGATCTTCCTGCAACGTGTTACCGAAAACTCTGCAAGAACAAAAATAATCAGAAGGACGTAGGGGTTTTCCATGCGTAAGCACTCCAATGCTTAAGTCAGAATCAAATTTCAGTAGAGTTTCAATAAATTCGAAAAATAGAGAATTCATCCCCTTCATAGATCATACATGACCCCATTTAGAGGGAGTAATCCTTTCTTTAATTACGTATTTATCCATTCACATTAACCAGAGATATTTAAGGGCAAAATCATCGAGATAAATTTTGACATAAAATCTTCTCTCATTTAAGTTCAATTTCAATGTGACACGTGACACTTTATAATAATGACACGTAATATATTATTATTATTATTATTTTATTTTATTTTACTTATAACAGAAGTAAAAGAGATTTTTTTATCAAATACATTAAAAAAAAGTATTAATGATGAAGCAATTTATTTTCTAAATATAATTTTAATCATTTTTAAAATTAGGTGTACATTATCAATATTTGTTATCTTTTAAAATACAATTTTAAATTTGATTTTTATAAATAAAATAAATAATGTTAAGAGAGCTATTTTTTTTCATAAAATTTAATAAATATTTCAGATTAATTGAGATTTAATGTATAATCGGATTCAACAATCTAAACAAAAAATTAATTGCATATTAAAGAAATCAGATAAGAAACTACCAGAAAATTTGTATCATGTTGGAAAAGTTTGGAGACAAACAACTTCAATTGCACTCCAATTATGTATTAAAAAAAGGATAAAAAATTAGGTAAGAATTAATTTTTTAGATTTTGATGTATATTAAAAAATAGATAACAAACACCCAGAAAAGCTTTGGGACGTGTTTTATGGTTGCGTTAGTCAAGCAAATTCAAAACCCCACCCTATTTATTAAAAAGAAAAAAAAAAGATGAAAAATTAGTAAGAAGATTGACTTTGGCCTTTGGGTTTCCTGAGAACGGAAAACCAACTAATAACAGAGACACATTGAGAAGAAAAGAGAACAAAGGTAAAGGCAGAAACTTTGGAGACAAATGGCTGGAGGAGAAGGAGAAGGGGCAAAGTTGGAGTTTACACCAACATGGGTTGTAGCAGCAGTTTGCACGGTGATTGTTGCCATTTCTTTGGCTATGGAACGTTTGCTTCACTATGCTGGGACTGTTTTGAAGAAGAAACAACAGAAACCACTCTTTGAGGCTCTTTTGAAAGTTAAAGAAGGTAACCCATTTCTTTTTTGTCTGATGTTCAATTTGGTTGGAAGTGTTAAAGGGAAGGCTTTATCTTTCCTCTCATTCTCCACTTTCAAAAGACATTCTTTTCTCTTTATCTATCTACAGTTACCAAAAGAGGAAAGTTAAAAAGCATAAGTTTCATTTTTTGATTTATAGAGGAAGCTTTTTTTTTCCTCTCTCCTGTAGAAAGAGCTAAGACTGCGAAAAGGAGGATCTTTTGAGCATGTTAAGGAAGAAACAGTTGCATATTACTTTTTTCATGATCGGATGTCTAAGGATGTGCAAAATTGCATACACTTTATGCAGAAAGATGGGTTTTTGATGTGTTGCCGATGAAAAATTCTTTTGCTATTTTCCAAATTCTAACCTTGAAATGTTTTTTTTTTTTTTTGGTAGAGTTGATGCTGTTGGGGTTTATATCACTGTTGCTGACAGTATTTCAGAATGCAATTTCTAAAATCTGCGTATCAAGGGAAGCATTGGAAAGCATGCTTCCTTGTAAAATTGAAGACAATAAAGAAACAGCAGAGGGCTCCAATGGTAGTGCTACGACGTCACATTTTCAGAAGTATTTTGCTTTTACCCTGTCCGGGGGCACCAGGCGCCTGCTGGCTGAAACATCTTCCGAGATTGGATACTGTGGTAAGAAGGTAACATAATTACCCATCATCAAATTAATGGTTTTTACTGTTATTTGAGCTTTATTGTCAATAGTTCTTGCTTTATATGTTCCGAATAAGGAAAAGCCAGGAATTATGTATCTTTTTCTCATGGTTAGAAAGGAAATCCTGGTGAGAGTAATATTATAGTTTAGACTAGGACATTAACAGTGTAGCAAATGCATCTAGGATTTCAAAGTATGAATCCTATCTAATAGGGTACTAGAGGTTGTGGCTCATTTTTATTTCGATATTTCTGTGCTCAGGGTAAGGTACCGTTGTTGTCTGTTGAAGCTCTACATCATCTGCATATTTTTATCTTCGTCCTGGCCATTGTCCATGTGACATTCTGTGTTCTCACAGTTTCTTTTGGAGGGCTAAGGGTAAGCAATCTAATAGGTTTCATTTGCTTATTCTTCAACTATTTCTGTGTTGTAAAGATGATTTTCTTTTTCAGTCATTTGTTTGTTCTCAGCTTTTCTTAAAAAGATATTATTTGTTGATCTAGATACGTCAATGGAAACGTTGGGAAGATTCAATTGCAAAAGAGAATTATGATTCACAGCAAAGTAAGGATTAATTCCAACCTAAATGCTCACTGTTTTTCATGATATTTTTTCATTAATCTGGCACACGTGCACATGCACGTTCGAATCTTGGTCACTACTGATAGAAGAATTGCCCTAGGGTATTGTTAATGGGACTGCAAATTAATGAAGCCTTATCTCAAACTATGTATTATATGTCTCTAAAGTCGTCTGCTAGCTCATATTTGTCTTTGATGCTTCTGATATGTGACTGTGTTATTGCAGTGTTGAAGAAAAAATTCACTCATGTCCAGCAGCATACTTTTATCAAAGAGCATTTTCTAGGTTTTGGTAAAGACTCTATTGTGCTAAGGTGGTTGGTAAGCTGCTATTTCATTGTGAATTATAATACAATATTTTTGCCTTTCACATCTACAACAATTTAATTTAATGAAAGGGGGTGTTTCTAAACTGTTCTTTCTCTTTTTTGTCCACCTGCATCCCTTGCCTGTCTGTGTGAGAATTGGCATGAAATATGCATGTAAGAGAAAAGATAGACTTGAAATTGCTTTATATATGAGAAATATCATGTTTGTCCATGGCCTCGGCTTTGATTTTGTGGGTGGAGTTGGAGTTTGTCTTCAAGGTCTTATGACAGCTTTTTTGTTAAATACCAATTGGGCACAGGCCTTTTGTTTGCCATTGTTGGGAATTTGGTATGCTTTATTAGATAAATGTGTCCGCGTATATGCTTGCACTCTTTTCTGCCTCTTGTGGTTGATAAGCTTATGTTTGATCCTCTATCATCTTTTTTTTTTTGGAATAATTCTATGATCTGTTTTTCTATTCGGAGGGATTATTTTTCCATGAGACTTTTTCTAACTTGGTATTGAACAAACTGGAAGAAATACTAAAGTATAATAAAAAGTGATCCCGTGCCTCATGATATGGGGAATAATATTGAAGGTCGTAGTTAAACTTGGGTTTGTTTCTGCATGCAATGAATATCTTTTCCCCTGTCCTGTTTAGTTACATTCAGAGAATAAAACTTTTTAGTTCTATCAGATATCTTGATCTCCTGGCCTCGCTTTTCTTTCATACTTTTGAACACTAAAGACAATCTTAATTCAGCTGAAACATTTTTTTCAGAACCAGAAGTTTGTCTGCTTCTGCTAACCATGACTCTGATTCTCTTTTTCATTTTCCTCTTGTTTTCTTACAGCATTCGTTTTTAAAGCAATTCTATGCATCTGTGACCGAATCAGATTACGTGACACTAAGGCTAGGTTTCATCAAGGTAAGTTTTCTGTTCTAAAACTGGTTGTCTTGTAGAACTTTGTTATGGTTCTGATGTCATTCCTTGTCATGGCCAGTTAGCAATATTTACTAATTTTATTGCAGACCCATTGCCCAGGGAATCCCAAGTTTAATTTTCACAAATACATGATTCGAGCCTTAGAAGATGATTTTAAGCAAGTTGTTGGTATAAGGCAAGTGATGTTTGAGAGTATATTTGTGAAGATTTATGTGTCATATAGTTTCTTTCTTTCACATATCAAAGAGGTATTTGTAATTTCTGTCTTTAAATCATGCTTACTTGCTAACTCGTTCTGATTTATTTTTTCATTTGTTTGTTTGCAGTTGGTATCTCTGGGTCTTTGTGGTCATCTTTTTGTTGCTGAATGTTAACGGTATGTAATACCATTAAATATAATACCGTTGATTATTAGAATTTAACTACATCTTGATGCCTTATGCTGTTCCCACTATCGTGTTTTGATGTCCAATTCCGTTCACTACATTGTCCAATAGTTATTCTTCTAATAAGAATTTTCTTTTTAACAGTTCAGAAAGGGATGTGTATATTATGCCAACTCATAGCACTTTTACTTTTTAATTTGGGGCTACATTGGTTGTAATATAGAATTGTGTTTTTTCGTGGTACTACTATTATTTGTTCTCTTTTCTACATTTTAGGTCTTGTTTTAATCTTTCAATGTAGTGAATGAAAAAGGTCGATTATGGCAGCTTCTTATAGTATGAACCATTGTTTTTTTTTTTTTTTCTTCTGTGGCATGTAATAGATGTTTTTGTTGATATTATTACCTATTATTAACCTACCATGTATAATGATGACTTTTTATCAATTTTCTTCTGCAGGTTGGAATACATATTTCTGGATAGCGTTCATTCCTTTCATTGTGAGTAGTTTTAATACAGTTTCTTACATGTATTGACATGCACAAAACTAAAAACATAACTACTTGCACAAAATAGAACTGATTGTTGTGACTCCAAATGGAAGAGATAATTGAATAGACTAAATTTTTCAAAAGATCCACGTATATTCTGTTAAATCTTTTGAGAAACTGATTGATGGGATGATAGAATCTCATATCAAGATTAATATTTTTGACAATGATTGTCATAGTACTGTAAAAAGAAATGCAAAACGCACTCGTGGTAACAGGAGAAATTCATGGACATCAAAAGGTAGTGACGTTAGATGCATCAAAGCAGCTGTCTGATACAGAGAACTTTAATTACATACAAGTTCTTTTGTTTACCCATTCTGTTTTTCCACTTATTTATATGTTTTTCAGCTTCTACTTGCTGTGGACACCAAGCTCGAGCATGTGATTTCCCAGTTGGCTCATGAGGTTGCTGAGAAACATACAGCTATTGAAGGGGATTTAGTGGTTCAACCATCAGATGATCACTTTTGGTTTAACAAGCCCCGTATTGTCCTCTTCTTGATCCATTTCATCCTCTTCCAAAATGCTTTTGAGATTGCATTTTTCTTTTGGATATGGGTAAGCTTATATTTGAAGTCACTATTTTGCCATAGGAACTTCATAGTAATTGGGATGACATAATGATACTTTCTCCATCGTCTCTAGGTTCAATATGGCTTCGGTTCCTGCCTAATGGGTCAAGTTGGTTATATCATTCCAAGACTTGTTATTGGGTAAGAACCAATAACCGGTTACTTTATGCCATTGTGAGATCTTGGTTGATTTTAAAAATTTCCCTCTTTCAATCAAGATTCTTATATGTATGCAACGACCATGTTGCCAAGCTTCTTATTTTTGTTGGTTCCTTCAGGGTTTTCATTCAGGTACTCTGTAGTTATAGCACACTGCCACTTTATGCCATTGTCACACAGGTCAGTTGAGTCTCTTGTAACCATAAACTTTAATTCCTTATCCAGAACTCCAATTTACATGCCTTTCCTATGGAATTGAAGATGGGAAGCTCATTCAAGAAGGCGATATTTGACGAGCATGTACAAGTAGGCCTTGTTGGTTGGGCACAGAAGGTGAAGAAAAAGAAAGCCTTAAAAACTGCTTCTGAGGGTGCAGCTCAAGCAAACCCCGAGGAACGCCCGTTTGTTGCAATTCAGATGGGGAGAGTTTTACACAATGCATCTGCTCCCGAGGAGATTCATCCTTCACATGGTTCTGATGGCTCGAGATGAGCAGTGCTCATAGGGCAACAGAGCTTTGCGTCTTGCTTCATTCTGAAAAGTGCTGGTTATATAGAATTATTTTTACTAGGTAACAGCATTGGTTATGTAATTAGCTAGGTTGTATTTATATTCACGGGTGGTATATGTTCTTACCAGTATGTATATGTTCTTACCAGTATGTTCTACGCATCGACTTTGGATTTGAAATGAATGTCGGTACAGAGAAGACGATGGCTGCAAAAAATGCTTAGCCAACAAGTTAAGATTGAAAAGAGTTTGTAACATCCATCTGCAGCATTGAATTGCTATTAGTGCCTGCAGCTTACTGTATCTAAACAGAAGTTATTCTGCAATCTTAACACAGTGTTGCCACGGTCCATGGAGGTTGAGAATTTGCACAACAGTAAGTTTTCTTTTTAAACAAGTTGATTAAGTCAAACGAGAATCTGAATGTTGGTACTCTGTCAGGTCTTAAAGAACTCCTTTACTTGTCTGTCCTGCGGAAAGACGTAAAAAACTGGATATATGTCTCAATGGCTTTAAAAATTTCATCTCCCTTCTGAGCTCCACCAATGGCAACCTTTCCACAAGGAAATGCCAGGCTAGTAATTTGAAAACTTGCTGTAAGAACTCGCAAGCCATATACGAGTGAAAGGGTATGTAAAATCACCAGAGGCAACCATGTTCTGAATGTCGAAATCCTTGAACTTAACATCAAAAGCAAGCTTTTGAATGAGAAGAGCATGCTTACGAGCACCCAAGTGTAACTGTTGCTCGGTTTTGGCTCCGATGCAATCTTCTCGGGGCTGTATTCAGCATTTGGAGCATGAAGAGCAATGGCTTTGAGCTTCAGCTTGCAACCCATTACCCATGTATGTAATTTGGCATTTAAATGTTTTTGACACCATCTCTTTTGTTGTAAATAAATAACCAAAATACACAAACATAGAAAAATGGGAAAGACGAAATCGGGTTAACCCGATCCAAATATCCATCTGACCAGTGACCATCATTTCATTCCCCTGCTTTCCGAAAGACCGCCGAACCTCATAAACCCTAAATCCCGATTTCTCTGAAAAACAAAAATGATTCACTAAAATTAACTTTTGGGCAGATTCAAATTCGCCCATTAAAGCCTTAAATTTCCTCATCCCAAGTTTTTCCTTTTGAAAAAAAATGACAATCCATTCAGTGGTAATCCAAAAACTCTTAAAAACAAATGCCCACATTGGCCGGCAATTAGCAACCAACCATTTCAAACAATTCACCTACGGTTTCCGAAACAAACAAGCGATTATCGACTCCGACAAGACCCTAATCTGTCTCCGCAATGCTCTCAACTTCATCACGTGCCTCTCACGTGACCCATCTTCCTCTTTCCTCTTCATCAACACCAACCCACTTTTCCAACCCATAATTGACGAAATGACGTTGAGAGTGACAAACTTAAGCCCTGAAAGGGCAAGCAACCTTTGGAAAATGCGTGGGTTTTTGACAAACAGTTCTAGTCCGAAGAAGTTTCGGTCTAGAAACAAGAAATTGGTTTTTGGGCCGACTAGGATGCCGGACTGTGTTGTGGTTTTTGATACTGAGAGGAAAAGTTCAATTTTTTTGGAAACGGAAAGGTTGGGGATTCCCATAGTTGGGTTGGTTGATTCGAGTATGCCATGGGAGTATTATAAGAAGGTTACGTATCCTATTCCGGCTAATGATTCTGTTCAGTTTGTTTATTTGGTTTGTAATTTGATCACCAAGTGTTTCATGTTGGAGAAGAAGAAAAAAGAGGGGGAAAAGAGGATTGGGAGTAAGGCCACAAGTAGGTATGGAGTTTTTTGCTTTAATTTTCTTTTTCCTGAGTATTGAAATTCGAATGCTTTGTGCTTAGATATAAACATGTTTTTTTTTTAAATGTAAATTTATTTTTTTGGTATTGAAATTTGAATGCTGTGATATGGAGGAAAATGTTCTATCTTACTCTCTCTCTCTCTCTCTCTCTCTCTCTCTCTCTCTCTCTCTCTCTCTCTTTTGGGGGACGGCTTGGGATTGATAGTGCTTTATGCTTAGTTAAAAGATGGATATGGAGATATTTTGATGCTTTGAGTAGATTTTGTTACTGGAATATGAATGCTGTATCTGAAAATGAGTATAAAAATTTTCTGTTACATAAGTTATAAGGTGTAAACTGGATACTGATTTTATTTAACTAGAGAGGAAGTGAGGAACAAACTAAGTTTGTTATTTGTAATCCTTGTAAGATAGGATATGCATTAAGGATTTAAGCGTGATTTTGAGTTTTTTATTATGATTTATATGTTACCTAATATGTTGAAGATAGAATTATGAGTTAATATTAAGTAGTTCCTTGCTTTAGTAGAAATTGGTTGAGGATTTTAGTCTAGGGAGAATATCTGTCCTCATTTCTGATTTATGGGGTTTACTTCTGATAATTTTGCAGAGTGATACTGATAGGTTTTTTTCCTATTTTCTAATGCGAGTTTGGAATTCTTGCTGTAAAGTTTGAGTATTTGATATGTGTTGAGTGTTCAGAACTTGGTGTTGCACTGATTCTTCTGTTGTTTGTTTCTGTATTGGTATTATTTCCAATTGTTTTTTTTTTCTCGAAATCTCATATTTGATTAAAGGGAAGAAGTTAATCAAATTGAAGAGAGCAAGGCAGTCACTGCAAATGATGAAGTGCTTGTCATTCCTAACGATAACTTAGCACCCATTTCTGGGGGTAATATTTTCTCTCTATTCATTTATTTGTGAATTTATTTTATTCCAGCTATAACAACCAGAAAAATTATAGCCAGACTCTGGAGTTTGCTATCTTCAACATATAACATATACAATTTGTTTGTGTTCTTTCTGCTCTGAAGCAGATATTACTGAAACTAAGCAGCTTTTAGACAAGCTTGTTGTGGTGAAGTTTAATGAAGCTTTGGGAAAAAATATGGGTTTCGATGGTCCCAAGTGAGCAAAATCTTACTTCTGGAAATTTGATACTTAATTTTCTTTTCAAGGGATAAACAGAATTTCTTGATGACTCCAGATTTATTTATTAAATATTTGCCTCTATTTAAATGAATATAGATTCTGTTACATATGAATGTTCTGCTGTTTCATGAAGATGGACTGAATAGAATCCTTTGTCTGATATAAAAGCTTTAATCTGTTGGTATTATTTTAATTATGTGCCTTACTGCCTTAATTTTGTACTAGAAGCCTTTTGAATGAATCATTTTTGTTATTATACTGAGCATTTTCATGTGAAATATACTTATTTTGAATAAATATACAATTCGTTATTACTTTTTAGTGAACTTAATACTTCTAGAAGAATTTAAGAATTTTTCAGCTTTAATTTGATTTAAGGATGTGCTATCTTTACTTTGGTAATCAATGTAAAATGCATTCTTGTCATAGAAACATTTGGACACTTGGTTGAATTTGTATAGTTTCTGTTTCAATTGCACAGATCTTTGATTGAAGTTAAAAATGGGTCAACATTGCTGTTGCTGGACTTAATTGTTAACCAAATTCAGGTGGGTTGCTTGTGTGTGTATTATACTTTGTTCTAGCGCACTGGAGTTCACTAGTTCAGCATTTTCAATTCTTTGTAGTTGCTAAATTCCAAGTATGGATGCAATGTTTCTCTGCTTCTGATGAACTCTAGTAGAACGCACAATGATATCTTAAAGGTGATTTTCTTTTTCGACTCCTGCACTATGTTATTAACCTTGTATCACGGCAAAGTTACACATCTTGTCACATGTAGGTTTTGGAGAAATATTCCAGCTCAAAGACAGATATACATCCTTTTAGACAGGTTTAAAAACCTAGCTAGTATTTTCTTGTTGTATAACTGGTCCTGAAATTTATTCTACAAACCTTAAATTTGTGACTTCCTCTTGATAAAATAATTGGATTTATGTAGGGGGTACAAACTCAACAGGAAGTATCTGTCAGTGAGGGAGGTGAGGAAGAATGGTAAGTCCATTTTTGTATCCTTCCTCCCACAGAGCAATTTTTTTTTTTTTTTAAATATAAGATTGCCTGGTGATTACTAAATTATAATAATGATATTAACTTCTGAAAGTTTTGTTTAAGTTCAGGCTCCAAAACTCAACCATAAAGTTGAATAGAAATAAGGGTAGCCCCACAGATATTAGTCCATGAATTCATTCTTCATATTCACTTTTTTCTCACTGTTTACATTACATGCTGACCCTTCTATATTATTCTATTCTAGATGTATGTTTTCCTGATTTTAGCATCCAAGTATCACTCATTTTGATTAACAGGAAAATGCATAGTCTGCTGTCAGCTCAGCAGCCTTAGCTTGCCTACTGATGAACTGGCAAATGCACAGTTTAATGTCTAATGGACGGCAATAGAGATTTTTTTTTTGCTTGTACCATCTTAGGATATCTTTTGCCCATGTAAAATATCAATTTATCCAAAATTTTACGTGGTGACCTGATCATTCCCCCATCAGCCAATCGCTTGTTTTCCTTATGCATATTTGCTCTACATTGTGGTTTCACTCACCAATTGCTGAAAGTTTCGTCATTGGTTGTTTTGATTTTTGATACGCAAAGGTATTCTTCTGATCATGGCACCCAATTCCTTTCCCTCATGAATAGTGAAACTCTTGATCTACTACTTTCCCAGGTAAGCTTGTTTTGTGATTTTAAAAATATTACTTTTCATTCCGCTTTTATCTATAAGAGAGAAATATCTATGAGAAAGAAAATGCAAAAGTCTGCTGGGGAGGAGGAATCTTGATGCAAACTGTTAGTAATTTTCACTTTGTTTCCAGGGTAAGGAGTATGCCCTTGTGGTTAACCCCGATAATGTGGCCGCTGTTGTGGACCCAAGTATCCTTGTATGGTTTCTGTTATTTGATTTTTGATTATTAATGACCTTCAATTCTGTAGTTGTGACCCTTGAGTGATATTTTAGAAATCTTGAACCATTTGGCTCGAAACAGTATCGAATGCTGTATGGAGGTATGCAAGTATGATTTCCATTTATTATACTACTTAGGATGAAATATTGTTTGTAAGTCTTTACTATTTTCAGGTGATGCCAATCAACTCAACTGGTTTAATGAACCTTATGGCTAGCACACTCCAAGGAAAGTTTAAGGCAAGTGATATTCAATTGTCCTGATGTCTGATAAATTAGTTTGGTATATGTATATATATTTCAAAACAGCCTTAATTGACTTTGTTGCTTTCCTTATCATATAGCTTGAAGACTTTACTTCAAACCCTACTGAAAGTGTAAGTTGCTTATAACGCTTTTTCTAAGAAAAAATAGGCATGCAAATTCATTAATTTGCACTTTTGTCCAAATATTATGTCAAAGTGCATAGGATAAAAGTAGAATGGTGTGGTTTCATTCAGACATTATTTTTTCAATTCTTACTGATTCATTATCTGCCTTTCTGTTTTGTCTTGGCCATGACAAGTCTGTGAAAAAATTCAAATTCATTGATACAAGAAACTTGTGAGTGAACTGCTATGTCTTGTGAATTTATTCTAAAAAATTGCAAATATGCTAAATTGTGCTTCCCTTTTTCTCAGATGGATAGATTTGAAAGCTGTTAAAAGGCTTGTAGATACTAGTGCACTGAAGTTGGATGACCTTTCTACATTAAAGGTTCTTTTTGCTTAAAATTTTGATAGACAGGTGTACATCATACATTTTTTATCAAGCAAGAAATTAATGAAGTTCTTATTGTTGTTATCTTGTCATTGAGGCAGTTATTTGAAAAATCAGTTGGCATTACCATTCCCCAATCTCGTTTTCTTCCGTTGAATTCCACATCAGATTTACTTCTTCTTCAGGTGATTCTCATTTATCAACTATAATTTTATGCTGCAATCCAAAGAAAGTACTCTTTCATCTTGACTTAAGGTCCTAAGCATCAAAATTCCATGTTTTGCAGTCGGACCTTTACACGTTTGACAAAGGTGTTTTAGTTCGAAATGATGCAAGGACTAGTCCCACTAACCCTTCCATTGATTTAGGACCTGAATTTGAAAAGGTAATGGTTTATTCAGTTGCAAAGGTATTACTATTATTGTTGTTGCATTCAATTTCTTTTATTGTTTATTTCTTTTCTGTTTCCCTCATCAGATTAACGATTTCCAAAGCCGCTTTAAAACCATTCCAAGCATTATTAGGCTGGATAGCTTGAAGGTGACCGGTGATGTTTGGTTTGGAGCTGATATAACTCTCAAGGTATCCATATTATTGCTTCTTTTTTGAGATATTTGTTCCTCCTGTATTCGGTCTAAACTTGATACTATCATCTTTTCAGCATTTAAAGCTGTAGATGAGTACTCGGTGTGAGTATTTTCAGTTTGCTCTATAATTTGATAATAATGCATTAATTATTGATGGCTAAAACACACCAGAGGGAACTTGCTTCCAATGGAACTTTCTATAAAGTACCTCGAAAATTCTTTTTCATCCATTGCACATAATTTCTATTCCCCTCAAATGGAAGAAATGAGCATCAACACAACTTCTATTTTTTCTTTAGGAATTTCGAGTTAACTATTTGCCTCTTCGCAATAAGTTTTCGTAATGAAATAAAATTAACTATCTGCAAGTTTTGGTATGCACTGATATCCTGTTATGAGTATTAAATTGTACTTGCTGGTGCACCTGAGGCAATTGCCTGGAGTTGTGTAGAGTACCGTATACTCATGCATGTTTGTATATTTGAATAAGATCGGGATCGGGTAAAAATGGACGGATTTGCTTTCCTTGTGGTTTTATTTGGCTACCGTCTAACACTCCCAGCATGTCAAGTATTTTAACTCGTTTTGTCTTTTGATGGTTGTGTTCTGAAGGGGAGAGTTAAAATTGCCGCAAACCCTGGAGTGAAATTGCAAATTCCTGATGGAGTTGTGCTTAAGAATGAGGTAAATATTGAAATCATCCGATTGAAGATTCTGGTTTCCGCCGTATTGACATTGGAACTGTTATGTTTTTCGCCTTTTGTTTTGTTCAGGAGATCAATGATCCCAGAGACCTTTAAGGGTGGAACGAAATCATTTCTACAATTGCTACTGAATTCCATAAACATGAGGAAAAACAGAAGATTTTGTAGTGCCTAGTATCATTTTATTTAAATTCTGTATCAATGGATGTTCTTTGTTAGTGGAAGAGGGAATAACAGTTAAGATCATTGAGCTGAGTGAATTCCCATTCCAATTCGAAAAGTCGAGCCAAGTAGTGCGATTGAGTCGAGATGATTTAGTATCATAATTGAGTTTAGTTCGATTTGAAATTCAATTCAATTGATCGAGTTTAACTTTTAAAACTCGAACTCAAATCGTTATATTTGATTTATTATTTTTTATAAAAATATATTAAATATATAAATAGTAAATAAAAATTCGAGTTCGGTTTGATTTGTTATTCAAATAGTTCGAATTCGATTTGAAAATAAACTAATCAAATATGAATAATCATCGATTCAAGTTTGAGTTTACAAATATTTGGATTTGTTTACATTTTTATAATCTATTTCTCTCATCATGAGTACTGATCATCTAAAAGAGAATAGGTTAAAAAAGTGTAGTGAAAAATATATTGAAAAAAATCGATTAGATTAGGATATTATAGTTTTTAGAATATAATTAAATTTATTAAATAAATTAAACTCGAATAATAGATACCTTCAACCATATTTATAGTTAGAGTAGGTTACATTCTGCATTGAACTGAAGAAGACTCCTGATTATAATGCTTCTTTGATAATGATCTTGAATTCTGTAAAATTCATTGTCAAATAGACAGGAAAATAAAAAATAAAAAAGGAGAAGACATAATAGAACAAGTTGAATGTTAATGCATAAAAATTTTGATTGGCTGGAAATATTTATTGGACTAATTTTAAAACATGCTTTAAATTTGTTGTTGGTTTATTTATTTATTAATTATTTGATCAGTTATATATTTATTTTAATTTATTGTAACTTATATATTTTTTTCGTAAACATATTATTGTTTAAAAAATATAAAAACTATTAATTTTAATAAAATGCTTTTATTTTAAATTTATTTTTTGTTTTTATGTTTATTTTATTTTAAACAACAATAAAAACTTTATATTTTGTTTCTTTTTCTTTTTCTCTATCCAAAGAAAAAATAATATTATGACAACCATAAGGGCACTTCGTACCTTTCAATTGGATTTTTTTCACTTTTGAGATAGTTTTAATTATATTCATAATGATTATTAATTATTGATGATTTAGATATATTTTTTTTATTTTTTATAAAAATATTTATTTAAAAAATGAAAAAATTAAACATTTATTTTTTTTCTTTTCTCTAATTTTCTTTTGTAACTTTTTTTTCCAGAAAAATAATTTTTTTAATCTCATACCATAAAATAAATAGGATATTTGTGGTTTAAAAATAATTTTTTTCTTAAATTAAATAAAAACAAAAATAAAAACCAATGGTCCCAAAAACTATTTCATGCTTCCAACAGCACTAGATTGCTTCCTACTCCCCATTTTTTCCCAAGGATAAGGGGCCATAAAGCTTCATCTTTCTGAGGTTTTTCTCTTCAATTTTCATCTTCCGAAACCAAACCCAGAAAGTACCATGCCAATTGCGTCCTTATCTCTCCCGTCCTTAGGCCATTGCTGCCAAAAATGTCCTCCTTTCTCCCTCAAATCTTCTTTTCTCTCAAAACCCACAAAAACCCAGTTTTCTTTTGCCTTCAAAACCACCCAAAAAAGGTCCTTTTCCCATGTAGTCTCAATGAGCATGGAAGCAGGCATTGGAGTAATGGGCACAAAGCTTGGCATGATGAGTTACTTTGAAACTGATGGCACAGTCGTTCCGGTAACTGTTGTTGGTTTTAGAGAAGGAAACATAGTGACCCAAATTAAGAACTCGGCTACTGAAGGCTATGATGCTGTTCAAGTTGGGTATAGGAGAGTTAGAGATAAGAAGTTGACAAAGCCTGAGTTGGGTCATTTGGAGAAAAGTGGTGTTATTCCCATGAGGCATTTGCAAGAGTTTAGGTTGCAATCTGTGGAACCGTTTGAGGTTGGTCAGAAGTTGGCTGTTGAAGAGATTTTTAAGGAAGGTGATCTTGTTGATGTCTCTGGAACTACCATCGGGAAAGGATTTCAAGGTTAGATTTTTGTGTGTGTGTTTATTCTCTTTTGGTTGCATTTTGAAGGAGATTATTCATTGTTGTTATTGTGTAAAGTTTTAGGGAGATTGCTATGAAAATAGTCTTTTTGCTAATTGTTTGCCTTGGGTTTTATTAGAGATGTTGAAGGATTAGCAAATGTTTGATATTTCAAATCTAAAGCCCTGTTTTGTATATGAGAACATGTATAGGAGATTGCTGTGAAGTGAACTTATTTTGTGTGAATCATAGCTTCATCTTGAATGTCATGTTGCTCAAATTGTAAAATTCAGAATGGGTGTACTTTTCGTTCTCTTTTGTTGATGTTACATATTTGCGTGTATATGCCTATATCTATATGGCTTTCTTCAAAGATTAGAACTTCCTTTGCCCATAATGTGTGTCTTGTTGTTTTGGCAATTCAAATTCTCCATTGATGGAATTTAGCATGTAACATAATTTCTTTCCCGATTTTTACACAGGTGGAATAAAGCGCCATAATTTTAAGCGAGGTCAAATGACCCATGGTTCCAAGAGTCATAGAGCATTGGGGTCAATTGGTGCTGGAACAACGCCTGGCCGTGTATACAAGGGGAAGAAAATGCCTGGCAGGATGGGAGGAAGCAAAAGAAAGATCCGAAAGCTCAAGATTATGAAAATTGACAATGAACTTCGAGTTGTGATGATCAAAGGTGCCGTCCCTGGTAAGCCAGGAAATCTGCTACGTATAACTCCTGCTAAGATTGTTGGAAAGAACATACCAAAGAGCTAGTTTCATTCATTGTACTTTATTTGGTTTTGGTTACTCTTGCATCATTAAAAATGCTAAATCCTGTATAATTTCTGTACCAGAAATTTAGTTTTTCGGTTGTGGAATCTTTTGATGCATTCTTCTCTGTATGATTCTAAGTAGAAATTAGCCATTTTTTGAGTTGATTCCTGAATTTGGGAATGGCGACTGAATTTTGGAAGTTCTTAAACTGATCAGTCAATTCTACTTCTCAATATTCTCAGTGCATTTGTTCCCTCTGCTGAATTGTAGAATACATATCCCTGCACCATCTGAAGTGCCTGAACTCCTACTATAAGGGGCTCCCAATAGATATGGTGATCCTTCTGTTATTTCTTTTTTTGATGAATGCAACTCTGAACTGCAATACTTAGTGTGACCTAGAGATCATGGTCTTAAGCAAGTACAGCCTTTCTGTTACTGCAGAGAAACTTCACAATATAAGAGTCTTGTGTATTGGGTTTTTTTTTTTATTTCACTATTTTTTCGGTCACCCTATTCTTGCAAGGGAATCAAACGCCAACTGATTTTATTTAGACATAGATGTTTGTCTTATTTCATGCAGTTTCATACCCATACTGTAAAAAATAAACCCAAACTTGACTTCACATGTAGCCTGACAAGGTGAACGATGGTGTTGCTAAAAATTTTACTTGGATTTCTTGATAGATTTTAATCTGCAATCGGGTGTTCATGGGGGTGTTTGGGATCTCCTGCTGTTGGGAATTTTTGTAATTTCTGATTTTATCTCGTAATAAAATTATATTGCCTTAAAAAAAAAAAAATCTGAAATTGAGTGTCGTCCAATGTCCATATTTGGTTTGAGTTTTGGGTGTCTGACGGGAAGGATCTTTTGGATTTTCTTAGGGAGGATTTTCTTTTTCTTTTCTTTTTTTTTTATTTTTATTATTTTTATTACAGGGGAACTTCGGCGTTACTTTTATGATTTAGAGGTCATGTGTTCAAACGAAAACAATCTATTTGTTAATGTAGAAGGAAGACTGTATATGTATAATCTTTTTTGAATCTCATAATGTGAAAGTCTTGTGCATTGAATTATCTTTTTATTTATTTTTAAAGTATTATAAGATCTAGTGTCATGCTTAAGTTTAGGATTTAACATGATACATTGATAATGTGTAATCTCTATACACTATTAACGTATCAGAGCTTGACACCTTATTAATGAGTAAACTAAAAAAATATATATAATCTTTAAAAATAAATACAAATAATTTTTTATTTAATTTGCTCATAAGAGCTTGATATTTTTTCGGTTAGGTCATTAATGAGATCTCAAGCTTTGATATATTGACATTGTATAGAGATTATATATAAACTCTTAGATCAGTTAGGGTGGATTGTTGAAACGCTACTTTTCATCAATTTAAAAGTACTTAGAACCTTGAGTAGGCAATTTTTGATATAGAATCAGATAAATGAATGGTGCCATAGGCCTTTGTACAGAGAAAGTACACATGAGGCAATCCAGTTGAAAGAAATCATTCCATGCAAGAACTGTAGCCAGCAACAGTTGTTAGTCTGGCTAATTCAATTTTCTCATTAGGAGACAAATTACAAGCATGACTGAATGAGTGAACGGCAATTGACAAATGGCAGCGATGATTTCCCTGAAAATATTCTCTCGATCTCACCTTGTTTCTTTAAAACTATCGCAAATCCATATTCATGGTCACTCCAAGTGATACAGCACGAAGCATTTATGACCAGACTTGCATCCTGCCCGAGTTTTCTGCATGATGAGTTGGAACAGAAAATTAAAAAATTAAAAAAAAAAAACCTTTCTTAATGGAAGAATGAAAAGGAGCGTATAGAAAAAGTGAAAAGAAAATGATTAACGTGCTTGGTAAACAGGAAGGATTAACAAAATAAAATTATTTCAAATTGAAAAGCATAGTGAAAAAAAAAAATATGAGTCATACATGTATATTTATAAAATTATTTTTTATTTTTTAATTTAATTTTATTATCTTAACTAAATAATAATATAATAATAAATTAATATAATTTCATTTTCTTTCTTTTCACTTTTCAACTCGGAAGGAAAGAAAATTATATTTTCTTTCACATTTTTCATCTTTTCTATTAAGTACAGCTCAGAAAAAAATTAATATTTTTCATTTCTTCATTTTACCCTACTCCAATTTTTTATCATTTTATTTTTCTTTCCACCCTACCAAGAAAGGGTCTATTTAGATGGATGATAAGATTGATTCTCATAAAATGAAATATGATGATGAAAGTGAAATTATTTACTGTAACGTTGAGATTGTGCACCATTTTATTTCTACAATCGGATTTGTTTGACTACTAAAGTCATGTTTAAGTGAAGACTATCCTGGTTGAATTCAAATGCTTCATTATTTTAATGTTTCGTTTGGGACTTCACGTTGGTGCGAATTGGAGAATAAGGCAAAATAAATTTGAAGGGCAAATTATTATTATGCCCTTATTAATAATTTTTTTTATTATTTTGTTAATAAAAATATATTTTTAAATATTTTTTCATCGTTTTTAGTCTCATCAAAATTAATCTTTTGTCCTTCGCATTTACCCTAAGTTAATTTTTCCTTAATTTATACATGTTTTCATGTACATTTTTCTTGCTCCTCTAATTAGAACTGAAAGCCTAGAAACCCAATCTTTCTCTTTGACACATACAACACAAGGAAACAAGTCCAGAGACAGTAGTTTAAGGTGGGAGAAGCAAGGCTCAAACTCACCAAAAATTTTACAAAACTAACAAGAGCACAACTCAAAGTAGAGTTCGCAATCCAAACCCATCATCAAAGGCAGAGGGCGCAGAGCTACTTGTTTTTGAAGAGAAAGATAAACGTGCGTAGAGTGGGGAAGAGGATTGAAAGCAGCTGCACAAGCACCACCGCCACTATAGTCTCCTGCTCGAAACAAAGGCAGAACAAACTCTAAAATAGATGGCAAAGTAAGACCAAAGATCACCAATACTAAGACTCCCACCATTACAGAACAAAAAGAGACAGCAAGTGTTAGCTTTTAGGCCTTAAAATTGCTATTCCATAGTGTACAGAACAGGTATTTTCAAGCAATGGTTCAGCTTTTAGGCCTTAAAATTGCACCCCTAATAACAAGTCCGTTTTTCCGATGGTTCCCATGTTCACAGAGATCAAAACAAACGTCTCTTGTTTCTCTTCCGTTCTCTTTTGTACTGAAATACCGACATTGAGCTCCATCCATTGACTTCCGCAAAAGGCTAACTTGCCTTTCTTGGACTCCGCCGTCTGGGTGGGTTAGTCTCAGCTTGACAGGGAGTTCCCAACCAGGTGCCCCTTTTGTCAACTTCACTTCATACACAACTTCGTATATAACATGAAGCATTTGTGACCAGACTTTGCATCCTCCCAGGTTTTCTGCAACATGATCAGTTGGAACAGATAATAATGAAATCTTTGCCTGTACAATAACTTATCCTTCATTTAAATGTATGAAAGTATAAGAACAAGAGAACGGGAGAAAGAAACAAACCTTTCTCTTCTGTACTAGGAAGACTTCCTTGTCTACCTTCCTCTTCAAATTCTTAGTCAAATTCATTGATTATGTTCCTAACAAAAGCTTTTACTGACTTTAATTGCACCTTCTTCCCTTTGTCTATTTATACTTAAACGGTTAAACCTGAAGAACAATGTAAAGGAAATGAGGACAAAGGAGAGAGAAATTATGGAGGAGGTGAAGTACTCGCAGCTTCTAAAAGCACACCTGAGAGAAGTGAGATTTTTGGAATTTGCTCAATTTTTTAAAAGAAATTTGTTTATCAATCATTCTCAATGCGCAGTTCAAAAGTTAAGAGTAAAGAAAAAGTTGCGGAAAGATCAGTCTCAGCAACATTGCACTATTATAGAACATTACATTATTATAGAAAAGTAATTTGGATAAGCAGTGAATTAGTTCGAATAATTAATAATGATAAAAAAATTATTAAAAATATATATTTTTTAATAAAATAATAAGAATTAAAATCAAAAGTAAAAGGATAATTTTACCCTTTCATTTTTTTGTTTCATTTTCTTCTAACGGGATGCACTAAGAATTTGGGACACATTGATACTTAATTTTAAAAATTAACTTTTTATCTTATTAAATTTTACTAAAAATCATACCACCTTCTCAAAATAATTCTTTTACTAAGTAACACCTTCACTAAACAATACTTTCATGGAATAACATCTATAACATCTTCGTAGAACAGTATCAATATCCTCTCTACCGCCTCCACAAAAAAGAAAGGAAATAAACTCGATAAGGTAGAGTATGAATGTTGGGTTATCGTCATTATTTAGATATTGAAGAATTTCGATTTATTAAAGAGATTGTCACATAACTTGATAATATCTTAAATGATCATGAAAATGTGGATTAATATGCTATATAGCGTCAGTAAAATTTTTTGTTTTCATAAACGACTTAGGGTAATAACACATTTCTTTTAAATAGATATGTCGAAAGAAAAGTTGAAAAAACAAATTGTATTAGGTAGAAATATGTGGAGAAGGAAAATTCATATTGACAATTTGACGTGAATTCGTATATTAATTCATATAATTTACGTAAATATTGAGATAAAAACTATGATGATCATGATTTTAAACTTCATTCATCGATTTATAATGCTTTTTATCGTGTAATATTTTTAATTTAATTAAAAATAATAAAAAGGAGTTGACCCCTAGCTTAACTCTTTCTTCCCCTCGCTCTATCTTCTCTCTACCTATATTTTCATTTGCATGGAAGGATGACAAAGGCAACGTAAGGCGCGGCATAATTTTTTTTTTCCATAGTCAAAACGGGAAACCAAAAAGAGTCAAAGCAGCACAATTTTTTTTTTTTAAGTAGCAACCAATCCACCATGGATTGGCAACTCATCATCCATCCGTCAACCAAAACCTTTATGTCTGTAGGGGCTGTATTTTGCACGTATATCTGTCCAGAGGCTGTGATCGGATTTGAAATTAATATTAATAAAAAAGCTCATAGATTACGGTTAAAAATATTTATAATTATTAATATTTTTAACTATAATTTTTCAGATTTTATCTGCTACGATTCGAACTATATTTATTTTAAGAGTATAATCTGAGATACTAAAAGACAAAAAGAAATAAGTTGCTTTATCTTCGCATGACAGTAGTGTAAGGTGATGATGGCTGTAAAGGATGTATTCTCTGTTTTAGTTAACAATATTCCGCCATTGGAGGTCGCTACAAAGAATCTTTCAACATTATGGAAAGGTGATAAATGTTTGTTCGATTTGCAGACTTTGGAAATCATATTTGAAAGCTTTTCTTAGCAATGGAGAAGGGACATCTTTGGAAGAACAAAGACAGAAGGATTTAGAGCAGGATTTTTGTAAATAAGAATCAAAAGTAGCCCACTGCATGCAAAGTTGAGTTAGAGGTAGAGGTGACGCATAGATTGGAAAATGTTATAGGAGTTTTAAGAGGATAATCGAGTTTAACGAAACTCATAGGGCAGTCAACTGTCTACATGCAGTAAAGTTTCCGATCGAAAATTGTACTTGACAGTTGTATGTATGTATGTAAGTACGCACTTACTTTCAGCTTGAAGATTGAGTAGTTAACACTTGTATTGTATGTGTTATGCAGGTCCCCAAGCGAAAGGCTATCAGGGGATGCTTCGAATACAGCGATGGAACAAGCAAAGGGCATCTTGCTTGTTTAAGTTTAAAGTAAGTGCCGTAGCAACTGTGCATGTGTTTGTGTTCGTCACCTTGTTGTGTATCAATAAAAACCACTGAAACTAGGAGGCAGTGGCTTGAAGCCTTGAACCATTAGTTATTTGTATCATATTCTCTTGTATTCTGGTTTATCTGTTGAATTTGATGTATGCTGAAATAAGACAGCAATATGTTTAAACTGTATTCTGTAAGAATAATCTTATGTACGGTTTGTGCCTTTTTTTTCTTTGAAATGGGTTGTGTTATCGATGAAATATATATATCAATATGTTCTGCAATATATAAGCTGGTGATACCGCTTTCAGCTCTTGCTTAAAGGGAACAAGGCATGCAAATGTTACCTAAAAACAGCTATCCGGTATTATCCAATCCGATTGAGTGATTGAGTAAAGTTAGAGTAATCAATAACATAATTACGATAAAATTTGAGTAATAATATTACTACTCGTCACAAATTTAAATAAAATTTGAATGGTAATTTTAAGTTGGTTTACTATCTAAACTTGATTATAAATAATAATTTTTTAAATATTATTATATATAATTTTATTTATAAATTATTTATTATTAATGTAATACTTTATTAAATTAATTCATTTAGTATTATTTTAACAATAATTTATTTTTATAAGTTAATTTAAATTTATTAATTTGATTTTTTTAATAATATAAATTAAAATTGAGTTTATATTTATATTTAATAATCGAATTTTCACATAATAAACAAATATTTAATGGGTTTAGACAATTAAAAAATATTTCTTATATTATATAAATAGGATTGGATAATAAAAATAAAAATAAAAATATTTAAATTTTCAATTCAAGTATCTTAAAATTAACTAATCCCATTAACATTGCAATGAAAAATCAAAGTCTTAAAATAGCATGTGATAATTTGAAAAAAAAAATAATTGCAATATAAAGTGATTGCAAAAAAAATTATTATTAATTTAAATTTTAATTAATATAATATTAAAAATTCATGTATTATTAATATAATTCAAAATTTTAATATATCAATTATAAATTTTTAATTATCATGACATCAGCATACTACCTATAACATTCATAAAAATTATAATAATTCATACAAATCTTAATAAAATATTTTTCATACATATTAATACTCTATAAACATCCATAAAAATCATAATAATTTTTAAATTTTTTGTTAAAAAGACAATTCGGATAATATTAACTCTGCAATTTTTGAATGTAAAATAATTACAACTACAATTATTTTACATTCCATTTTTTTAATACCAAACGTTATAATTACTTTACACTCAATTAAATTACAGTGCAAAATAAGTATATGCATAATACAAACACCCAATAAGTGCAAACCATCCTAGAAACCTTGCCCAATTGTATAAACCAAAAGTATTTAAAGATGAGTGATTTCAGGTGTTCCATGCAAAACAAAACAAAGGTTCTCAATTATTTTCTCCTTTTGGTTAATAATCACAGACATTTGACCAAATCCTAAATCAGGTAATACACAAATATATTCATAAAAAATATATAAATACCGCATTGTTGGCCAAATATGTAGCTTAGACTGAAAGAATCCATGCATACGATAGCAAGGATAAGACCCAGCCGTTGCATGCATAGATGCTAGCAAATTCCGCACAAAGTGCACGCGTGTGTAAAATAGATTTCTTCACCAGGATGCCATTGCCATGCCGAGCTCCTCCTGTAGTCTACGTGGAGAGATACAGAAAGAGAGGTAACTCAAGTGAGCTTCATTCAGACCAAAAAACTTGTTCCGCCTCAACGAACTTTATCAACAAAAGTTCATTACTTCTAACCTCATTAAATATCTAATTAATACAAACTAATGGGAGGCAGCTGATATCTAATCATACATACATAGCACGAGAGAGGGAAAAAGAAATCTACCGCTACATCGAAACTGAGTCAGCACTCACTATCCAGCTCTATCTCCTGCAACTAAGTTATAACACTGTATACAAACAAAACAAATATGGCAGGCTCCCAGCCACAACAGAACTCTAACTAATAAGCCTCAGTGATCAAGATGGAGGGCTATACTTAAGATGTCGCTCGTAGAAGTTGATCAACTGGCACAGAAGAAAAAGAGACCAAAGAAGTGAGACAAGTGTTAGCTCTAAGAGCCAATGGTAACTGACTAGGAGAAAGGTCAGGCAAGAGTATGATCGTTTACCAGAAGTGGATTGTTAGCTTTAAGATATCGGTTGTCTACCATAACCTCTTTTCCATCCGACCTGTCAAAAAAATGCACCAAACAAAATTTATCAATGAGAATTGAAACCCAGAAATTTCACTATTCTAACAGTTCATATAACAAAAACAGTCTCTTTGAGTCCACTACTCACTTTGACAGCAACATCAATTTCTCATCCAATATACGATTCTAAGGATTGAAATAAGTTTCATCTTAAATTTACTGATGTATAAAACTCTCCCAAAGCCAAAAACATTAGTCTCAATTGGGTCATATATACACAGCTCAACACCTTCGTTTCAAGGTAAGAATTAAGATTACCATCAAGTACCCTTGGACCAAGGTAATAGCTCAACTAGCAATTTGATTCCTATATAACAAGTCCACGCATGCTTTATAAAATGTATAAAAGAAAAAAGGATCATAACTATGAAGTTTGAGATAAATTTCCATTATCAATTCTTAAATAATTAATAATCACTAATTTCCACCGTTTTTTCTAAAATAATCACTAATTTCCTCACGGCTGAAATCCATCAAAGCATGCTACATTGTCATATCATTCTTGTCATGTCCAAAGAGGCCACCTGCTCACCTACCTAGACTTTAACCTCAAGTCAATATAAATTTACCATTCTCTTTGACAAGATCTTTCAATTGTCAACCATGAAGAATGTACATTTTCCACTAACAATTACACATGGGCAGAAGCAGCCCATGGTTCTTGATGAAGTGTGATACATTCTCCCAAATTTTAAACTAAAGACAAGTTTGAACTCACGTGGAACATTTTTTTTTCCTTTTAAGTTCTTTTAGAAAAAGAAAACATGTTAATGTTTTCTAAGAACACTATAGTCAAATACAGGCACAAAAAATGTAAAATGCTCCAACAACTAAAGCTCTAAAGAGCAACATGAAAGTACATTAAGTGGTAATACATCAGAATATAATAATTTACACAAGAAAGAACCACACTCCCATCCAACAATACCACCCACCAAGTGGAAGCCAAAATACATTTCAGAGTCAGCCAAACTAAAAACTCCAGAACTTTTGTAGAGCAATAAATTTCATCATGATCTGAATGTGCAATATGCCTTTAAAAAAATGTGCAATATTCTTTAAGGTTAGAAGTTTCTGACTAAAAAGGTACTAAGCAATATGTAGATATAATTTCAAGACACTATAAATCAGGAAATTAAGGTAAAAAGGCAAGCAATTATATACAGAGTGTTTTGCAAGTTATTAGGATTGCATTTACTTCTGGATAAAAAAGAAAAACAATTGCAACAACAAAAGAAGAGACATCATTAGCTCAGATAGTTACAGAACCTAATATCATGGCATACGTTGGAAAATGGATACAAGATTCTTTAGATGCAAAAGTTTTCTTCTTGTTTGTCCCGTAAAAAGTTCCCCACTTACCAGAAACTAGATTCTATTTTAGCTATTCTTTGCAAGACAGAAGCATCGAGATCTATCTCATAAAAATGATGGTTGCACTAGAATTTGAAAACAAACCTGATTGCCAAGAAGGTTACTGACACATCTTGAGTGTTGTCTGATACAGAAGCTGAAAATCCTACGGGCTTGAGGATCTTGGTTATGACAGGTACATTTACAGAATTATCAATCAGGGGTCCCTGACTCAAACCATCTGCTGTTAAACCAAGATTTTCAATTCCTATCTGCGCTTCTGTCATTCCATAGCCAACATGGATATTAGGTGTAGCATTTTGAGTCAAATTAGACCCAGAAGATAGGTCTGGTTTAAACCTCTTCACAGAACCAGACTTCCTTCTTTTAGCCCCTGTGCGACGATCACTCTGAACTGATTCCACATAATCAACCTTTGGTAGTCCATTGGCAAGGCCATCACCTTCAGAAGCCTTACCTCCTTGGAACCGTATCGCAAGCTTATCGGCATTGACCCCATTGGAAGATATTGCTCCTTTTAGCTCGCTAAGCTTGGTATCATAATCATTTTCATCCTTGCTTTCATCAAGTTGCTTTGAACCATTTGTAGACCCATTCTCCTTAATTCTGTTAGATTTTTTTATATTGTTGGCATTTCCATTACTCTCTCCCTCCTGTGCTGCCAATGAAACTGGATTTGCAGCAGAAGGACCGGCAATATATGAATGGTCAAGAGGAACCAAGGGAGGATTAACACTGACTTCAACACCAGCCGCATTATATGTAGCAATAGAGGAGCGTGGCTGCTTCTTCTTGGACTGTATATGAGGACCACCATACTTGCGTTTGCGCTTTCGGTTGTGCTTCCCCGAACGCAAGCTTCAAATAGAAAGGAAATTAAAGATATTTATATGGAAAAAGACAAACTGGTCTTACACACCTTATATGCCAAGATAGTTGGGATTGGGAATAATTAAAATCCATAAAGGCCAAAATATTACTTTAACAATTAATACCATTCTTCTCAACCTAGAAAATGGAAGACACCATTTAACTCAACGAAATAATTATTAACACTTAAACTAATTCGACTACTTGCCACTCAAATGGACCATAATCAAACTAATTAGACTATTTGTCGCTCAAATCAATCAGAATACTAATTAATAACTTAACAACAACGCCTGCTTTGTCTATCGATGATAAAGCTAGTCTAACTAACATGAAACAACAATGACGAATAAATAGGTCGTTAACAAGTACGTTATTCTTTAGCTTACCAAGCAACCATACAAAGCCAAGGAAGAAATAAGCAATATAGGGAAAAAAAAAATCAAGTAATCTTACCTTTCCTCAAATGCATCTATAACATCAGAACAAGACTGGAGATTCTCCAATGGTTCCCATGTATTTGAAGTTTCCGGCCATCCACGCCTTCAAAACATGATAAAAATCACCCAAAATCAATAATTTGGATACCATTTTCTTAAGTAAGCTAATACTTCATACCGATTCAAAAATAAAAAAATTAAAGAGATAGACAGAGAGAGGGTACTCACCATTTGATGAGATACTGAAGCTGGCCCTATATTATACACGAAAACACCCATACTTAGATAAAATAGAGAGAAATTTAAACCTAAAAATAAAAGCTCCCTACTACCATCCCCACCCCCCTCCCCCCCAAAACCAAAATAAATAAATAAATAAATAAATAAATAAAGCAAACAAGGGCGTGGTATGATTGCCTCATTTCCTAAAGTTTCTCCATTTCCATCACAAACCCTCAAATTCGATAATAAATAAATAAAAGCAAATAAGTGAAACTAAAAAAACAGGAAAAAAAATCAAAAAGCCTAAACTTTGGATGCAAAAGAACCCATTTTCCCCTTTCCCCAATCCGTTTGGTTCAAGAGAAAATTAACCAAAAAAAACTTTTAAAAAAAAAAATCTACCTTTCGAACCCTTTTACGACGAATAGCTTCAATCTCAAAGAAGCCATCATCAAGCTTAGTCCTTTCTTCTTCTTTTCCATCATCATTTTCCTCTTCTTTCCCTTCTTCTTCTCCTTCTTCTTCTTCCTCCTCTTCCTCACCCTCTTCCTCCTCTTCTTCTCCTTCTTCTTCCTTTTTTTTCTCCCCAAGTCCTTCACTTTCAACTATTTGTTCTCCAATCCCTCCTCTTTTCTTCTCTTTCTCACCACTGCCTTCTCCTTCCTCACTCTGCACTACCCTTTTCCTTCCTCCTTTCATTTCTCAATCAAAATCCAGAAACCCCAATGGAAATCACAAATAAGAAGCCTTCTCTCTTTCTTTTCTATTCCTCTCTTGTAATTTGCAATGACTTTTGAGCTGGGAAGGGAGCTGAAAACAGAGAAGTGAGCAATAAGAGGATGCTTTTTTTTGGGGGTGAATACTGAGTTGGACCCGAATTGACTCCGACCCGGATTCTTACAGAATCGTCTCAATGTCTTTAAAACTACTTTTCCTATTTTGGCTATCTTGTCTTTACCGCCTTAGTTTCCGCCAAATCTCTCTTCTTTATGCTTTTAACTTCTTTTGAATTTTTTTTATTTCCAAAATTTTCATTCTTCGGTTACAATATGTATAAAAGATTAAAATTATCAAATTTATTGAGCTAAATATATAAGTATTTTATTCAATTTTGTAATGAAAGAAAATATCCAATAAATTATGTTTTTATATAAAAATCATAATTTGAAAAAAAATATATATATATAAAAATATTAAAATTCGAAATTTTAAAATTATATAAAATTATCATTTAAAATATTTATATGAATCAATTAAATTAATTTTGAAATTAATTTTTTAATCTATTAATATTTTAAATACAACCACTTAAATCCATTCTATAGAAATTAATAAGCAAAAAGATGACAAATTAATGCATCCTCATTGCTAAATAATAATTTTAATATTTTTTATACTTTATTATTTACGAAATAAAATTAAACCTATGCTTTTAAAGAATCATATGGTATAGCAATGAAAGATGTGATTAGTGCAGGATCTTTTTATCTCTTATTTAAATAAATAAAAATGTTGTGCATGATAAAATTAATAATGAAATAAAATAAAAATAATAAAAATGCGTTATATGGGGAATGAAAAATGGATCACATGATATACGAAGAAAACAAGTAAAACATCGAATTATTGTCTTGAAAACAGTATTGCGAGAGATATAAATTATACTAGTTAAATAATTTTGTATTTAAATATTTTTGATTCTGTAAGATTCGTAAAATAGTAAAAAAATACTTAATTAGTGGATAACTACATAATTAAATGTAGAATTAATCCCTATTGTTGTTGTTCCAAACAACAATGAAATGATTCTGATGTCGTCTTCTCCACGTGTCTTGAATGTTCTGCAAAAACAGTAAAAGTCAGAGAGGCGCAGGGATCTGTCCCTGCACGCGCACTCCGATGCTTAAGTCAGAAGACCTGTTTAAGCAGAGTTTTAGTAAGCAAAATAGAGATTAGGCTTTTTCTGATCATACCTGGAGGTATTTATAGATATTTCTAGGTTGCTTTTGATGAGCTCATGACTCATATTTGTGTGGGCCCAAAATATTATAATTTTGGACCTTTTATTATTTGGGGCCCAGGCGCGTGACTGGGCTGGGGTAAAATTACCTCTATCAATTGCTCCCCACTCTTTCATTGGGAATTTCCCTATGTAAGAGTATAATAAGAGGATTATTTATTTTTAGAACAATGATCAGGCATTAAAACGTTTTGTCTGCGAGAGAGTCCTTAAACTGTGGGGGCAAGCGCCACGTTTCGACCATCTCTGTCGCGAATATATAAAGGTAAGGCATGGTGCGGATGGTTTAAGCAACGGTAAAAACTTATCATTTAGCGATTGTAATTACTTCTGCCGCTGTTCCGTTGCACAATAGGTAAAGAAATCATCGCTACACTTTCGCCTATAAAAACCGTAGGACCTTGTCGCACTTCCGTAAGGAAAATCTGTTGCGTAGATATAATCTGCCGCCTGAGACAGCACCTCGCAGTCTGTCGCCACATCGAATCTGCCGCCAGTCATATACTGTCGCACCACGCATACTGTTACCGCAATACAGTCTGTCGCCACTCAGTCTGTCGCCACATACTCAATTCTGTTGCCACATCAGGTCTGTCGCCATCTACAAGTCTGTCGCTAACCTTATACTTTCGCCACCTCCTCAAGTCTGTCGCCACAGCCAAGTCTGTCGCCGCATACTCAAGTCCATCGCCCCTAAGGTCTGTCGCCTTAAGGCTTGTCGCCACAGCAAAACCTGTCGCACCACCAAGTCTGTCGCTACACTAGTCTGTCGCCACAAGCTCAAGCCTGTCGCCATAAGGTCTGTCGCCTTAAGGCTTGTCTCCACCAAAGGTCTGTCGCCACATAAGTCTGTCGCCCTCAGGTCTGTCGCCGACGCAAGTCTGTCGCAACACCAAGTCTGTCGTTGGCCTGTACTCTGTCGCCATGTTTACAGTCTGTCGCCTATCTCTACTCTGTCGCCCTATCTATAGTCTGTCGCCTATCTCTATTCTGTCGCCCTATCTATAGTCTGTCGCCCACACCTTCAGTCTGTCACCGCTCTAGTCTGTCGCCTGCCCTGTTTTTCTTAGAATGGCTGGTCCCGGTGTAGGAAAACATTTGGATTTAGGACCTAGATCGACTCTAACTGAACTTGATCTTCAGGATGTTATGAGTAGATACCCACTGCCCGAGGGTTATTTCTATAGGCTTCCCACCCCGGAGGAGAGAAGTATGCACAGCGTAGCAAGTGGAGTGGTTGTCTTTAGGGTCTCTATAGAGTTAGGTTTTCGTTTTCCCCTTTCTGACTTTGGGGTTTCTTTTTTGAGAGAACAAGGGATTTCCCCTAGCCAACTACATCCCCATAGTTGGATGCAGTTAATTGGTTTTGACGTGCATTGTCGTATAAGGGGTGTCGTTCCTACTCTTCCTTTGTTCTATACTTTTTTTCGGCTCCGGGGTAGTTCAGGTTTAATACCGTATTCTCTTCAAAGAGCGTTTGAACCCGGTTTTGAGAATAGGCTATTTGACAAACTTCCCAATAAAATCCATAGATTCGAGTCGGAATGGCTTGTGGTGGAAGTTCCTGAGGGTCTTAACTTTCCTATTAGGTGGGGATCTAGGCATAGTATCCCCAAGGGCCCTCGTATTAACGTTTTAAGAAAACAACTGTCCTCAACCATTGATCAATTATTAGTTGATAGACCAATTAATCTTTACGGGTTTCTAACGTCTGAAAACTTAGCTTCTGCTGGTTGGGGCATAGGTGGCGCTAATGTGGTTAACCCTTCTATTCCTCTCCACTCAAGTCCTAGAGATAGGGGGTCCAGCCCCGAAGGTGCCCCTTTAGATGATGTGGATGATTGGGCTGGATTTGGTTCCACTTTTGTAACTCTCCCCGATGATGAGGACTTGGCGATAGATTCCCTTCAGGAGTTTCTTAATTCTCCTGAAGGTAGCATTTTTGCATTTTATATTTTGTTACTTGTCTGTATGTCATTTCTAACAATTTTCTTGATTCCTGTTTTGCAGAAATGAGCAGCATCAAACGTTCTTTGATTCGTCGAAAGGGGGCAGAGGGTTCCTCTAGTGAACCTGCTGAAAAGAGGTCTCGTTCTGCTGTGGTTGCTCCGGGAGTATCTCGAGCCCGGACTCCTCCTCTCAGGCAAATAACCCCTCCTCCTGCTTTGACTCAACAACCTGAAGGGGAATCAGGGGCCCTTTTACAAGACGAAGGGAGAACTTCTTCTCAACCTCGAAGATCTTCCGGTTCCTCTGATAGACCTCAGGAGGGAGAAAGAGCGGTGTGTAATGTGACTTTACCCATCCGAAAGAACCGAAGACGCTTGTACGTGGAAGACTCTATGTCTACTAGGCCTATCCTACCTAAGATAGGTCCTGTTGATACGAGATCTTACCAGGTGGACGGGGGTTTCAAAATGAAGGGGGCCGACTTTCGAGTTTACCCTGGGGTGTTAGACAACGACACCTTAGACACGCCCGGGGTAGCATCTCGCGTGGGCTGGGCCTCCATTCTTCCTAGGGATGAGAGTCGACTATTTCAGAATTTCCCGAAAGGAGAGGACCTAGCTGATCTGGAGGCTGTTAGGGTAATTTTCAGACTTTCCTTTATTTTTCTTTCGTTTTATTTTAGTCTGACTTTTGGTGTTCCCTTTCAGCTGGCTCAAAGAACTATAGTTAATAATGCTCAGCATCGGGCTTACCGTGAACGAACTGACAAAGAAATCCAGGATTTAAGGGATAGCAATATGGAATTAAGGAATACCAATAATCAGTTGTCTGTGTTGCCGGGAGTAGTGCGGAATCTGGAAGAGCAACTTTCGAAGTCGTTCCAGGAGTTATCTATTGCAAAGGGAGATCTCGTAGTTGAGACTGCTAGATCCAACAAGTTTAAGGACGACTTTCAACAAAAACAGATAGAGCTGGATTCTTTGCAATCACGGTTTGATTCTTTGACAGATCGCAATCAACAGCTCGAGCAATACATTGCTGAATTGGAGAGTCGAGCTACTCCTTCCCTGAATCAGGTCGAGATTGACAGCATTCGGGCCGAAGCTGTGAAGGAGTATAGGCTTTCCAAGGACTGTCTGAGGCAGAAGGAGGATTATTCAGTGCCCTATGTAAAATACGGTTTTTATCTTGCCCGTTCTTGGTTGGAAAAGCATAGGGAGGGCGAAGAATTCCCTGAGCTTCTTTATACTTCCGAAGCGATGGAGTTTGATGCCCCCGATTGGACCAGGTATGAACCACATGCCGAAACAGCTGATGAGGTTCTGAAGAAAGCTGCTTTAGATGATTTGGCAAATCTAGCTGGTCCTTGGGAGCCCGTGAGCCCAGACAACATTCCTGAATCCATTGGCGCTCTTGATGATCTTAATGGTGAAGATTTGTCAGTTCCTAGTCACCAGCCTCCAGATTGCGAGGATCCAACAGCGCCTGATCTCCCGCCACCAGATCATGTGGATTAATTTTATTTTTCTTTTTGTTATTGGACTTATTTAGGAATTTATTCGTACTTCGCTTGTAAAGACTTTCCTGATATTTTATAAAATTTATCCGTTCAAGCTTCGTCCTACTTATATTCATTTTTGTTATTATTGCTTATTTATAAATTTGACTCGTGTGTTTGTCCATCCGTGTATTACGCTCCCCAATTCTTGATAAAAAAAATATATATATATATATTTTTGGAAAGAATTATATATGTAAACGTACCTTTAGTTCTTACCGTTAATTTGGCCACAGTGACGCTATTGCGCCTCAGGCTCTTACGGCTCGTCCGATTTTATACGCCTGGTCACAGTGACGCTATTGCGCCTCAGGCTCTTACGGCTCGTCTGATTTTATACGCCTGGCCACAGTGACGCTATTGCGCCTCAGGCTCTTATGGCTCGTCTGATTTTATACGCCTGGCCACAGTGACGCTATTGCGCCTCAGGCTCTTACGGCTCGTCTGATTTTGTACGCCTGGCCACAGTGACGCTATTGCGCCTCAGGCTCTTACGGCTCGTCTGATTTTATACGCCTGGCCACAGTGACGCTATTGCGCCTCAGGCTCTTATGGCTCGTCTGATTTTATACGCCTGGCCACAGTGACGCTATTGCGCCTCAGGCTCTTACGGCTCGTCTGATTTTGTACGCCTGGCCACAGTGACGCTATTGCGCCTCAGGCTCTTACGGCTCGTCTGATTTTATACGCCTGGCCACAGTGACGCTATTGCGCCTCAGGCTCTTATGGCTCGTCTGATTTTATACGCCTGGCCACAGTGACGCTATTGCGCCTCAGGCTCTTACGGCTCGTCTGATTTTGTACGCCTGGCCACAGTGACGCTATTGCGCCTCAGGCTCTTACGGCTCGTCTGATTTTGTACGCCTGGCCACAGTGACGCTATTGCGCCTCAGGCTCTTACGGCTCGTCTGATTTTGTACGCCTGGCCACAGTGACGCTATTGCGCCTCAGGCTCTTACGGCTCGTCTGATTTTGTACGCCTGGCCACAGTGACGCTATTGCGCCTCAGGCTCTTACGGCTCGTCTGATTTCTGGCACAAGATTTATATTTACAGAAGCCAGAAATATAATTAGATGAATAATTCTGTATAATGATCAGGTGACAGTGTAAGATAATGAGGGAATACAAACATAAAGAAAGACACAATAATTAATTTAAATACAATTTTAAATGACTTGAATTCCATGTCTTTCCTATTTTCTTCCCTTGCAAAGTTTCCAGGATGCAGGTGTTGGGCCCAATCGTCCGTCTGATTCGGTATGGACCTTCCCAGTTGGCTCTAAACTTTCCGTCTTCCCTCAAAGCATTGGTGATGTGTGACTTCCTGAGCACCAAATCCCCCTCGGACATAGGCCTATCCTTTACTCGGCTGTTGTAGTAATTGGACACCCTTTGATGGTAGGATGCCAATCGGATAGCTGCAGTTTCCCTATGTTCATCGAGCAGATCCAGGTTTTCCCTTAGTCCTTGTGAGTTATTCTCCTCTCTTAAAGGCACCACTCTTGGTGACAATGCTCCAATTTCCACCGGAATCAAGGCTTCAGTGCCGTATACAAGGCTAAATGGTGTTTCTCCAGTTGATACTCGACTAGTGGTACGATATGCCCATAAGACACTAGGCAGTTCGTCTACCCATGCTCCTTTTGCTTTATCCAATCTAGTTTTCAACCCGTGCAGGATAGTTCGGTTACTGACTTCAGCTTGCCCATTAGCCTGAGGATATGATACAGAAGATATCCTTAGCTGGATGTCAAGGCGTCTGCAGAACTCACGAAAGGCCTCGCAGTCGAATTGTTTTCCATGATCTGCATTCAAAACCCGCGGAATTCCAAATCTGCAGATAATATCCTTCCACACCATTGCTTCAACTTTTTTCTCTGTGATTGTGGCTAAGGGTTCTGCCTCAATCCATTTTGTGAAGTAGTCGGTAGCCACTAGAAGGAATTTTCTTTGGCCCGTAGCTAAGGGAAAAGGCCCTAGAATGTCCAAACCCCATTGCGCAAACGGAGTTGGTTGCACCGTAGTTTGGAGCGGAGCCGTTGGGGCAGTAGTCATTGGTGCAAACCTCTGACACTTGTCACACTTGCGGGTTTTATCCGCCGCATCTTTCTTCAGCGTTGGCCAATAAAATCCCGATCGTAGTATTTTAGAAGCGAGGGCTCTAGCTCCCAAGTGTTCACCACAAATCCCTTCATGCACTTCGGCCAAGACATAGTTAGCCTGCTCCGGCCCCAAGCATTTTAACAAAGGCGATGAATACCCTCTTTTGTATAGCTCCCCATTTATCATTGTGAATTTTGCCCCTTGGATCCTTAAACGTCGGGCTTCCCCTTTATCTTGTGGGAGCGTACCTTCAGTGAGGTACTGTTTGAATAAGGTTCTCCAATCATCTCCCACTTCAATGTTGCACAAATCGATTTCTTCAATGCTAGGTCTTTCAAGTCTCTCCACCTTTATCATTCTTCCTTCAGTCTCATTAGAGGAAGCTAATTTAGACAGCGAATCCGCATGGGTATTTTCAGACCGGTTAACTTGTATCAACTGGAAATTTACAAAAGTTTGAGCCAAAGATTGGACTTTCTTTAGATAAGGAAGCAGCGTCGGCTCTCGAATCTCATATTGTCCATTAAACTGATTCACCACCAGTTGAGAGTCACTATGTGCCACTAGGTGGTGAACTTGCAATCTTTCCGCCAGTTTCATTCCAGCAATCAGAGCCTCATATTCTGCAGTATTGTTTGAGCCAGGGAATCCAAACCGCAAAGAGTATTCTATCGACTTCCCTTCCGGCGATATTAAGACTACACCTGCACCACTGCCATTTGCACTCGATGCTCCGTCAACATATAGTAGCCATGGTCGGGTCTCATTGTCAACGTTGCCACTTCGACCTGTACATTCTACTATAAAATCTGCTAATGCTTGGCCTTTGATGGCTTGTCTAGGTTGAAACATGATGTCATACTCCCCAAGCTCTACCGCCCATTTTACCAGTCTCCCGGAATGCTCAGGCTTCTGGAGGATTTGTCTCAGCGGCTGATCTGTCAAGACAGCAACAGGATGTGCCTGAAAATAAGGACGCAATTTGCGAGAGGCCATCACCAGAGCGAGTGCTAATTTTTCAGCAATTGGATAACGGGTCTCTGAGTCTAGCAGTACCTTACTTACGTAGTAAATGGGGCGATACACTATCTCATCTTTCTTCAACAACACAGCACTAACGGCGAATTCACCGACCCCCAAATACATATACAATTGTTCTCCTTCCAGAGGTCTCGTAAGTAAGGGTAATTCCCTCAAATATGCCTTTAGGTCTTCAAAGGCTTTTTGACAATCATCTGTCCACTCAAAATTCTTTCCGTCCCGCAAAGTTTTGAAAAATGGTAAGCTTCTTTCTGCGGATTTTGATAGAAAATGGTTTAAAGCCGCTATCCTGCCTGTCAGCCTCTGCGTATCTCTCACCGTGGTGGGTGGCTTCATGTCTATGATCGCTTGAACCTTTTCAGGGTTCGCCTCAATCCCCCTGTTGGTGATCATAAATCCCAAGAATTTTCCAGACTGAACTCCAAATGAGCATTTATTGGGATTTAGCTTCATGTTGAATTCCCTCAGCACGTCAAACACTTTGGCCATCTGACGCGCGTGAGATTCTCCTGCTCTACTCTTGATGATCATATCATCCACATAAGCCTCCATAGTGTTTCCCAAGAGCTCCTTGAAGACTTTGTTAACCATTCGTTGATAAGTGGCTCCTGCATTCTTCAAACCGAATGGCATTACCCGATAACAGTATGTTCCGTCATCAGTAATAAAGGAAGTCTTTTCTTCATCTTCGGGATTAAGCATGATTTGGTGATAGCCCGAGAATGCATCTAGAAAGCTAAGAAGTTCATAACCTGATGTTTCATCTACCAGCCTATCGATTCGAGGCAGAGGATACGAATCTTTGGGACAGGCTTTGTTTAAATCTGTGAAGTCCACACACATTCGCCATTTCCCGTTGGATTTTCTCACCATCACTACATTGGCTAACCATTCCGGGTAGTAGACTTCCCTAATAAACCCAGCTTCAAGAAGTTTATTAACTTCTTCTGTGATCGCCTTCTGTCTTTCTGGGGCAAAATTCCTCTTTTTCTGTTTAACGGGCCTGTGCCCAGATGACACGTTAAGCTTATGACAAATTACTTCTGGATTAATCCCGGGCATATCAGACGGAGTCCAAGCGAAAACGTCCGCGTTTCTTTTCAGGCATTCAGTTATCTCCTTTCCGGCTTCCTCATTCAATTGAGTTCCAATAAACACTTTTTTCTTCTCATCCCCTCTAATCAGCTCAATGGCTTCTGTTTTCTCCACAGGTTGGGGCTTAGGAGGGTCGTCTATACACAATGTCTCCTTTCGCTGTGTTCCTTGATTGGCGGTAGAAGCAATGTAACAAGTGCGAGCCTTCTTTTGATCTCCTCGCACTTGTCCAACTCCATTAGGAGTAGGAAACTTCATTAGCAAGTAGCAAGAAGATATAACTGCTCTCATGTCATTTAATACAGGCCTCCCTAGTATCATGTTGTAGGCTGTTGAGGTTGACCTTACGACCATGAACAAAACCTGTCGAGTTACATCTTTTGGGCTCTCTCCCAAAGTCATCGGCAATTCTATGGACCCTGCTATTTTCACCTTCTCACCAGCAAATCCGTACAATGGTGTCATAACAGGTCTTAATCTACTTTCAGACACATTCATTTTTTCAAAGCAATTCCAGTAGATTAAGTTTACCGAACTTCCATTGTCTACCAGGATTCTGCTCACAGGATGCTTTGCCACCACTGCTGATATTACCATGGAATCATCATGAGGCATGATAATATCACCCCTGTCTGCTGGAGTGAACACAATGGGTTCTTCATCTGCCTTCTCCTCTATCACAGCATTAACCTGATATGCTTGCCTCGCGTAACTTTTTCGGGAAGCCGAAGAACTTCCTGCCATTGACTCACCTCCCGCGATAACATTTATAGCTGGACCTGTGGGTTCATTATCCAGCCGATTGCCTCGAGGGATGGGTCTAGCTCCTTCGTTTCTTGGCCGATTTCTTCCATTATCATTGTTTTGTATATTACGCGGGCGATCATTCCTTCGATCTCGCGGAGGGTAACGCGGCCTTTCACTTCTCCATAGGAAGCGATTAATTTTCCCTTCTCTAGCCAACTTCTCTAACTGATCCATCAAGTCTCTGCATTTTTCCGTGGGGTGGCCGTGAGCAGCATGAAACTCACAATAGACATCGGGATTTCGCCCCACATCTCCAATCTTCTTTCTAGGGAACTCCAACAGCCCAGTTCCTTCTATAGCAGCGAGTATTGCCGTGCGGGGCTCATTTAGTCTGGTATAGTTTTCATACCTGAGTCTGAGGGCTTTGTCTGATCCGACGGGTCTCGAAGAGCTTCTTTCATGTACTTCTCTTTCCCTTTTTCTTCCTTCTCTGATCTCTCGGGACTGCATCATGTTCATTACTTCCTCCTGAGCCACGTACTTATTAGCTCTAGCAAACAAGTCAGAAAGTGTTACTGGCTGATCAAGGGAGAGGGATTCTTGCAACTTCTCAGACTTAGTCCCTTGTAGCATTGCCGCCATGGCTACTCCTACCGGTAAATCTTTCACCTCTAAGGTTGCATCTCGGAAACGATCTACATAGCTCTTCAATGATTCCTTGTTTCCTTGTTTAAGGGTGAGCAGATAGGTAGCGTCCTTCTTCCTTTGGCAATTGATCATGAAGGCTCTCAAGAATTCACTTCGCAATTGATCGAAGGATGAGATAGAGCCTTCACTTAACCCGTTAAACCATTTCAGTGCATGCCCAGACAGTGTAAGCGAAAACGCTCTGCACATGATTTCATCTTCCCATCCATGTAACAACATGAGAGACTCATAACTTTGTATGTGGTCGTACGGGTCTGCTTTGCCTGCGTAAGTAGCCATATGAGGCATCTTGAATTTCTTCGGTAAGGGTTTGTCCATAATCTCTGGACTGAAAGGAACTCTTCTTTTCTGATTGTCATCGGGGGTCACTAACTTCTTCCTTTCCAGAATTCTCTCGACAACTTCCTCGACATTTTCTGACTCTCGGGTCGAGTGTGCTCCCCTTTCTTCAGCACTTGAAGAGTCTGAGCAGTAAGTATTCTCTCTTCCTCTAGGGGATTGTACCGTACCTTTTCTTCCTGCACCTCCCATTCCACAATTTGACCTCGTACCTTCAAGATAGCCTTGGGGGTCACGACTGTTCTGTCTCTGCCGCTCTCCCGATCGGTGGTCTTCAAAATCATGCTCCGATCGTTCAGCTGGGTTATACTCTGTCCGATCTGCGACAGCGTTCATCCTTCTCAAGCCTGCGGCAGGATTCACCTCTCTCCAACCCGTGGTCGAGCGTCTCCTCAAAGTCGCGACATGGGCATGCTGTGGTTCTACGTTAGGGCTCGATGCCAGTCCCGCGGCAGAGTTTACCCTTGGACATGAGTTAGTCTGCCTCTCCCTCAGACCTGCGGCAGAGTGTACCCTCAGACTTGCGGCAGAGTTGTTCTCCAGCCCTGCGGCAGAGTGCAGCCTCAGGCCTGCGGCAGAGTCATTCCTCAGACCTGCGGCAGTGTGTGTCCTCAGACCTGCGGCAGTGTCATTCTCCAGTCCTGCGGTAGAGTGCAACCTCAGGTCTGCGGCAGTGTGTGTCCTCAGACCTGCGGCAGTGTCATTCTCCAGCCCTGCGGCAGAGTGCAGCCTCAGATCTGCGGCAGTGTGTGTCCTCAGACCTGCGACAGTGTCATTCTCCAGCCCTGCGGCAGAGTGCAGCCTCAGATCTGCGGCAGTGTGTGTCCTCAGACCTGCGGCAGTGTCGTTCTCCGTAACAAGGTACTCCCTCAGCGAAGCAGCAAAATTGTCCTCCAGTCCAGCGGCAGCATACTGCATCAGTCCAACGGCAGAATGCTGTCGCCAATCTCCTTGTCCCCGATTCACCACGGTAGAGGGTTGGCCTCTTTCGTATGTTTGCCCCAAGACACTTCCCCCTATCATCTGCTGCACTTCTGGAGGCAGGCTATACTGCGGCAGGGCATTTTTGAAGAAATCCACCATAGCTTTCAGCGCTGTGGTGGTCTGCTCGTTCTGACGCTTCAGGGCCTCAAATTCATCCACGGAAACAGTGACCACCCCGCTACCTCCACCATTCTGCTCTTGTCCTCTCTCGGGTCTGAGAGGAGGACTCACCGAGTTCTCTTCCCCCAGATTCGCTGCTGCTGTCGAACGTGTTCTCACCATGTTGATAAAAAATCTGGCTTTTTATTCTAGATTCCCACAGACGGCGCCAATTGTTGTTGTTCCAAACAACAATGAAATGATTCTGATGTCGTCTTCTCCACGTGTCTTGAATGTTCTGCAAAAACAGTAAAAGTCAGAGAGGCGCAGGGATCTGTCCCTGCACGCGCACTCCGATGCTTAAGTCAGAAGACCTGTTTAAGCAGAGTTTTAGTAAGCAAAATAGAGATTAGGCTTTTTCTGATCATACCTGGAGGTATTTATAGATATTTCTAGGTTGCTTTTGATGAGCTCATGACTCATATTTGTGTGGGCCCAAAATATTATAATTTTGGGCCTTTTATTATTTGGAGCCCAGGCACGTGACTGGGCTGGGGTAAAATTACCTCTATCACCTATAAATATGAATTTATGATTTATGAAACTAAATCTCTATTTTACTTACAAAAATTCTACTAATTTTTTTCTATCTTAAACATCAGAGTGCTTATGCATGGATTATTTCCTGCGTCCCTCTAATTATTTTTTTCCTACAAATATTTCAATAGCATGTGACACGAAAATAAAAGTAAAAACATCAACACATCATCATCATTCTGTTTGGTTTAAAATAATAAAAAAAAAAGTTCATTTAAAGTGGTTGAATTTTTCCTAAATTTTTAACTAAACTCGATAATTCATGGTTTTGCATATGATACCATTCGTACAACACTCAAAAGTCAAAACGCTAAAGTGATTTTTTAATTTTTGTTAAAATTCTAACCCATAACTTCTTATTATTTTCATATTATATTATTATTTTAAAATCATCAAATCTAACTTTAAGTCTTCGACAACTTGTAGAAATTAATGAAAATGTGGTGACAAAAATGAAAAAATGTCTTTACTTGAGTAATCTCTGGTATTTATTTTCCTTTTTGCAATCCCTAAGCTATTCTTATAATCTATTAAAAGAAATTTATAAGGCTATTATTATAATTTATTAAAAATTAACATCCCAACCTGTTTTAATCATAAAATTATTTTTTTAACTCGAAAAATTGATAATAATATAAAATTCTATTAAATTTTGGAATAAAAACAATTTATTGTAAAAATTTTCCAGCTACAATCCTCTCAAAATCAAATTTCTTTTAATCAACGTAAGCCACATAAAATTAAGATTAATACTATACCTAATATTACATGAAAACACATGATTTACACCATTTTTTTTTTATTGTCAAGTGCAAGTCACCAAAGCCAAAGTCTTTCACTTTCTTTGTTACTATTAGTTTCATCTAATTACTCATTAGTCCCCACTTTTTTCACTTAGTTCCCACTTCACCCTCACTCCATTGCCTCACACTGCACTGTACTAATCCTTTTCCTTCCTCTTTCTCATTCCTTTTCTCCTACTATAACAAACAATCAAAATGGCAGAATAAATGTGCCATGAACCAACAAACTAGCATAAAATGTATATAAACAAGCAACTGTTATTCACTCATATTATAAAGACAAGAGACAACAAAGAAAATGACATATTAGTATTACGTGATGCCTATTAACATCACTTAAATTTCTTACAATATGATCTTTAAAGGCTAAGATCAGATCAAAATCACATTGATCCTTCAACAGGTTGGGATTGGTATGTGCGTCGCCTTAGCTGAGACTGTGTGGTTGGCTGCTGTAAATAGATTCTGGTTGGATCATTAGGGTCAACGTATCTGCAAAAACAGAGCAAACTGTTTATTAGTAAGACACTTAAGAGTTTGGTCTTGCTATATTATGTTGTTGGTAACTAGGTCACTTACGCATGTCGCATCATTTCATCAACAGGAGTTTGTGCTGCTTGTAAAGGATCCATACGAGGTTGTGGTGCGGGATTTACTTGTTGATTATATTGTCTAACTGAGGAAATCAAGTTCAAGAAGAGTGGAACAAAGGTTCCACAGCCACCTTCCTTGAACAGAATCTTGAACGAATGAGTGGAGTAGAGAGCCCTGTGCTCACTTTCTGGAACTACCTAGATTTTGTAAAATCAAGAAATTCAGGAGCTACTCAAAAATTTGCCAACATTTAACAGCAGAAGGTGTTTTCCGTTTTACTTACGGGCTCCACATGACCAGAAATGTTGTTGCAATGAAATATTGGTTGGTTAAACTTTTCGTCATGCACATAAAGCTGCATAAAGAAACATAAATCAATATATATATATATATATATATATATATATATATATATATATATATATCAGAATCAATATGCAGGAAAATCTAACAAAGACACTTCATCGAAATGATTGACAACAAAGCCATAAGAGTGGTGGCAACAGCTGTAACAAATGCCAGAAAAAGGCATATATGCTCAACTTAACTCTGACTCAGGTTTCACAACTTTAAATTATCAGGGAATGAATACAAAGTATGATAAAATTGTAATATTAGAAAGCAAAAACCAAGACCAAAATTGATGCTAAAATTGCGGGTGATATTATGCAATGCGTCACAGAGTCGGAGTTAACAATTACTTTTTCAGATATTAGTAAGCACTATAACAAGAGAAAATATTTTTAGATCCCTGTCATAAGTCATTCAATATTAGAATTCAAACATAAAAACTATCAAGCAACACAAGCAAAGGAAGCTCTGGCAAGGTTGTTGTCATCAGAACATTAAATGTCAGGAGGTATGTTATACAAACAAGCAAAGCTAAGCCATATACCATGAATCATGATTGCTAACTAAACCTTTAAACCAGGAAGAAATTTAAGGGAAAAAATAAGAACAAGCTAAACAATGAAAGATGTACGCAGAGCCCAGAGACAAACCCAACAACCTTAACAAAAGGATATAAAATAGGCAAGTCTCCAGCTAACCACAAAACTAAAACGCAAACATAAAATATAAACATGAAATCAACAATCATGGGATACATGGGATTGGTTCAATTGGTCAGTTCGTTCGTCTTATGATGAGAGGCCTTGGGTTTGATCTCCAATGGCCTCTCGTCCATGCTATCAAAACCCCTAAGCAATATCTACCGCTGGTGATAAAGGGTTGAAACAGCCTATCTGCCTCCCAATTCTATGACTCAAAACAAAAAAGAAAAAAAATGAGAGGATAACATACCAGAGGCATATCAAAAGCAAAGAAATTCCCAACGGGCTGACTTGCAACAAACACCATCCGTACATTGGACAAGTAAATTGTGCCCCTTGCTTTAACACGACCTCCCTGAGATCTGAAAAACACCAAAACCATTATCAATCGAATTGAACCAGGCCTGCATCTTATTCTTAGCTAATATAAAACCCCTAAAATTGAAAAATAAAGACCAGAACAAAGAAAGGGTACCCGGGGATCTTGTCTACTTCGAACTCAACGCCATCTCTGACGAGAACGAACATCTCGTTGGTGAAAGGAACCGGCATGCCATTTGCGAATAGTTGAGGATTTAGGGCCATCTTCCTTGCTTTCCCGATAGAAGGAGGAAAAGACTTACAGCTTTCTCGACTTTTCAGCGGTTGGAGAAGTTGGTGTGTATATTTATACGCGTCGTATTTATTCATTTATTCTGACGCGTTGGGCTCCCAATTTGAGAGAATTCTATAACCTTCTCCAAGCCAAGCAGGAAGCCCCCATTGCCGTGGATATACACAATTATTTATATATACAAAATATAAAAATAATATGAATTAAGATTTTGATAAAAATTATATATTAATTAAAAAATCAAAAATTCAATTTAATTTTTAACGTGTGAATAAAAATTATAATAAAATAATTTTTATATTTTACATAATTTAATACAAAACAAATATAATCAAATAAAACGGTATCGATGCACAAATTACTAGTGTGGGTTTGGAACCCACTGTCCCAACGGTTTGACACGGCGAGATTTCTCACCATACCACAATGCTAATTCTGCTCATTTTTTTAAATTTTAATGTAATATCTTTAATGATCATTTTGTCATTTATCTCATCGTAATCGTTGCGATTGAATTTAAATATAATATCATTTGATATCAATCTCATCGTCGATGTTATGTTCAATCTTACTGTCACAATTATTTTTAATATCATAAAAATCAATTTTATCACCGATCCAAACTAACCCTACGTCTAGACGCTGAATTGATTGTTTTGTCATGTTAGTATGTAAGAGAGTTATGCCATTTTGGGCAGCTTGTTTCTGATTACATAAAGTACTTTAATTTTCTGTTCAAGAATCAAGCATAACCTTCATGAGACAATTGAGTAATGAAAAGAAAAGGTTGTTTTTTGGTGTCTGAATTTTGTATGGTACATTAAAAAAATTTTGTGAAATGCTTCATTCAAAAAAATTTTCTGTTTTCTATGAACAATCGTTTGTAGGTACACCTGAAGGGAAAGATACATTTGTACCGGTGGCTAATGAAAAAGAAATAAGTATTTCTTAAACAAGCTTTTTGATCCTCAACTATGGATGCTAATAGCTTCATCAGTAATCTGAATCCTGGATCTTAGGGGGCATATGAAAGCAAGTATTGCTGCAAATGTTTTGTTCTCTTTTTGTTCTTCAACTTCCGAAAGGCGCTTGACTCGATTTGCCGGATTCTTTCTCTGCTTACACCTATTGATTCGCCGATTTCTTGCAAAGTTTTCATCCTTCCGTCTTCCATTCCGAACCTCCATCTGATCACCTGCCTTTCTCTCGGACTCAGACTGTCCAACACCTTCTCCAGATCCTTCTTCATGAACTGCTTCAGCAGTATATCTTCTGCTGTTTCTGCTTCAGGATCTGCAATTACTTCCTGGACAAAATTTCCATGGTTCCATCAGAAAACAAACAAAATCAAGGTGCAATAATGATCACAGGTAGAAAAATGGAAAAGAAATATAGAAATTGTCAGTTTTGATATAGGACGGACCAAAGGTTTGAGATTTTGGTTGATCCCAATCTTCTGATCAAGAGATCTAGGAGTCTTGGGCGTGAGTAGAACAGCAGTGAGCCTCTTCATGGAGAGCCCTGTTGCCTCTGCAACTTCTTCATTGTCAGGTTGCCTTCCATTTTGACTGTACAACAGCTTTCGGGCCTCCTTTACCCTGTACGTTGCCTCAACCATGTGAAACTACAAAGACGAGTTGAAAAAGTTAATAGATTTGATGCGTTTACTTCAATAGTAACCACATTTATAATCAAACCATTGATACAACTTGACAGTAATTGGTAGTATCTTATGTGTCATATACTTGTCCAAATGGCAATGCATTTAGGACCAGAACACTATAGAACTTACTGGCAAGCGAATTGTCCTGGACTGATCCGAGAGAGACTTTCGTACAGCTTGCTTAATCCACCAGTGAGCATAAGTAGAGAACTTGAAACCTTTAGAAGCATCAAACTTCTCAGCACCTCTTACAAGGCCTCGGCATCCTTCCTGTTAGTGAACCAGCAAGATTCAGACACTAAAAGCATAAGCTAAAGCCACTCCTTCGCTCTTCCTTTTTTTTCCTTTTTTTACACATTTCCATTCTCACGAGAAAGTCAACTCGTTCAGCCGCATGTAGGAGATTACATACCAGAACAAGATCTTGGAGATTCATTCCTGCTCCCTGATAATTTTTTGCAATTGAAATAACAAGCCGGATGTTGCTTTTAATCATTTTGTCCATGCAAAGTATGCCATAATTTAAGCGCCTTCTCAAGGTCTTCTGATCAACTCCAGCAGCAGCAGCCCACTGCGCAAAGGTTGGCTGTCCTCCACATCGCTTTGCAAGCTCCTCCTGGAGCCTTTCCAGTTTCAGCAGGTCCTGATGTCAGTGATCCAAAGAGAAATTAGAAACTCAGAAAAAAAGAAGGTAGAAGTACACATCAAAGTTTTAGTTCATTGTGCAAGAAGCATGATCTGATAATCTTTTAATAAACCATTTGGATGAGCCAATTACAACATTCATGGCCCATGATGCCCATATAAAACAAGCACCCAGCAGAGAAGCTTTCCGTTCAGAACTCTCGGAGCATTCATGGCATCATCTTGGATTAATACTTAAGGTAAAAAATGCACCCTCAGTGACGGATTAAGTGATTATGGGGGCCTTATCTCCCTAAGTGTCTAATTTACCAGTATGCCTGTCAAATTATCATACCTGTATTCCTTCGGACAACTCAAGTTCTTCATTAGCAGTAAGAAGCCTGGAAGTACTGGTAGTCCCTCTCAAGTAACGCAATGGATCAGAGTAGTCTACATCTTGTAAAGCACCACGCCTCTTTCTGTTGGTAGAACCAGACTTCACAGAAACAACATTGGAAGCAGCTTTCCCTGCTGCTCTCGTTCTTCTGGCTTTTCGTTCTGGTTGGCGCATTGACCTCACCGCTATACTTCTGGATAATTGTTCCTCAAGAAGTTCAAGTTCTTCATTTGAGGGATCTAGTTCATCAGATTCTTTTGTCGAATGTTGCTTTGAATCATCTTCTTCCAGCTCACTTTCATCTGTGAGGGAATCTCCAACGATACCAGCTCTCTCTGCTTCAGTAAACAGAGCCCACTTGGATGTGCAAGTATCAGGTCCAGATGACACTGCAGATTTCATTTCTGTCTTTGAAGAACTGTAGTTCTTAACTATCAAGGCAGCATCCTTAGCAACCTTAACAGCTGCTCGTGCAAGAGCTACTGCCTCAGCAGCTGCAGCAGCAATTACAGCCTCATCACTTGTAAGAAGATTTTCAGTTGCTAAAGTTGCTCGAAAGCTTGCCTGTAGATATATCAAGACGGTGAAATTGTAACTGTATCACCAGGATCATAGTATGACATCATAACAAGCACCAAAATTCTGTACCAAATTTTGACTCCTTGACAAAGCAATTATTCAACCAGATACTATAATTCTAAATTTGGGTCAAAATGGCAAATGATAGGGCACAGAAAGACAAGTATTAACGAGAATGATTTTCAGAACTGACAATATTGCCAAAACTCAGTTGCCCAGAATGAAAAAACTAAACAGAGAACTTAAAAGAATGACCTATCATCCAGAGATTATGATTTGGCTCAATTTTTTTTTAAAATCACTGAGGAAACAGAATTACTGGAACAAAAAATACCCTCCAATTGGTCTAAAGCAAAATGTATGCACTTATAACCAAAAGGCAATTCCTTAAAAGTTACAGGCACATTGTCCAGAATGGTCTCATAGGCAGTAAACTATTCATAAGTTTATCTAGAGGCAATGAACTAGATGAAGAAAGAAAGCATTTCTATTTACTCTACATTTTTCACTGAAATTCTCAACTTAGCATCCTCAACCGAACAAGACTGACCTCTGAGGGCCGACCAGTTGCTCCTGTATATGTCCATGGTCTATCTGCCACAATTGAACTCGGATGAGCTTCAAAAGATGGTAATCTTAGCTTCTCTACATCAATCACTGTACTTGTCACTGTCGATGTTGATAGTGAAGTGGTAGATAAAACACATTGTGTTCGGTAACATATAGATTCTTTATGTTTTGCTGCAGGTTCAGCAAAGAAATCATGAGAATAAACAAATCATGACAAATGATACCATTACAAGCCAATAAAGCTCTAAAGCTCTACATTACATAATCATACAAATACAAATGATTATGCAGGGAAAAGCATTACGAACTACAAAATTTTATCCAGGATCCACCAGCTAAGGGGGTGGTATAGGAGGGGGCATCAGAGGAATTGCACTCAAAAAGACCAAAAATAATTTGTCAATGTATTCTTCTGTTCTTCTGAGAAAGATAGAGAGATATGAAATAAGCACCTAAGCCCACAAAGACCAATCCACTAACCTTACGAGGATCAGCAAACATGCCATGAGTGTGTTATGTAGCAGAAAAGTATTTAACCACAGCGATTAAAAAACTAGCCACAAAGGAACTAGTAAATTATATGTAATCCCTAAAGCCAAATGAAGGTAATTAATTCCTCAAATGCTGAGGAATACAGTTCAGTCTTCATCCTTACACAAGGCGTTAACAATAGAAATGTAGGTAATGCTCATCGAAAACCATTAAGAGCAAAAATGAAGTGGAATTAGCATACTTTACATCGTTATAAAAGTAACAAAGCCACATTAAACTCACACTTGTTTCAGATATCAGGTTAAAAGAAAGTTGTCTACCATATGAAAATACACAAAGCCAGCAAAAAAAACTGATAATTATGGTAGAAATAAAAGGCATTTGCGAGCAGATCAGAATGAAATTCATCCGATGAACAGGTATAGGGCCTTTATGACATTGAAATTACTAAGAAAAACAAAGCACACATATTACAATTCAGGTTGACATAAATCCAAAGGTGGAGAATGCAACTCAAAACTAGCACAAAAGGCAAAGCACACCCACTTCCCTTCCGATCAGATAAAGTCTCTACCTTTTCAATCCAGTAGAAAATATATAAAACTACCCAACTCAATTTTAATTAAAAACAAATGCATTTATGAGTAGTAACACTTTACAAAATTCAAAATCATTACAAAAAGTGAAGCAAACCCAGTTTAGTTCTGATTAAATAAAGTCTCCAACTTTCAATTTAGTTAAAAACAACATATATTTCTATATAGCAACTACCCATTTGAATCCTAATTAAAACAAATGAATCTTTGAAGTGTGGAACTTACAATGGTGAGAGTGAAGAGTTCTGAAGTGGATAGAGAAAGTGTCAGGCTGGCACTTGAACTGTGGCAACAAGCAAGACATCCTCTCCTTTCCTCTTCACTTCCCTTCCAGCATCTCGCTGATAACATAAACAAAAGAAACGTTTTCTTCTTTAACAGCCCATTATACTGTTCCTTTGAAGAAGAAACGGGTACTATTTAATTGTCTCCAGGCAGTGCCAAGTTGAAAGAAATAAGGACGGAGAAGAAGAAAGAAGAGAGTTTGATAGAAGGGCGATGGGTGTATTGTGATAAATAAGAGGATAAGGGGAAGGGATTGCCTGAGGATGAGAGGGACAACGGACGCAGAGCCTTTATTATTATTATTATTATTATTATTTTTACTACGACCTTTTCTTTTATTTTAAAGTGAAAAAAAAGTATATCAAAAGTTTTATTTACATGCATTCTCTTATAATTTAAAGACTTAAATAGAAATAAATTTTATTAAATTTAAAAAATTCAGATTTTAGGATTACAATCCAAATCTATTAAAACTTTCAAATTAACTAAAATTTTGACTCTCTTAAGTTTATTATTTAATAAAAATTATTATCTAATATACTATAAGTAAAATTTTTAAACTATACAAATGAATTTAAACTAATAATACACTTTAAAAAAATTTAAACTCTATAAATAAATTTAAATTCAAATAATTTTATCTTCGTACCTCAATTTTCTAATTATTTTTATAACCAACAAAATGTCAATTATCCAATTTTCTTTTGAATGTGATGACTCTATATATTATTTGGTTAGTGGCTTATACCGAAAACTGGTCCATACTTTGGGTTTGGGGTCTTTTAGCAATCTTACTGCTCTCTCACTGGTTTCCTCTTGACTCTTCAATTAGATTTGATAATTTTTTTACATGTGTAGTGACATAATTTTAAAAAAATATAAAAAAAATGTATAAAAATAATATGAATTAAAATTGAGTATAAATTTTATATAAATATAATAAAAATTAAGAATAAAATTTTATATTTTTGTATCAATACGAAATATTTTTATTTTATACAATACAAATATAAATTATAAATGCGAATAATCGAACGTACTCATAATGACATTCATATAATATATTTCATAAAACTAATAAAACACAAATTTTAAAAAACGGACATATATATATATATATATATATATGCGAAAAATAATTTAAAAACATGACAAGTAAAAAATAGGTAAAATTATTATAACTTTTTAGCATTTAATCACTTCCATATAAATTATTATTACTTATCAAACAATCATTTTCTAAATTTCACTCAATTAAAATGGGGCAAAGTACTGAATTTAGAGGGAAAAAAACGATTTATTTTTATTTTTTAGATATTGGTGAATTCACCCATAATTCATAATAGTTTCAATGTTTCATTCATGAAACACTCAATGAGGCAATTTAGTAATTAAAACTTAAAAATTGAGTCTTTAATCAATAAATATTATGCATGAATCTTGGAAATAATTTAACAAAACTTTGTCGTGAGCAACTAGATTGCATCAAATTTATTATGCAAAACGAAATGGTGATAGAGGTAAAAGAATGGTACATTAAACATAAATATTATTTCTTTTGGTCCAATCTGACAAAATAATACATATCATTATGCCAAGTGACTGAAATAAATTATACGTTTAATTATAAAATATATTTTTTAGCAGAACATTCTTATAAGAATGAGTCGAGTTTAAGCAAGAGATTCTTTCTTAATCTTCACTCAACTTGCATAATATTAAATATTAATATAGCATCTTATTAACATCAAATGTAGTAAAGAATGTGAGAAATTCTCATTTTCATATGATTAATAAAAGAATGGCAACTTTGCCTATATAAATAAAAGCATATAAATAAATTAGAGAGTTGACTCAATAGTGAAGGTCTTGTTGAGTATATATGTGGGGATGATCTATAGTAAGAAATCTTATATTCGAATTCTCTTGAGTCAACGTCAATCACGGATCGTGAGTAAGAATTAATCTCTTATCTAATGTAGTATACAAAAACCTCATTGTTTGCTTCGAAAAATAATAAAAGGATATAAATTTGCTTGCTACTTATATTTTATCATAAATAAGAATTCCTACAATTTTATAAAGATACAACTTAGTTAAATATATACTCAATCTTTTTGATAATATAGATATAAACCCTCAGTATTTTTATTTTACTGTAAGAGTTTATAAACTTTATTTACTGTAAATAAATTTCAATCTTTCGAAATAATATAATTAAATCTAAATATGTTAAATAACCCTAATTGCAGTTTAAACGAAGCTAACATAGATAATTTTGTGAATTCTTACATGGAATGTTATGTATGCAATATAAATCAAAATTATTGTCACTTAGACCTACTCAAGGGTTGGCTTACCAGCCCAAACTTGAAGGCTCGTTTGATATTTTGTTGAGTTTGAATAAAATATTAAATCCATTAAAATGGAATTAGACAAATAAATTAGGCCCAATCAAATTTTGAAATGGGCCTTGGTCTCTTTAAGTCCAAGCCCTACCTGTTAATATTTATATAATAAATTTTTAACTACCAAGGCTCAACCTAGTGATTATTACCTCTTGAAGAAAGATAAAATTTAAAGTTCAATTCTTCTATTCCTCGGTATACCTCTAATGAATCGCCTAAAAAAAGTATCGCAACAAAATTAAGTTCCATTCATGAAATCTTTTTAACTAATTAAATATGACAATCCATTCAAAAAAAACTTATATTAAATAATCTAATTAAAAAAATCAACCTAATAATAGAATCAAAATTATATTTATTTTTGAAAAAAATTAATTTATTTGAGCGAGCATAGAAGGATTTTTTTCCATATAATTTATTTGGACAAGTTTAGATAAAAAATCTAAATCCAAATATCAAGTCGAATCGAGTTTAAACATACATAAAATTTATCAATCTTATATCAAAATTTGATTCGATCTTACTTATAATTAAATTTAATATTATTTGATAAATTTAAAATTTAAAATTAATCTCGTTATTTTAAAAAATTAAAAATTTATGAAATAAAATACAATATTGGGCTAATATATTTTTGTCAGAAAATTAAAGGTATATTTTGAGCATTAAGATTAAAATTAATATGTTGACGTGGCAAGTTGTAAAAAAAACGACCATACCTAAATTACTTTAGCAAAATAAAAGTGTATCGACAACTCTCCGAGTCCGAATTCCGGAGTCCTGAGAGCGACCTCTACTTAAAAGACCGCCCGGAGTCCTCCATTTCTCCGTTCACCCGACAGCAAGATCAAAGGCGAAACTCTTTCTAGCGACCAAAAATGTCTTGGGTTTTAAAAGGTTTCAGGGTGCTGTTAGCTTCCCCAGCGGCGGCGGCGTCGTCGTCAGCCGCAGCAGCCAAGTTTTCTTCTGCTTCTGCGGCTCGTGCGAAATCAGCTACTTCAAAAGTGGCTAAGAAAACTCCGAAAAAGCGTACCACTTCAAAAACCAAGACCGAAAAACCCGCCGCTCCTCGAACCATGACTCGACCCTCTGGGATTCTTAAAGTTACCCCTGTTTCTCCTGCTCTGGGTGAGTTCCTAGGAGCCCAACAGGCTTCCCGTACTGAAGCTGTTAAGCAGATCTGGACCTATATCAAATCCCAAAACCTCCAGGTCCTCCCTCTATATATTTCTTTTGTTTGAACTATAGTTTTTTTTTTTATTTGGTTATGTTAAATGCATTTTTTTGGTCAATATTTTTCTTGGGTTGTCTGTCTATGCTTAGTGTTTTTTTGTTTTTATTTTATTAAAGTTGCTTTATTTTATTTATCTTGTGAATGATGAAAATATGAAAAAAATAAGTAAATAAATGTTGGCTTGAGTACATGTCTGGGGTAATGCTGCTTTTCAACTTTGGTTTTTTATGTTTTTTATTCTTTAATGGAGGTTTTTGTTCCTTGTAGCTTGGTTGAGCTCTCTGGGGTTTCTGACATCCTACTGTTTTTTTTTTTCTCTCATATATTTGTTTTTTTTCTCAGTGGTTGTTAATTGATGGAGTTGAAGCTGATTGGTGTTTATTATTCAAGAGAAGTTAAGCTTACAGTTGTTGAGGATTAGTTTTACTTTTATGAATGTTAATATGTATTGATAAGTAAATAAATGGGGGACTCTAGTAAAATATATTTGGAATGCTGTTCATTTGTTTTCATTGATGGGTTCTTATCCTTCGTGAATCTTAGTTTAATGATTTTGGAGATTCAAAGATGATTGGATTGCAAGTTTAAGAGGGGTTCTTTTTTCGGGTGTTTTTAAAGTGACATTTACAGGAGAAAACATGAAAGCTTTTTATACAAGCGAAAAAGGAAGGGTTCCGAATGGATTTCTAAAACTTTGGATTCTGTCACCTTTGTATCCCTCCATGGCTCCTTGTCTTAGGATTCCTGGTGCTCCACATGCTAAGATTTTGTTTCGTTTTACGGTGGAAACATTTGAGACTGGAAAACTCGAATGGGGACTTTTCCGTTTCTTGTGACAAAGGATATCTTTATTTACTTTCCACAGAGTTTCAAGAGGTTAGTGTGCTTTAGGTAATGAGACTGTCCTTGACAGAGCCAATAGGTGCTTTAGGTATTTGGTCTCTAAGTTTTCTAATGGCTGGTTGTATTTGGTGTTTTAGTTCTTTTTCTTGTTAGACTGTCCATGCTAGACAACATTACCCTTAGCTTCCTTATTTCTCACTGGAGCTTGCTTAATTGGAGAATCCTACTTCCGCATATTCTCCCATCCCATGCTACACATTCACCACACACAATCTAGACATTTGATTGGCATCTATTACTTGTTAGCTATTATTGGTCGAAAAGAGATCAAGAATGAAGAAAGGCTTAAGAGAATGGTTGAGATAGGTTACTCTGCAGCATTAATGGATCCTTCTAACCCCGTGCATGTGTTTCATATGTTATGAAGTTGAATAATAAAAATTTATGCACACCATATTGTTTAGTTGACGATCATGTTTCTTTTTCTGCTGGATCACGTAAGCTGTTTTTATCATTGTTGCCTTATATGCTGCTTGTCATAATGTTCAAGTTGCTGATTTTACTATTTTATTCAATAGATTTTGCTCTGACATCATAATATATCTGACTGACATTGTGTTCTTAGGAGAAATTCTGTCTAATAACGTGCACTAATATGTGGATTCTTTCGCATGCAGAATCCGGATAACAAGAAGGAGATCTTTTGTGATGAGAAGCTTAAGACCATTTTTGATGGAAAAGAAAAGATTGGTTTCCTCGAGATCTCCAAAATGTTATCTCGCCACTTTGTGAAGACTAACTGACCTCTGTTCTTGTGTTTGGGTTGCCCAACCAATATTGACTATTGAGCTAGCTCTTCTGTCATTCTGAATTGAACTCCTTTCAATGTATGTTCATGTTTTACATTTTGCTTTTAGAGCTGGACTCTCTGCCTTGGGGTGGGCTTGCAGCTGAGAAGGCTGGACTTGTGTAAAAATTTAGTAGGGACTAACTATAGAGTGAAAAAAGTATCAAAGAATTTGTTTAAGAATACCTTTTTTTATGAGAATTTTTAGTTTTTTTTTTTTAAATTATTCACTTTTAAACTGATGATTAGAAATTTGGTATTATTAAATTATGATTTTTTAATTTCTAAAATTATTATAAAATGTGATAATACATTCTTTATCTAATCAATTCATGTAATTTTGATTTTAAGTATCGATGTAATAAGAGATGTAATAAGAGATGTAATTGAGTATAAATGGTTTACTATTAGATTCGAATTTAGTTCAATTTAAAAATTTAAGATTTGAAACTCGGTTTAAAATTTGATTAAATTTGATTTTTGAAACTTGAGTTTGACTTGATAAAATATTCGAATCTTTTGAGTTTGACTTGATAGGTTTAAATTTGATTTATCAATCTTTCATAATATATTATGAAAATAAAATAATAAATTAATAATAAAATATTATAAATTATATATTAAAAAATTCGACGAGTCAAGGAACTTGAATTTAACTTACTTTATTACGAAACTAGTTAGAGTTTGAATTCAATTTTAAAATAAATAAGTCAAATTTAAATAATTATCTAGTCGAGTTTAGATAATTTACGAATAGTTTAATTTGTTTATATCACTAAATGTAATCATGGTTTAAAAGATTATATTTTTACATTGAAGAATTAAAAGTTTTGCAGATTTAGAATTAGAATTTCAATCTTCGCATTCTTTTCCTGCGAACCTTAACAATAACAGTGAGCACTCCATGCAAGGTTAACTCCAACTTCTTGTAGAAACCGGTATTATTAACTGACTCCTAGCGAAAATAAAAAAGAATAGTGTAATGACGAAGATAGAAACATTTTCAAGTAAAAAAAAAAAAGCAAACAAATGCATGGAGATGAGGGGAATTAGAAGATGCTTAACTGGAAGGATGACGGCGGGCGGTAGGAAGGTGCAGGCAGATTTTATACGATCTTGAACTCAATATAGAAATGCTACCGAAAAATATAAAAATAATATGAAATATAATAAAAATTAAAAAATAAATTTTATATTTAACGTATGAATATAAATTTTAATATAAAAATTTTATATTTTATATATCATAAATATAAAATTCATATACAAATGACTAGATTTAGATGCACAGAAGGATAAAACTCTAAGCCCTAAAAATATAAAGCTACACCCGACCCAACGCACTTCGGAAGGCGACCCGACCGTTGAACACCATTCGGGTAGCTCATAATTAGATTGTTTCTGGCTGGGCTGGGCAAGTTTCTGATAGATTTGCTAGTCTTTGAATTAGATGGACCCAGGAAAGCATTATCAGAAGAAGGAATGAGTCTGTAGTCTGTAAAAATAAGAAAAAAAAAAAAATGGCTTTCTCCTTTTGCTTACACAATTCAGTCCCAAGGGCTGCAAAACAAGCTCTTTCCTCACTAACATTACTCCACAGTTTCCCTTATTCTCGTCGACACAACTTTTGTATTACCAGAACTTTTGCTTCTGCTTCTGTTTCTGTTTCTATTGCTGCTAATAAGGAGCTCAGGAGTCCTGACCTGGTGGCTCTCGAGTATACTGACCTTAACCTCACTGACAAAACTTCTCAGGTACCTTTTTTTTTTTTTTTTTTCTCTCCATTATCAAGTTTTATCTTTTCATAATTATGATGGGTCATCGAGATTTCTCTTTTTATGATAATGGTTTCTTAAATTTTTCACTTTTTATCATAATGTTGTTTTCTTCCCTCCTTTATTTGACTACAGGAGTTGGGTCATGTAAGAATCAGGCAACATGTGAATCCTCTCAGTTCATCTTTCTCTGTGAGTAATTTCTGGTAGCTAAAGAAGATATTTTTCATGTCTAATTGATACAGTAATGGTTTTGTCTTATTGGATTCTGTTGTTAATGCTTCTTTTCTTGGTATGAGCGGTTTACTGTTGAATGTAGTCTCAAATCATTATCTTCTGGCTAGGTGCCAGCGCCTGTACCTAATTGGAGTGAAGTGTTCCGGGATCCTACATTGCCACTTATGGTGGATATTGGAAGTGGTAATCTCTCTGTTATATCTGCTACTGCTATTCATGAATAATTATTTCAGATCTCAGAGAGATTAGATGATTGATACATAATGAAAACATTTAGCTACTGCACTTTATTTGCAAATTTACCTTTTCAATCATGAAAGCTACTACATTCCTTTTCAGAGTAGTCGTAGGGGATAAGAACTGTTTTAACCATGTAGAGTTTGGGAGAGGAGCTGGCTTTTTCCTATTAGCTTCTTACTGATTTTTAAATCCTTTAGAATCAGAACCAATCACTATGATTCTGGGAACCTTGTATAATAAATGGGCTTTTGCATTTTCTCCTCTCATATTTGAACTCAGATGTTGATTGATGATAGCATTGAAAAAACTTTAGGAATTTATAATTTGTATACGGCTATCATTATTCATTAATGTATACCGTTATGATATTGAGCAAGTAGGTTAATGTTGGGGACTGGAGGCCAAGTTATGTAGAGGAATGGAGCCAGGCTCCTTTAGCTATTTATTGTCTTCTGACTGGCCTTCTTTTGAGCTTAATATGCATGACAATAAATTGATGACTTTCATTTACTCTGTTGTTTATTTGATTAGCTTTACAACATATGTCCTAAAACCTAGTTCATTTATCATTCAGTACGTCTTTCAAACTTGGTTTCACAACCTAGATTATTAACATTTTCATCATAGGTCTTTCAAACTTGGTTTCACAACTTAGATTATTAACATTGTCATCATAGGTATCTTTCTTTTTGTTATTTTTGCGGTCACCCGTATTGTGATTATTACTGCCACTTGAGTAACTATGGATGAATATTGAGAAATCTAACAATGATAAAAACAAAGTTCTCAGGAAGTGGCAGATTTCTCATGTGGCTTGCGAAACAAAATCCTGATTCACAAAATTATTTGGGGCTGGAAATACGAGCCAAAGTATGAGACAAAACTCCTTGGATTACTGCTAGTTCACTCAAGAATTCTTCTGATTGAGTAAATTTACATTTACTTGGTCTTCTTTCATTCTTTTGAATAACAAGGTATATGGGTGGTTCATTTGATGTAATACTTTTTACTCATCATGCAGCTGGTCAAGCGTGCTGAGTTTTGGGTAAAGGAGCTGGCTCTTAGTAACATGTAAGGCTTTGACACTCACTTTACATTGAACAGTATTGTTGGGGATTTTATCATGTATACTTTATTGCAGACATTTCATATTTGCAAATGCCACAATTTCATTCAAACAGTTAGTATCTACTTATCCTGGACCATTGATGCTAGTTTCTATATTGGTGAGTGCGCTTCTGCCACTAAATTATTCAATGTACTTATAATAGTAGGTTAATTAACAATGCTTGTGCACTTTATGCAGTGTCCAGACCCTCATTTCAAGAAAAGGCATCTTAAAAGAAGGGTTGTACAAAAGCCTTTAGTAGATGCCATCATCACTAGTGTAATGCCTGGAGGAAAGGTATGCCCTTCCATTCACATTGAATGATAGTTGTTTGGTGTTTTGTATACCATGTGAATACCATAACCTATTGAATACCATGTGAATACCATAAATTCCTGTAACTTTCTTGTATTATCTGATGCGGGATCTTATGAAGCTGATCTTAGTGTTTTGCAGTCCTGTTACGGTTTGTTGCTTATGGTAATCTTTCTTTCTTTATATATTAAAGTAAATATCATGAGCAGTAAGGCTTGATAGATATTGTATTTTGTGATTCCCAGTTTATAATTAGATGACACAATTATTTGCAGCAGACTCTTACAGTCTTCTGGAAATTTCTTTCTGTACTTCTACCCGTGCTTTAGTTTCTTGTTTGCATGTTGCATTCGGCAATAGAACAAAAAACGGCCTTCATGCAATTTATTTGTACTAAGCTACCTTGAAGTTTGTTTGTAGCTTGGTGGGAGTCACATCCGGTGGCAAAACCAAATGAGGCTTAAATAATCTATGTGTATTCAAGCTCTAAATGCTTTAATAGAAGATTCATCATTGTCCTTGGACAGGTTTTTATACAATCTGATGTGCTTGAAGTTGCCATTGACATGAGAAAGCAGTTCGATTCGGAATCTGGTGCACTTCAACACATTGACACACTTGATTCAGGTGTGTTATGTGATGATGAGGGATGGTTAATAAACAATCCAATGGGTATCAGGACTGAAAGAGAAATCCATGCAGAATTCGAAGGTGCTAAAATTTACAGGAGGTTGTACCAGAAAAGAGTACTTGTAAATTAGAAGAAAGGTGAGTGGCAGGAGTTGAGATCCCAAATTGAGGCTATGGCTTTCTCATCTTGAACATTTAGAAACTGATGCAACTTAAAATGTAGAAATAAGAATGATCAATTTGCATGTATGTAGGAAGTTTCATACCGGCAAAGAAGACTGCCGCAGGAGAATATATCACTGGGTTAGACCTTCTTCCATTTTGTTAAGTTGAAACTTCAAAGCTTCTTTTAACGAATTGAAAGTCTAAAACCTCTTATTTATAAATAGAAAACAGCCATTGCTTGTAATCCTTGGTGCAAGATGATGCTAAAAAATCAGATCCGATAATTTTAGGTATGATATAGTGACACGACACAAGAATAACACAAAAAATACAGAAATGATATGAGTTAGATGCGATATAAATCGTGATACGATAATTTTCGTGTTTTATATAATTTAACATGAAATAAAATCATATAATTATACGAATTGTCATCTTTACAAAATTCTAATGCATATATAAATGTACAAATTGATGGCTTAGACACTTTCTAAATTAAACAAATCTTTCTGGGTTTCAACCTTAAGTTGCTTAAATTGACTTGGTAAAAGAACTTCTGTCCAGGATAATAACCAGTTGAAGATCCTCTCTTGATAATAACTTCATTTGACACCATTGCTTTCAAAGGGTGTCCATTAAACCAATTGTAAATCATCCAAACCATGATTAAAACATGTGCTCCACAAATCAAACCATGCATAGGCCAACACCCAGTCCTCTTTCTATCACACTTTTGCATATTCATCTGTTTGTAGAACAAAGCGCATAGCATAAAGCATTAATATAATGAAAAATTCTTTCAAATATTCCTTATGTGTTCCTACATATTCTAAAGTTCTTTCATTTGGCAGACCAACGAGCAGCAAGAAGCCACCTGGCGCTGCCCATAACGACAAACTTCATTGTTTTTTATTTCGTATATTAGATTTAGGAATTTCGAATCTTTCAATCTTTGGGGCTTTATTTACATTATTAATGCCTTATTGAAAGAAATTCAAGAACGCACTATAGACTACTATCATATATGATATAATGAAAAAAAGAGTTTATATTAGTATAAATCTTATATATTGTCATTAAATTATATTATTATATTTTATTAATTTATTTATTTTTATAAATATTTTAATAAAGTGACATTATAATTTAATGACGGTATATAAAATAATAGATAATAATTTATTTTCTTTTAAGATATTGTGACTTAAAAAGCAATAATGTATATTATTTTAATCCTCGGTTTAAACACTGAATCATGCAATTGCATTACAACTTCAGCTAAAAAGCAAGAAAACGATTACAATATTATTGAACATAAAACGCATGTATACTTTAAACAAAATTTGTCACGTCGGTCAAATAAAATTAATAATTAAAGAAAAACATTAGGTAAGAAAATTAATATCTTATTTTTTCACTTTGAATTTATTTCATTTGCTTTTAAGAAAAAAATAAAAAAAAGTTAGATTTGAAAATTTAAAACATTATTTTATAACACAATATAAAAACAATACAAAAAAAATATAAAAATTAGATAAATTAAGATTTTAAAAATTATTAATAATTTTTTAAAAAATTAAAATAATTGATGGTGGTCGTGTCACCAGATCCACGTGTACAACTATTCGCCTGCCACGTGTCGAACCAAGAACAGGCCACGTGGCAGATTGGCGACAGAACCGCCATGCGACACCGTTCCTAGAGGTGCGACAGAGTATTTGATGCGAGAGTAGTCTGCCGCCTCACAGTCTGCCGCACTGCATGAGCGGCAGACCACCATCGCCCATGCACATCACAGGACTCCGCATTGCCCCCAACACAGGTCTCCCGCATGCCTGCGGTAGAGGTCTCCCGCACCTCACGCGGTAGAGGTCTCCCGCACCTCACGCGGTAGAGGACTCCCGCATAGACTGCGGTCGAAGTCTCCCGCACAGCATGCGGCATAGTCTCCCGCACGAATCGCGGTAGAAGTCTCCCGCACCAGCAGCGGTAGAGGTTCCATGCATACTCTGCCATCAGACTACTCCTCCGCAAGTTGCATGGCCCGAGGCGCGACAGAGTGCTCTATAACTCTGTCGCGGCCCAGACACGCGCCTGGGTCTCAGCCCGAACCGATTCAGAAGCCTATAAATATGAGGTGAGTCCTCTGAGATAGAGGATCGAAGAATCAATCCAAAATCCAAGAAAAACAGGGAGAATACTTAAACACTCTGATTTAAGCCATAAACTCCTCTTTTCTTACATACACCAACTCCCGATCATTGACTTGATCGTCGGAGTGCGCGTGCAGGGAATAATCCCTGCCCCCTCTGATTCCTGTTGTTTTTGCAGGATATACGAAGAACACGTGGAGCAAACTGTGACGATTGACTTAACCGTCAACAGTACAATCCGATCACGTGGAAGGCAAAGCACTGTTGCTGTCAGGTGGGCAACATCAATTGGCGCCGTCTGTGGGAATCTGGATAAAAAGTCAGGTTCTCTATCAAAATGGGGAGGACGCGTTCGGTAGCAGAGTTGACAGGAGGGCGGAATTCTGTAAGTCCCCCTGCCAGATCGGAACGAAGGAAGAGACACAGTGAAAGGGCTCAAGCAGAACCCTTAGTCTCCCTGGAAGAATTCGACGCCCTGAAGCGTCAGAATGAGGAGACGACGACAGCGTTGAGAGCTGTGGTGAACTTCTTCAGAGACGCTCTCCCCCAATTCAGCTTACCCCATGAAGTGCAGCAGCTAGTGGGGGAAAGCACACCGAGGCAGACCTACGAGAGAGGTCAGCCCTCCAGCCTGGTAAACATTGGACAAGAGGCAGGAACGCCACACAACGCTACTGCCGATCCAGCGAAACAGAGCACACCCTTAGCTCCCAGGCGACAGAGTCCACCCTCAGCTCCCAGGCGGCAGAGTTCGCCGATTGTGTGGCAGAGTTCCCCCGCAACTCAACGACGACAGAACTCTCCCACGGACAACATGCGGCAGAGGTATCCTACATCGCATGCGAGACGATGCACTCCCACTGCTTATAGGCGGCAGAGTTCTCCTCTGCCCAATGTGCAGCAGACTTCTCCTATCGCCGCTCAGTGGCAGAGTTCTCCCGCAGTCCATAGGCGGCAGAGTTCACCTCTGCCCAATGTGCGGCAGACTTCCCCTCTGGCTGTTAGGCGACAGAGCTCTCCCGCAGTCCATAGGCGGCAGAGTTCACCTCTGCCCAATGTGCGGCAGACTTCCCCTCTGGCTGTTAGGCGACAGAGCTCTCCCGCAGTCCATAGGCGGCAGAGTTCACCTCTGCCCAATGTGCGGCAGACTTCCCCTCTGGCTGTTAGGCGACAGAGCTCTCCCGCAGTCCATAGGCTCGCTCTCCCGCAGTCCATAGGCGGCAGAGTTCACCTCTGCCCAATGTGCGGCAGACTTCCCCTCTGGCTGCTAGGCGACAGAGTTCTCCCGCAGCCCATAGGCGGCAGAGTTTCCATACCTGCCGCAGCTCATCCCCTTTGGAGTTGGAACATGACCTAAGGGCACATAGAGCTGGGGAGCAACGGAGACAAAGAGATTTTAACCCACAAGAAGGTCCCGAGATATCAAGTCCCGTAGTCAGAGGTACTGGAAGAGGTATTTACCAATCGGACTCTTCTAGACCGGAAGGGACAGGACCTTACTCAGCTCGAGGGTCGGAGGACGTGGAGAAGGTCGTCCAAAGGATCCTCGAGAAGAAAAGGCTAGTGTCTCCGGATGACGGACAAAGGAGGAGGATCCCATTCAGTCTGGAGATCATGAACAAACCCTTACCGAAGAAGTTTAAAATGCCTTCTATGGCTACTTATGCCAGCAAAGCGGATCCCTACGACCATATTCAGAGTTATGAATCCCTCATGCTGCTTCATGGATGGGAGGACGAAATCATGTGCAGAGCTTTTTCTCTCACATTGTCCGGGCACGCTCTGAAATGGTTTAACGGGCTGAGCAAAGGTTCAATCTCCTCTTTCGACGAGTTGAGGAATGAGTTCCTCAAAGTGTTCATGATTCACAGCCAGAGGAAGAAAGACGCTACCTACCTACTCACGCTTAAACAAGGAAATAGAGAATCCTTGAAGAGCTATGTAGATCGCTTCCGAGATGCAACCTTGGAGGTGGAAGATCTACCAGTAGGGGTAGCCTTGGCTGCGATGCTGCAAGGGACAAGCTCAGAGAAGCTACAAGAATCTCTCTCTCTTGATCAACCTCTGACGATCTCCGATCTTTTTGCTAGGGCTGATAAATACGTGGCCCAAGAAGAGGTCATGAGAATGATACAGCCCAGGGAGGCTAAAGAAGGAAAGAAAAGAGAGAGGGATGCGCCTGAGAGAAGCTCCCAAAGACCCGTGAGAGTAGACAAAGCCCCCAGGCTCAGGTATGAAGGCTATACCAGACTGAACGAGCCTCGTACTGCAATACTGGCAGCAATTGAGGGGGCGGGACTACTGGAATTCCCCAAGAAGAAGATGGGAGATGTAGGCCAAAATCCTGAAGCCTACTGTGAATTCCATGGTGCTCACGGACACTCAACAGAGAGGTGTAAAGACTTGATGGACCAGTTAGAAAGACTGGCCAGAGAGGGCAAGATTAACCGCTTCCTATGGAGAAGCGAGAGACCCCGTTATCCTCCGCGTGACCAAAAGAAATGACCGTCCGCGGACCGGGGCAAATAATAACAATAGACGGGATAGGCCAAGAAACGAAGCAGTTAGGCCTGTAATTCCCGGTGCTAATCCGCCAAACAACGAGCCATAAGAGCCTGAGACGCTATGCGTCACTGTGGTCAGGCGTAGTTCAACCGAGCCGTAAGAGCCTGAGACGCAAGGCGTCACTGTGGCCAGGCATAAAATATACGATTAACAGCAAAGGCCTGAGGCGCTATGCGTCACTGTGACCAGGCGATAAAAATATCAAGGCTATAAAAACTAAAGACGCATACACGTCACAGTGCTATAAAAACTAAAGACGCATACACGTCACAGTAATCAAGCCTTAACAACTATACGCTCACACAAATACATTCAAAGACGCAAAAGAAAACCGTGAGGGCTGCCCTTGGTTCGGGCCCTGCGAACGCAGGCTGCCAACGGGCCAGACCCAAAGCGCCCTTGGTTCGGGCCCTGCGAACGCAGGCTGCCAACGGGCCAGACCCAAAGCGCCCTTGGTTCGGGCCCTGCGAACGCAGGTTGCCAACGGGCCAGACCCAAAGCGGACAATTCGGTTGCGTGGCCACTGGCTGAGCTAAGACCACAGCATACACGAATACATTCGAACATGCAATTAACCAAGCCGTAAGAGCCTGAGACGCTCTGCGTCACTGTGGCAAGGCGTACAATTAACCAAGCCGTAAGAGCCTGAGGCGCTATGCGTCACTGTGGCCAGGCATAAAAGATCTAATTAACCGAATCCTCTTTCGCGGGAAAAATTCCCGCCAAAGAGTGGGGAGCAATTGATGGTGGTCGTGTCACCAGATCCACGTGTACAACTATCCGCCTGCCACGTGTCGAACCAAGAACAGGCCACGTGGCAGATTGGCGACAGAACCGCCATGCGACACCGTTCCTAGAGGTGCGACAGAGTATCTGATGCGAGAGTAGTCTGCCGCCTCACAGTCTGCCGCACTGCATGAGCGGCAGACCACCATCGCCCATGCACATCACAGGACTCCGCATTGCCCCCGACACAGGTCTCCCGCATGCTTGCGGTAGAGGTCTCCCGCACCTCACGCGGTAGAGGACTCCCGCATAGACTGCGGTCGAAGTCTCCCGCACAGCATGCGGCATAGTCTCCCGCACGAATCGCGGTAGAAGTCTCCCGCACCAGCAGTGGTAGAGGTTCCATGCATACTCTGCCATCAGACTACTCCCCCGCAAGTTGCATGGCCCGAGGCGCGACAGAGTGCTCTATAACTCTGTCGCGGCCCAGACACGTGCCTAGGTCTCAGCCCGAACCGACTCAGAAGCCTATAAATATGAGGTGAGTCCTCTGAGATAGAGGATCGAAGAATCAATCCAAAATCCAATAAAAACAGGGAGAATACTTAAACACTTTGATTTAAGCCATAAACTCCCTTTTTCTTACATACACCAACTCCCGATCACTGACTTGATCGTCGGAGTGCGCATGCAGGGAATAATCCCTGCCCCCTCTGATTCCTGTTGTTTTTGCAGGATATACGAATAACACGTGGAGCAAACTGTGACGATTGACTTAACCGTCAACAGTACAATCCGATCACGTGGAAGGCAAAGCACTGTTGCTGTCAGGTGGGCAACATCAATAATAATTTGTACTCGACATATAAACCAAAAATTTAACATTATAATATTTTGTGATTCAATACCAATACAAACGCGAAGACAAGCAAAAAAAATAAAATATATATATATTAATAATACCTTATCTAAAAAATTTATATTTTAATTTAAAAATTATACAATAATAAAATTTTTTACTAAATTCCTAAATAATTTCAATTTATAATAAAAAACTTTATATTTAAATTCTCATTAAATTAATTTTTTTATCAATTTATATAATGACGTAAAAATAAAAAATAAAAAAAATTCCTTAGTGATCACGGAAAAAGAAAAGATACGGAAAATGCGCTAGTATTAAGCATCACCTAAAAAGCAACCGCGTTGATGAAACGCGAACCAATTAAAGCCAAAGATTCGTCACCAACAATTTATATTTTTTTTTTCTATTTTCCTATAAATATTTGTTCCAAGATCTAAGAACCATTCGTCAAAAAAAAATCTCTAAAATTCATCTCCATAAATTCTTGTTTCGCAAAGCGAAAGGCAAAGAATTTCGTTTTGGTAATTCGGTTCCGGAGAATCTCCTACAACCAGGTAAAAACCCGAATCCCATCTGTCTCTTTTACCTCTTTTCCTTCGTTTTCAAGAATCTATTCTTTGCTTTGCTCTTCTCTATCTGTCAATTCATGTAATCTTTTCCCCTCCTTTTTGTTTTTGGGGTGTTTTTAGTTTTGGGTTTAATGGTAATTTTTGTTTTCTTGTACTATCTATGGTTTTTTTTTATGAGACGTTCTTGTCATAGCAATTCAGCTTTTTTTTTTCCAGATATTATCATTAGAAGAATGGTGCATGTGTTGTTTAATCTTCTGGGTTTTATTTGTTTGTTTGTATATGTGTATATGTTTAATCATGTGTGCACAGTTACAGATACAGGCATGTATATCTACCATGTTACCCTTTTTTCAAAGGACTATGTAGGTGTGTTTTTATGTATGAATATAGACATGCATGTATGTATGTGTCTGCAAATATGCATAAAAATACACATGCATGTATCTGCAAAAGGACGGCAAATTATACATGATAACAAACATACATATCCATGCATGTGTGTGAACGCGCATGCTCGTGCCCCTTTAGATCCAATTCATTGACCGTGTCAGATATAAAATTAAGAGAAGAATATAGGTAGGTGTATGCGTTTGAATCTTTCATGAATAAATAGCATCCATATTGATGGCAATACATTGTAAAGACAATGTAAAGAAATCATAGCTAGTCTAACCTAAAGGGTTGGTTATGTGGTATAAGATTCTATTGAGTTCTTGAGCGAGGACGATATATAGCGAGAGATCCCATTTTTGAATTTTTATCATGTCAGATTTTCTTAGACCAACACTTCACGCAGCGTTAGCGGGAATTAATCTCATACCCAAGAACATTTCATGGTTTACGCAAAAAAAAAAAAAAATCATAGCTAGTATGTAAACTCTCTTTTGATGTACTCGCAATATGATTGTTTTATTTTGTAAATTTCTTGTTATTATTGATAAAGCATCAACATTCTTTTTTTCGATTGCATTATGTGTTAATGCTACCTTCCAATACCTTAAAAGATGCATTTTGAAGCTGGTATCCTTTATTCACGGTGTTCGAAAATGTCGTAATGTCAAATATTACTGTTAGTATGTAGTATGGTTCTTTGAATCTGATTCCAAGATCTTTTCTGATGCCTTCATTTTTTTCTGTTTAGAATTTAATCAAATTAATAATGTTAATTAATATTTAGAGAGTAGAGCTATTTGATCATTAATTCATTAGTAATAGAAGGGAAGGCTTGTCTCTGTTTGATAAATGGGACTTCAGAATACGTTGTAGATATGGAACTTGAATGTTGTTGAAACCTCTTTATCTTTTCCTGTATTCTGCATTGCATAAATGGAAGAATGAGAGACAAGAAAGAGAATACTGAAATGTTAAGCATATCATATTTATAAGTCTTAAGAATTAGGCATGATCCATCAAAAAGAAAAAAGAATTAGGTATGAACCTTTTTCTTCTCTCACAATCGTTTTTAGTTAGTTTTTTTTTTTTTTTTCAATATTTTCCTTTAGTGTGTGTTTCAGTTGATAACGTGTTGTTTTTCAACTCATAACAGACTAGTTAATCAAACTCAATAATTTCAAGTTGAAGAAAATGGGAGGCGGTAAGGACAGGCACGAAGGCGAGTCAAGTGACAAAGGGCTGTTTTCTCATCTTGCTGGCTATGCTGCAGGACATTATCCTCCACCTGGATCCTACCCTCCGCAAGGATATCCTCCTCACGGATATCCCCCACAAGGCTACCCACCAGCTGGATATCCTCCAGCAGGGGGATACCCGCCTCCTGGCGGATACCCACCTGCTGGATATCCTCCTCCAGGAGGTTACCCTCCAGCAGCTTATCCACCTCCTGGCGGATATCCTCCAGCTGGATATCCTGGTATGCTCCATGACTTTATTTTTTCCAATGCCTGTTTCTTTTTGTTGACATTAGATTCAAGTTGTTAATCCTACCTGGAGCAGGCCTCATGGTCTTTGTTCTTTGCATACTTAAGAGAGCAATGAACAAAAACATAAAATTGGATTACTGATTATTCTTTTCTTACTTCAACGAGCAATGAGCAATAACGTAAAATTGGATTACTAGTTTATTGTTGATTGTCATTTTATTGTCTTCTTCTTCTTTTTTTTTTTTTTAATTTTTAAATAAAGGTTTTTCACTTTGTCTTTTGCTTCAAAGCAAAGGAAGTTGCATAGATTTTTCTTTCAAGAGCTGCATTCATTTTCTTTAACCCTCAAAACTTAAAAAAGGATCTGGAGTGATGTTCGCTCACTTATACATAGTATTTCATTTCATCTTATATCATTATTTGACGGGAATAATAAAATATACAGGACATGGACACGGACACGGTTCACACGGACATGGTATGGGAGCATTAATAGCTGGAGGTGCTGCTGCTGCGGCTGCTGCTTATGGGGCTCACCATTTGTCACATGGAGCTCATCATCTTTCACATGGGGGTTTCTATGGCCATGGTCATGGAAAATTCAAACATGGGAAATTTAAGCATGGAAAGTTTGGGAAGCATGGCATGTTTGGAAAACATAAGGGCAAGTTCTTCGGATTCAGGAAGTGGAAGTGATTCCTGTCTGTGTCCCATTTGTCTCTTATCATACGAGCATGTCCTTTTAACAGTTACTGACTCGGTCTTTTCATGACTTCCCCTCAATAAATATGCATTTGTCTCTATTGTTATTTTTGGCTGGCATGTTAATACCATCAAAGCCGTATATTTGTGCTGTTGTATATATATTCGAATGAGTTGGCTTGAATGGAAAGGTTGTTGTAATGTTGCATGTGATCCCTTTAATCCTTTGTATTTAGCCAGGCCATTTGCCTATTTGGATGATGAAAATAGCTTTACCTCGAGCAAGTGGAAGCTTGGTTCACTTTTAAGTTTTATATTCGAGTCTTGAAGATAGAGCAGATAACATTAAAAAAAGTCATCTCAAACTTTCAAATGAGGTTTGAATGATTGAACTTTGATTTTAATTGGTGGCTCAAGGTGATTATTGAATATAGGGAGTTTGACATTAAAAAATTAGTATAAAAACAAAGTAAATCTATCTTTCATAGATTTATTTTTTGATAATTTTTTTGATAATTTACTAATATAATTTGTATTCTTATTTTATAATATATATAATTTATTTGTATCGTGTAAAATTAAATTTATAAAATTCAAAAATTTAAAATTGATGTTAACTCGTCATGAAATTTATCAATAGTTTAATTGTTGTATTTCTTAGTTGAATGGTTACAAATGTTTTAGTAATATCCGAAAGAATATTAAATGTTACTGAATATGGTACTAAGAAAATGTATGTTATAAGTTAAGATATTAATTAAAAAAGATCTTCTACTATTTTTGATTTTTATTTCAAAATTTTGGTTCAAAATCAAATTTAAAGATATCACTAAAGTGGTCCACATTTTCTAAGTTCTTTTTTCTTCTTGAGATAGTATTGACAAGTCATTTTATTTATATTTAGCAAAAAAACAGAACAATAATTTATTATTATTTGTTGAAGGGATTTTTTTGGGCAATATAAAGACTCGTGGTATGAAAAAAATAATACAATCGATGAAATATCAATTTCAATTCTATTGAAATTTCACATAACAGAAAATGAGAATATAATCTATTCACTCAATCTTTAATATCAGTTGACATCAAACATTAATTGAGTTTTATAAATTTAAAATTCAAATTTCGCCAGCTGTATTTGTATTTTTTAAATTAAAAATCTCTATAGTAAAATATATTCGAAGTCGATTGAAAGATAAGTGATTAAATAAACAAAACACAGATATTGTGATTTTCAATTTAAAATTGCCAACACAATTTGAAGAATTTTGGTTTATTGTATTTAATATGAAGTAATTTATATATATATATATATATACACACAAATTTTTGTCACCTTATCCACTTTGAATATGATTTTACTAAATTAATTTCTTGGGCAAGGCAATGGCAAGCGAACAAGGCTGTCTCAAGAGGGAGTGGCGGAAATCACATGGGTGACGCATACACAGAAGAAGTATTGTTGGTTTCTTGTCCATTATTTCAACATGCTTAGCTTTGCTTCACACAGAGACATATAAATGGTTTATATCATAGAAATTCGAATTTAACTAAAAATAATATTTTATTTTATTTAAAAAAATTTAATTTTTAATTTTTATTCCACAAAATTTAATGTGTGAATTTTTATGGGTTGGTTAATGTATACTTATTTGTATTTATTTGGATGAACTATATGATAAATACATGAAAAAAAATATTATTTTAGTAATCATGATAATTGAACTTTATTCATTTATTTTCATATTTAATTCATGTAATTAAAATAAAATATGCATCACAAATTTGAAGATTTTTTTAAAAAATTTAAAGATTTATTTACATATTATTTAATTTATTTGTTTTTTTTTGTGTATGAAAAATGCATATTAATTATTGAATCAAATATTCAAACGTGTATTATGATTAATTTTTTTAAATGAATTTAAGATTTGAAATGTAATTTTTTTCTATTATATTAAATTTTATGTAAACAAAAATAGTATTTTGATCTGATTGTTCATAAACTTTTCCTGTTCAAAAAGTGGATAATAAATTCACAAATGTAAACAGGGGTTTGTACAAAAGATGCAAACATAATTACAAAATTACAAAAGTACTAAGTAATGTTCCCTAAAGAAGGAGGAACGAAAGTCACCCATATGATTTAGACATGAAGTCATTGCTGAGTTCAGTTTATATGAATTCAAAAGCTTAATGAGCATCTTATATATTAAGCTGCAACAGCTCTTTTGGTTAAAAGGTCAGTAAAAATAATAATAATAATAATAACAAAATGGGATTTCCAGCTGGTTGTCACTGAGAAATTTTGAAGAAAATATAATATTCAATAAAATAAATCCATTGTACCCAAATTATTTAGGCAGGTTTGATGTATACTTTTTGTGCAATTTAGTTCTAGAGAAAGAAAAATGTAAAAGTTAGAAAGAATTTCACGTCTTAAGTATATTTAAAATAATATTTAAATTTTTTCTTTAAAAATTTAAGAGTAAAGAAAGTTATTTTATTTTTAGAGTAAGGTAAATCGTCAAGTTATTATTTGATTTTACGGGTTTATTGAATTTTTATTTATAAATTTTTTGAAATTTATAAATCAACTATCAATAAAAAATTATAAAAATTTAAACTTAAATATTTTACACTCAAAATTTCAACTTTGATCACTTAGGCCAAACCCGACCAATAACCAATACGACAATTCACTTCTAAACCATTCACCAATAACCCTTTCTTAACTTTATAAAGGAAGGAACTTTTCTATGATCAAAAAAATAAAAGAAAGTAGCTGCCATAGCCTTGTTAGGTAAAAAAAAAAAAAATACTGGGATTGGAAAGGATTTTGATTTGTTTAAAGAGGAATCTTAAAAATCAAAATAGTGAAAAAGAAAACTATTTAGTGTCAAAGTAAAAAAATCAATTTAATGTCAATTCCTAGGGTTTCTTATGTTTGACATTTGCTTATTGGCCATTTTTTTCCTTTGGTTTATAATTCTAGGGTTTATTTTGTGAGTTATATCAAACAAGAACCTACCATGGCTACTATTACTCCTATTGTTTTGCAGGTTCTCGTGAAGTGAGTGGTTTAATCGTTGGGGGCCCAATTCCCTCATGCTTGCACATGCAATTGAGTTGCCTATATCCCTTGATTTTTGCAGCCTATTTTTTGACCCTTTTGAGCAAGATTTTTTTCAACATGTTGGTTGACAGTGCCATTTTTGGAGACTTATGCAACTTATGTCTGAGATTCACCCTCCCAAGAACCTTGAATTAGGGCATGAAAAAGAAGGAAAAAATGAAGAAGAAAATTTTAAAGATTTTGCTTTCAAATAAATATATCTTTAATAAAAGAATAAAAGAATAATTAATTCTGTCCTCATTGCATTTCTGTTTTTTGAATGACCACTTGAAAAGAAGAAAGAAAAGTGATGGTTGCTTTAGAATTATTGTCAAATATGCCACAGTAGAGTTTTTAAATTTTATAAATGGATTAATAAAGTGAAACATTTTTTTAAGAATATTAAAAATAAAAAATAAATTAAAAAATATGTGATAATTTTTTAATCTCATTTGTGACATCAAAAAGCTTCACTGTCAATATATGGTATAATAATTTGTATGTTTAAATCAAAAACTAAAATAACATTTCTTCAATTTGCACATATATGTCATTTGAGTAGCAAATGAAAATTTGGATAAAATATTTAGTTTCAGTTGTAAATTTTAATGCTTTCCTCTCAATGTATTTTGAAAAACAAAGAAAATAAAATGTTTTAGATAATACAAGCTTCTACAAGAATAATAAAGGAGAAATACCAACTACATACAATATGCCAAAGCAACCATTTTATGCTGAAAGTTGTATCATAATAATTATTGTTACCTTCTTGACACTTTTTCCTTGAGTAAAGCATGGTATATATATTTTCAAACCTTTGATAGAACTCAAGGTGATCAAAGATTTATGATTCATGTAATAATTAATTAGGGTTCCACAAGTCAATCATGTACCATAAAATTATAATTGTAATTATAAATTCATGCATAATGCTCAAGTGAAAAAGAAATGACATTAAAAGATTTCAATCAAAAATGAAAAAAAAATTAAAACTATGAAAATATTGGTTCTAGGATAAAAATTTTCATGATTATTCAAACACTTAGGAGTGAACTTTGAATTGAAAATATTGGCCTATTTTCATTAATTTTTCTAGTCCTAATGTTAAACTTAGGGAGATTGGACCAAATATATATATAAACAAGTAATTTATTTACAATTAACAAATCTCAAAAGTAGATTCTTTCCTATTGAGGTTTTCAATTTTTTTTTTTGTTTTATATTCAAATTATTCTTGATAGGATATATTTTTCAAACTTAATGTTACATACCAAGAAACTTATTTTTATTTTTTATATAATTTTAAAAAAATAAAAACTAAATCAAAATTACCTCTTCCCTTTGGATTTCCTCATCATCAAATCAAATGTACCTCAATTAAGTTAAATTAAGCATATAGTGTTTGTGGTTAGGTGATTGATATAATTCTTTTTTATAAGTTGATGGATTGTTTCTTTGTTGCCATCTTAGGGATGAAGTTAGGTAATTGTTAATATTAATTGAAGCTACGGCACTTGCTTTACATGATTGTTTTTGAAACACTTGCTTTACATAATTAAATAGATAAGGTTTAGCTAGTTCATTGTTCAAGTCAATTTATAAGTATTATTATTATTTTTTTTAACTTTCATGGTTGTTTCATTGAATTATAATTGTAGTTGCCCTACTATTTAAAGCATAAGGTTTCTTCCTTTTTTTTTTTGTTTTACTATTTTGGGTTGTTAAGGCCTAATGCAACAACTACTCCACATTTGCCAACACACTTCTTTTGTAATTTTAATAGAGTAGGTTGATTTCATTGATGCAATCTCAATTGTATAAAAAATAAAATAAAAAAAATAAAATTTAGCTAGTTTATGGGATAATTTGGATGAGTGGTGTAATTGGTTGTAATTGATTCTAATAAGATTGAAAATAACAGTGACGGTGAGATTAGTGTCAGATACTGATGCATTTAAATTCAATTGCAATGATACCAGTAAAATGAATGATAAAATAATTATTAAAAATATCATATTAAAATAAAAAATAAGAAAATAAAAAAATTATAAACCATTAATTTATTTTATTTTATTTTAAAAACCTAATTTCATAAGAATGAAATCATCGACTCATGGTTTATGTGAAGAAAACGGTATGAATAATACGTAAATGAATCTTAGTTTATGAATGGATTATGAATTATTTGTTTGGGTTATTACTTGTGTGATATAAAAGAGAGGTAAAAACTAAAAAGTCATTTATTAATGTTATAGGATAATGAATTATTATCCAACAAATTTTTTTAATAAAAAAAGATAAATTACAAAAAAATTATAATTACAATCAAATTTACATTTATATAATAATCCAACAAATCAGTATATAATTGAACTTATAAACTTTTTTTCAGTAATTATTTACTCCATTGATTACAAATATTTAAGCGTCGCATCTTATTGCAATTAATTGAGTTTAAAAATAAAAAAAATAATTAATATTATATATGGTATTTTCTAAAATTATGGATATTTCAAAAAGAATATAAAAATGTAAAAATGAGATCAAAATAAAAACATTAAGAAAAGAATGTATTGCAAATTTATTTTATCTTCTAAATAATATAGGATAATATATAAAAATATGAACTTTATATTATTAACATTAAATAAATTATAAATAATAAATCAAACTGTGGGTACGATGAAGTCAAGCATATTTGTCCGAAAGTGATACCTTCTTTTCCATTGCATATATACCGAACCAAACCCAGGCGTTGATTACAGCTGTATTCACGTCCTCTCTCTCTTCTATTTTTTTCTTTTCTAATTCTATTTTTTATTACTCTATTAATAATTTATTCATTTAGTTTAATTATTTATTTCCCTTAAATATAATTTTCTTCTATTTCCCACAGATTAGTACTGGTGGGAAAAAGACAAATTCTTTACTTTCTCCGTCTATTTCGTGACAAATTATGCAAAAAGATTTATCTTTTGGATACCATTACTATATTTACAAAGAGAAAGAGAAAGAGAGGTTTATAAATGGGAGAAAAATGAGAGAAAGAGGGAACTGAGAGCTTCCTCGTGATTTGTAAAGGAGTCTTACGTGAAAACCCAGATTGTCTTAAAGCCCCTTTAAAATCTTTTTGTTCCTGGTTCTTCTTCTTATAATTCGTCATTCAACACCCAATTATTGTTCACATTCTTTAAAAAGCTTAGCTTTTTCTGACGGAGGACAAATTTTTTTTATGGAAGGAAGGGAATTTTGGACTCTGGGGAATTGATGTTTTGATGTTTTCCTTTCTGGGAAGTTTGTTTCCTTCTGCTTTTGCATGAAGAACAAGCATCATTCAAAGGTGGGTTCTTTTTTTTTTTGATTTAATCTAAATTTATTTCATTTTTTAATTTTGTCTTTGCTTAACTCTCATATAAATTTGGTTTTTATTTTTTTTTCTTTTTCCTTATGTGTGTGGGTTATTTCAGGTGACTTTGACTATTGTTAGTTGGTTGGATGCAGATTTTTAGCTGGTTTTTTAGTTGGGTTTAATGTTTTTGTTTGGTTTGCAGTAACCAACAAAAATTTCTTGAAATGCAATGTGGGTTTTCCTTTTAAAGTTGAAGTTCTATGTGGGATTTCTGTTTAACGGACGGAGAGTTCTTGGTGTGTTTTTTCTTTTGAGTTAAAGTTACAAGGCATTTTTTTCCTTTTCTTTTTGGGTTGGTTGATGGAAAAGGTATGTTAAAAAGAAGGAATTTAGAATTCTAAGCAACATGTTTATTGTTTTTAAGTTGGGGTTTTAATGAACAATTTGTTTTTCTTATGAAAGCTTAATTTAGGTAACTTTTGGTTTAGTTGAGGTCAATTCGCTGTTTTAGGAGAAATTTGAAGGAGCCAAAACTGAAGCCAGATTGCAGTCTTAAGCATATAATCAAATTTTAGGAAAGATATACGGAAGACTTTTTTAATTTGTATGATCAATTTCATGAACATAGAATGATAAATGAAAAATAAGGTTGCTTCCTTTCTTCAATGTTTCTAGGCAGATTCTTTTCTTATGGTTCTGTAGAAAATGAGGTGTCCAGTAGTTCTAGGATCTTTAGTGGCCTTATTTTACAGAAACCAAAACACAATATTTCCTTTTGAAAGAAGTGGCAAATCTGTGTAATTAGATTCTTTTGATGATTTCAATATTGTCAACTTTTACCGCTACCTTCTATGTTGCACAGATGAAAGAACTATCGAGGCAAGTGTTTCAGATCTATTTCACCTCAAGGATTCACCTTGTTTCTAGTTTCTTAGTCTTCCATGAACTAGTTGATTTTTTGTTGTTTTTCAGTGATTTTATTTTGTGTTCTGTTTGATCCATCTTTGAATTGACTGGAAAGTTTTGAACTTAAGGGAGAATAAGCTGAAAAATAATAGAACCATTTAGGTGCACAAATTTCCGTTACGAGGCTACTTGCTGACCTTGTGAACAACTACTTATAAGATTTGCTTAATCCTGTATAGGCATTTATGTTACAGGAGAACTGATCAACCTATGTTTACAATGAGATCCACACGTGTCTCTATAATAGTCATATCATATTGATCATGGCCTGGAATAACTCTGGCAAGAATATGATGATTCATGTAATGCTACTGAAAAAACCAAGGAAAGTAATATAGCTTTCTAGTTTCCAGTATATGATTTAGCTTTAGAACTTGGCAAGATTTCCGAACTTTTGCTTAGGGTTGGTATCTTATTCGTCTGACATGGAGCTTTTTAGTTTGGGACCTTTATTTTGGGTTTCTTTGTAGACAACTTAGAGAATATATGATTGCATTATGAATCCTACTAGTTCTTTCTTTTCTTGTCACAACCAAGGGGATTTGATCTGGTATTGATTATGTGGAAGAATTAAGAAGGTCCTTTTTTTTTGGTTCATATGGGGGTACAAGGAAGGAAAGGGGCATTCGAACTTTGGATCTAATCCTTCCAAGGAGGGGTAACAAGTAACAACTGATAGGCCAAGCCTTGGTTGTTAAGAAGGGCATCTTTTAAATTTGCATTACACAGGAGCTTTTAATTTTTCTCTTTCAAAATAGTGGCTAAAGGTAGATAACAAGGTTGATATGGTCCATACCAGCATAATGTATATATAGCACCCCAACCCGCATTGGAAAGTTCTGAAGATTTGTTATGATATATATGCTGAGATCTAAACTTTTATTTGTGAGGCAACTTTTGTGAGGTAAAACTGTGACACTTTTGAGTCAAAGCTGACAATACCCCAAAGTTGGGTGCCGGTCTCCATAGTATATGCTAATACTTAAGATGGTGTATGTTTCTTAGAAAACAACAATTAAACTAAGCTCTTGCAAGTACTTAACTGACTCCAACCAAAAATTTTCTTGCTTAGGCTTACAATTGCACTGCATATACGTCACTGTCACATGGTATATTTAATGAAACTGATCTTAGTTCAAGTTATCAATGTGCCCAGGTCACCTAGTGAGGCACAAATTTTGCTACAACATGCTTCTGAGTTTGTTTTCCTAATCCTCACTTGCCTGCTTAAAATGACAGGGTTGTTGAGTTGTATAGCTTAAAGCTTTTTATGCAATGGGGAAATATTTGTGACAATAATGGATCCTCAGGCTTTCATCAGGTTGTCAATAGGCTCACTAGGTCTGAGGATTCCTGGATCAGCCTTGAATTCTTCAAAAGCTGGACTTTGTGCATTTGCTTCTCAATGCTTATGTGAGATACGACTCCGAGGTTTCCCTGTGCAAACAACACCAATTCCTTTAGTATCCTCACCTGAAGTTACACCTGATATTCACAGCATTGCCTCTAGCTTTTATCTAGAAGACTCTGATGTGAAGGCTTTGCTGACACCTGGCTGTTTCTACAACCCCCATGCATATCTAGAGATCACCGTCTTCACAGGGAGGAAGGGGTCACATTGTGGTGTTGGAGTTAAGAGACAGCAGATTGGAACATTCAAGTTGGAGGTGGGTCCTGAATGGGGTGAAGGAAAGCCAGTGATTCTTTTCAATGGATGGATTGGCATTGGCAAAAACAAGCATGAGAATGGAAAACCAGGAGCAGAACTTCATTTGAGAGTAAAACTAGATCCTGATCCAAGATATGTTTTCCAGTTTGAAGATGTGACCATGCTGAGTCCTCAGATAGTACAGCTTCGAGGTTCCATCAAACAACCAATTTTCAGTTGCAGATTTAGTCGAGACAGGTGATGTAAAACTATAAATTGCCTGTGTTCCATTTGTTGAAGTTAAATTTTGAAAAGTTGTATTTACTCTCAGTTCATAAAATATACATGGACCCATTTAGATGATTCTTGGAAACAATATCCAGGTTGATTAAGAAAAATCAATAAATTGGAAATGAAACCAACTTGCTAAATGTAATAACAATTTAAGATCTACATCAAAATTTCTAAAACATCTAGCTAAATATTTTGCACACGTATGATTTCCTGATAGGTGGTAATGTATTTGACCTTTGGATTATTTCTTTTGCTAGTCCCTTTTTTTTTGGGTGGTTATGGAACTCAGGGACAATTCTTTCTTATTCTCGAGTATTTTTAATGAAACTTTTCATGGTTATTTTGAACTGGCAGAGTAGCACTGGTGGATCCATTAAACACTTACTGGTCAGTTTCTGCTGACAGTTCAGACATAGAGACAGAGAGAAGAGAGAGGAAAGGATGGAAGGTGAAGATACACGACCTTTCTGGCTCGGCGATTGCAGCAACCTTCATAACCACTCCGTTTGTGCCATCAACAGGTTGTGATTGGGTTGCTAAGTCCAACCCTGGAGCTTGGTTGATTGTTCGTCCTGATGTTTGTAGGCCAGAGAGCTGGCTGCCTTGGGGAAAGCTGGAGGCATGGCGTGAGCGTGGCATCAGAGATTCTGTATGCTGCCGATTTCACCTTCTGTCCGAAGCCCAGGATGGAGCAGAGGTTATCATGTCGGAGATACTTCTTAGTGCTGAAAAGGGTGGGGAATTTTTCATCGACACTGACAGGCAAATGCGGCAGGCACCAACTCCCATACCAAGTCCACAAAGCAGTGGAGACTTTTCAGCATTAAGTCCAATTGCTGGTGGCTTTGTAATGAGCTGCAGAGTCCAAGGGGAAGGTAAGAGCAGCAAGCCATTAGTGCAACTGGCCATGCGGCATGTGACATGTGTGGAGGATGCTGCCATCTTCATGGCACTTGCAGCAGCAGTTGACCTCAGCATTGTGGCCTGCAAGCCTTTCCGAAGAAAGATAAGGAGGGGATCTCGACATTCTTTATGAAAAAAAGAAAAAGAATTAGATGATTATTTCTGTGAACAAAGAATGGCTCTATGTTTGTGTTGATTTCTGTATCATTTGGCATTGTGTATAGGATCTTCTGGTTTGACACTGTTCAAATGTGTTCATCTCATCTATGGTGTCAGTACAGCCTAAATGGCACCTATTTATCCAGTCTTCAAGCCGGGGACTTTGTACAACTGGTGAGGTTATTCTTTTTTTCAGTTCTGATAGGTTTGGGGAGATTAGAAACTTAACCTCTCATCACCCTCACCATTTTAGCTGTAGACCTAACCAGACTCTGGTCTGCAAATTTGGCCTTATTGGTATCCTGATGTTTTTCCACCGCCAATGGTTATCCTGTTAACAGTTAGACCTCGGGGAGGTTGAGAGCATTGTGTGAAAATACACCAATGGCACCTGAGCTAGGGATCAGGTGGCTAAGACAGTTCAGCCAAATGCATGCCCCAATTTAAACTAGTCCGTGGGGTCCAAGATACTCGGTTTGTCAGTGAGGCTTTGAACACATGATCTCCAAAAATGATCTGTTAATGCGTTGAGAAGTTCATTTTTTGTTCTCTCTAGTGATGAATGGCCGTTATGACACAGCATAGCACACTGTTTGAAATGGCCAACTTACCATCTCTTTTGAATTCTGAAATAAGTTGCAGTTAGAAGGAGGCTGGGTTTGTAAAACCTAATGGAGAAGATAGAAAATGTAGAAGCACAAGGAAACTCAGTGGAAAGAAAGGCTATGTTCCACTTTAATTGGCATGAGCATGGCTTATAATAGCAGAATTCATTTCAGAACATAACAGGCAGGACATCTTAGCTGCACTCCATACGCTCTGATTGTGGGTAGGATAGAAACAGTACAAACTTATAACCATCTGTCATACTTTTTGAATTAAAGCCACCAAGCCTATGTTATCTGAAACAACTTTCAACTTCTGTTATGGTGCTCCGAGCATCTTCGAATATATTTGTAATTCCTCAAACTTCATTTAATTAATTGATCTTCAATCAGATATATAAAGGTATCTGGAGAAGAAATATGGAAATCCAAAAGCAACCAAATACAACGGCAAAGATTATAATCCAATGCCATTGTAAAAAACAATGGACACAACAAGAGAGATGACAGTACAAATAGAACTCTTCCATTTTTTTTCCAAGTTAGCTTTGCTTGGTAGGAAAGAAAGAAAGCGGTGAACAAAGAAAATTTGTTAATCTAAAAATTAAGCTACAAAATAAAAAAGTAATCATTAGATTAACAAAGTAATCATTAGATTAACAAATTTTTCATTTTCACATAAGTTATCAATCAATAACAGTAGCTTGAGCTCTAAATGTTTTTCTAGTGCCTAAAGGATATCAGCAAATTCAATTATAAGCAGTGTACAACACACGATTATCTCTCTATGAACCTGTAAATCTTTCTTGAATTTGCTCTTCCTCTGAAGTTCCAAGATTTGTTCCAGGATGATTAATCTATCAATTCAAGATTTCCAGAATATAACATATCTTAAAAAGCGGTATTGGATTCAACTTTCAAGTCTGTCAACTTGATTTTGCAACAGTGCAAAGAGCACATCCTTGCCTGATCAAGAATCTACTCAAATTCCAACAGTCAAATGGCTACAGAGAGAGTTGTTAATCCAGAAGGCTAATAGTGAAATTTTCTGAATTATGAGATAAAAAGGAACAATGGTTTAATTTACACAATAACATCCTCCTATGAAATGGTGAATGCTATTTCCCTCTTGACAAATTATATGGTCAGTGGGACAGAAACCAAGCTACAACAAGCATTTTATATAGTACAACATGAACCAGAATAATCTCAGGATTCAATGGCTGCCTGCTATCCTTCAATTCCTTTTAATTTTGTAGGAAGAACAATTGCACAACATAGAGGCCCATCAAGCTCACCAAGCTCAAGTGAGGTTCGTTATGAGCGTGATCCTATGAGCATCCATGGAGGTCCAGTGACAAGAGAATCTCATCTTCTTTTGGTGAGGTTCATATCATTACCCCTTATGCATTCTCACTTTGATTCCTTCCCACTTCCCAGGCAACTGGTCAAGAATGCTTCCTCTCCCACTTGCATTCACGTCTACCGTCCTTCTCTCTCCTCTCTAATACCTGCCTGGACTTGCTCCCTCTAGATCCATGCCTTTGGGATGACCCAAAACCACCTGATTGTCCATCAAATGCAGATACCAACTCCGAATCACTGACACTACCTCTGTCTCCCGAGTCCTTACTTCCATCGAAGTTTTCTTCGTAACTGCTGCTACATTCATCTGCACGATCACCTGATTGTAAAATGGTGGGGGGCTGGCCTGAAAATGGCCGTAATCCAGACAGAACAACTGTTGGCATTGTAGCCATTGATGAACTAGTGGTAGTTTCAGGTTGCAGGCTGCTACTACTTATTCGTGTGCTTCCTTCAGTATTTGATCTTCCATTTTCACTCTCAGGATACCTTTCCCGAGGCCTAATGGAGATGAAACATTACACAACAGACGAGGCATTATCAATGTTGGGGGATTAATGCAAATTGACAAATTCCATGCATTGTCAATAAGGTTAATACTCTTCAAAACGAAGAAAGTAGAAGGCTGTAGTTACTTAAATAAGTATTATAATAAAGAGGATATAGCAAACGAATCCCAATAAACAGCCTGTTACAATTGCAACTCACCAAGTAGACATAATCACAGATTCAATTGAAAAGACAACTTTAGACGCCTCTTATTCTTAAATTAGCATAGATATACTAGCTGCTATTCTTTTTTTCGGACATCAAAATACTTGATCCATCTCATTTGCAATCTTGTTTACTTCAAAGGAAACAAAAGAGAGCAGGTTGCAGCACCTAGAATACCAGAGGTCTACTTGAATTCTTTAAAAATGCATAACAGACAAGTTATGATGTCTCATAGACGCACAGGTTTAGCATTTTTTTCAGGATTCAACTGGCACTCACCTTCTTTGGACCGAAAATACAATGATGTTAACATTCCATTAGGTAGTTAGCAGATTGCAATACGATATCAATCACACGTTCAGGGTTGCAGTGAAGCTTAGTGGATGAGTGCAACAGAAGCACGAGACACTGAATGAGAATTTGATGCAAAGAATATTGTTCTCCTTGCAATCGCTTAATCAGAAAATTACACAATAAGGCTTGATTTTGTCGAACCAAGGTGACAGCATCCGTAGACTGTATGTCAAAGGGTGACATATCTATGACTTGTTCATCAGATTCTGCGGAGCAGCTTCGGCAATCTTCTCCATCTGACAATGTTTGATGGTATTTCCTATCTAATTCAGCAGCCTCAAGCATTATTTTAAGGACAACCTTGTCTCTGTTCTTTTCAGGATGAGCTATTGTTTGCAAATTACTGTTAATCTTCTTAGAAAACCTTCTATGTTGACAGTTAATATAGTTAGGATATGCTCATCTGGTTCTTAATATTTAAACCGGCTTTATAAGAGATATCAAAAAGAAGGGGTTGACATGGCATTCTGCAGCCAAGAGCAAAGCATCTATAGCAGCATCATGGCTTCCAATAGAAATCTCATGCTGTGAGCGTAAATCTGAAGCCAACCGCTGTAATTCAGAAGCCTTAAGCTTGCAGTCTCGGAAGTTCATAAGTTGAAAATAGTCTGCTTGCAAGTTGTAATATTCAGCAGCAAATCCAGCATCTAAAACTAAACTGCTTTGAAATTGATTAGGAGATTCTTTCCCAATGTCTTTCTGTTCTGAGTTAACTCTGCTTGGTATAATTCCAGGACATTATTTATAGGACTGCTACAAACATTAGTCACATGGATACTCCAAAGTTCTGGTGGGGCAAAAAGAAGACTAGCATCTTCAAAAGCATCCATCTTAACGGCAGTATCAGGCACATCTGTCTTGCCATCAGAGTCAGAACGTAGGACAGAAGAATCATTCAATGATTCATGCTCAATATCTTTAGAAATGGGAGATTTGCACATGTCAATTTCTGCAGGTAATTGTATGCGGGGTTCCAATATTAAAAGGAGAACACTGCATTGATAGTTGAAAAAACCCATTACTATCTAAATAGTCAATATGACACACCGTAATATTCCCTGATGAAATTAGAAATCTTAGTTGAAAGACATATTGAGAGATAAGTTCTTAAATTTCCAAGAAAATGTAGGGGAAAAAAACGTTCTCCATGCAGCAACTGATCTGAACATTTCCACACACTTGCCATTACTAATAGCATATAAATACAAATTATCAATTAGATATCACTCTAGTATATGTTATAGTTCATCATATCATTCCCCAAACAATTTCACGAAGCTAAGGTGATAAAGTGATACAGAAATCAATGGTATGAGATACCAGGAATGCTGCATGTCTTGTGCTGTGTTATGGGTCTGATTATTTTGCATTATGAAGCGTTTGCTATTTCGCCAAAGGGACTTGTAAACTAATTAACCATATAAGGTGCGTAAAAGATTATAAGATATCTAACCAATTCAGATTGATTTGTCGAGAATGAGTTTTATCTTCAATTTTTGGCTATCACAATAGGGCATTGGTCTTATGGGATTGCACCAACTGCATCACAGATCCCCAACCATATGCACATTGAAACCACTTAATAAGCTAAACTAAGCATATCACAGGCCTGCTACTGCAACAATGTCATAGCTGTTAAGCATTTAAGCCAGATAGGCCATAATGCATTGTGAACTAAAGATGAAAATTTTGAAACGATAATCAAAACTGAGAAATGGCGTTCATTTAACTTGGAAAATTGGTCATGCCTTTATCTATCTTTGAATTCCATTTTTCTCATGTTTTCAAAGTTTCTTATGAATACCTGGATTATGCCCCAAAGGTCCTCCACAAGCTCCACAGTTATATCAACCTGCAGCCATGGCAATCAGTAGTGCATCACCAACCATAGAGTATAAAGCTTATGCTATGAAGGCATGCTCAACACCAACCTTTACAATGACCTGAGTTATCCAAGGGGCTAGCACGCCACAACATAGATCAGTTATAACACATGCAGCTTTAGCCTGTAGAAGAAGTTGAGGTTAAACCAATTTGTTTCTTTGAGTACATAAATCTTATGAAACGTATGCTTCGAGATATTATGGAGATTTTTGCTTGTCTGAGGAGGAAGCTAATTAAAGGGGCATAAGTCCTACAAGCTAAAGAAGAAAATGAGAGAATAACTGCTAATGGGAATTAAAATAATCATCATGGTAAGTGCAATAATCCTTAAAACGCATCATATCCTGAAACTGTAATTGACCTGTGACGCACAAGCATAGAGAACATGTAAAATCCCTTCTTCCACAGCCCCTACATGCAAGACATTAAGAATTCTAGGGTCCCAGTGATCATTTATCACTTGGAACTCCTCCCCAAATAATTTTGAGTAATCAACCATGGGAAGAGGATTAAGTAACTCTGGTTTTGATGATGCATCCAAAACTGGTGCAACTTCAGTTGAAAGGTTTGATTCATCTGCTGTCTTAAACGGTTCTGTAAGCTTCTGAAGCATTCTACAAGCCTGAAGATACAAGTACAACTGGGTAAGCACATTATGTTTTAGCTAAAACTTCATTAACAAGGAAAAAGCATATGGGTAAATTACCATTCTGCAAACAGTTCTATTACTTAAAGGGAAAAGAGACATATCAGTTTTCTATTACTTACGACAACTCAAGGATGTTGTGTAACATGAAGATACACACACGTTGTAAGATTTGGTGTAATTATATATATATATATATATATATATATATATATATGTAGCTTTCGTTCTGTATTAACAGATAAACTCTTTTTATTTGAATTTGTGATCTCGAAGTACATATTAGATATGCTAAAATTTAATTAATCGAATAATGGTAATCGAGATTCATACTTTGAGCTGCTAGGAGACACTAAGAATGTGATGTTGGACAAATAATCCAATACTCAAATATCCAGAAAATATCAATAATTCATCAATCAAAGCCCCTTAAAACTAATACTACATGGGTATTTATAACTAAATCCAAAACCTAATAAAAATATAAAATTCCAATTATAACCCTAAAGCCTTTATATTAAGAAACAAAGTCAAAATACTAAATAAATGTAAAGATTACAATCAAATATATAAAATATAAAATAAAGTCCTAGATAGTAGATATTATAATCAATTATTTATTGGTCTAACCACACTTACAAGATTCATTTACTTGTCTTAAATCAGTCCACCTCAGTGGACCCTTAGAACTACATCGCATGTGAGTAAACCATCTAAGTTGAAATTCTCTTATATCATCCAAAATTGGAGCCACCTTCTCCTGTTTGTTACCAAACTTTTTTATATATTATTTTATAAAACCCAGCATCCAGCACCATATAGCAGCATTCAAGAGGCACTATAAAAATTTTAAGCACAGGTTGGTTGGTAACTTTGCATATCCTCTTCAAGCTCTCCTTCCACATTAAAATTGTATATTTCTTTTAAATACAATAGAAGCCAGAATCTTTAAAGAAATATAATGTTTTTTTAGCAGATTGAAAAAAATATATAAATCTTTCCATCAGACAAATGAAAAAGAAAATTAAAGTAACACTCTCATTACCAATAACCATACATAATTATGCCAAGTGAATCAAAGGAAAACATTGTAAATGACAAAGAAAGGAGATGTAAGAAAGAACAATGACTGAGGGTTTCTCAGAACTTCAGAATCAACAATATTGCCTGAAGATCTGGTAGTACCTCTGTAATATAATTACACCATGGGCTATCAATTTAAAGAATGAAAACTGAACAAAAAGTCTAAAACATGCTAAGTAAATTAGTAAGGAGGTTTATAATTTCCAAGAGAAAAGGCAAGATAAACCCACCTTTCATTTACTATGTTAAGTATTGGATAAAATGGACCGGCAAGCATTGCCAGAAAACGTAAATTGGAATCAGCAGCATTGTAAAGCTGGAAAAGTCTGCCTGCAAAATGATGAATATGCTGACGAGCAAAAGCAATGGCAGAGGAAATACCAAAAAGAAAACAAGGTACTGATGAACAAGCAAAGCTAATGCAAGAATATAAAAGTCTTCAACAAAGAAGCAATAATAAAAATATTATGCGTTCTAGTCTAGCTCTTATTCAAAGTTATGAACTCCTATCATGCTAGTTATTTTCAAGGCTTGTTGGTCGGGACTCGGATTCTACTCAATGCTTGCTTACTCCATTCATTTGCCCTCATATTGAGTCATGTCTCCTTTTAAAAGGTCTCAGAAAATGGATACTTATATGTGATCCTTTAAAGGTTCTTCGGATGCTTTAGGAGACACCTACAACCATGGATCAAAAAGTACTCGGCCTGAATCATTCACTTAGTATTTTTGTAGATTCGATCAATATTTCATCATTTAATGTTTAAATAATTTACTAATTCTATATTTTAATAATCATTTTACAATCTTATTTTTTTAAAAATACAATCCAATAAATTAACATAATATCAAAATAAAATAGGTAGTTAAAGAATATAAAATTTATGTAAATATAAATGAAAGAATTTTTTTTTAAGAAAATAATTTTTCCATATTATAATTTGAATTTGATCTTGAGAGATGAACTTGACTCATTAAATGAAAACCCAACTAAAAGAAGGCAAACGCAAAACGACATTAGTAACTAAGAGAAGGTAAGACCAAAACGACATCAGCCAACCCAATACAATTGTGAAAACAAATTTGAATCATATGAAACAGCTCTCAAAAGCTTGGCTAATGATATGATAAATCTCCCTTTTAATATTAGGTAACAGCGTATACCTTTTTCTTTACGATGTAACCACAAATATTTTTATCTATTTTATGATTTGAAAAAATTCTATACAGATTGAAAGTAGATTTAAATAAAATCCTCTCAATGTTGATGATTTTTTAATTCAAATCTTATACAAATACTTGGAGAATAAATCTACTTTCACTTCTTCTAATCAGTTATTAGTGTATAAGTTTTTCCAACCAGTTATTAGTATATAAGTTCTATATAGTATCCGTTAACCACGAAGTGTTACCTTATTAATAAACAAACTTTAAAAATGTTCAAACCCTTTAAAATAAATTAAAAGAGCAAATAAAGTGGTTAATTAATGATATATAATGGTTATATACTGTCAGTACATCAAATATAAATTTTATTTTTAACAAATTATTATTTAATATATTATTAATGGAGAATGAGATTAAAATGGTGCACTAACACATATTTTTTATAAAAAATAAATAAAATGATGTATATATCATTATTTTAATCATATTTGTAAAATTTAAAAATTCTAACTATATATATATATATATATATATATCACCATTTTAATGATATTAGTAGAATTTAAAAATTCTAATGATATTATATTAAATAATATTGCTTTTTAATTTGTACTTTCATAAAAGGAAAACGATATAATCTAAAACAATATCAAGAGAACAATCACAAACCCCAAATATTTGCCATGCCACCTCTCTTTATTCATTAGAAGCAGATCTTTCTGTTCCAAGCTAACCCAAAAATATTCCCTCATCGGTATAAAATGGACATGTGCCTCAGCTCACGGAGCCCATCTTCAATCCAATTCCAAAACAAAGCCTAGCAGCCAACCAAACCAACACGGCAACCTAGGAAGTCTTAAGTTCAACTACACGGGAATTGGCTTCATTCCAACTTTTCTTCACCCAGCCCCCACTGTCTCACTAATAATCTCCCTCTTTCTTTCTTTCTTTCTGGTGAAGTGAAGTTTTGGCAATGGTAGGACAATCAAGAAAGTGGATGATCTTAGTAGCCACAACATGGATCCAGGCCTTTACAGGGACAAACTTCGACTTCTCATCCTACTCTTCAACATTGAAATCAGTTCTTGGGATATCTCAGGTGCAGCTCAATTATTTGTCTGTTGCTTCCGATATGGGGAAGGCATTTGGTTGGTGTTCTGGGGTGTCTCTTATGTATTTGCCATTGTGGGTAGTCATGTTCATGGCTGCTTTCCTCGGGCTTTTCGGCTATGGTGTTCAATGGCTTGTCATTAAACAAGTCATTACTCTGCCTTATTTCCTGGTAACTCCTCAAACTTTCAAAAGCTGCATAATTTAAACTTGAATGGTTCTTCTTTTCCTTTGTTTTTACAGAATTCTGCACTTTTTATTCCCTTTGCTTTCAGTTTTTCATTCTCCATATATTCTGGATTTCCTGCGTTCCTTGAGTGTTTTTTTGTTTGCTCTTTTTGGGTGGGGGTTTACATTTTTCAATAAGTCATTTTCTTGATGTTGACTTTTTTCATTTTATTTTTCCGTTTTCTAGATTCAATCTTTGACACAAAAAACTAGTGAACCTCTCTCCTCCACATAAAGCCAACATAACCACAACCTCAAGGCTTAAGTAAAGATTAGAAACTTTCCTCAAACTGGTAATTTTGGGAGAATTACAAATTAGGATAGTTTTTGATAAAAATATTTGTATGTTGTCTAATAATAAAAAAATGATGGATGAAAAGGACATGAAAATATGTACAATTTTTAAAATAAATTATAATTACTTTTATGACCTCAATGTTCAGTGAGAGAAAAACACATTATTATTATTATTATTATTACTACTACTATTTGTACATATAGACATAATATATGTATATTTAATCAAAACATATGTAAGATTATCTTACAATATATGTTCACAAATAACTATTAAAAAAAACAAAATATAAATATTTTTTAAGATTATATTTGGTAGTTCATTTTAAATGTGGTTTTATATTTTTAAAAAATATAATTCCTAAATTCTAAACTTAATACCCTCGCAAATAACAAATTAATCAATAAAATTTTTCATTTATATATATATATATATATATATGTATGTATAATGAGACATGAGATGTATATAAATTGAGAATATATGTATATTTAACGGGAAAGAGATGTACAACGAGCTTAAAATATATGACATTAATATATATATATATATATATATATATATATATTTTTTTTTTCCTTCTATCTTCAATAAACATAAGGTTTAACTTTTATTAATGTTCATCTATTGTCAAGTAATTGTACATACATATATTTTTTATTTTATTTCCTTTTCATTAATATATATATATATATATATATTTTCCATAACATGAATAACCAAAATTTCTGTTAAACTAATAATTCTCTCTGTTGGAATTAACCAATTATACACAATGCATCTATATTTTCCTTCTTATGGTTAAACTTGCATTTGATTACTTAATTGAGCTGAATCTTTCTTAGATCATCCAAGAAGCTATTACCAAAGAGTTACTACTTTTACTGTATATTTTGGTCGGTAAAGAATATTTGCATAATTTGTTTATTCAAAGTTAGCTTTTGGGTAAATTACCTTTTTTGGAAGAATATATCTCAAATGAGGAAAATTTTCATTGAAAAAAAGTTAGGATATTTATTTTTAAAGTGACAAAGATTCAGTAAAAGACTTGTTTCTGGTAAAGCTAAATAGGGGATTTTTAAGTTGAACCACTCTGTTTGTTATCAGATCAGCAAACTCTTGGTATCTAAGGATTAGTTAGTCTTTATATGATGTGATTGAGGACCATAGGTAAATTTTATTTGGACTGTTATCTGCCAGGCAAGTTGGCAACCTTCCATTCCAACCTACCTTTCTTGCATTGGCAGCATGGCAAAAAATCTCCTGTACTCCTGAAGTCACCCTTAACTTTATACAATTTTCAAACATTCAACATTACAATGTAGAAAAAACCAGACAGCTTATGCAAAAATGCTGCAATGCCTTCTTTATTGAAGAGAAATAACCATACATTTGTCATATTTAACATGGGAAAGAACAATTTACACGGCATAAATAGGAAATGAGTAAAATAGAATGATAATGATTCCCTTGTTTGCAGCCTCATAAAATTACTTCAGTCATTGCATATTTATTCTGCCATAAAAGACCCTTGAGGAGTTGAGGTTGTAGCCATGTCTGCATCCTCTCTATTTGCAGACACAGCCAGGAGAGAAGGCTTAAGAGGTCAAATTCCCTAGGCGAAACCCTTCATTCCATAATTGGGTGAAGATAGTTGACTATTGAGCTAAAATTTACAATTCTATACAGGCATTACTGAATGCATTACTTTATTTATTTATTTATTTATTTATTTTTTGGTTGAGAATTTCTACTGAATTCATTACTTGCAATATCTGGTACTATATGTACATTGCTTAATGACTTTGCTATGTCATGTAAAATTCTTTATCCAAATCTACATACTGTCCACACTTTGTGCCAGTATATTTAACAGAATCTAGTTTAGTTTCTCATCATCAGTAATAAAAGTCAGCCTCACCCACATCTGTCCCTGTCACCTCCTCTCTATCTAATGCCTGCACACGAACAAATTTTTTTAAGGAGTTGATGCATAAATCCCCGGTTGGAGAAGAGGGAAACAGTTGATTTGGTAAAAGCTTTTGTTTGGTTCTGAGACACTATTCCACTGCAAGCTAATTGTGTTTTAATGTAAATTCCTGGCAGATATTTCTTCTGTGTTTGGTAGCTGGTTGTAGCATTTGTTGGTTCAACACCGTCTGCTTTGTTTTATGCATCAGAAATTTCCCAACCAACAGGGCACTTGCTTTGTCGCTCAGCATTGGTTTCAATGGTGTAACTGCTGCACTTTACACTCTAATTGCCAATGCAATAAACCCTGATGATGACACCCTCTATCTCTTCTTAAATGCACTTGTACCTCTTCTTCCATCCAGCTTAGCTCTCATCCCAATCCTGCGCCAACCACCTTTGCTGCATCCGTCCACTGATGCTATTAATTGGGATTCCTTCATTTTCATTATCCTCAATGTTTTAGCTGTTATCACTGGCCTTTATCTTCTCCTTTTAAATTCACTTTCATCTCAAGCATCAAGTGCACGCATTCTCCTGGTGGGTGCCTTAATTCTATTGCTCGTACCTTTGTGCTTACCTGGCATTGTCTGTGGTAGGAACTGGGCTCTTCGTACCATCCATACCAGATTTTGTCTTGATGGCTCGAACTTCAGCTTGGTTAATCCTGATGACATTGAGCTCCATAGGGAATTGATTGGAAGTGATCAAAATAATGTCTTGACTGTCAATCCAGTTTGTGCAACAAACATAGGGGTTTTTGGGAAGGTAATGGAGAAAGGCAGGATAATAATGCTTGGTGAGGAACACCCTGCAAGATTGCTAGTGCGCCGATGGGATTTCTGGCTATATTATGTGGCCTATTTCTGTGGAGGGACAGTAGGGCTAGTTTATAGCAATAATCTAGGGCAGATTGCACAATCACTCGGATATTACTCCCAGATTAGCACAGTTGTGACACTATACTCCTCTTTTTCATTCTTTGGTCGTTTGCTTTCGGGTGCCCCAGATTTCCTGCGTGAGTATGTATTTACTGCAAATTGCATTAAAGCACCACTTTGTTACCTCTAGAGTTCATTAAATAGAGTAAAGGCATCTCCAGCAAAGTTGCATCCTTTTACATGGAAACTGCTTTTACTCTTTTAGTTGCCCCTAAGGCCATTATTAGAGTTCAATAATCATTGAATATGCAGTCGTAGAACTCAGAAGCAATTCTGTATTGAAGTTGCTTCCTAATGGAAGAATGAATTCCAACAATGTAAAACCTTTACAGTTCAACTAATCTTGACCACAAAGGCCTTATTAGAATCCATCTTGAAGAATTTTGGAGTATTAAAATTTTAAATTGACTTCTATAGTTGCATGTTGGTGTTAAACTCAGAAAATGATGAAAGCTTAAATGTCTTACAAATGCAGCAAGGTATACTTTGCAAGGACTGGGTGGCTAGCAGTTGCCCTGTTGCCCACACCAATAGCCTTCATTTTGCTTTCTGCATCAGGTAGTGAGGCAGCATTGCAAGCTGGCACAGCCATGATTGGGTTAAGCTCCGGATTCGTATTCTCAGCAGCAGTGTCCATCACATCAGAGCTATTTGGACCTAATAGTGTCAGTGTCAACCACAACATTCTCATCACCAACATTCCCATTGGATCACTCCTGTATGGTCTCCTAGCAGCTATAGTATATGATTCTCATGTGAAAAGTTCAACCCTGGAGAACTCATTGGAGGAAGTAATGGTGTGCATGGGTAGGGACTGCTATCTGCAGACATTCATATGCTGGGGATGCATTTCCCTGTTAGGCCTAATCTCAAGCTTTCTGCTTTTCTTGAGAACCAGGCCTGCTTATGACGACTATGAAAGGAATAGAAGTCGAGCACTGCTGTCATAGACTATAAAGTAAAGTTTCCTTTTCTCTCCTCATTTTCCTTTCATAGGATCTCATATCTGTAATACACTTGAAAGGATGTAAGGATTCCCAAGAAAATTGGGAAAACCGTTGAGTGACAAATGATTCATTGGATCATACATACAACTAACAAATTAAATGTCACAGGGACAAATGTTTGTAACAATGAGGAAAAAAAAATATCGGTATTAAATTTTGCTATGACTTGTGGAATGCATCACTGTAAATTTAGACTATAATCAAGATTTTATTTCTATTTTCTAACTTCTGTACAAGTCGCGATGATAATAGCATTTGCAACCCAACACTAGAGCAAGAACTAAACTTAAAAGACTCCGGCTCGGATTGGCTGGGATAAGGAAGGCAATTGTGCTGCGGCACACCGACCATACACCAGAAGTTTGGTTGCTGTACCATAATTGCGATTGTCTCCAAACATATCGAAATGCATAGTGGTTGTCACTGAATCTTAGGGCTGTGACTGAATCTAAGGGACATAGCCAATGAACGTTAATTCGATCTTGCTAGAGATCACGTAGCTTTCCACATTGAACTTTGATATAGACTTTGCATGGAAAAGTCATTAATACTTGATGCCAAATAATTGTCCTGGCAATAGATGAACAACAATTCTCTTAATTTCTTCATACAAAAATAAAAAAGAGAGACAAATTTCTATCATAGCAAACAAAGAAAAACAAAGTAAAATCTGTATGGCTGAGAATTTTGTTACTTTGTTTTTACTTTATGCAAATATGATGTAAAAAAGAGTTAAACAAGTAAAATTATATAACGGACAAACAGTTAAACTGCTACACCATTTATAATTAATTATATAGAACTAGGATCATGTGTTCTGATATCTAAAAAATTATATGTTATATATATAATTCTTCAAAATATAATTTGTTTTTAGTGAATAAACGATTTTTTTCCTTTTTTTTTAAAAACGTTTAATCAAATAGAGTACTCTTATTTTTTTAGTTGAACAAAACCTCAAAGCCCCTCTCCCTCTATATAAATATGATTTATATTGGATTTACGTATTATCCATATATAATTTTTATATATTATCAGTGAATTATAATATTTCACCTCATAAGTTTATAATTTCTAAAATAAAAAAGAATCTTAAAATTAAATATTGTTAAATTCTATAATTAATGAGATGCTATGATATTATTAAATGACACTATATGAAATGTTGGAAAAAAATGTCATTGCTTGGGGTTATTAATGAAGAAGAAACAATTTGATTTTTCAACTTCAATTTCAAATTTTCGGATTTTGAACTTTTTGATGAATCTTGAATTTCAAGAATTATCGGACCAACGAATAATCACAAACAATTGCAATAATGACTTCAAGGTGAACTACAAATGCTATTTTCCTTAAAACTTATTTTACTCTCACCAAACTATGTAATAGGGGTTTGTTGAAACAGTCTTGGAATACAATGAAGCCAACTTTTGGAATCACCTTGCAATTGTATTGTTTAATTCAATAAACATCTAATTTCAGAATGATTACAATTTGTCAAAACTAATGATTATTAATCATTAATAAGTAAATGAACACCGTTGAACCAGAATGCACCTCTTCAAAGAAAACTAGTTGATTGTGTAACATTTTACATTAGAGCAATTGACAGCTTTAGTAGGGCTAGTGGTTGCTTTGTGTTTTCAAAACAGGGCTGTCGGATACTTGACTAGGGCATTCGATTGCTTAGTTCTTTTATGAAACAGACTCAAGCTTGTATAGGGAAATCGACTGACCTAATGCTTTCTATAAAGAGAAGCAATTTGCTTGTATGGGCAATCAAATGCCCACCTAGGGTATTCGATTGCCCTAGATGAGCATAAGTTTGACCTAGTGTCTTTCTAAAAAAGAGAACATTTTCATATAAAGCAGTTGACTGCTTTTAGTAATTGATTACCTTATATCTCTTATTTTCTTTGAACAAGTTAGCTCGATTTTTTTGATTGGAAACAACCAAACACTAGTTTTATTTATTCATAATTAAATAACATGCATTCTAATCAATCATTTTTTCACTTATTTTGAAATTTTTAATATTAAATTTATATACTGACAATACATTAAATATATATATATATATATATATATATATATATATATATATATATAAAGAATTTTCTTAGATCATGATTAACTTTTATAGTCGAACTTTAAGATTTCATATATATTAGGGTTAACCTATCTATCTAATATAAATAGAATAAGAATCTAGTTTAGATCATTAGTACTATTATTATTTTTTGATTGGAAACCTTATCATTCCATTAATACGTAAAATAAGTAAATTACATATTATTCACTAAGTTTGAAGTACATCTGCCTGTAATATAGGTAACACGGAATCAGAGGTTTGTTCCAGCCATAATTGAAAATCATCTACAGCAAGTGCTTATTTTACTAACGCATGGGCTCGCCATTGCCCACTCTTCTATAACATGTTGTAAACTGATTTCCTAAAACCAGCGGTAAGATTTTTACAGATTTCAACAACAGTCCCAGCTATGGAATGATGTACTTTTTTCTTTAAAAACTGTTGTAATAGTTTGCAATGAATCGATCTCCTTCTATCTCTACGTCCGCATTCTCAGTTCCTTTGCAAAAACCAAAGCCTCATACATGGCTAAACATTCTGCCAGTTATGTCTCCATCAGCATTTGTTTTTAAGCAGATAAAAGTGCTACCACCCCATTGTCAATGCTAATTTTGTTCATGTTTGAAAATGACTGCATCAAAATTATGTACTACCTCGGGGCTGTTTGGAGCAGTCCCACCAAATTTTAGAGTGTGTAATTATTTTTTTCCCTTTATTTTTAATTTTTTATTATTTTATTAATATATATTTTTAATTATCATTTTATTTTTCAATCTCATTGGAATCATCATTTAAACTAACTCTAAATCATATAACAAAAATAAATGGTATCTTAGCCTATCTACTTTCTTTTAATAAAAGTTACATATTCTGACTTTGGCATCAATCACTTTCAAAAGTTTAAATATTTCAAATTAAAAAATTAAAAAATTAAATATTCCAAATTGAATGAATGAGATAAACGTGGTAAAAAAAAAAAATTGCAACTATCGTATTTGATCTCCAAATTGATTCATGAACATTTTTAAATTAATATTTAAATTAATTAAATATTAATTCTACTAAAACTCAATTGACGAATTGAGTTTGAAAATAATATTAATTATTTGTTTTTAAAAAACATATGACAGAGTAGATATATTAGAAAATTTTTCTTTAATTAGATCTTGAACTACTTTAATTCATGTATATAAAATGAATGACAGTGGCCAAATTAAATTTAGTACTTGTTCAAAAAGTCAACAAAACAAACAACTCATACTCTAATATAATACAAGAACACTTCATGATTAATAATAATAATAATAATAAAATTTAACGTGCATATACCTCCTTTGCATACTAGTTGATCTTGTCCACCGTGTTACATGAAGCTCAACGTCGACTGATCCATTTTCGAAAATTTTTATTTGGGCAGCTATTGGTGTTATCATTCATGATCATTTTGAGAATATCAACATTATCTTATTTATGCCTATTAAGATGAAATTTTAAAATTTGACCAAGTTTATGGCATGTTTGTTATTATTTTCTTCTTCCTCTCGAGTTTTTTTATATATACTCTGTCATTGAAGTTGTTTTAGTAGATTGTAAATGTATTAAATACAAAATCTTTTGTAAAAAAGGAAAAAAAAAACAAAGTCTTTTCTAATATTATTTATTAGGCCAATATTTTTTTTTTTATTTGTGCCGGAGCAACTTAAGAGTATTTTATTCAATATATATAAATAAAATAAGCTAGTCTTTCGGCAGAATTTTCTGGCTAGCATTGTTGGGAAAAGCATTTTGAGTGAATTGAATCATTCATTCATCATACTATAAAGAAATACATCTAGTGTTTATATACACACAAGCTAAGAAACTCCTAGAAGCAGCTACCAAACAAGCAAACTTGGTAACTAAACTAACTAATAATAGAAGGGTAATTAGTTACAATAACGAATGTCAAATAAATAACTATCCTCCAATTGGCTCATCCAATTCTATTGAGTTGGAACCTTCCAAGACCGATGCATCTCGACACTCCATGCCATTGGTTGATTATGTTGCTTCAAGCTACTCTGTTGCATATGCTACTTAGTTGCTGTGATACCCCTGCAAGCTGGAGAGTACAAGTTTTGTACTCCTAACTTAGACAAAAAGTCCTGAAAGAGAGAAGTAGAAGAAGCTTTACTAAAAATGTTAGCCAACTGATGCATAGATTGAATTAGAAACAAATGCAAAACTTTAGATTTAAGCTTTTCACGCACTATGTGACAATCAATATCCAGATGCCTGATGCGTTCATGAAAAACAAGATTTTTGGCTATATGGATAGCAGATTAGTTGACAAAGTAACACAGTAGGAGAAGGATGAGGTACATTTAGATCACACAACAAGTACAACAACCATTGTATCTCATAAGTAGCAGTTGCTAAAGCCCGATATTCAGTCTTAGAAGATGAGCGAGAGACAATAGCCTATTCCTTCGCCAAGTGACAAGTGAGGAAGCAAAAAAGATACAATAATTAGTGATAGACTTGAAAGACTCATAATAAGAAGCCCAATCTGAATCAGAAAAAGCCTTGAGCTTCACATCAGAAGAAGCAGGGAAGAATAAACCCAGGCCAAGAGCAGCCTTAAGGTATCGAAGCACCTTATGAGCAGCAACAAGATGATGCTTAGTAGGCTTATCTAGAAACTGAGATAACTATTGTGTGGCAAAAGTGATATTTGGTCGAGTAGATGTCAAGTATAAGAGTCTGCTAATGAGCCACCTATAAGCTTTGATGTAATCCAAAAGATCACTATTCCATTACAAAGCTTAATGGAAGATAACATAGGAGTATAAATAGGCTTGCAATGCAAAAAACTGGTATTAGAAAGGATCTCTAAAGCATACTTGCATTGAGACACATTGATGCTAGTAGATGACCGTGCAATCTCTAATCCTAGAAAATACTTGAGAGGTCTTAAGTCTTTGATTTTAAATAGATCATGCAATACTCCTTTATTGGCAGTAATGGTATTAAAATCATTCCCAACAAGAATGAAATCATCAACGTAGACAAAAAGAGTAGTGCATTAATCATTGGTATGCTTTGTAAACAAAGACGGATCAATTGTAGCTTGAGAGAAACCATGTTGAACTAAAGTTGCTATGAGCTAGGCATTCCACTATCTATTGGATTGTTTGAGTTCATACAATGATTTTTGGAGATTGCGAACTCGGTTTGGTTTCGTAGTAACAAAACCAGATGGAACTTGCATGTAAACTTTTTCATGTAACTCACCATGAAGAAAGGTGTTGTTTATGTCCAATTGTAGATAAAGCAAGAAGCACTTGAATGGTGCTCACCTTGGCCACAGGAGAAAAAGTGTCTAAATAATCGATCCCTTCTTGTTGAGTGTATCCCTTGGTCACCAAACGTGATTTATGCCTTTCGAGTGTACCATTTGCTCTAAGTTTCACCTTATACACCTATTTATAACCCATGACATGTTTCTTAGGCATAGGTTAGTGAGCTCCCAAGTGGAATTATCTTGCAATGTCTTTAATTCTACTTGTATTACATCATGCTAGCAAGCATGTTGGATAGCTTGTGTATGTGTGAGGTTCATAAAAAGAATCAAGTGTAGTGGAAAAAATTTGATGAAGAAGAGCAATATTAGAATAAGAAAGTACCATAGATAAAGAATGAGGTGAAGACCACCAGCAGAAGATGATCAATTATGACCTGAAAATTTACAGTTGTAATCACTCAATTAAGAGGGAGGCTACCTGACTTTATTTGACCTTCTTGTTGCAATGAAAGGATCAACAATAGAAGAAAGAAAGGGGGTAGAATCACGCAAAATTACGATTTTATCCGTACCTTGGTCGAATATGTATCTTGTATATACATGACAAACAATTAGTTTTCTTCCACAATAATTTTCATTTAAGGCCTCATTAAATGTTTTACACATCTTATTACAAAATCCTTATGAATTTCCATAAAATTCATATTTCTTACTCTAAAAACCTTATGGCCGAAATTATATCACCATCATACATGCATTAATTCTTCAAAATAACTTCATATATCATATCTTTATATCATATTGATCAATATATGTTGAATTGAAGCATTAAAACGCACTTTAGCTAGAAAAACCCAAGTTGGCCAAAACTTGTAGCCACCTTAGAGCTCATTTTTCTTCAATATAAATACACTGAAATACTCCATATAAGTCCTTAATTAACATATATAAAGATTGAGAATTGAAAGAATCAAAAGCCCCTTAAATCTAGGTTAAATCGAAGCTTACACAACTTTAGTATCCAAAGCCAAAATTTGATCAAATGATGGAATTAACCTTCCAAATTTGGATCTATTATAGAGGAGAAGGTGTAGAACAACAACTTTGTAGACGGATGTTTGAGTTGAAAATGGCTTAAAATTGTAAAAAGAATGGCAAAAAGCTCAGTATGAGAAAATGGTGTTTTTTTTTTTCCTTTTTATTTTTCTTATGAAATTCAAGTTATTTTTGGGATATTTATGGTGAAGCCCAATCATTTAAAGTTAATTTGAGCATCCTTATGCCTTTTGGTGCTAAAATGAGCCTTGGTTAATTTAATTTAATGATATTCAATCATATTCCCTAAATTTAGCTTATTTCGACTTTTGTTTTATCGATTGACATCTCAGTATGGAGACTGATATAAAGATTTAAAGACTAATATGACTCATTATATATTGTTAAATCCATCCACAGAGTCTATTTGGTCAATGTGAAAAATTAACCTGTGGACAAAATTATCATTTTGCAATTGTTACACGTTGATCAAAAAAGTCAAAAAATCAAAATTTGAGAGTTCAATAAGTTTTACCTAAAGTAGATATCATTATTTTATGATAATTTGAATATGTCTATGTAGGTGTGCACTCTTGTAAGGCTTATGATTCTCTTCGTACGCAAACGATCCTATTTGCACAAAAATAGACATAAAAGAGTATTTTGGTAATTAGAATTATTCTAAAACCATACGGTGACACAATAAATAGTAAATTTATAGTTATCATAAAAAAATATTTTTTTTCTTCTATTTATAGCCTTATTTGATTTCATTATAGAAAAATACAAGAAAAAAGGAAAAAAAAAAGAAAGTAAAGAAAATTGCGTGTGAACTAAATTATTTTATTTTTATTTACCTGCCGACGACCAAACTGTAGTACTTATCATAAAAGTCAGCGATTATTATTATAATACAATGACTGAGTACACATGAGACACAATGGAGCGATGATGTCAATGAGTTTTGCATATCATTTATTTATAAGGTACGTAGACAAAGCACTCTCTTAGAATCCAAAGAATTAAACAAGCTCTGGCGAAACCAAGTTAGATGTTTCATTTCGCACAGTTATATTATATTTTATTTTCATTTCGATCTTTATCTCTGTCATTCACAATGGAGTTGTATCCCATGGTTTTGTGCTGGTAATTAATGGCTACTAACGACATTTGCATTCTAATAGAGGAGGTAGCAAATGGCCAGTCTGATAACGTCGCCTGGCCACGTCCTTCTTCTTCACCATCCAATTCCACCAACACTCACACGCAACCTCAGGTAAAAACTAAAATCCTTATCAACAAATCATTTTAATTCTGCCCTTTCCCTACATTTGATGCGCAGTTGCTGTAACTTTTCATCAATTAGAATAAATTTCAATAATGATTCTTATTAATACCCCTCCCCTCCCCTCACTATAGGCTCAGTTTGAATTCGATGAGGGGATTCAGTGCGGTGGGAGTCTTTCTTTTTAATTTTTTATATATTTTTAATATTTTTTACCGTTTTTAATCTTATGAATCAATTTCACCGTCTATCTAAATTATGATATTAAATTTTCATTTACGGACTTGTGTTGTGTTGGTCTAATTAATAAATTTATTTATCTACCGACTCTTATGCAGGCTCCAGGTAATAATATTTGCGATCCTCAAACGAAAAGTTTAGAGGATGATCTCCTTCAACTTTCTAAAACTTTTTTGGACCCAATTAGTTGGAGTATTTTTAAAGTGCCTTATGGACTACGTCAAGTAAATGAAAAGGCCTATGAACCGAGAGTAATTTCAATTGGTCCGTATCACCATGGTAAGGAACACTTGAAGAAGATGGAAATTATCAAAAAGAGTTGTTTAAGTGAGATTATTGGAGAAAGCAGGGATAGAGCCGAAGAATTTGTGAAGGCCATGAAAGATATGGAAGAAGACGTTCGCAAATGCTACGCAGAGGGTTTAGATCACATTGACTCTGACGGATTGGTAAAAATGATGATCCTCGATGGATGCTTTATTGTCAATCTGTTTCAAGACGATATTTTACTGTCTCTTTTGGCAATGCAAGGCGTTTTCTTGAAATGTGAGATATACTGTGATTTGTTACTACTTGAAAATCAGCTTCCTTTCTCTGTGCTATTCAAGTTGTATAACATGATCAATATGTCAGATGTTGAAAAGGATGAGTTTGCTCGCTTGGCTCTTTCTTACTTTCAAGATTGGATCCGGGGATCACTTATATTTCCTAAAAAGTTTCCCGAAGATATCAAGCATCTATTAAGCTTAGTATATGATAGTTGGATTCCTCAACCTACAGCTACAAGAAGCGAAGGCCAAGGCGAGTTGTCGAAGGTCATACGCTGTGCAAGAGAGCTTGAAGAGGCGGGAATCAAATTTGTAAAGAGATATTGAGGTCGGGAAAGATGAGGATGGGGTAGAGAGCTCATTGTTCGACATAGACTTTACAGAGGATGCGAACCTGATGATTCCAACCTTGCAAGTTGATGATCATACAGAGCTTATCTTGCGAAACTTTATGGCGTATGAACAATTCATCCCGATTGAGGAACCAAGGTACATTTGTGATTATGTAAAGTTCATGGATAACCTCATCGACTCAGGCAAGGATGTGCAATTACTCCGTCACTCTGGAGTTATTGTTAATTGGTTAGGCGATGATGAAGTTGTTGCCCAAATGTTTAACAGACTGCACGACTTTATCTCCTTCTCCGAAGATTCATTCTATTATAAGAAGATATACGATGAGGTGGACGAGCATTGCCAGAAACGATGGAATGTATGGAACGCAAAATTGAAGAAGGATTATTTTAATTCTCCCTGGTCGCTCATTTCAGTTATCGCTGCGGTTGTGCTGCTCTTACTTACATTGGAACAAAGTGTATTCTCAGTTTTATCTTATGTTCATTCGTAGGAAGTGCAATGTTACTTTTGCATAATAACACTAAAAGGTCATAAGTAATCATGTTTTGAGTTATTGCTTATCATAAATAAATAAAAAAGGGTATTTGATTGCCCTGTAAGATATAATAATTAATTAATGTTTTCCTATTAATAGGACTGCCATGTGACCCAATTCTGCGTACAATTGTTTGCTAATCCTTGATTATTACAAATTTTAAATATTTGTCAAGGTTGCTAATGCACAATTAAATGATTTTGCATCATTTTCCAGTGCGTATGCATGTTTGGTGGAGGTCAATGTTGTGTGAACAAAGCTTCTGGTATAAGATCTAAGAAGAATGGAGAAATCATATCCTTGCAATAGAGTATAGTTTCCTTCTCTTTCTTTGAATAAGCTTAGCAGTTTACTTTCTTTGACTATCTTATGCTTGTTTGCATCTGTTTTAGAGTATTATAGTTGGGTTACAGCTTTTGGTAGTTTAGGACTCATGAAAGTGGAAAAATTTTGGGTATGTGCTTCAATTGATTTGGTAAAATATATATTTATTTTTGAAGCAATGTAATTATTATTATTATTATTATTATTATTATTATTATTATTTATAACCCAATCATGGGTAGTCGAATATCGAATAAAGGTTATTTTAACGCATTAAGGCATTTTTCAAACAGAAACTACAATTTTGAAGAGAATTTGAATGCTTTCGAATTCGAATTCTACCACTTGTATGTCAGGCAGTCAAATACTTTGAAGTGTTTTTCAAATAAAAGCCAATTGTGAATCTACCATTTGAACGCCCTGAGGTTTAGTAATTTTGTTTTCAATTTTAAGATTATTGAAAATCCTTATGAAAATCTTTATAAATAATAAATTGTTATATTATTGAAAATCCTTATGTAAAGTGTATGATAATAAATAGTTGTAATATTGAAAATCCTTATGTAAAGTGTATCTTTCTCAGTTTCAACCAAGTAAATGTGTCATTCAAGATACTAGAATATTTGAGAAAACAATTTAAGTTTTTTAAAAAAAAATCAAACTGATGATATTAATACTAATTTGGCAATTAATTTATTGAATAAGAAAAAAAAAGGTTCAATAGTATTATTTTTTTTCTGCTTATAAAACTGTTAACTTTCATCTTATGTGAGTGTATTAGAAAGGTATTTTGGATGTTTTCTTAAGATTAAAGAAAAAACCATAAGAAAAAAGATAGGAAAAAAGATAAAGAAAATTTTATAAATGAAAGTAGTTTGGACATTTTATTAGGATTAAAAAAAAAAAGAAAATGGGTTGAAGAAAAATATAAAGAAAATTTGATACTATAATGTGGAAGGAAAACTATGTATCCATGACCCTCCTTAGACTTTACAATGTGAAAACTTTGTGCATTGAGTTGCTCTTTTTAGATGGAACCCTAGTGTAATAATAAAGATTGCTCCTTTGTGATTTGAAAGTTATGAGTTCAAATGAAAACAACCTCTATGTTAATGCAGAAGGAAAACTGCGTATACATAACTCTCCTCAAACCTCATAATGTAAGAGTCTTGTGCACTAATTTGTCCCTTTTTATATAAAATTTTAAAAAAATATTACTATTATTAAAATAATTTTATAGTAAAATAATAATATTAAAAATTTCAAATTATCAAAATATTAAAAGTATACTATAAAAATAATTATTATTAAATCATTAAAATGTATTATTTATTTAATTTATTATCAATATATATACATTTATCAGTAAATATATAAAATACTATGTTTTAAATTGAAAAAAAATTATGAAATGATTAAAAATATTGTTATTATTAAAATAATAATATTTTAATTTTAAAATAATATCAAATATTGAAATAATGAAAATATCATTTACTATTTTAATAATATAATTCTATTTATTTTTAAAATATTACCAAAAAATTATGTTTAATAATATAAAAATGAAAATATTTAAAATAAAATATTAGAATAGTTTTAATATTAATATCTTAATATTTTAAATTTATTAATATTAGATAAAAATATTTTTTTAATATAATTTTAATTTGAACATGTCAAAAGTTTGATTTGAGTAAAATTATATTCATGATACATGAGCTTGGTAAGTAATCGTTGACTATAAAATCAATATTGTTCAATCAATTTCCTGGCAAAAATACAAAAAAAACGTAAAAATTATCTTTTGCAAATTAATTTACGTGAAGCAAACTTAGCTTAAATTCGAAGATAATTAAAAAAGTGAAGATTCTTTTGTAAAATGTGAAAGGCGGATGCGCTGTACCGAAAAAGAAAAGCAAACGTGGGAATGAGGTTTGGAATATTAGACAATTGTGGCCTAGCCTTTAAATTTTCAATTTGGAAATCGAAAGAGCATTGCTTCGACTTTGTAACAGGGAAACCCAGTTAGGTGTTTCATTTTCCTTAGTTTTTTTTATGTTCAGTTCGGTCTTTTTCTGTTTTATTAGCTATGGAGTTGTATGACATGGTTTTGTGCAGGTAATGGCTACCGAGGACACTCGCATTGAACTGGAGGAGGGAGTATATGTCGACTATCCTAACATCGCCTGGCCACATACTTCTTCTTCGTCGTCCAATTCCAACACTCACGCACAACCTCAGGTAAAAACTATAATCGCTAGCTATATATGATCAAAATATAATTTTAGTTTCACTTTAATTTTTAAATTCTAAATTATTCAATTTGAGTCTTAATTTTTGTACTTTGATCATTTTCTCAAATTGTTTATTTAGAACTGGTGGAATGCTCCCATTAACCTCCTGCCATTCCACATAGTCTATCAAATGGACATTTTATTATTATTATTAATTGAACAATGTGGCCAAATGGTCAAAATAAAAATTATTTTAAAAGATTAGGTGTAAGACCGCAATTTTAAAATTCAATTAAATAAAATTTATATGGATAATTAAGTAGTGATAAATTAAAATTCAAGTAATCTAACTAAGTCAAATTAAGTACTAAATAAATTTGATAAGGTAATAAGATAAATCTGAAATTCTTTATCTTTTATATAAATATTTAAACATTATAAAATAAAGGTGGAATAAGAGATAAAACAGAAAAGTTTCAATATATATATATATATATATATATATATATATATATATATATATATATATATTTGGTTTTCCCTCTACCTCCCCCTTTCACGTTTTCCTCAAAAAAATCCAAAATATTTCCTTTCTCTTCACCCTCTTCCTCACGCCACCATCACCTCACCTGGACTGAAAATCAATAGCAGTCACCATAATGTTGTTAGAAATTAGTTAAACATACCTTTCTTACCTATCAAACCCCACAATCCCGTTTGGCACCTCCCCACATATCAGAAATTGTTGAAACAACCATGAAAACCTGCACAGCAGCTAGAACCAAGAGTTGTAAGTGTGAGATTAGAGCTTAGGTGAGTTGAATAGGTGGAGAGCTTCTCCAATTGTGTGGCCAACAGGTAGGATAATAGCAAATCATCAAGAAATTTCAGAAAATTGTAAGAACAATTTGGGAAAAAAATTCTAGGAAGTTCGGCTAAGGCAATTGGGGTAAGAACACTTTTAATTTCTGAAAATTGTAATGTATTTGCTGTTTGGTTAATGCATAGTTGTAATTGGTTTGTTTAAATTTTCAGGAATTTAACATGCATGAGGATTTGATTTTGTTAGCTAATGAAATTTAATTCTGAAAATTTAATGGTATAAATTACTGCAACCATGAATGAAATGTAACAATTGAAGAAGAAGAAAATTTCAGTAGGCATAATTGGGGTATTCGGCCACATGTAGATTAATGCAGAAATTGTAAGTGAATAAGCTGTAATAAGGATACATGATTGAAGAATTAAACTATATGAGTGGGTACATTAAGTTGTGATATTCGGCCATGTAGAAGTATGTAAGGAAATTGTTGAAATGGCAAGGTAAAATTAGCATATGTAATCTGAAATTTCAATGTACAATGTGAAATTGTATGGATTAAAATTCAGCAAGGAAAAATAGGAAAAAATAGAACAATATAATTGGATACATAGAAATGTAAGAAAAGAAAATTCTGCATGTGATGAATTTAGTTTAATTGATTGTGCTGAATTGAGATAATGCATTTGTAGATGTTTATAATTAAAAATTTGAAGAGAAAAACTTGAATTTGGATAGGGATAGGCTCGGTTGCAATAGAGAATTAAAACTAGAATTTATATAATGCATGTAAGTAAGGAGTAAGTTAAATCTAAAATTTTCATGATGCCATGATCAATTGAAATGCAGAAAATATAAATCCTTGGCTGGAAATTATAAGACATGGTTGGTTAATAAATTAGTTTCGATTAATAGAACGTTGGTAAATTTGATGATTGAAATTGCATAAATTAAATAAAAATATAAGTGAAGAATATTATGTAAAATAGTTATTGCGTGAATTTAGTATGAAATTAAGACATGCTCAAGGTATGGCCACTTTGAATTAGATGGAAAATAATTAACAAGTAGAATGGTGGGAATTATGGCCATGAGAGCATGAATGGAAATGAATAAGCATGAGGCCTAAAACCGATAAACTAATTTTCATTGCTAAACAATTTAATTCTTCATTCTCTTTTTATACTTCCTATAAATAAAAAGAAAATTCATTGCTAAAATTTTAAAGACTAAAAATTTCTTTTCTTTAAGCAACAAAAAATTTTATTGCTGATACAAAATTCCATCAATAAAATTTTCTTGCTCCAAAAACGTTCTTTGTGATTGAGGATGATATCTTTAAGTTGGGGTTGATCTTTTAACACAAATTACCTTTTTTTTAAAAAGAATAGATTTCCTTTGGCTTCTAAAAAAATTACATGAAAGTTTTGGGTATAAATAAAATTCTTCGTTTCTTTGATAAAAAATAGTAATTTTTTTACAACACTATATAAAATTTATACAAATATTCAAAATTGGAAGTATGTACTAAATAATTTATAAGTTTATATTTGATGCAAAAGCTATACACAATCTGTTAATCAATCATAAAATGTGATTTTATTAATGAGTAAAGTTAAAAAATGAAAAAGTTATAAAATAAATAAAAAAATTTATTAATATTTATTTTTAATGGCATATCTATTTTTTAATTTTGATTATTAATGAGATGATTTTTTGTGGTTGACTAAGTATATAGATGCTATACATTATGTGTCATATTCTTAATCTCGTTGTAAAGTAAAAAAAATATATTGACAATATATTAGATAATAATCCTAAATATAAATCTTTCTTGTAATAGCGTTAAAAAAGGGAAAAAAAATTTAAAGTGGACACTTAAAAAAAACAGGAAAATTCCAAGGATATGCCATGGAACAGTTATAATTACTTATGAGGACAAACAAAAAATGTATTTTTCGAGAAGGAAATGGGAACAATTTAAATTATTTAGAAAGAAACAACAATGACCATTTTATCTCCGTTATTGCATTGAGAAAAATCATGTTTTTCACTTTGAATATTATGATTGAGAATCGTATACCTAAAATAAAATATTCAAATACCTATATAAATAAGCTATAAAGAATATATACATTTCTTGATTTTATATGTATATCCTATATATAAGCGTATATATATATATATATATATATATATATATATATATATATATATATATATATATATGTTTTTTTTTTTAGGACTATTGCAGTATTTGAATACCTTCATATAATAATTTTGTATATCCAATGTTTGAATTGAATCCCAAAAGGCTTAACTTGAGTTTGTTCGTTGGCCATTTCTATTTAAAGCAATGTTAAATGAATTTTGCCCTTGTAGGCAGTAGACACGTTACTTGGGAATAATTCTTGGATGAAATATTTAATATTTTAATTTAGTTTGGTTAAGGACTTATACATATAATTTTGAATAATTATTCAATACACCGTCAATGAAGTTTTTTATATTCATAAGCATAATTATGATGATGGTATACATGTTTTATTTTATTTATTTTTTATTTTTTTTAATATTTTAAAAAAATATATTATCATTTTAATTCACTCGTTGAATAAAAAAACTCCACAAACAGTGTATTGATATTAATCCCATAACTATATATTGATATTAAGTTCCCATATATATATATATATATATATGATTTCCTTTGCGTAGGTAGTGTCGTTTTAATTAATAAATTTATCTACCGATTCTTCTTATGCAGGCTCAAACGAAAAGTTTAGAGGAAGTTCTCGTTCAACTTTCTAAAACTTCCATTGACACAGATAGGTGCTGGAGTATTTTTAAAGTGCCTTATCTAATTCGTCAAGTAAATGAAAAGGCCTATGAACCGAAACTAATTTCAATTGGTCCCTATCACCATGGTAAGGAACACCTGAAGAAGATGGAAATTATAAAAAAGAATTGTTTAAGCAGGATTATTGGAGAAAGAAAGGACAGGGCCAAAAAATTAGTGGAGGCCATGAAAGACATGGAAGAAGATGTTCGCAAATGTTACCCAGAAGCCTTAGATCACATCGACTCCGATGCATTTGTACAAATGATGATCCTTGATGGATGCTTTATTGTTGATCTGTTTCAAAACGAAAATCCAAGTAAGCACTTTTTGGGCATGATCGGCGTTCGCACTGAGATATATCATGATTTGTTACTACTAGAAAATCAGCTTCCTTTCTCTGTGCTTTCCAAGTTGAATGGCATGATCGAGAGTGAGCCAGATGTTGAAAGGCTGGATAAGTTACTTGCTGAGAATGCTCTTCGTCGCCTTTCGCGAGTAGTGCCAGGACCAAAACTTAACATTCCTAAAGAGTTTTCAGGAAATATCAAGCATCTATTAGGCTTAGTACATGATTGTTGGATTCCTCACCCTCCACCTACAAGAGTCCAAGGCCAAGGCAGTTTCTCGAAGTTCCTACCCTGTGCAACGGAGCTTGACGAGGCCGGAATCATATTTGTAAAGAAAGAGAATGACGAGGATGGATTGTACGATATAGAATTCACAGACGCGAAACTGAAGACTCCAGTCTTAAGTATTTACACTAGTACAGACCGTATCTTCCGAAACTTAATCGCCTATGAACAATTCAACCCGCTAAAGGAACCAACTTACGTTTGTGATTATGCAAAGTTCATGGATAACCTCATCGACTCAGGAAAGGATGTGCAATTGCTCTGTAACTCTGGAGTTATTGTTAATTGGTTAGGTGATGATGAAGCAGTTGCGCAAATGTTTAACAAACTCTGCAACTTTGCCTACCTGTCCAGAGATACATTCTATTATAAGAAGATATATGATGATGTGAACGAGCATTGCCAGAAACGACGGAACGTATGGAAGGCAAAACTGAAGAAAGATTATTTTAATTATCCCTGGTCGCTCATTTCAGTTATCGCTGCGGCTGTCCTGCTTTTACTTACCATGGTACAAACTATATTTTCGGTTTTATCCTATGCTCATCCGCAGTAAGTGCAATGTTTATTAAACTAAAATAAAATATGAGGCATGAATTTACAAAATATAGGCTAATTTTCCAATGGAATTTTCTTCTTCGAATTTCGCTCAAGTTTGCTTAATTTTGAAGTTGTGGTTTGATTGTAAAACTGTGATTTGCAAACTATAATGTCCAAAAAGAATTGCTGTTATCGCGTTAATTACCTTTTTTTCATTAATTTATGTACTTAATATTGATATTTTGTTGCATGTAAAAACAATTTAGCTCAAATTGCTCATTATTTTAATTTAGCATTTTTATTCGAAATTAGTTTTTTTTTAATTTAATTTTTCACGTTGATTTCTATCTAAATTACAGGTTAACTAACAAATAAAGTTAATGGATCATCAAACAATGATTTAGGCAATTGTCTTGGAAGCTATTGGGATCATATTTTATTATAGCTCTTTAAAAAAATTCATATTGAACTCTTATGTTTTTTTTTTTTTGCAATCAATTAAATTATTATATTTCAATTTTCATTTAATTGAACACTTTTTTTATAATAGAAATCATTATCATTTTTTGGTTAATTAATACTTTGTTTATTTATAAATATATCTTACTAAAACATAAATCTAAAAACTTCACTGATAATATATTAAATAATAATCCTATATATAAATGTAAACATATTTTACCTTAAATTAACTTTAAATTTATTAAATATATTAACTTTAATTATTCAGTAAACATGCATAGAAATTAAGGTGAAACCTTCTTGTTGATGGAAAAAATCAAACGATTGGTTGTATTATTAATTACTATAGATATTGTGATGTCAGTTTTATTAAATTATTATGAAATATATATAAAACACAATTCATTTTTAAGTAATTTTTTTCCAAAAGATTTCACTTGAGATTTGTTTTACTTTTACAACTTAATTTTGCATGATAAAAGTATGTCTAAAAGTAAAAAAGACTTTAATAATTAAAGACGTAATATAGTGTTACACTTGAAAACAAAAGATTAAGTGTTAGATGTATTTAAACAGTTTCATGCTTTAGTTGAAAGATAAACTGGTTTGAAATTAAAACACATCAGGATAGATAATAGAGATGAATATTCTGGTCATTTTGATGAGTATTATAGACGGTATGGCATTACGAATCAAAGGACTCCTCTTAAGACTCCTCAATTGAATGGGTTAGTTGAAAGGATGAACAGGACAACTGAGATGTGTTCTATTACTGCTGCTCTGCTTGTTCATCATGCGTTTCCTGTTTCAGCAATTGAAGTATCTGTGCTTTTATTGCAGCTTTTCTAAGTTGCCCATTTTGAATGAAATTTATCCTTTTGGCTGAGCCAAATAAAAACACTTAATCCTAAGTTAGCAGTAAGCAACGAAAAATTCTTGTCTATCTACCCCCAATTTTGCCAATGAATGAGCCAATGAGTTAGCTTCTCTATAAATGTGTAAAAAATCCACCATTCCAATCTCATTTCTCGTGTTGTCAATCTCTTTGAATAGCATCCAGTCCTTCCAATATCTCGAGCTCTTATTAGCAATCCAACTTACTGCTATTATAGAATCGGATTCCACAATGAGAGCTTTCTTTCTGAAGCACTCTGACTTTGTAAAGAACAACAAAGCAAACCTGATCGCATGAAGATCAGCCATATTAGAGTCCAATACACCAAGAGGACCATAGAAAATCTCAATCACTTCGCCTTTAAAATTCCTTAGAACGCCCCTACATCCTGCAGGTCCTAGCTTGCCTCTCGCAGCACCATCCACATTGCACTTCAGAACATTTTCAGTTGGACAATTCCACCTTATTCCTCCCCTAGGGCCCGCATGAATGGATTCAATACATAAAGTTCTAGGTGGAACTACAAATCTTAGTTTAGAGTAAATGGTTTTTCTTAAGGTGTTTGTAAGACTCAAAGAAACACAACTACTATTGTTTGTTTTCCTATTAATAGGACTGCCCTGTGACCCAATTCTGGTTGCAATTGTCCGCTAATCCCTGATTAATACAATTTTTAGATACTGGTCAAGGCTGCTAATGCACAAATAAATGATTTTGTTGTAGGTTTTGGTTTATGCTTAAAACAATCATATTGTTGTGGTTGTCCTGCTCCTACTTACCCTGATACAAACTCTATATTTAGTTTTATTTATGTTCATCCGTCGTAAGTGCAATGTTTCTTTTGCATTATAAAATTGGAGGCGCACAGGCAGGGAAGTGAAGCCAAGTCTATCAAGGACTAGTTTAGACTAAAAGGTCGTGTAGTCATTAAGTTATTGCATACCACAATAAAAAAATAGGTACTTGATTGCCTTGTAAGATATAATTAATGTTTGTAATTAGTAATTTTTATGGTTTTGTGTATAACTGTATATATAGCTCTTAATTTGCAACATTTTATAAGGTTGTAACCAAAAAATATATATATATCTTGTAATGTGATTATTTTAAGTATAAATTGTATAGTGCTTCCATGGATTAATACTTAGTCTCTAGATTTCAAAAAACAGAATACAATATCTTTTGTTTTTGAGGGGGAAACCAAAAGAAAATAACATTTGTTTCATTTGCAAATGAAATTTATGGAGTTCATTGAGTTCAATTCCTTATGGTATGATTCGCAAACATGAGTGAATTAATGAAATTATTATTAAACTCATAAATGTCAATGAAATTTGCATGTGTATTTTACGTATTATTTCTAAATTTAATTGGTATTAGTATATAAAAAATGAAACCCAAAGCACATTTTACCATCCCAGTCGCATTGTATACGTAGCTAGCAGTAGTCAAGTCTAAAAAAAGGTAAATGGAGTGCGAGCGGATGCAATAAGTTAATTTTGCCCCAATAAAGACTAAACTAAAATATAGGCGGTATGAATAAGGATTTACCTATTTTTTGGCAACGAAGTAACCCTAAATAAGTAAGGGTCACCTAAAAAACTACTATAAATAAACGATGGAGCCAAGCAAAGGAGTTATTGCTAGCAGCTTTGTCAACCCTAATTTGGAGAAATTTGGAGTTTGGGTTTCGGCTTTCAATTTGAAGGTAATTTTTTTTAGAGTTAAAATTTCTCTTTTCCTAGAACTTATTTCTACTTGTTTATACTAGCTATATATAATTGCCTTTTTATTTAACTTGCCTTCAGATGTATAAATTGACTGTTTCTTATGATGGCTAGATGTTTAATATATAGTACTCTTAGAGAAGAAAAAAAATAGTAGAAATTTAAATTTTGAATTTGATGTTAAAAAAGAAAAATAAATCATGACTGATCAATACTAATAATGGAGCATAATTTTTGTAATTAATTACATGGACATGCATGTGTGATATGCCCATGAGATCTCTTTTACAGCACTAGACAACAATTATTCAGTAAACATGCATAGAATTTAATTAACAAATCTATTAATACAGCCTAATTTAAAAGAAATATGTAATGCTTATAAGTAGTAAGAGACTCAGTTCGATCATTCTTAGAATTGCAAAGCCTTATTCTTAAGTAATAAGATAGTTTTCCTGTAGAATTTTCTGGTTACCTAATTTCATCAGTATCTTAATTTCACTCGAGTTTGTTCAATTTTATTACTGTAGTTATTTTAATTTAGCTTTTTAATATGAAAATTTATTTTTTAATTTAATTTTTCACATTGATTTCGCTCTGAATTGCAGATTAACAGCAAACATAACTAATGGATCATCAGACAGTGATTTTGGTGATTGTCTTAGCAGCTATTGGGATCATGTTTGTTATCTTAATGGCTTGGTCATTATTAGCCAGCCGTAAACAGAGAAAAGAAACATCGACAATAGCTCCACCATCATCCGCCTAATCCTATATTATCATTGGTCATCATGTGATTGTTTACGAAGATATGTTGATGTTCCTTTAAATGTTCAAATTTTCTTTCTTTCTTGTTTCTATGGAAATTAGTACTATGATTATAAAGGAATAAAGTAATATCTAATTTAAGTTATTCAAAATTTTTTATTAGCATTATTTGGGTTATTGATTGCTACTGTATACTTTTTCCATTTTTTTTCCACTTTATGTCCATGTATTTTCGATGACTAGCTATATCCTTACTTGTTACTGAATTAAGCATAAAAAAGAACTATGAAAGAGAAGAGACTGGTTTATATATTACTAATAATTGAATCGATGTTTTATTCGTCTAATTAACTGACTCGTATATAAATGAGTTCATTTTTCATATATTTGGCAATGAAAATTTTAAATTTTACAAAAAAAATGATATATGGTTATTTTTAATTAATTAATAATTTTTATTCATAAATATATCTTATTAAAACATAAATTTAAAAATTTCATTGTCAATATATTAGATAATGATTCTATATATAAAATACCAATATATTTTACCTTAAATTAACTATAAATTCCAATAAAAAAACTTTAAATCTATTAAATTAATTAATATTAATTATTCAATAAACATATAGAAATTGATGGAAGAAATCAAACAATTGGTCGTATTATTAATTACTATAGATATTGTTGTGACGTTTTGTTTTATAAAATTATGAAATATGTAAAACACAATTTATTTTTAAGTAATTTTTTTCTACAAGATTTCACTTGGGGTTTAAGTTTAACTTTTGCTACTTATTTTTTGCATAATAAAGTACACATGAGAGTAAAAAAGATTTTAATAATTAAAGCACGATATTTAGTTTATATATATGTGTATAAATATTTATTACTATGTTAATTATCTGAAGAATAATACAATTGCTTGAATTCCGTGATCACTTTAATTGCCTCTGCAAATTAAAGCAGAGACAGATGGCTTATTAGAGGCAATTGAATGGATGATCAATTTAAATTATCATTAAATGATATTTGAATTTGATTTAAAAGGCATAATTGATGAGATCAATAATTTTTTAAATGATTATTTTGAATTTGATTCTCTCACTAAGAGTTACAAAATATTATTGAATCAAGAGGTTAATTTTTTTGTGAAATTTATTAGATTACAAATAAATGAGATAACTCATATTTTAACAAGAGCTTCTTGTTTCTATATTAATCTTACTGCCTGACTTGAAGTATTACACTTTATAAATACCTTTTTATTGAATGATTGTAATGAAGATCAAAAATAATAAAGTATTGTTTGCTTGTAAAAAAATAAAAAATAAATCTTCTTTTCTGACTCATGTAAAGGCCAAGGTCAACTTTTGAGACAAAGTGAAAGAATAAAATATATATATATATATATATATATATATATATATATATATATATATATAAAGCTAACAAATAATTGACGCAGCCTTTTGAGAGAAGAGTCGGTAGACAATTTTAGTCGTATGTATGGATGTAATAAAATTTTTGAGCTTAAACTCATCAAGCCTTTTGAAACGTAAAACTTGACTGGTGGTGAAAATAATTAAATATTAATTTTATTAAAATTCAATTTAATTGAGTTTGAAAATAATATTAATTAATTGTTTGTTTGTAAGAAACTTTCGACATAATATATGTAAAGGTTAATGTATCATTTACTTCGTGAATTATATTATTTTTTATTTTGAAATTAAAGAAAAAAGTTATTATTTTAAAAATAATTATTTAATATATTTTAGTGAAATTTTTAATTCTATAAATAAAATTGAAATGATAATATGTATTTTATTTTATTTATTTTTATTTTTAATATTTTTAATTAATATTTATCATCATTTTAATTTTATTTGTGAAGTCAAAATACTCTATTAATAATACATTGAATATTTACCCTTACTTCAATACTTGAACTTTATTTTCATCACACATTTTAATACATGAGACTAACGTGAATAGAAAAAAAATTCAAAAGGCATCTAATAAAATTTTGATACTTGATAATAAATGTAATGTTATTACTATTTTATTTTTTAAAAAAAATATTTTAAAAAATTTTAAAATACATGAAAATATTTTTTAAAAAATATTTACATGAACATCAGTAAATAAAAAAAATAAAATATATAAATATATTAAAAAAACCTAGTGATCCGGTCTTCTTGCTCTCTTTTTATTTTTCTTTCTCTTCTTTTTCATCTTTTTTCATCTTTTTCATTTTCTCTTTTTATTTTCCCCAATTCACCTCCATTGGTACCCCTACTTTCACCACCATAAAGCCTCCTAGCCTCAACCACTGCTTCTACTACTCCTCAATCTCAAACTGAAAGCCTCAAGCTTCAACTGCCACAGCTTCCAATCACCACCAGTCTTTTTTACCGTCAGTACCTCCACCGTGAACCATTGTTCGTCAAAACCACAGACCACTTAAAAGCCCCCGAATAAGCCTTCTCTTACTCCTTTTAAACCAAAAACCTAAATCGATTTCACCTAAATTGATTTATCACAGCCTAAAGCTAGCCTTTGAGTTCCAATCTGCAAAAACAAATTCTTGGCTATGAACAGCCGGCCACAAAAAATCCAATTATTTGCTTTCTGAAAATACATATTGATTTTTCATGCTTTCTATTGTATTTCAATCAGTCTATAACTGTTGTTTATCATAGATGCTAAGTTATAATGTTTGGTTGATCAATGTGTACACAAATTTTCACGTCTGAAAAATTAAAACATGAATTAGTGATAAAATTCAATTTTTGTATTTATGTGTGAGTACAATTCTCTGTTTTTGAATTCTTTACAAAAAAGAATGTTCCTCTGATTCGGTCTCCTGAAATGCATTTGTCGAGGGCGTGACGCTTGATCCTGACGAAGTGAAAAGAGTGATTGTTGAGAGAAACGGCCAAGGGGCTTGTTGTTCCTCTTGAACTTGCAGCGGCGTGGCTGATCGTTGAGAGAACGGTCTGTGGTTCCTCGTGGATTTGTAGCGGCGCGGCTGATTGTTGAGAGAACGGTCTGTGACTTGTTGTCCTCTTGTAGATTTGCTGACGGCTTTGTTGAAGAAAAGACTTGACTGAAGAGAAGGCTTGATCGGAGAACGGCCGGTATTCTGCAGGCTTTCAATTCTCTGAGAAGGCTGAGACTTCTCTTCTCTGTGTGTTATGCTCTTCTTTAGTGCTTTCTATTAGATAATAGGTTATCTTTATTTGTATTCAAATGTATAACTAATTCTTAGGAGATTAGCATAATCTTAAATATCCTCTTATCTGTAGCCTTAATTTTAGGAAATTAGTTTTACATTCTTTGCTATATATTCTGTACATTTTATCAAAAAAAGTGCAGTGAAATTAATTCAAACCGTTATAATTTCCTTTATGGTATCTGAGCAAGAAAGAAGGAAGGAACGCTCTATCCAAATAATTTTTTTTTTCCTCTTCTCCATCTTCAGAATGACTACCGAAAATAATACAACACCTACTTCCTCAACATCAAACCCAAATGTGACAGCCACTGCACACTCAATCAATCTTCATACCAATGAGTTTCAACTCATTACCATCAACATCTCAGCTCAAGCTCCTCTCAAACTCACCACCAACAATTATGTCTCCTGGAAATTACAGTTCCAAACCTTATTTATCGGGTATGATCTCCTTGGGTACATTGATGGCTCAAAACCATGTCCACCAGCTTCTCTCACTGATAATAATGCTACCATCTCCAATCCAGCCTACAACAACTGGATTCGCCAAGATCAGCTCATTCTCAACGCCCTCATAGGTTCGCTTTCCCCGACCATTATTCCATTTGTTGCAAGATCAAACACGTCAGCAGAAGCCTGGACAATATTGGCAAACACTTATGCCAAACCATCCCGAGGCCGGATCAAACAACTCAAAACCATCATCAAAAACTGTACCAAAGGTACTCTCAACATCACTGATTTTCTTCAATCTGTTAAAGCTCGTGCAGATGAACTTGCTATTCTTGGTGCCCCAATGGATGAAGAAGATCTTATTGATAAAATTTTAGAGGAAACGGGCGATGACTATAAAGAATTGGTACACGCTGTTCAAGCTCGTGACAATCCTATCTCCTTTGATGAACTCCATGAGAAACTCCTAACTTTTGAAGCCTCTTTCCAAGGGAAATCTTCTACTCCTTTCCCGGCTACTGCTAATCCCACAAATCGGACATCCTCACATCGACGCCCACAAAACTTATCTAACAATTGGCGTTCCTCCTCCCCTAGTGATTCGACTCAACAATTCAACAATGGTTGGTCCCTCCATTCCACTGCTCTATCACCATTGACCAACACCCGTAATCCACCTCGTGGCAGTCGACCACATCGTCCATACCTTGGGTATTGTCAGATTTGTGCTATTTAGGGACACACGACCAAACAGTGCCCATCATTTAAATTGGTACCACTTCAGACCTACAACTCTAGCTATGCACCAACACCCAACAGTTCGACGACACCTTGGCAACCACAGGCTCATCTCACTACCCCTACTGCTTCCAGCAGTAAAAAATGGTTACTTGATAGTGGTGCATCTCATCATGTCTCCACAGACTTGGCTAATCTCTCATTGCATGCTCCTTATCATGGCACTGATGACATTATGATCGGCGATGGCACGAGTCTCTCCATTACTCACACTGGTTCCACTTCTCTTACCACACCTAATGCTTTATTTACCTTACGCAATGTGCTTTGTGTTCCTAATATGAAAACAAATTTAATCTCCATTTCTCAATTTTGCTTAACTAACAATGTTTTTGTTGAATTCTTACCAAAATCCTTTCAGGTGAAGGATCTTCGCACAAGTAAAATTCTTTTACAGGACAATACTAAAGATGGAGTTTACGAATGGCCGTCTGCGACATCTAAGTCTTCTCCAATTTTTGCCTTTTCCAGTGTTAAAACTACTTCCTCCAATTGGCATCATCGCTTAGGTCACCCAGCTACCCCTATTTTAAAACATATTATTTCAGTTCTTAATTTGGATGTGTCTTCCCCCATTTCCAATGAATTTTCTTGTAATGCTTGTCACTGCAATAAAATGCATAAATTATCTTTTTCTACCTCTTCTATTGTGTCATCACAACCTCTTGAAATGATTTACATAGATGTGGGGACGTCACCTATTATTTCGCATGATGGGTTCAAATATTATGTTATTTTTGTGGATCACTATACCAAATACATATGGTTCTATCCATTAAAATACAAGTCTGATGTTAAAGATGTCTTCACTAGATTCAAAGCCCTTGTTGAAAATTATTTCAATAAAAAAATTAAAACTATTTTCTCTGACAATGGAGGTGAATATGTGGCTTTCAAAGATTTTTTAGCAACACATGGCATTTGTCATCTCACTACACCACCACATACACCTGAGCATAATGGGTACTCAGAAAGACGTCATCGCCACATAGTCGAAACTGGCCTCACCTTACTCTCTCATGCATCTCTACCCTTAACCTTTTGGTCTAATGCTTTTGCTACTGCCGTCTACTTGATCAATAGATTGCCAACCACCACACTAAATATGTCCTCACCATATGAAAAAATCTTTAACACCACTCCAAATTATTCTAAGCTTAAAATTTTTGGGTGCCTTTACTACCATTGGTTACGACCGTACTCGTCTCACAAACTTGATTCCAGATCTAAACCTTGTGTCTTTCTTGGGTATTCATTATCTCAGAGTGCATATTTATGTTTTGATACATCCACAAATCAACTCTATGTTTCTCGTCATGTTCAATTTGTTGAGTCCGTTTTTCCTTATAAGTCACTTCATACCAATTTACCATGTCATGACTCCACTACCATTGACACTTGGGTTCCCTTACCTCTCAAAGTCACTATGTCTATAGATACGCAGTCGGCATCACAACCTCCATGTGCAGGTTGCCCTCAAGAATTAACAACAAACACTGATCCTTCACCTGAACAATCACCTAATTTGCCTTGGTACAACTCTACACCACCTGAACCTGCAACCCAACCACTTACATCCATACCACTCAATCCGCCCACTCAAACACATCCCAACCAGCATAACATGATTACTAGGGCCAAAAATCAAATCCGAAAGCCTATCCAAAAATTCAACCTTTACACTCACATGCCTACCATTACAACCAGCATTGAACCCACAACAGTTAACCCAGCCCTCAAAGATCATAATTGGCATCAAGCCATGTCCGAGGAGTTTGATGCTTTAGTCCGCAATGGAACATGGGATCTAGTTCCGCCTACTGTAGCCTCCAACATTATTGGATGCAAATGGATTTATCGTATTAAAAGACATTCTGATGGTTCTGTTGACAGGTTTAAAGCTCGGCTTGTAGCTAAAGGTTTTCATCAAAGACCTGGATTAGACTATCATGACACCTTCAGCCCGATTGTGAAACCTACTACTATCAGAATGGTTCTTAGTATTGCCATAAAGAAAGGGTGGTCTCTTCGGCAATTGGATGTCAATAATGCTTTCTTACAAGGTAACCTTATAGATGATGTTTGCATGACTCAACCTCCAGGTTTCATCGACTCCGATCATCCAACTTATATCTGTAAGCTGCGCAAAGCCATATATGGTCTCAAACAGGCACAGAGAGCTTGGTACCATGAACTCCGCCAATTTCTTCTTGCGGCTGGGTTTAAAAATTCTCATGCTGACACATCTTTATTTGTCTTCAATAATGGTACTCATCTAATTTATCTCCTTATATATGTTGACGACATCATCCTCACAGGTGATTACCCAACTCTAGTCACCCACTTCATTGACAATTTATCTCAAAGCTTCTCTCTCAAAGATCTTGGGCCTCTCTCATATTTCCTTGGCATTGAAGTGGTTCCTCATCCTCATGGAGTATTATTGTCTCAACGTCGATACATCATCGACCTACTTACTCGCACAAAGATGATGGGAGCCAAACCAGTAGTCACACCATTACCCACCAATCCGCCACTCAGCTTACACTCAGGCACTCCTCTATCTGATTCTACTGAGTACCGCACAGTTGTTGGAAGTCTTCAGTACTTGTCCTTCACTCGCCCCGACATTTCTTACGCGGTAAACAAGTTGTCACAATTCATGCATCAACCCTCCACCGACCATTGGACACTAGTAAAGCGTCTCCTGCGATACTTATGTGGTACTTTAGATGACGGAATACTATTATATCGTGATTCCTCGGACTCTCTTCATGCCTACTCTGATGCAGATTGGGCTGGCAACAAGGATGACTTCTCTTCCACAAGTGCATATCTTGTCTACTTTGGATGTAATCCTATCTCATGGAGCTCAAAGAAACAAAAGACAGTTGCTCGCTCTTCCACGGAGGCAGAATATCGATCTGTTGCTGCCACTGCTGCTGAACTTAATTGGGTCTGCTATCTCATGACTGATCTTGGCATTACAATTTCAAAACCTCCTGTTATCTATTGTGACAATGTAGGTGCAACTCACTTGTGTGCCAATCCAGTTTTTCACTCTCGAATGAAGCATGTAGCTATTGACTTCCACTTTATTCGAGACCAAGTTCAAACGGGTGCACTACGTGTCTCTCATGTTTCTTCTGCTGATCAACTTGCTGATGCTCTTACCAAGTCGTTACCTCGATCACAATTCCAGTCTCTCAAATCCAAGATTGGCCTCTCTTCTCGAGGCCTATCTTGAGGGGGCATATTAGATAATAGGTTATCTTTATTTGTATTCAAATGTATAACTAATTCTTAGGAGATTAGCATAATCTTAAATATCCTCTTATCTGTAGCCTTAATTTTAGGAAATTAGTTTTACATTCTTTGCTATATATTCTGTACATTTTATCAAAAAAAGTGCAGTGAAATTAATTCAAACCGTTATAATTTCCTTTACTTTCTGTCTGTTTTTTCTGAGTGTTCTGAGTCTTCTGACTGTTTTCTGAGTCTTCTTCTGTCTGTTCTGAGTGTAGAAGAGCTCTCTATTTATAATGCTTGATGGTAGAGAGTTCTAAAGGGACTCGATCACTCCAGGATTTATCTCTAATTAATTTAATTTAATTAGAGATATTACAATTGATTAATAATTTTTATTTATCATCAATTTATTAGAAATTATTAATTAATTAAATATTTAATTTAATTAACTAATAATTACTAATTAATTTTTTTTTTTAATGCCTACAAATGTGTTTCTCTTTTTTTTGGGTTGGGTAAGAAGCTGAAATTCAGGAAGAAGATCAGGGATGGCTCGACTATTTTGGTTGAAATGTTGTCGGCATTGAACTAGGATATAGGCTCGGGACAGGCCGAGTCTTGTGGTTTGAGTATTTTGATGAGTTTAGGATCGAGTTGAGTGAAACTTGCTTGTTAATTGGCTTATTGAAGCTTGTAGAGCTTCGGGTATTAAGAAATCCTATTAATTTTGTGAACTAATTTCCCTCGTTTGGTTAGTAAATTTTGGATTTGTGGTGTTGAGAGTGAGTTCGTAGGGAATGGTGGATGAACTGGGTACTGTTTCGAGGACAAGAAAGTGGGTATATTTTCAAATATTTTTATTATTATTATTTTTATATATTTTGAATATATTTTTGTATATTTTTAGTTATTTTAATTTTTTAAATATTCTTTAAATATTTTCAAATAATTGTTTTAGTTTTTTTTTTATATTTTTAAATATTTTTACATATCTAAAATATTTTTTTAAATATTTTACATATTTTTAAATAATTTTTATATATATAAATATATTTTTAATTTTTTTAAATATTTTAAATTTTTTGAATATTTTTAAATACTTTTTAAAAAAAATAAATAAAACTGATGTGACACGTAAATGATGTGACATTTATTATCACGTGTTAAAGTCTTATCGGATAGTTCATGCCACTTTTTTCTTACGGTATTAGCCTTAACTCTCAAGTATTAAAGTGTATAACAGAAGTGAAATTCAAATGGCAAAGTAATAATTTTTTTTTTAAAAAATATTACAATAAAAAAATATAATTCAAAAATAAAATGATACATTAATTTTATATATAATTAAAAATAAGTTTTTTTTGATACTTTGAAATATTTGAATTCGTGTGTATAAAATGAATACAAGTGACCTTGGTCGGCGGCCAAAATTAACTATTTTATTAAAAAAATCAGCAAAACAAACAAAAGTTTGTTGGTTGTTATGTAAAGCTTATAATATAATTATTGAATGTGAACCAATGAGGTACAGTCTTTGAGGTTTTGGTAGAAGTATTAATGCTTTGGTGGTTGATTATGATTGGATGTTTATTTTTATTGATTTATCTTAGTGTCTTTTTTTCAAATTTTTCTTGTTTTTCTTTTATAAAAAAAATTAAATCAATACTATCAAATATATAGTTTTTGTACTTTTATTATCTCTATAATTATTTTTTTTAAACATTATTTTGAATTTATAATAAAGTGAAAAGATCATACAATATTAATTTATTATAACATGAAAAATCAACAAAGAAAACATAATTGCAATAAATTTTAGATATTAGATCTATATTTTAATATTATAATTTTATAATATTTCACGAATGAATTAAGTTTTATATTAAAATAATCATAAATATGAAAAGAAATAAATTTGAATAACATTAACCCCGACGACTGCACTACATAATACAAAAGTCAGCAAAAGAACAAATGTTGGTTGGAAAATTATTGTCTGATGCGTAAATATTATAATGCAATTATTGAATATATGTGCATGTGAAGCGATGGAGTTTTACACATCAGAAAGCACTCTCGTAAACTCCAAAGTGTTAAACAAGCTCAGGCTTTCGACTTTAACGAGTAAAGGCAAACCAAGTTAGATGTCTCATTTCGATCTTCATCTCTGTCATTCAGAAGCTGTATCAAATGGTATTGAAGTAGACGAGTCGGTTAAAACTGATGAAAAGCCGTCAGCACAGCGTTTTACTTGGGATTCGCGTCGTCAAGCTTTAGACGACGACGAGGTAATTGAAAAGGACAAGTAGCTTCATCTTGTCGCTGCATTTATTTCCTTTTCGCTTAGTTACGGTACTATATTTATTTGATTTTCTTTTATTCACAATGGAGTTGTATCCCATGGTTTTGTGCAGGCAATGGCCACAAACGAAATTCGCATTCAAATCGAGAAGAAATTATATGGCGAGTCTCGTAACATCGTCTGGCCACATACTTCTTCTTCACCATCTAATTCCAACACTCACATACAACCTCAGGTAAAAAGCTAAATCCCTATGTATAATAAAAACAATAATTTCCATTTTCCAAATTTTAGCTTAAAATATTACAATTAAATCTAAATCTATTAATAACGTATTTAAGCCCTCAATAGATTTGAACTTATAATGTTTGATTTATAATAGTAAATTTCATTTTCATGATCTTATTAACCTATTAGTTTTAGTTTCACCGTTAGTCTTTAACTTCTAAATTATTCAATCCGGGTCTTAATTTCTGTAAAATTGTTTCGCTTTGAACATTTTCTCAAATTATTTCATTAGAAGTGACGAAATGTTCATATGACCAAAAATTTTTATTCACTAAGAACTCTTATTAAATATATTTATCCCTAAATAAACTTAATAATCAAATAATTCTTCAACCAATAAAATTTTATTGGAATATAAATTGAATTTCACTTAAAATTTGAATCAATATCTAACTATCTAACACATGATTTGATCATGATATATTTGAACTGTCACAGTGGTGTTTTAAGCTTGAAAGGAGAAGATTTGTTTAATCTAATACCATTGAAATGGAAAAACTAAACAAGTTTTCTACCAAAGATTGTGCATATAACAGAATGCTTATTAGAAGAAGAAAGACATGATCTCTAAGAAGCAAAATTTATCTAAAATTGCTGTCCAGCACAGAACTCAATAAAAAATAACATAATTATATATACTGTCATAACGTGCTAAAACTTAGATCCTAATTATCTCACTAGATACAAATTTAAGGAGCGCCAAAACAAATGAGAGGATTTAGAAATTTAATCCGAAATTAATTCAGCAATTTAATACAATAAGAGTTATATTCATTTAGTCCAATTAATTAATTAATTCAGCCATTTAAAGTTAATATAATCAGAGTTACATTCCTTTAATCCAATTTCAATTATAAAGACTATCAATTTTTCATTTAGTGTATACATTTTCACTTAACATCAAATGGATTCACTCAAATTTAAACCTCGAAATAATTGTTAAATGACTTATTATAACAAATATTTTTTATTTTATTATATGGCTTATATATTGATATTAAATTCTCATATATATGATTTCCTTTGCGGTTGTGTCGTTTTAACTAATAAATTTATCTACAGACTCTTATGCAGACTCTAGGTAATAATTGTAATAATATTTGCTATCATGAAACGAAAAGTTTAGAGGAAGATCTCGTTCAACTTTCTAAAACGTGCCCGTACCCAAGTAGTTGGAGTATTTTTAAAGTGCCTTATCGACTACGTCAAGTAAATGAAAAGGCCTATGAACCGAGAGTAATTTCAATTGGTCCCTATTACCATGGTAAGGAACACTTGAAGAAGATGGAAATTATCAAAAAGAATTGTTTAAGTAGGACTATTGTAATATAGATACAACAAAATCTGTTATGGAGCCACAGCAGGAGCTAAAGCACAGCACACAGCACATTCTGATTTAAACAAAATCTGTTATGGATTCTGTTGTAAACTGATTTCTAGAAGTTTGTACAATTAGTTACCTAAAGATTAGCTAGCAAATTAGACTTAGTTAGCTGAAGATTAGTTAGCAAATTGTATATAAGAACCTCCCCTGTACAGAATTGTGATATGAGCAAAATTCTTTTCTTCCTCTTCGAGATTTCAATATGGTATCGGAGCAGCCAGGTTTGCTCTTGTTTCCAATTTTTCTTTCATTTTCTCGTTAATCAAACTGCTCTTTCTTCTACTGTTCACATCATGACCACCAATACTACCCGAGCTGAAGAAACACAACCCACACGCCCAGAAGAAACTTTGTCCAGTCCATATTTCCTTCATCCCAATGAAAACCCAGCCTTAGTGTTAGTTACCACGCCTCTTACAGGTCCTAATTATCAATCATGGTATCGATCGATGAAGATGGCCTTGATGTCGAAGAACAAAATGCAATTTGTTGATGGGTCAATCAAAATACCTGATAAGAGTGATCCTCTGTTTGGAGCTTGGGAAAGATCTAACACCATGGTGCTGTCTTGGTTGCTGCATTCTTTATCACCTTCGATCACGCAGAGTGTCATTTGGTTAGATCGAGCCTCTGATGTGTGGAAGGATCTCCATGATCGGTTCTCACAAGGAGATGCATTTCGCCTGTCAGAACTTCAAAAGGAAATTTACTCTTTGCAACAAGGAACTCTCTCAGTTACTGACTATTTTACTAAACTCAAGATGCTCTGGGATGAGATCTTGAACCTCAGAGCTATTCCCGATTGCAGTTGTAATCCACGATGTTCTTGTGGGGCTTTGGTTGCAGCAAGAAGATTCCAAGAAAATGATTATGTGATTCGGTTTATTCAAGCCCTTAATGAATCTTTTGCCACTGTCAAAACTCAGATAATGTTAATGGAGCCACTACCCTCCATCAACAAGGCCTTTGCTCTAGTCATTCAACAAGAACGACAGCTCAATACTGTTTTCACTTCTCCTTTTGAAGTTCATGCTCTTGCAAATAAGGCTACAGGAGGTGCACCTTTCAAAAGAACTATCCAGCAATCAAGGAGACCACTCTGTTCCTATTGTGGCATGCTAGGTCACGTAGTTGAAAAATGCTTTAAAAAGCATGGGTATCCTCCAGGTTTCAAACCAAGGGTCAAGGGTGGATCTGTTGCTGGCCTAGCAAATTATGTAGAAGTTGGTAATGTTCATTCTCCTGAGATTCAGAGGCAGCATGGTGTAAATCAGCAAGTGACAACACTGCCACAATCACTCACCGATGATCAGTATAAGAGGTTGCTTGAAATGCTTCAGGCAGCTGATGTGGGCACTTCACAAACTACTCATGTTGCTGCAGCTGAAAGTATTCAACTACCTAGTCTTCAACCATCAGGTAAAACCAATACTTCCTCCTCAGAATACATTTTTGACACAGGAGCCTCTGATCATATAGTTTGCTCACTACATGCTTTCAGTTCTTATAAACCAGTATACAATTCCTTTGTCAAATTACCAAATGGTCATTGTGCGTCTGTCACACACATTGGCACCATTAACCTTAGCCCACACTTAATTCTCAAAAATGCTTTATATGTTCCTGACTTTACCTTCAATCTAATTTCGGTGAGCAAACTCACACAAGCACTTGATTGTTTACTGACTTTTACACATAACTTCTGTATTGTTCAGGATACCAAGACTTTGATGATGATTGGGTTAGCTAAACACAGTAACGGTCTATATCTGTTTGACAAGTCTTTTGATCCTTCTTCTTTTAGTAATCTTTCTTCAATATCTAATTCTATAACTAGTTCTCCTACAAATCTTTGGCATAGGCGTCTAGGGCATGCTTCAAACAAAAGAATACAATTGTTGCAGGATTTAGATTCTTCTATTTCAGTGTCTCAACAAGATCCCTGTGATATATGTCACTTTGCTAAACAAAAGAGACTTCCCTTTCTTTTGAGCTCCTCTTGTACAAATCAATGTTTTGATCTAATACACGTGGATATTTGGGGCCCTTATCCTACTGCTTCCCTGTATGGTGATCATTATTTCTTAACAATTGTTGATGATTTCAGTAGGTATACATGGTTACACTTAATGAAAACCAAAGCAGAAGCTAGAACATTGTTACAAAATTTTTGTCAGTATGTTGAAACACAATACCAAACTAAAATAAAACAAATTCGAACAGATAATGGTCAGGAGTTTAATATGCCATTGTTTTATGCTTCAAAAGGGATTATCCATCAGCTTTCTTGTGTCCAAACACCTCAACAAAATAGCATCGTTGAGAGGAAACACCAACACATTCTTAATGTTGCACGATCACTTAAGTTTCAAGCTGGTCTCTCTAGTAAATTTTGGGCTGATTGTATAAATCATTCGGTTTATCTCATTAATAGATTACCTTCACCTGTTATTGCCAATAGTACTCCTTACCAGATTTTATTTCAAAAACCACCAAATTATTCCAATCTTAGAGTCTTCGGGTGTTTATGTTATGCTTCTACCTTGACTCATCCTAGGTCTAAGTTTGATTCAAGGGCACACAAGTGTATTTTCATAGGATTTGTTCATGGGATTAAAGGATATAAATTGTACAACATTGACACTGGTAATGTTTTCATTTCAAGGGATGTTATTTTTTATGAATCTGTCTTCCCATTCTTAAACACTTCCTCCACAACCAAATCAGATTTTATGTCAGACAACACATTCACTCCACTGTCTTCTTTAGCATTTGATACTATAAGTGATAACACATCTATACCTACTGTTATTGCTGATAATTCTGATCACCATACTACTGTTGAAGCTGACATCACAAACTCCATCGACACTCATTTTTCTTCTTCTGATATTGTCATTCCTGATCATAATCCTGCTCTTACACTTAGAAGATCATCTAGAACTAGTCATCCACCATCCTACTTGCAAGAATATCATTGTCATCTAGCTCAACTTCATCAAGGTTCTAAGCATTCTGACTTTGCAGATGTTAAAGAACAAGGTTTTAAACAATCTAGTGTTTGTCACCCTTTATCTACTGTTCTTGATTATTCTTCTTGTAATAGCTTACATAAAGCCTTTGCTCTTAACATTACCACCATCAAAGAACCGAATACTTTTAGTGAAGCAGTAAAACAAGAGTGTTGGAAGCAAGCTATGGCAGCTGAACTTGAAGCACTACAGGCAAACCATACTTGGATCATCACTGATTTACCTGTTGGAAAACAACCAATTGGTTGTAAATGGGTTTACAAAGTCAAGTACAAGGCCAATGGTGAGATTGAAAGGTTTAAAGCTAGATTAGTAGCAAAAGGGTTCACACAACAAAATGGTATTGACTATGTTGACACTTTTTCCCCAGTAGCTAAGCAAACCACTATTAGAACTCTCTTAGCTATTGCTGCTGCTAAAAATTGGTTTCTACACCAATTGGACATCAATAATGCTTTTTTGCATGGTGATTTAGCAGAGGAGGTTTATATGGTAGTTCCACCTGGTTATTCAACTGCTAAGCCTGGTCAAGTTTGCAAACTCTTGAAGTCTCTATATGGGTTAAAACAAGCAAGTAGGCAATGGTATTCCAAACTGAGTATTGCCTTACTTGGTCAAGGTTTTAAGCAAGCTGATTCAGATCCTTCTCTGTTCCTCAAAGCTGTTGGTCCTTCCTATATTGCATTATTGATCTATGTTGATGATGTAATTCTTGCTAGCAATGATGAAGGTCTTATTCAGGATGTTAAAAATTTTCTGGATATTTCTTTTCAAATTAAAGATCTCGGTTTGCTCAAATACTTCCTTGGCTTGGAAGTGGCTCGCTCTACTGCTGGCATCAACCTTTGCCAACGAAAGTATGCACTAGATATTTTACAAGAGGCAGGTTTTCTTGCATGTAGACCAGCTCCTTCACCTATTATTCCTTCTTCAAAGCTCTCCAAAGATAATGGTAGTCCTCTATCAGACCCTTCTATATACAGAAGACTCGTTGGCCGATTATTATACTTGACTTCTACAAGACCAGATCTCACTTATGCAGTTCAACAACTTTCTCAATTCATGGATCATCCAACTGACATTCATTTAAAAGCAGCCCATCGAGTTCTTAGATACCTTAAAGGAACTCCAGGACAAGGATTGTTCTTCCCTGCCACCTCTGATCTTCAATTGAAAGGATTCTGTGATGCAGATTGGGCTGCTTGCCCTGACACTAGAAAATCAATCACTGGTTACTGTGTCTTTCTCGGAAATGCTCTCATTTCGTGGAAATCAAAGAAGCAGCAAACCGTCTCTCGCTCATCTTCAGAAGCAGAATATAGATCGCTTGCAGCAATCACTTGTGAATTACAATGGTTGTTGTACTTGCTGCCTGAATTACAGACACCTCATCCCTCAGCTGCTTTGGTATATTGTGACAATAAATCAGCCATTGCTATTGCTGAGAATCCAGTTTTTCATGAACGTACCAAGCATATAGAAATTGATTGTCACCTCATTAGGAACAAGTTACAAAATGGAGTTATCCGTCTATTTCATGTTGCCTCTTCAGCACAATTGGCAGATTTATTCACTAAGGCACATACTGCTCGAGATTTTCAATCCTATTTGTCCAAGCTTGGAGTTCATAACATTTTCACTCCAAGCTTGAGGGGGGGCTAATATAGATACAACAAAATCTGTTATGGAGCCACAGCAGGAGCTAAAGCACAGCACACAGCACATTCTGATTTAAACAAAATCTGTTATGGATTCTGTTGTAAACTGATTTCTAGAAGTTTGTACAATTAGTTACCTAAAGATTAGCTAGCAAATTAGACTTAGTTAGCTGAAGATTAGTTAGCAAATTGTATATAAGAACCTCCCCTGTACAGAATTGTGATATGAGCAAAATTCTTTTCTTCCTCTTCGAGATTTCAATAGAGAAAGCATGGATAGGGCCAAAGAATTTGTGAAAGCCATGAAAGATATGGAAGAAGATGTTCGGAAATGCTACCCAGAAGCTTTGGATCACATCGCCTCAGATGCATTTGTAAAAATGATGATCTTTGATGGATGCTTTATTGTCAATCTATTTCAAGACGACGATTCACTCTCTCCTTTGGAACAGAACGGCGTTCTCTTGAAATGTGAGATACACCGTGATTTGTTACTACTCGAAAATCAGCTTCCTTTCTCTGTGCTTTCCAAGTTGTATAGCATGATCAATACGTCAAATGCTGAGTTTGCTCACTTGGCTCTTTCATTCTTTTCAAATTTGATGCCGGGTACACTCATATTTCCTGAACAGTTTCCCGAAAATATCAAGCATCTATTAGGCTTAGTACATGATAGTTGGATTCCTCACCATACAAGAGACCAAGGCCAGGGCACTTTATCCAAGTTCATACGCTGTGCAAGTGAGCTTGAAGAGGCAGGAATCAAATTTGTAAAGAAAGAGAACGACGAGGAAGAGGTAGTAAGCCTGTTCGATATAGAATTTACAAATGATGCGAAACTGAAGATTCCAACCTTGGAAGTTAACGATGATACAGAGCTTATCTTGCGAAACTTTATGGCGTATGAACAATTCATCCCGAATGGGGAACCAACTTACGTTTGTGATTATGTGACGTTCATGGATAACCTCATTGACTCAGGCAAGGATGTGCAATTACTCCGTCACGCTGGGGTCATTGTTAATTGGTTAGGCGATGATGAAGCAGTTGCCCATATGTTTAACAAACTTGGGGACTTTACCTACTCGGCCCAACACATATTCTATTATAAGGAGATTTATGATGAGGTGGACATGCACTGCCAGAGAAAATGGAACGAATGGAAGGCAAAATTGAGGAAAGATTATTTTAACTCTCCCTGGTCGCTCATTTCAGTCATCGCTGCGGTTGTCCTTCTCCTACTTACCGTGGTACAAACTATATTTTCAGTTTTGTCTTATGTTCATCCGTTGTGAGCGCAATGTTTCTTATGGTACAAAAAACAAAAAGCTCATGTTATTGAGTTATTGCCTACCATATAACAATATAAGCACTTGATTGTAATTTCCTATAGTTGTGTACATATAGATCTCAATTTGCAACAACTTGTTTTGTAGGAGGTATGAATATGGGTTTACCTATTTCTTGGTCATGAAATATCCTTAAATAATTTAGATTAAAAGGTTAAAAAAACTCTCGAGAATAAAAAGGTTTAACAATTGAATCGTTATGTTTTTTCACAATCAATTGAGTTTTTATATTTCAATTTTCACTCAATTGATTCTTTTCAACTTTTCACTCAATTAAATATTTACATTTCAATTTTTAATAATAGTTTTCGTTAGAAAAAGAGTTCAATTAATTGAAAATTGAAATATAAAGTTTCAATTGATTGAAAAAAAAAAAAAAGATTCAATTGCTTAACCCTTTTTTCTCTGAGAACTTTTTTACCTTTTTACCAATAAATTATTAAAAAAATAATAAACTACTACAAATAAACGGTGCGAACCAAGCAAAGGAGTTATTATTGCTAGCAGCTTGGTCGACCCTAATTTAGAGAAATCTTGAGATTGGTTTTTGGCTCTCAACTTGAAGGTTAGTATCATTTAGAGTTAAAATTTCTCTTTTCTCGAAACTTATTTCTACTTGTTTATGCTAGCTATAATTGCTTTTTAATTTAACTTACACTTGAGATGTATAAATTGATTGTTTCTGGTGACGGCTAGTAAGAGACTAGTTGGATCATTCTTACAATTGCAAAGCCTCATTCTTATGTACTAAGCTAGTTTTCTTGCAAAATCTTCTTCTTCGAATTTCATTCAAGGAGTTTGTTGTGGTTTGATTGTAAAACTCTTATCTATAATGTCCAAAAAGTAAGTGTCAATTACCTTTTTTTCATTAATTTATGTAATATTAATAATTTGCATATAAAAAAGACTTAGTTGAAATCTCTCATTATTTTAATTTAGCTTTTTTATTTGAATGCTTATTTTATAACTTAATTTTTCACATTGATTTCGTTTTGAATTCCAAATCAGCTAACACATGAAATGTTGGGTTGGGTTTCCTTCCCATGTGGAAGCCCACGTCGATCCTTCATTGAGGACAAAGTTATATTTTGTTTTGTCTTAAGGTTTTTTTAACCCTTTTAATAGAGTGGTGGCATTGTGTGAAAAAGAGAGAGAAAAAGACAACCATGAAGAGAGAGATAATAAAAAAACGGAGAAAGTTTATGAAGTTGAAAAAAATTGATAGGATTGATTGAGGTCGAATTGTTGTTCGATTGAGTTGAAGTTTTGATAGCACGTTCATGACACTGAGCTCTTTGTGTTGAACGATGGAGATCGAGTTTGGAGCTTTTTACCTACGGTTTTTGTAGAGCCTTTGTTTGTGCCACCTTTTGAGTTAGACTTCTCTAATCTTTTTCTTATAAGATTGCGAGCCAATAATTATTATTCTTGAGATATTATGCTTGTATACCTCTAGTTTTAGTTAGAGAAAACATTGCATTCTCATTATTATTGATAGTGGATATTGTTCTTGGTGCCCGTAAGGCTGTGGTTTTTACTCCTCACTTTGAGAAGGTTTTCCACATTAAATCACCTGTGTCCTTGTGCTTGAAGTTGGAGTGTTTTTATTTGTCTCTTGATATTGCATTGGATTACTCTATTTGATAATTTCCTGCTAGGTTCACACAAGAGAGGGATAATTGATTTTTTCTGTTGTGTTACATGTTCGATAAAATATTGTTTTTGCTGTATTTATCCCATCAAATTGGTATAAGAGCTGCGCTATTGTTGTGTTTGGACCTTGTGTTGAACATAGAAGTTAATACAAGTAGAATGATTAATTTGAATGGTTCAAATTATCACATATGGAGAGGTAAAATGAAAGATTTATTTTATGTGAAGGATTATTATTTGCCTGTATTTAGTACTGAAAAGCTTGAAAACAGAACTAAGGAAGAACGGAAGTTATGCCATAGACAGGTGTATGGGTACATCAGACAGTGGGTAGATGATAATGTTTTGAACCATATCTGTGGAGACACAAGCATGCACATTATGGAACAAGCTTGAGCAATTGTATGCTTGTAAAACTGGGATCAGTAAACTTTAACAATTGAACATCGCAAAAGAGTAGGGAGCAATTGTTGTGAATAATAAAATCCGGTTAAACTTTAACATCTTAAAAATAACTCGAGAGACATGACCAAAGAAAAATTAATACACATAAACGCGTAGTCTCATATTCTACTGCCGAAAATAAACCCGCGTGGCGCCAAACATGTTTACATGGCAGAACTGAAGTGCGCCACGTGGCACGAGCAAAACATGCCACGTGGCACGTCTGGAGGTACCCTCTCGCAATGTAGGCGGGATAGTCCTATACATGGGCGGGAGATTCTCCTGCCTATGTTCTCATACACTTGGAACCCATGCATTAAAATTTATTAGGACGATTTTGTCTTTAAATTCCTTTGATTATGCAGGACCCGTAAAATAGTAAGAGATACTTATTTAGTGGATAAATACGTAACTAAAAGTGAAATCAATCCCTATAAAAGGGCCCATGTATGATTCATGGGATTAAGACTCTATTCTATTTACAAAAAGCTCTGCAAAACTCTCTTTCTGACTTAAATATCGGAGTGCTTACGTAGGTAAAACCTCTGCATCTTTCTGATTATTCTTTTTCTTACAGAATTTTTGGCAGCACGTGACATAAAGATCAAAATTAGAACGTCAGCAATACATCACGGTTGACTTTGGCAACAACAACTATTCTAACCCATAATATGTAGTTGAAAAATGATAAATCCAGTATAAAGAGTCGAGTTTGAGCTTATCGAGCTGAAACGGGCCGAGTATTTTGTCGAACCAAACTCGAATTTCAAATGTTAAGTTTTAACCAAGCTAGAGCCTCAAGTTTACGAATCAAGTTAAACTCAAATATGATATTGAATCGTCTCAACGCGACTCAATTATACCTTTAATTAAGCTACAAAAATAGAAAACTATTTATAAAATCTGATCACTGGATTAATAAATTGTTATCTTCACCTCTTTCTATCCTTTCTACCAAACAAAGCTTTAATTTTTTTTTTCAATTGATTTCAGACATCCTTGTTGCTCCCTTTTACTTTGATCTTCTTCGTCGCACAATGCAATTGCTCGTTGCTTACAAAAAGAAAATCAGATTGAACGTTGATCCAGAGCTAGGAGCTAAATGTGTGAAGATATTCAAATTAAAATTCGTGCTTCTTTCAGGATATTATCAAATCAGAGGGTGAAGCAAGGTTTTGTTTTTGTTTTTCATTTTTTTTTTTCATTTCTGTAATTTATGCTAATGGTAAATTTGTCTTGATTTGTATTGATGAACGTGCCTTTTGGGGGCCTAGCGTGTCGAATCCAACTACCGTCGGAGATCAAGAGATTAGGATTACTCGGATTGAGAACCAAATGTTACACCGATGCCATTTTCAGATCTTTGCTCGCCGGAGCTAACCCTTAATTATGATGGTTAGGATGTTTTATTTGCCTTCAATTTGTTGGTAGAATGTTTTATTTGCTTTTTGTTAAAAAATATATTACAAAAAAATAAATTATAGAAAAACCATTTTTCTATCAAACAAAAATATTTTTCATTTAGATTTTTTTTATAGATATATCAATTGTTTATGTGCAGGGTTTCATTTGATAAATATTTTTGTTTTTTAAAAAAATAAAAAAGTAAAAATAAAATAAAATGTAATTTGAATTTGTAATTACTATTAAATCATGTAAAAATTTACATGACAACTCACATAAAACTGAAAATCCATAAGATAAATATTAACAAAATTAATACTCAAAGAAGGGAAACCATAGCACCCATCACATGCTTAAACAAACTAGATTCTTAATGATATTATTAGTATTTAGATTTATTATCAATTGTTGGTTGGAAAAAGTAGAAGCCAATTTTTTTTATGTATTTGAATAAAATTTAAATTTTAAAATTATCATTATTAAAAAAATTTATCTGAATTTACTTTTTATCTATATAAAATTAATCTCAAATTATAAAATAAATAAAAATATATATAATCAAAAAATATATTTAAATATACCAAAAAAACAAATGCAATTGGTGGCTTGGTTAAATAGTGCCTAAAATCAGCCGTGGGTTCTCCTCCCACGTCCCTACATAGGACTCGTAAGGCTCTTTAGGCTTAGGTGTTCTATGGCTGAATCAAAGGTCTTTTAACAGCTGTGGCCATGAGAACTTAAAGGGTTTATTTTGTCGTGGGTAATGATTTGTTGATTGAGAGTCTGTTTGAAAGAACGATGTTGGTTTTGAAAAATTAAATTATTATATAAAACATTTTTAATAAAATAATAAAAAAATTAAAATTAACATTGAAAAAAATAATTTTATCTGTTTTATTAATTTTTTATCTTTTATGATTGGGACACAAATTGCACCGTCAACTATTTCAATGGACATGTCCAAAAGGCGCCAAAGAATCCTATGCATTGGATAAAAAATAATACACTCGAAAAAAGAACATCGGAGCATTGACTGACTTTGGTTGTAAAAGACTCGTACTATGTAGACTTTTTTATCGGGCATTAATTGAGCATTAATTGATTTTTGCTGTATACAACGGAGAAATTTGATTGAGCATTTATTGAAATTTGTACAGCAAGGAAACCACTGATGAAGACAAACGTATGGTTGTTAGGATATTTTATTTGCTTTTTGTTCGAAATAAAATAAATAAATAAAGTTATACATAGATAAAAATATTTTTATTTATCAAATAAAAAAATATTTTACATTTAGAATATTTCTTACAGATAAAACGTTTACGTGCATGATTTCTATTGATATATATATATATATATATTTCTTACACAAAAAATGAAGGAAGTGAAAAATATAAATTAAATAAAACTATAAATAAATAGCATAAAATATAAATATAAATTAATAGAAAAAAAATTAAAACGTTTATCATGCAAATGCCAAGTGTAAAAAACTTAATACTATTTATAAATGCCAGCACCAACAACAAAGGTTGAAAACGGCGGTCCAACAAACCGAAATTGCCAGGTTCACGAAGTTGCAACCATCAATTGCTTTGAATTGTCCTTAGCTGTGGCATGCCTGATCCTCAAATCAACTTGCTTACCATAGTCGACGTTGGTAACTTGTAAATAAAGTGATATAGTATAAAATAATTATAAAAAAAGTGATTATAAAATATGTAATTGTTAAAAAAATAATTTTATAGTGTTTGATATGACAATATAAAATTTTATTTAATTTACAAAAAAAGTAACTTTGTAGCGTTTGGTATGAAATTACTTTGCTGAGAAAGTATTGACAAATTTCAAAACTACTCATAACTATAAAAATAATTTTTCAATGAAAATTAAATAAAATAAAGGTTGTATTATTAATATTACTCATCATTTGTAATTTTAAATTGTCATGTATTATTATTAATTTAAAAATTTTAATTAGTGTAATATTAAAAATTCATATATTATTAATGTAATTCGAAATTTTAATGTATCAATTGTAAATTTTCAATTATCATGATATCAACATAGTACTTATAACACCCATGAAAATTATAATAATTCATACAAATCTAAGTAAAATATTTTTCATACATGATAATACCCTATAAACATTCATAAAAGTCATAATAATTCACACAAGTCCTAATAAGATATTTTTTATACATAATTCATAATGTCATGTCATTCATCAAGAGAAGGGAAAAACTGGGGGAAGAAGGGATCGCGCGATCCTGGATCCTTAGTTTTTTTTTTTTGTAAAAGGGTAATTTGAGTAAAATTGAGTAAAATTAACTTTACAGTCAATGCTGCAAAGTGATTACAACCTATTTGGACTGCAATCACTTTGCAAGTTTTGGATGTAAAATGATTGCAGTTGCAATCACTTTACATCTAACTTTTTTGATAACATACATTATAATTATTTTGCGTCCAATTAAATTGCAACGTAAAGTGATTATTTTCAGCATACCAAACGTCACCATAGTGTTGAGGTTAAGTTCTTAAAATTAAAATTAATAATGAAATTTGAATTTGAATGTAAAAGTAAAAATGATGATAAAAGAATATTATAAAAAAATAATTATTAAAAACATTTTAAAAAAATTATATATAATTAAATTTATAGTATATATTTGATATTTTATAAATTAGATAAATATTTTAAAATATTGTAAAGTTATTTTATATCAAATAATATTTTTATTAATAAATTAAAAATTATTATCAATTATATGCATTTGTTATTAAATATTTTAAAAATATTGTTTATCTAGACATATATTAATTTACTATATAATAAAATTATATATATTTTATTAAATTAATAAAATATTTTTAAATAAAAATTAAAAATTAAAGAATTAAGAATATAAAAAATAAAGATAATATGGCAAACATACTACAGGTGAGTTTGGAAGCTAATTGGCTTCGGCACGATGTGGTGGTAAAGGATAGGATAAAATAACATGAAGGTAAAATTATATTTCTGTCATTCTTTAAATTTTTTTATTATTTTATTAAAAAATATTTTTTAATAATTTTTTTATCGTTTAAATATTTTAAAATTTAATCTCACTGTTTATTCAAATTAACCCTATATCGATAAGTTGTTTAAAATCTCACTTGTTCTAATAGAATTCAGTAGACCACCCTGGTTAAATTGCTTTTAGAGTTAATTTTCATTGATGGATGAAATTAATTCGATAAGATTACAAAAATAAAATAATTATTAAAAATATATATTTTTAATAAAATAATATAAAAATTAAAATTATAAATAAAATAATAATTTAATCCACCTTCAAATCTTGTTTTATGTGCACTTGGCACACCAATTATGATACACTGATGGTAACTGATGTTCCAAACCCACCATTAGCGGATAATAGGCAAATGCGCTTCCGGTGATTAAACTGTGGCAAAGACAAATGTGGCTTACTATTCTTTCGATTTTCCAGACTCCAACTAAAATTGGGCCGCAGGAATTATTCTTGTGACGTAATTATCATAGACGGTACAACTATTGAACATGTGAAATTATAGCTGATGTCATTTATATATGTCAGAAAAGAGTTTTTTTGCATCCGTCCCATTCTTGTTATAAATTTATAGATGGGGTTGGTTGAAATTCATCCAATCGGAAAATTTTATTATTTGAATTTTATTCGAATTGATTTGACAAAAATATTAAATTTCAGATTTAATTTTAATTCTGAGTAATTAAATTTAAAATTAATTTAAATTTGAAATGATTTAATCAAAATTATGGGAAATTAAAATTTATATTGAATTGATTTTAAAACATAATAATTTAAACTTAAAAAAATTAAATTCAAAATTCAAACCAAAAAAGAATTTTGATATAGAGTGTTTGGGAGTGCTAAATTTTAAATATGTTAAATGAAAGAAATATTTTTATACAAATACTTCTTTCAAATAAATCTTGATATTTTTAAAATATTTGAGAGTTCATATGACTTTTTTTGCTAATAAAATAAAAAATAGAAAGAAAAAATTTGAACTCTAAATGACTTAAATTTGATTTAAATTTAGTTTTATTGAAAATTATCCTATTATAAATATCAAATCCAAGTCAACCAACTTGTATGATTGCCATCTCCATTTATACCACATCTTTCTTTTCTTTTTCACATCACTTTTTAATTAACTCCAAATTTCACAAGCACAATTCTGCTTCCACTTTGGCCGGTAAAACCAAAGCAAAATGCAGTTCATTCTTTGCTTAATAAACAAATAAAGTCAATATCGTATTCATTTTGGTTGATTTCCAAGAGATATTATTATGTTTCTCTTTGATAAATATTTCATAATGATGGAGTTGCATCCCATGCTTTTGTGCAGGTAATTAATGGCTACTCATGAAGAAGTTGGCATTGATGTGGACGGTGCCACACATAAAACTGAAAAACAGACAGCAAAGGGTTGTCCTTCGGGTTCGCGCCGTCAAGCATTAGACGAGGAAGAGGTAATTTATTTTCTTTTTGCTTATTGTTTCGGTCTTCTTTTCTTCCGTTCACAAATCACAAAGAAATGGAGTGTATATCCCATGGTGCCATGCAGCCCGTGGCTACTGAGTCGGACGACACTCCCACTTCAATGGAGGAGATACGATGTATTTTATTGATTAAGATATTTTGTTGTTTTTTTTTTTTTAATTTTTTTTGTTTACTTAAACTATTACTTTGTCTGCTTTCCTTTTTCAGGTCTGTGTTATATTTTCATGAATAAAAAAAAATTTGATTTTCATCTAAAATTTTAATTTTTTTCATAAAACTAATGTTCCGTCATTTTTTAAGTGTTAAAAAATAAAATAAAAACAAAAAAAATTGAAGATAAAAAATGTAAAAGTATTAAGTTTAAAAGAGGAAACAAAAAATAGAGTTAGGACATCCAAAGAAGATAAGATCGACAAATGAATGCTTTAATTTTTAACAATTTCCAATTTAAAATGGTTTTTAAGAACAATAAGAGTAAATTTCATCCATAATTAGTTCTTATTAATCTATTATTCTTGTTTCACTTTTTTTTTTTTGGGTTACATATTCTTGTTTTACTTTAGCCCTTAATCTTTAGATTGTTCAATTTGACTCTTAGCTTTTATAATTTGATTTTGTCAAATTGTTTATGAATATTGACAGAATGTTCATGTGACATGCCATGGAATATTTTTTTAATTAGTTATGAATTTGATTAATGATAAATTTAATCATACATTATGAAGTTTTAATAATCAATTTACGTATTTTATAAAACCAAAACACTCAGAAATCAATCATCAAAAGAAATTTTAATTCATACTTTACCCAGAAACCGAGTAGGCTGTACGTAGGCAGCATCACGCAAGAAAGCTATATATTAATTATAGGTACGATCGACTTGAGTAGAGATAATTTAATATTAAGTTTAAGTTCGATTCAATTCAAAAATTCAAAGTTGAAAACTCAGTTTGAGATTGATTGACCTTGATTTTTGAAGGTCAAACTCGAATTCAATTCGATAGACTTGAATTCAATTCATTTGATTTGATTTGTTAATTTTCAATCATATATTATTAGGATAAAATAATAAATTAATAATAAAATATTACAAATATATTAAAATCTCAATTAGACTTGTGAGTCGTTAGAACCGGGTATTAAAATATTCGAACTCAATTCGACCCATTGTTCGAGTAAATCAAGCTTAAATTTGGTTTGAAATAAATTAGTCAAACTCGAATATTCATCCCGTCGAATTGGAATAGATTACAAATAATTTGACTCATTTACCTTAATTTTTTAATAAGAGATTCATTTACGCCTTTTAATATTGGCAATAAGTTCCCATATGATTTCCTAAATTTGCGATTCATAGTTGTGTTGTATTGTTTTTAACTAACAAATTTATCTACCGATTCTTATGCAGGTTCCAGCTAATAATTGCAATAATATTTCCATTCCTCGAAAGAAAAGTTCATGGCTTTCTCAACCTTCCTCGGACCATTGTCGCTGGAGTCTTTTTAAAGTGCCATATCTACAACGTCAAGTAAATGAAAAAGCCTATCAACCGACACTAATATCAATTGGTCCCTATTACCGTAACTTGGAACACTTGAAGAAGATGGAAATTATCAAAGAGAATTGTTTAAATGTGCTTATACGTGGAAACAAGGCTATGCACGAAAAATTTGCGACGGCCATGAAAGCTATGCAAGAAGACGTTCGCAAATGCTACCCAGAAGCTTTAGATCGTATTGAGTCGGACCCTGAATTTGTGGAAATGATGATCCACGATGGATGCTTTATTTTGTATTTCATTCTAAACGACATCTCAAACGAGCCCTTTTTCGGTCTGAACCGTATTCAGAGTGAGATATATCGTGATTTGTTACTATTCGAAAATCAGATTCCTTTCTCTGTGCTATCCAGGCTGTATGGCATGATCAAATGTCCAAATGCTGGAATGGACGAGTTTGCTCGCTGTTCTCCAACGGATGAGTTTGCTCTCTGGTCTCCAGCGGATGAGTTTGCTTCCAGGGTTCTTGAACGCTTTTTAACAGTGCTGCCAGGAAGACATTTTCCGAAGGAGTTTTCTGCACGAGGTATCAAGCATCTATTAGGCTTAATATATGATAGTTGGATCCCTCACCCTACAGCTACAAGAGTCGAAGACCAAGGCCCTTTGGAGGAGTTCATACGCTGTGCAACAGAGCTCGAAGAAGCGGGAATCAAATTTGTAAAGAAAGATGATGCGAGCTCATTGCTCGACATAGACTTTACAGATGATGCGAAACTGAAGATTCCAACCTTACATATCGCCGAGACTACAGAGCTCATCTTGCGAAATTTTTTGGCCTATGAACAGTTCCTCCCGCGTTACAGACCAACGTATGTTTGTGATTATGTGGTGTTCATGGATAACCTCATTGACTCAGGCAAGGATGTGCAATTACTCCGTCACTCTGGAGTTATTGTTAATTGGTTAGGCGATGATGACGCAGTTGCCGAAATGTTTAACAAACTTCGCAACTTTGCGTACTCGACTGAACACTCGTTCTATTATAAGAAGATGTTTAATAAGGTGAACTGTCATTGCCAAAAACGACGGAACAGATGGAAGGCAAAATTGAACAAAGATTATTTTAACTCTCCCTGGTCAATCATTTCTGTTATCGCTGCCGTTGTCTTGCTCCTACTAACCATGTTACAGTCTATATTTTCAGTTTTATCTTATATTCATCCGCAATAACCGCAATGATTCTTTTGCATTATAAATTGGAGGCAGGCCGGGTAGTGAAACCGAACTCTATCCTAGTTTAGACTAAAAGCTAATGTTATTGAGTTTTTGTATACCAAAAATGAAAATAAGTACTTGATTGCTCTGTAAGATATAATGGATGTTTGTAATCAGTAATTTTTTATGGCCCTTCCCTCCCTTTTTTTTTTTAATTTAAAATTTTTTATTTATTTTTATTTAAAGTTTTAAGTTTACTTATATTTCAAATAATAAATGATAAATTTAATTATATTTCAAATTTAATAAATAAGTTTAATTTTATTGAAAGAAAATAAAAAAATTTTAAAAGTATAATAATTTTTTAAACTAATAATTTTATTAAATAAGTTATAAAGTTTTATTATAATAACTTTATTATATAAAAATATATTAAATAACAAAATAAGTCAATATTTATTTTTATTAATTAATAAATGTATAAAATAAAAATACCTTAATAAATAAATTTATTAATTTTTTTTTCTATTACAAAATTAATTTAAAAACATTTTGAAAAAAAAGAAACCGGACTGGTCTGACGTTCCGGTTCAACCTGGGAATTGGTTTATCGATACACCGAGCAAAGCTGGTCTAGCCATATTTGGCTTTGGAACGGTTCGAGACTGGCCTACTTGGGAATTGGTTCAAACCATTTCTAGCTACTAACAAGCCGTAACCAGTTGAAACCGATCCAAAACCAACCTAAATTGGCCTATTAGCAGGTCTGCAACCATAAGCGTCCTTAGACCTGACTATTTCTAAAAGGTGTCAAAAAAGAAGGACCCATTATATATCTTATATAATACTACCTTTATCCCAATAAAATTGTTACTTTTAAGTTTTAAAATTGTTTCATTCAAAATGTCTTAGAAAAAAGCCAATAAATTTTAACATTTATACTTCTTCCTTTATCCCTAATTAATACCAACCATATTTAAAATCTTTCTTTAAGGACATGTTAATCAATTCAAATATTTTTATATGACATAATATATGAAAGGTTTGACTTCCTAAAGATATGTACAATTAACATGTAACGAAATAATTGAGATGAAAGGAGTAATAATAAGTATTCCAAGTTGAATTATGGTAAACCCGTCAGGTATGACATTCACTTGTAATATTTTATTTATTTGTCTGTTTTGTTATTTATGCATTTGCTTTATGTTTACTCATTTATAGGCTTACTTATTTCCGAGCACATTTATTTTTTTAATGTTTTAATTGAATTAATAAAGACTAAATTACAAACAATTGCTAAGATTGAATAATTATTGTTGTTACCACATACAACAATTAATTTCTGATGAATTAGATATCTTGATTTTCGTGCAAGCCTATGATCAAGAATTTTGCAAGAGAAAAAGAGATCAGATGCAAATGTGTGTTCTTACGCGCGCACTCCGATACTTACTTCAGACAAGATATTGGTAGAATTTCAATAAAAAAAGTAGAGATTTATTAAGTTAAGAGAATACCTGTCACCCAATTTATAGAGTAGATTAATGCGTAATTACCATTTTTACAGTGAGTTAATCACGCTACTTAAGTAATACGTGCAGATCCCATTTGGTTAAACTTTTAATATAAGCATCGTCCAGGAAGTGAACCAAGGCACACTCCTAGGTCCCACATGCACGAGAGGTAACTTAGCGAGAGAGTCCTCTCCTGCCTCTCGCACTCAACGGGAAGGTCTACTGCTGAGTGCAACAAGTTCCCCTATTGCATAGTAGGCAAGAGCCCTCGTATGGGGCCAATCGTGCCATGTGGCATTCATTAGTGCTACCACATGGCCTTCTTCAAGGGGGCAGCCTACCGCGTGCCATGAGGCATTACCTGGGGCTACCACGTGGCCTTATCCAATTGGCTCTGTATGTCCACTTTGGCCCTTCTTTTTACTTTGGGCTTAGCCAACTTCTGGGCTCAATGGCACTAGCATGACCTATATCAATTACTCTCCACTCTTTTACAATGTATACTTGTGGAAGAGTATGTAAGGGCTTTTTTATAGTTTCAAAGCCATTAGTTAAAGTTAATGTCTTTTCAGAAGTAAAATTTAATCTATAGTCCCTTTGCCTTTAATTTCAGTTGTTGAATAGCATATTGCTATCCATTTCCTCTTAAATTGTTTTAAACAAGGCTTTATTTATATACACATGCTTTACATCACCGTAATTGGTGGCTGTCGAGACCAACAATAATAATTCCTACTCAAATCAAATTAAAATTGCAGTATAGTTGAGTAAGGTCGTTTCCCAAGAGATTGGTAAGATTTATTTTTCTGCAAAATATTAAAAAGTAAAATGGGGATTTTGGGAAAATAACAATAAAAATTAAATTAAAATCTAGGCAAGTAAAATCGCTATATAAAATAATTGGAGAAAATCAATATAATAAGAACATCCAACCAAAGGAATAATTTTAGAATGGGTTCATGGAATTGATCATTGATGCAAAAATAAATTTTTTTAATCTTTACCAAATTGATTATGGTTATTGGTACGACCTAACAACCTATCCCTCCTTACTTTTTCGATAATCATGATACGATCTCTAATTATTTCTCTTGTCAGTTAAATAATTTTAGATACGATCTTAAGATTTAATTTACTAACAGCATTGAAAACTAGAGAGACTACCAATTCTAACCAACAAACACACATGTAGGTTCATTTAAGCTAGATTATATATCTTCTTAACATAGAATCGAAATCTTATCTGAAATCAATTATGTTATTTACCACTTATATTAGAATGCCTAAACAATTACGGATTCAGGTTTCTAATTGGTGATATATTATCCTGACAATTGAACAAATGACCCTTTTTGCACAACCAATCAAAACAATAATTTAAACAAGAACAGAAGACATATAAATAATAAAGATATAAAAGAATAAGATAAAAACTAATTAGATCTCACAATTCTTAAAGAACCCAAACTTTAATTATCCTTTGGCTAGACTAAATATTTAGCAAGCCATAAGTTCAAATAAAAACACAAAAGAAAAATAAAAATATATGAAGGTTCAGAATTCAGAATGAGATCCCTAGCCACTCTTAGTCTATAAATACTAAATATCTTAGCCCCAGAATCTGTTTCCAAAGGAAAGTTCTCTGATTGAGTTTGATTACAATTAAACTTCTTTCCTTTTTCCACCACTTGCTAAAGACAGTCATTGCAAATCTCTTCCTTAATAATTAAAATCTTCCACTTGCCATCTTTAGACTGTTTCAGTCAACTTCAACTACAAGTGATAGATCTTGACTTGAATTCTGAGATTTCTTCTGATTTTGTGACTTGAGCAGAATTTGCAGCTTTTAATCCATTTTGTCCATTTTCCTTCATTCACAATACAAAATATAAAATATAAGTCAAATCCAAAAATTAAGCATATAAAAGAATTTAAATCATGAAAAAATATGACAATTAATATGTCTAATATGCAACTTATCAGTAATCAATCCATCATGCTTCATTTCTAAAAAATTACAACAACAAAGTTGTCTTTGATTGCCATAGATGCACCTTTCTTCATTATGAAGATGTAGCAATCCTTCTTGAATTGTCATTGTTTTCAACAATTGAAACATACACCTTTCTTCTTTTTGAAGATGTAGAAGTCCTTATTAAAGTGCCTTTGTTTTCCACAATAGCAACATGCACCTTTCTTCTTGAAATTTTTACCTTTGATGGAATGCTCTTTTTTCTTTATGGATTTCTTATAGGGATGAACATCCTCTACCACATAGGGCTTAGAGCTATTAGTCTCCTTCTTTTTCTCATTCTCCTTCTGATATTGTTTGTCTATCCGAAGATAACTTGTAAGGTATTCAAGAAAGATATCTTCCTTTTTATGCTTCAATGTTCTCTTAATATCTTTCCATGTTGATGGAGTTTATCAAAATAGAAGATACAATGATTGATTCATCCATAATCATATTATGTTGCTTAAACTTATTTAGAATGGTTTCAAACTCACTAAATTGTTCCATGACAGGTATAAAATCATTCATTTTAAAAGAATCCAACTTGTCTTTAGGAATTTTTTGCTAGTTGCATCTTTTGTTATGTTTCTTGTATCTAACTTATCTCATAATTCTTTTGTTGTAGTTATTGTGATATATGTATTAATTAGGGATCAGACATACTGTTCAATATGTTACCGCTACAAGTATTGTCATCATTTTCTCATTTTTTTTCTTAGATGTACTTTCTTACTTGTTTCAACATCTTTATCTTTTCGGAGTAATGAGGACATTTGCAATATTGAATATGATAAGGAAAATCTGCATCTTTTGTTGCCATTTTAGGAAATTTTCTCCGTGGAATCTCTCCAATTTTTGAAACATAGTATCTTTTTCTCTCAAAGAATCCATATTTATGGCAACCACAAATAATCTTAAAATTGTTTAACAAAAAATTGCTTTGGTGTGAAACCTCTTTAGTGGATATGAAGTGTCACATCCTGAGGGACATGATGTCACTAACACTCATTGTAGAAACATATCTATTATGACTCATTTATTTAATAACACAAACAATTGTTTATCATGCGAGTACATTTCTACAATCATATTGTGTATTCATCTATACAATATCAGTTTGAGACACCTTGCCTAGGGTACTAGTCATATTTTTAAATCTGAATTGCGATCAAAAACAATTTCAGCAGAGTTTCCATGTAAACACGTATTTTTCTCAGTCAATCAATACAAAAAAATAGCCTGAAAATATTCACAACAGTTTGAATTCAAAACTTCATATGCACAACGAAATAATACATTATTTTACTATTTTTGACACTTTGTCAAAATCGATGCATTTACATCCCAATAACCCAAGTTTTAATAATATAGACATTCATACACTTAGTACATATCCTAACTAAGCTACTAGTAAAATTCTATCTAAAAAGAAAATAATTATACCATCAAATGTATACCAATAAATATGTTACGAGAATGTCAAAGTCAGAAACTTCGGTACTGGATACTACTATTGATTAAAATTAATTCTGCAACTGATATGTGACGGAAAAAGAAATGTGTGAGTTTTAGGGAAGCCTAATAAGCTAATCACACAATTGCAAAATTAACCAAAACAGAAATATTAGTTTACGTAAAATGCATATTGTACAAATCACATTTCGAAAATCAATTGTCATGTCAAAAGTTCATATCATAAATCAAAGTGTTTCAATAAATTACATATGGTTGGGTTTTTAGACTAGAATCATATCTAGACATTGTCAAATCTTTCAAGTAGAGAGGTATTTTGAAATAGTTAAATTGGCCATCAGACCTGACCATGTTGAACGAAATTCGATACACATGAGTTTGAAATATGATAATATGTCTAAATTCAAAAAATCGAGGTTTAATGCAATTTTAGAAGTCATAAATTCTTATGTATTCATTACACATTTCTCATATACTTTCACAAAGTTCAATAAACCGAATCAAAGTCGTATGGTTTGATAAAATTCGTAGCATGTTTATATATCCGAAAACAATTTTGAAACCATATAGTTCAATATATCATTCACAAAATTCGATAATTAGATCATACAAATACAGACAAAATCAATAAGTATATTCCAATAAAGACTTTCACATTGTAGCTATCAGTGAGCCGAAATTACCCCGAAAACTAGGGTATAACCTATGACCATAGATCCGAAAATCTCTAGTCCTAGTTATCAGTTAGAACTAAACCTATCATATTTATATTGAACAATCAAAACTGCCTATATAAGATTTGTGTACTCAAAGCTGTCTCCATATGTTCTATCGGGAATAACATAGCTAGAACGCCATAAAGGATAAACCATTCAAAAAAACATGTTTCTAAAAGTCATATAACAATCGAGATGCAAAATAGTTTATGCTTCAATCCAAAAACATAAAGCACAAGCTAAATAAGTTATATGCTTCAATTAGTCCAAAGCGAATTCGAAATGTGAATATAAAAGGATATATGCATGCAGATAAAAAATCTATTCAAGCTTTTAAATCTCCTACACAATGCCATCTATGATTTTAATGTATGAAAATCATAGCAAGGTTCAAAGCATGTTAAAATGATTCGAAATCACATTTTCAAAGGTGCCTTAAAGAGGGTCTTTGGCTGGCTGTTTTATATATCCTGTTATATATATCCTGTTAGCAAGGGCCGAAACATTTGCTATTTATATCGCCAATAGCAAATTATATCATTGCTAACTATTATATACCCCGTTAACTATCATTGCTATTTATATCTCAAGTTTTCATGTTTTTATGGTTTCTGTTTCATTTTCTTGTCATGGTCGACTCTCCACAATGAAATACATAATATTTTCATGCATGTGCCATTTTGATGGTTTAATATATAAATTTACTAAACTTTATCTTGTAAAAATTAAAATTTCACATTTTAACTTTATTTTCTTCCAATCTTTCATATTATTGGTCCATGTGTTTTCATATGGAATATTCCACTATTTTCATATATACTACATGAATTTAATATACCATAAGTGAAATTAATCAAAGGACATAGGTCACAATACAATTTCAGATGAAATTTACCCAGTTTCACTTATTTCGGTTGTTTTAAGTTCTATAATTTTTTTTTTTAAAATACAGGGCCTAACATGAAAATTTAAGGGTTTGACATACATTATTTCTTACCCCTAAATCCATGTACAATGTCCATTTAGTTAGAATCGAAAATTGATCTATGGACAAAATGTTCATTTTGACAATGTTATACGTTTACTGATATGAGTTAAAAATAAAATTTTGAGGGTTCAAAAGTTTATCTAAGGCCATACATCATCATGTTAAGATGATTCAGATATGTCTGTGTAGGTCTGCACTCTTGTGAGGCCCACGACCATCTTCATATGCAAATGGCTCTATTTGCACCAAAATAAACATAAAATGACATTTTATTAATTTGAGCAATTCTAAAACCGTATAGTGGCATACAAAATAGTAATTTTGTAGTTATTACATGAAGATGGCATTGGCTTTGCTTGAATGCTTTGAATCACCTTGGGCTTTGATCTCTTTAGTAAACATGTACAAATGCAAAAATAGCTTTTAGGCATGCTGCTATAATGCCACTTCCTTTAGAATTATTTCGCCCCCCACCAATTATAATATGTAATAGGGGTTTACTGTTTATCGAATATGCTCGAGAGACTAATAAGTTAATTGTTTGAAATCACCTTGCACTTATGATATCAAACAACTAAAAACCCTTGATAAGTACAAAAGTATCTTATTTTAGTTAGTGTTCTACAGCAAATAATGCCTATGAGACTTAACTTTATTTTGAGAATGAAAGGGAGGAAAGAAAGACAGATTTCTTATGATTTTTGTGTGCCTCGAGTCTAAACTTGACATCTCTATTTATAGAGATGAATTTCAAGTGATGTGATCTTTCAAACAAGTGATATGATTATTCATTTGTATTATTAGATTTTAACAAATACAATTGTTTAATAAGATCACAACTTATGGAAACCAATGGTTATATTTCCTAATCATTTAATAGTTAAACAATAACTTTTGAAAGAGTTTGCAACTCTTTGAGAAAAACTAATCGTTATATGAATTTTTATATTGAGACAATCAAATACCCAAAAATGGTAGTCAAATGACCCAGTATAATTTTAAAATATCATTTAGCATCCAAGTAAGGCGTCCAATTGCCTAAGTGCAAAATTTTGATAGAAACTTTACTATACATGTGTAGTTGACTATCCTATAAGTTTTGTTTAAATCAATTTAACTTGATTTTACACATGGGTACTTAACTCAGAAACATATTTATCCATTAATTAAACAACATTTTAATGAATCCCTTTCACTTTATTTTGAAAATTTTCTTTAAAAAAAAACATATTTTTCAATATTTTGAGTTTGGTTAAAAAAAAAAGATATTTTTTCACCCAAGCTAAAGAAGAAAATATCAAGGATCACTCTTTTAGAATCTTTAAGAAGACCTCCACCAAGCCTGACCTAATTTCCTCTAAAATCACCATCCACATTGAAATTCTTACATTCTCACTTGGGCATAGCCATGAAATCTCAGTTCGAGGAGATTTAACAACTTTCGTAAATGTCGAGTCCTTTGGAGTATTCCACCAGGCGTGTCCCTTCACGTCTTTACCACTTTCCATTGCTTTAATCCACATCATTGATCTCAATTATACAGAAAATAATATTCCCTCAACCCTCATCATCTCATTTTGTCCCATTAAAAACACTGTCATTCCATGCTAACCATAAAGACCACATAGTAAAACCACACATAGTAAAACCACATAGTACACAACCAACCATCGGTCGCCAATAAAATCCCTCAAACTGACACAACATAATTTCAACCGAAACTAGAATCACCAATCACAAGTTCCACCATTTGTACATTTTACTCCATACTTTCGCACATTATTAAATTAATTAACTTTACTTATCCAATAAACATTCATAGAAATTAAGGTGAAACCTTCTTGTTGATTGAAGAGGTCAAACTATTGGTTGTATTATTTATTACTATAGATATTCTTGTGATGACGTTTCTTTTATGAAACTAGAACTACCATCAAATTACTCGGGGTGTTCATTCAACTAATTTGATTAATTTTGAATCAAATTAGCTAAAATTGAAATTAATTAAATTAATTTATTTTTGTTTTATTAATCGAATCAAAATTTTTAATTTTAAAATTAACCAAATAGAATTAAATTTGGTTAATTAATCGAATTAATCGAAACAATAAAATACATTGAGTTAAATTATTAATTTTTTTATATGAAATAAATTAAAATTCAATAAAATATTCAAACCGAAGTATTAAATTTAAAACTCTAACAGCATTAATTGTGAGACCTAATTTAAATTTCAAATTTAATAATACTTTTAGGTTTCATATATATTTTTAATTTTATTTTTGAAATTTTTTATATTTTGTTTAAAATTCTGGTTAATTCAATTAATTAACTAAATTAATTGAAAAACCAAATTTTTTCAAATTCATTTTCAACAACAGATTGATTAACAAAATTAAATTTTGGTTAGTTAATTCAATTAAAACCAAAATTTGAACAGATACCATTCTGCTTCATCATCATCATCATCATTGGACTTTCCATGAAATTTGGGTTATTGAAAAACATCTGAATACTCTGGTCTTGTTGGGTATGAAGAGGCGTTTGGTAGATTACAACTTCCTTATCCTTCCAATTGTTTAATCCTATCCTTTACTGACACCCTCTTGGTGCTTTTGTGATCAGAACCTGCTTTGACTTAATTGCGTTCATCACATAAGCAATCTTAGCATCCAATTCGCAACACTACTTTTGAAGCTCATTCATAGAGAAGTGATTGATCATCCTTTTATGATTTAATATAGCAATTACTTAACAGATCTTTTCTTCTTACTTGGAAAAGAATCACTATTTTTTTTGTTTTGCTATCGCTCTAATAGACAGCTGCTTGAACCTATTGATTAATTGTTCAGCTTCCTCATCATTATCAGGCCAAATCTCAGGTTTTTGTTTATCTAGTTCATAGATGATGAGCAATATATTAATATCACAAAAAATTGATAACTCTTTAGCCTTCTTTAACAAATTATTCCTTCTTTCTTTTTCTTTTTTCGAAAACCTTCTTCCGAGGATTCTAATTCTCTATCAATTTCATTCATCCTATGCCTGCCTATTTGTTATGCTATGATAAATGTAAGTGTATATGAAAAAAACATAGTAAATAATTGTAAAACAAAAAAAAAAAAATACATGTTACTCATACTTGTATTGAAAAGACAATAGTGGACAATTGTTTACTTTGTAGTAAATAACAACCAATTAAGACAATGTAAAATAACTTTTTTAATGCATACTGTTAAAATATTACTTGGTTGAGGATGTTAAACAAGTTTGTTGCACTTAAAATACAACATAGAACTTTCCATATGATAACCTTCTTCTTACATTTACCAGCAAAAGGTGCTTGCCACCATCCTCATAAATTTGTATTCTAATTAATTACAGAAGTTGTAACCAAATAGGATTAATATTGAAAAAAAGCATAAAACAATAACATGAATCCATTTTCATTTCATCTAGGAAAAGCCATCTTTTTCTCAACAATGTCTTTGTCATTTGATCCAATATCCTTTCGTTAGATAGGAACAGATTTGATAAATTTTGATAACTTTCAAATGGATATTAATATGAAAAAATCTGTTAAGTAATGAATTATTGGTTCTAAAGCCATCTCTTATGCTAAATTAATAATTTGAAGTGTTTTTCTTATGTATTCTTAATAAACCAGCGATTATATATAGATGTAGGAAGATCTGTTTGAGAAGTGAGAAGCCTGTTTGACATGTCTTCATCTACAAAGAATTTCCAGTCGATGATTAAAAATAAAAAATCACTTTCATACTAGAAAATAAATCATAATTATTAATAATAAGATATAGAACAAATTAGTGACCTTAGTGATAGTAGATTTATAAAATTATTTCATCTCAACAATTGTTTAATTAATTTTGGAAGAATTAGATTGGCTTGACAACCTACAACTGTTATTATTCAAATCTTCAACTATAGGAATCTTGTAAAATATATATATATATATATATATATATATATATATATATATATTAAAAAAATGATAACAGAAACTCAAAAGCTGTAAAAAAGTCATTAAACAAGGTACTTGTTAAGAACTTAGTTAAATGCTCATCAGCATGATCATAAGTTATGAGCTCAAACCATGTCCCGCAATATTTACTATTTATCAACTATCTTTCTTTCTATCTCTTTTTTTTTTTTTTTTTTTGAAAGACTAACAAAATTTTATTGATATGTCAAAAAAAAGGTAATTGCAGTTTGGACAGGCGAAATCCTCAAAACAAATTCCAAAAGACATAATAGCCAAGCCACAACAACAGAACAACAACTTCAAGTACAAAGGCAACGCCATAAACCAACTATGCGTTGAGGCAAAAGCACAAACAACTTGAGGACGGCAAGCCAAACTCTGCAACCCTAAACCAAAAACAACAATCACCCTACACAGCCGATCAAAGAACATGAGCGTATCACAACTTACAACTAAAATCGAACAAAACAAAAACGCAGAGCAGCGCCAACCTCCAAACACCACATTCACCTATCATTAATTATAAACCAAAATCAAATTGTTTGCTCTATTAACCCCGTTTTGCTAAACCATCAGGCATCAGCAACCTCTTTGATCACTTGAGAAATATGACAGATTTTCCATCCATGAAGTTGCAACTTTAATGTTTCTATTTGGGTAATAAACTTCTTCAATCTCCATGGAGCATCCTCATGAAACAACGCACTTTACCACATTAGCAAAGCCACTCTCCACTATTAATGAAGGGGTCGAAACCCATTTTGAAGCAGCAAAAATCAGAAATGCCTCACTTACTACTAAAAGCTCCGCCACGTTAGAGTCATTAACCCTAACAAAGTTGAAAAAAAAAAATTATCTTGACTGCTTCATTTTCATCTTTTAACACTCCTCCAATGGTAGTAGGACCGGTTTTACCACAAGCTGATTCATCCACATTAAATTTGAGAAAACCATGAAGGTTTCATCCACACCAAAGCATGATTAATAACCTTCTACTTAATTGGAACAGATTCAACACTAGATAATCTAAAAAATCAGTGTCAACTATCTCTTTGATGGCAGTATTAACATGAAAATGAATAATACTATCATTCACAGTAACTACCTGAATATATATATATATATATATATATATATATATATATATATATATATATATATTACGACAGAAAAGTTTTTGATAAAATAAACTTAATAACCAAATAAATTCTCATCTTTTTGAACCAAATAAATATAAATCTTTACCGTTTTATTGTATGAAAATAAATAAATTTTTATTTAATAAACTTAATAAGTAAATTTTTATTTTATTGTAAACAAACTTTCCACCTTTCAAAATAATGTAATTAAGTTTAAATCTGTTAAATGATACTGACTTTTGTTAATATTGCATACGTGACATGCCACGTGATAATCAATCAAACTATCCACGTTAATTACTACGTAGGATGTTTAAATGAAAGTTAGTGTCATTTAATAAATCTGAACTTAATTATATAGTTTTGAAAATTTAAGGGTTTATTTACAATAAAATAAAAATTTATGGACTGATTTTCATACGATAAAATATTGAAAGTTTATATTTATTTTATACAAAAAGTTGAGAGTATAATTGATTATTAAGCTGATATAATATAAAGCTTAATCATTAATTTTATTTTTCAATCAATATGCATTATGACTCCAAATATATAATAGTATGAATATAAAATCCCTGCGAATGTACCAAAAATGATAAAATAAATTAAAGAGATGAAAATGAAAAAAAAAATATAACAAAAAAAATTATTAAATACGTACCATTCAATCAATCGACATCATTTTTGTGCTAACAAGTTTAATCTTATAATTTATAAACATCTCACAGTCTACAAACATGAATTTGATTCATCAATTATCTCTTTCAAAAGTCAATTTTATCAATAGTGACATAGCCCGATTTGTTAAATGAAAAAGTTGAAATAAAAAAAAAAATAGATCATGGAAAAATTAATAATGAAAATACAAGTACTAAGAAAAATATATCAATTGGCTAAAAAATACACTTGAAATGTCAAATAAAAAAAATCATAGATCATAATTAAAAATAAAAAAGTCAAAACAATGTAAAAAAAAAAACCCCGCGATTAGTAAATTATCAAATAAAAATTGGGTTAAGAAAATACAATATAAATATGAAATACACTTATATAACCCTCACACCCCTAAAAAAGTGGAAATTCATAATTCACATAAACATTAAAAGTCAAAAACATAAATGTTACAATAATCAAGGTTTGATCCAATGGTTGTTACCTTTTTTTTAAAAAGAATTGATTCAGAATTCGATTCTCCCTTCCCCTTGTACCTCATAATGAACAAAAAAATAACATAAATTTTAGTCAATAATTCATACGAATATTAGGTAAATAAAATATTATTTTTTAGGCAATAAAATAAAAAGATATATATATATATATTTATTTAAATTTCATATAAAAACTTAACATTTACTACAAAATATTTGAGTTTTATAAATGTACTAGACTAGACTAGATTAAAATAAATGTAAAATGCAATCTATTTTTAAGTGGAAAATATAAATTTCAAAGAATAAATATTTTGCAACATACCCTTTCTTGGACTATTCAAAATCATATATCAATTAAAGTTTTGAAAGTAATTAACAAAATGTTAGTTGAGGTGGTAAACAGTATCTATTCCTGTAAGAGTGAAAATATAAGTTTGATCCCTCAAAAGTGTATTTGTTAAAAAGATTTTAATTTTTCATACTCTAAACTCGAAAGAGATTAGTATCAAATTAAAAAGATCTCAAGATACCTTGCATAAAAAAAAAAGAAAAAAGTTTTGAAAGTAATTTAATTTGTCTAGCTGCAAGATTTCACTTCGGGCTTGTTCACATGTTTGCAACTTTTACTACTTACCTTTTGCATAATAGAAGTACATATGAGTAAAAAAAAGATTTTAATAATTAAAAGTATCATGAAATTAAGAAGCTCCGATTTTTTTCCTTTTGGAACTTGGTCTAAAGATGTGTAATTTATTTATTAATGATTAAAAGTGAACTTTCTATATTACGGAATTTAAATTACTTAATTAAGAAATTATAGGTGGCCGGCTGCATGAAAAAAGGTTTGCTTTTCCCTAGATATATTTCCCCTTATATTTCGTGATATCCTCACATAAGGGAATATTATTTATAATTTCTTGATCACTAAGACTCATTAAATAACCCTAGCTAGGTACTATAAATATTAGATGCCAGGAAGCTGCCACTACAAACAGCTTGGACGTCCCTTTGGTGAATTCGTACCTTTAATTTGGCATTGAATTACTTGGAGCTAGCTAACATGGGCTTCTTGCATTTTCCTCGTTAGTTTCTATCATGTTCAAGATTTATATGTATAAATGCTCTGATAATTTACAGTGGCTGGCATTGTTGATTGTTGTTTTAGCAGTTTGTTGCATCTTCTTGCATGCAGTTTTTTGTTTGCATGAAAATATACTTCATTACTTTATGCTTAATATAGGGGCCCTTCCTCCTCTTTGAAATTCCCAAGTATAATTCAAGTAGCTATATGCAGTTTTCTTCTTTTTTTTTTTATTTATTTGTCTTTTTCGTATAACTTTCTTCACTTATATATACTCTGATTCTCAATCATGTGGAAACAGATACAGTGCGTTGGAATGTCTTGGGGGCGGGTTTAGTAATTGTAGCTCTTTTACTTCTTATCATTTGTCTGTGCGTGTCATGGTGTGAAGAAAAGAAAAAAGAAGGAAACCCACAAGCGGCGGAGCAAACAGACAACGAGGCACAACCTACCGCTGAACCATAGCATTTGGACGAAGAAGAAGCTGCTATCGATGAAAGTTTTATATATTAGAATATCTTACATATTTTCTTCCATGAAATAAAAAGAGGTTAATTTTACAGTTGTGATAGTATCCATATTAATAAAAGAGTTTTTAACTTTATATCTACTTAATGGGCAGATGGCTAGGTTAATTTTTGTTAGAACTAAATCTTGATTAATATTGTATGTTCTCTATCTATCTTTTTCCTTCTTCTTTTTCTTTTTAAATTAAATACCCAATTATTAGTTAAGTATGATTAAGGTCAAGTAACAAAACTCTGACCAAACTATCCAACCAACGCAAAGAAACGAGTGAACCATTATTCTAAGATATAATATTCAATTGAATATTGCAACAAGAAGTGATAATGTCTACTAAAACTGCAGTTATAAAGGCAGGATACCAGTTTTGCGGCATGCAAATTCATATAAAACCTTGCTCTCACCCCAAGTATACTAATTGATGGTGGTCGTGTCACCAAAATCCACGTGTGTAACTATCCGCCTGTCACGTGTCAAACCAAGAACGAGCCACGTGGCAGATTTGGCGACATGGTGGCCATGTGGCACAGTTCCTAGCAGTGCGACAGAGTGTTCGATGCGATAAGAGTCTGTCGCCTTGTGATGTGCCGCACAGTAGGCGCGGCAGACCTCCATCGCCCATATCGCGACATTGGTCTCCCGCATTGCACCCCGTCATAGGTCTCTCGCACAGCCCGCGATAGAGGTCTCCCGCACAGCCTGCGGCATAGTCTCTCGCACAGCCCGCGATAGAGGTCTCCCGCACAGCCTGCGGCATAGTCTCCCGCACAGACTGCGGTAGAGGTCTCCCGCACTGTCTGAGGTAGAGGTCTCTCGTACAGCCTGCGGTAGAGGTCTTCCGCATTGCCCCCACTGTAGAGGTCTCCCGCACAGCATGCGGTAGAGGTCTCCCGCACACCTGCAGCAGAGGTCTTTCGCATAGTCTGCGGCAGAGGTCCATGAGCACTCTGCCGCCTGCCGACTCCCCCGCTAGCTGCTTGAACTCGAGGCGCGACAGAATGCTCTATGACTCTGTCGCGGCCCAGACACGCGCCTGGGCCTCAGCTCGAACCGACCTGCAGAAACCTATAAATATCAGGTGAACTATCAGAAACAAGGAGGCCAGATCCGAAAAAAACAAAAGAACCAAAAAGAAGGGAAAAGCCTTAAACTCTCTGATTTAAGCAATACATTCTCTTCTTCATACATTCACAACTCCGATTACTTACTTAATCATCGGAGTGCGCGTGCAGGGACAAATCCCTGCCCCCTCTGATTCCTGTTGTTTTTGCAGGATATACGAAGAACCCGTGGAACAAATTGCATCGACGTCACCCATTTGTCGTTAGTGCAATCAGACTACGTGAAAGGTATATTCTTATTGCTGTCAGGTAGGCAACATCAATTGGTGCCGTCACTGTGGCCAGGCGTAGTTCAGACGAGCCGTAAGAGCCTGAGGCGCTATGCGTCACTGTGGCCAGGCGTAGTTCAGACGAGTCGTAAGAGCCTGAGGCGCTATGCGTCACTGTGGCCAGGCGTGTACAATCAACCAAGCCGTAAGAGCCTGAGGCGCTATGCGTCACTGTGGCCAGGCGTGTACAATTAACCAAGCCGTAAGAGCCTGAGGCGCTATGCGTCACTGTGGCCAGGCGATAAAAATATCAAGACTATAAAAACTAAAGACGCATACACGTCACAGTAATCAAGCCTTAAACAATTATACGTTCACACAAAAATTCTTTCTGAAAGTATACCTTTCTATCAAGAATTGGGGAGCATACGCGAATACATTCAAATGAATACATTCAAGCAAAATAAACAAACAGACAAAGAATGATAAATGATAAATAGAGAAGTAGTGCAATACAAAGCATGAACAAAAATCTCAATTTCATTTCATTCAAAAGTCATTACAAACAGATCTTGAACAGATCTTTACGATTACATTCAACAAAAGTACAAAGTTAAAATAAAAAACAACAAAGTACTTGAAAAGAAATACAAAAAACAAAAATAGCTATCTACTCTTCGGGAGGAAACTAGGGATCAGCTGCAGACGGACCATCACTTCCCAAGGACTGCTGACCCTCCTCGCCGTCTAAATCAATAAGAGCCTCGATAGGCTCGGGAGCACCGTCCAAATCCATGGGCTCCCAAGGACCAGTGAGGTTGGCGAGGTCATCTTGGGCGGTCCTCTTGAATAACTCGTCTGCAGGTTCGGCCTCAGGCTCATATTTAGTCCAGTCGGGGGCCTCAAATAGCATCGCCTCGTTGGTGTACTGGAGCTCGGGGAATTCCTCTCCTTCCCTATGTGCTTCTAACTAAGACCGGGCCAGGTAGAATCCGTACTTCACATAGGGGTTGGAGAAATCCTCCTTCCGCCTCAAGCAATCCTTGGAGAGACGGTACTCCTTCACGGCCTCGGCCCGTATGCTATTGATCTCCACTTGGGTCAGCGTAGGAGCAGCCTGACTTTCCAACTCGGCAACGTGCTGCTTGAGCTCCTGATTCCGAGCAAGTAAAGACCCGTAGTTGGATTGCATACAGTCTAGCTCAGAGTGGGCATCCCGAAGATCCTCTTGAAATCTGCTAGACCGAGCCATCTCAACAGTGAGATCCCCCTTGGCCTGGCTCAGGTCCTGGTGAACCTTAGTGAGCTGCTCCTCCAAGCTTCGAACTAAATCCGGAAGTTTGGACAAGTTGTTGACGGTGTTCTGTAACTCCATAACTTGGTCCTTTAACTCCCGGATTTCCCTATCGGCACGCTCCCGATAAGCCCGGTGCTGGGCATTGTTGGCCACAGTTCGTTGAGCCAGCTGCAAAGAAATGCAAAAAGTTAGATTCAAAGAATGTGGCAAAAAGGAGTCAAACGAAGAAAAATTTGAAACTTACCCTCAATGCCTCAACATCGGCTAAATCCTCCCCCTCCGGGTAGTTTCTGAATATCCTTGCCTCGTCCCGAGGAAGGATAGTGGACCAGCTTAACCGGGAGGCCACCCCGGGAGTGTCCAAATTGTCGTTGTCACGAACCCCGGGGTAGACTCGGAACTCGTGGCCCCTCATTATGTTTCCCCCGTCCACGGGGTAGGACCTCTCGTCAGCAGGGCCTATCCTCGACAGTATTGGCCTGCTTCCCATCGAACCTTCGATGTACAAGCGCCTTCGATTCTTCCGCTGAGACGGAATGATATTGCATTCCACACGCTCCTCGGAGCGTGATCGCCCGGATGACCCGAAAGCCCCCCGTGAAGATGAGGCAACTCTCCCCTATCCCGAGAGAGATCCCTCTGCTCCGAAGGAGGGGGAGGCATCGCCTGCCTAGAAACAGGAGGGGTCCGAGCACGAGGTGGCTGAGAGGGGACCGGTGCCTCACTTGGGACATCGTCGGCCAAACGACGCCTCTTCCTGGTAGGAGCGCTGGAAGGACCAGCCTCAGAGACCTGGCGACCCAACGATCGTCGAAAATGACTCATATCTGCAAAAAAGAAAGAAAATACATCAATAGTCAAAAATTGATCAGAAACGATAAGCAACGGGAAACAATGAAAGGTTACCTTCAGGAGAGTCTAAATGCTCCTGAAGGGACTCGATATTTATCGCGTCGTCATCCGAGAGCACCATGAAAATGGAGCCAAACCCTTCCCAACCAGTTAGATCGGCTAAGGGTTCGCTGCCAGAACTTGATTCTACGTTGGTGCTCCCTATATCCTCTTGTGGCCTAGGTGCTTCAGGATTTAACTCGGGGGAAACCGAAGGCAGAGGATCTGACAAAGGAACAGAGGGTCCGGCAACTGGGACCGGACCCACACCCCAGCCAGCTAATATCAAATTTTCATTTGATATAAGGGTGTCGAGGCTAAGGGGATGAGGGACTAGCAGTTTGTTGACGTCAGAAGACAACTGCTCCTTAAGTGTGGCAACCCGGGGACCCTTGGGGATTTCACGCCTATTCTCCCAACGAGTGGGGAAATCCAGTCCCTCTGGTACTTCCACGACCAGCCATTTTAGGAGTCCGTAAATCAAAAGAGTGGGACTACGGACTATGAAATTACCTAAAATGAAGAAAAGGAGGAACTGGCGACAGAGTATGAAGAAGCTGCGGCAGTGTTGCGACACAGTGATGTGTACGCGACGGAGTTGCGGCAGAGTACTGTGGAGTTGCGGCAGAGTTGCGAGAGAGTGTCCAGAGAAAATCGCGGCTGAGTGTCTTTTTGCGGGAGAACTCAATAGCGACAAGGACAGCAGGGGCACAGTATATATAGCGGCTCGCCTGCGTCGACACACGCGCGGAGATCCGACCCGACCCGAGAAAAGTCCAGACCCAGATACTCTTTCGTAGGAAAGATTCCTACCAAAGAGTGGGGAGCAATTGATGGTGGTCGTGTCACCAGAATCCACGTGTGCAACTATCCGCCTGCCACGTGTCAAACCAAGAAGAGCCACGTGGCAGATTTGGCGACAGGGTGGCCACATGGCACAGTTCCTAGCAGTGCGACAGAGTGTTCGATGCGATAGGAGTCTGTCGCCTTGTGATGTGCCGCACAGCAGGCGCGGCAGACCTCCATCGCCCATATCGCGACATTGGTCTCCCGCATTGCACCCCGTCATAGGTCTCCCGCACAGCCCGCGATAGAGGTCTCCCGCACAGCCTGCGGCATAGTCTCCCGCACAGACTGCGGTAAAGGTCTCCCGCACAGCCTGCGGCATAGTCTCTCGCACAGACTGCGGTAGAGGTCTCCCACACTGTCTGCGGTAGAGGTCTCTTGTACAGCCTGCGGTAGAGGTCTTCCGCATTACCCCCACTGTAGAGGTCTCCCGCACAGCATGCGGTAGAGGTCTCCCGCACACCTGCAGCAGAGGTCTTTCGCATAGTCTGCGGCAGAGGTCCATGAGCACTCTGCCGCCTGCCGACTCCCCCGCTAGCTGCTTGAACTCGAGGCGCGACAGAATGCTCTATGACTCTGTCGCGGCCCAGACATGCGCCTGGGCCTCAGCTCGAACCGACCTGCAGAAACCTATAAATATCAGGTGAACTCTCAGAAACAAGGAGGCCAGATCCGAAAAAAACAAAAGAACCAAAAAGAAGGGAAAAGCCTTAAACTCTCTGATTTAAGCAATACATTCTCTTCTTCATACATTCACAACTTCGATTACTTACTTAATCATCGGAGTGCGCGTGCAGGGACAAATCCCTGCCCCTCTGATTCCTGTTGTTTTTGCAGGATATACGAAGAACCCGTGAAACAAATTGCATGGACGTCACCCTTTTGTCGTTAGTGCAATCAGACTACGTGAAAGGTATATTCTTGTTGCTGTCAGGTAGGCAACATCACTAATCTTAACCTGCAATAAGAACTTTTATCCGAAAGGGTTGATTCAAAAGCTAGTATTAATTCAAAATTGCAATAAGCGTTTGTTAAAAGCATAATGCAAAATTTTAAGAGATCTTCAACAAGAAAAACCGCTAGAGAAGTTAAGAGAAGTTCAGAGAAGCAAATGAGTCGGCTGATTCACAGGCAAAGGCTGGAGTTGAGAAGTCTTAAATGTTTGTTGCTAGAGTGTAATCTCCATTGTGACGTCCTCTCTTTAGAAGTTCCTCAAGCTGTGAAAGAACCGAGATAACTGTTTGGATGCCGCAAGTCTGTTGCTTTCCTTCATTTGAGAATGTTTTCAGCATGTATTCAGGAGGCTCTTTCCCATGTTAATGTTCTAGCCTTTCTGTTGTTTTAGTGTTGTAATCAGGGAATCTTTCCCACGTTCTGGTGATGAACTTATCTGTTTCATCACTTGCTCTGCATCTTTCCTTTAAATCAATGAAATCTGATTTAGCAACCCAAAAAAAAAAAAAAAGTTTCAACAACCTGACCACTTTAGCAGGCAAACCAATGAAGGTTTTAATTTAAATTCATCAGATATCAATTGATTACAGATTCCATAATAACGAAACTGTAAATATCTATCTTTAACACATCCATGAAATAAGATTTGCAAAAATGTATTCCCTTGTTGGCTGACAAAGCAGTAATAACCAGTGGACAACAAAACAGTGGACATTATAACCACAACCCTCTTCATTGTGTTCCCAACTGAAAATTTCAAAGGGCTAATTTCATCAAGTGCCTGATAAGATGATTGGTTGTATAGATGGTAAAATATCCCTGAAAGCAAGACCCATATGTAAAATGTGGATGTTTTGCCAACTGTTTCAATTGATTTGTGATACGCTTGAACCCATTGGGACCCTTCAACTATAACCGCCACCGGAAACACATAAAGCAGAGAGATTATGCTGATCCAACCATATAAATTCAAATCCATTTGCTTCCTTAAAGTTCTGAAAACTTTTCTTTGAATAATATTCCTTAACACAAATCCAACATTGCTAATCAAAGCACCCCATAAGCCTTCAAAATTAAAGGAAACCTCAGTTATAGCAGCTAGAGAACATCCCAAAACAATGGGAACAATGGAAAGCCAGACCTTCGAAGGATATGTATCACCGAGAAATGAAGAGAAAACAACAGAAAACACAGGCTCTCATGATTTGATAACATGAGTGAAGGAAACAACAACCTTAGAAAAAACAGAGGCTCTGATGATTTGATAACATGAGTGAAGGAAACAGCAACTTTAGAAAATGTTACTCAAGCTGAAATATGGCCTATTGTGTGAAACAATGCCGGTCTGAGAAGTGCAACAATGAAAGGCTTTGTAATTTGGAAGAAGGTTTAACTTTAAGAGGCGTTTATACGCCCAAAAAAAAAAATCCCTTCAAGAAATATTTACCTCCAAACATTTTACTTTAATTTTTTGAAATATTAAATTTTCGAATTTGATTACATTGAGGGAAACAATTGATTTTTATATTTGTTTCGAGGAATTGCAAAGTATGATGTTATTAAGAGCCTTGCAAAGTATGATGATTTCGCAGAGGTCCAGGTAAATAAGATCGGTGATTCCATCAACTCTAGATTGACATATAGAGATGCTCTGATGATGGAATGTAAGAAACCTTCTGCAGAAGAATGTTTTTCTGAAGATTAGGATCTGGAAACGAGGAGACAGCCTTTTGAAAAGATGGCTTCTTGCAAAGCAGAGGTGGATGTGGAGGTCCTGCATAAGCCTGATAAGTGTCCTGTAGGAACAGCAAGGTGCTTCTATGAAATCATCATACTTCAGGAAAACTTTAGAATACAGGGAATTTTTTATATCCATGTTAAAAGGATTTCCGGAAAAAAATTTTTAATAGAGTTCGACGAAGAAGGGAGTCAAAGGACAATGGAGAAAATGCAACAAGAGGGATGGAAATGGCTCTAGGAATTAATGGTTCACTGAAGTTGAACCATGGTCGTCCAATTTCAATATCAATTACAGAGCAACTTGGATCACTTGCTTCGGGGTCCCTTTGCATGCCTGGTGCTTCAACACTTTCAAAAGCACTGCAGAGGTCTTTGGTTAGTTCATTTCAATGGATGAGAAAACACTCAGTTTTAATGACTTTAGCAGGGGCGCGATGTTTATTATGACAGACCGTCTGGAGAAGATTGACGAAGGTGATGTATGTTGATTGTGGAAATAAGCTGTTTCCCGTCAGGATCTCAGAAATCGATTCTGACTTGTTGTCCTTATTCAATTGCGGATGTGGTCCCAATAAGAATGAATCTGAAGCCAACAAAATCCATGAATGGTCTGTCTCGACTTCAGATGAATCCCAGAATATTTCAGTCGAGGAAGCTTGCCAAGATCAAGAATTCCCACTCAGCAGTGATAGCGATGCATTAATGGAAAAGGAGGCTATGTCAGAATCTTTTCTTGCATGCAAGGTCGTGGAGAATGGCGTCTTAGCTGGCTTAGAAGATGATTTGAATGGAGGAGAGAGATTATCGAATGATTCCAATAAAGACCGGGATAAGGTGGTAAATGCTTCTCACAACTCTCTTAACTCTCTGTCCGCTGACCATTTTAAGATTATGGAAAAAGGATATCAGTCGGATCATCAATTCTCTGTTGGTGGGGAAACAGTGACGTTAGTTGCTGCTATCAAGTGGTTGCTGCGGTGGATGACTCGTTCAAGCTGCTGTAACCACCCCGTGCCGTTTCATTCCTACTGCCATGCTAAGAAGTTCTACTCGGTAATCAACTTAAACGGTGGCCTGGTAGCAATCTGGAAAGGTGGCGGGGATGATCTCATTTTGAATCATTTTTTTTGGTTGTCTTGACCTGGTATAAAAAGAAGATGCTTTTTTCACATAATGGATCTCCTTTAGGGGTATTGACAGGCTGAATGGTGAATCAGAAGTAGGTTGTCATAAGTAAGAGTTAGAAGAGAAGCATACGGTTTTGCGGACTCCTTTGCATAGAGCCTTGCTAGTTACTGGGTGTTTAATTTTTCATTGTGTTTTGGTGTTTATCTATGGAATAGGTAGCTAGGCCATGGATAATGTAAGATTTATTCCTGGATATTGATGTGGTGGCTGAAAAATATGAAGTGGCTTGGCAAAATGTTTACAGGGAGTTATTGGCGTGGCTGTTGTCTTCGCAAAAGCAGGAGTAATCAAATGTTCAATGCTTGGGTGGTTCATGGCGTGGCGGTTTTGTTCGAGTGGATTGTACTATCGCCATCTTTCTTAACTGTTAGCACTAGCACAAGATTCTCTTACCATTTTCCTTCCTAGAACTTAGTTTAAAAATTAATGATGTTTAAATTTATTTTTGGAAATAGGAGAAAAGAAAAAATATATATGAAATTTAATCATTAGTTATAATCATGCACCAAAAAAATATAATTAATTGAAACCATTAAAAGTGAATCTCCTTTGATTTGTAAATAAATGTCTGATTCTAAATCCCCGAATTTCCGATACCCTCTTTCTGTAGTAAATGTTTACCCTATTCTTTGACGATCAAGGCTTTTTCTTTTTTCTTTTCCCTTAAAATAACCCTGCTTAGCTTTTTTAAACTACTATAAATAGTGGGCTGGTAGCCAAGTTGACATAGGCATTCCCTTGGAGAATTCTCGAGTTTGGGCGTGGTTTGGTTTTCAAACTTGTGGTAGTTTTTTCATAAGACAAAAGTTATCTCCCCTTTACTCCCCACTTCAGTTACGTTCTAACACTATTTATTTACGTTCTTTTGGTGAAAATATATTAGTTCTTACTAAACACATATATTCATGCTTCTTTTGATGAAAATTCAATTAATCTAATTTATGTTTAAATCTTGTCGCTCTATCCATCTTTTTCTCTTGAATTTTAATTTAATTTTTTTATATTATCTTATTTCTTACACTTTTTATCTTAATTTGTAACACAGACATAATGAATTCATACGTGATTCCGGGACTGGTCGTCGGATTTATCTTTTTGATGCTTGTAGGCTTTCTCTTTTGGAGTTATTATAAAGGAAAAAAATCGAACGAAGCAGCAGCTGAATAAATCAGATATCAAAGAAAATGAAAGATCTTCTGCTGCTTTTATTATTATTATTTTTTTGATAAGACTATATGTTGTCTTCTAAATAAATCGTCAAGGAAATAAAGGAGGTTAAAGTATCATTATATATGCATGGATTCGTTATAGCATTATTTGCTTACATTTTTTTTTTTCATCTTAATTAATAAAAGAGAGATCTATATCGAAGTTTAGTTTTATATTTAAGTTTATTTTCTATTCTCAAAAGGAAATTCTCTATTGATTGGGAAAAGTTTGGGATTCTTTTTCATTAATTATTCTCTTAAGGCTTCGTCTACTAATGATATATACCGACAAGAAAATAACCATATTATATATTGCAATTTCGATGATTTAAAATGCCCTTCGAGTGAAAAAAGAAGACGAAAATAAATTTTTTTTTACAAAAAACAGCCTACTAAATCCCATATCGTAACCAAAAACAACACATTTTAACGTATATTACGTTTGAAATTCTAAGGGGAATCTTGAAGCTGATGGTTTACAAATTGGACCAAGAATCTGTCAGCTACAAAGACCAAACCCCGTTACCCATCAAAGCTTCAAAGCTGTAAAGAATTTACATTACAAAAATAACAAACGCCATCATCAAACTTAAATACTCTATAAGAATAAACATCACTCAAACCTGAAGAATCTTTTGAGTTCTGAACAATTCGGAAATGTGCAGATGAAAGCTGATGGAGTGTTTGCCGTGCAATAAGGTTTTGGTAACTGATCACCCCTCGTTGCATGAACTGTGCTGCTTTTATAAATTGATACACTACAATCAAGTAAATTTAGTCATTGGTATATAAAATTTCTGTTTATTTTACGTAAAATTATGTTTATATTATGTAAAATATGAAAATTTTGTATCAAAATTTATTCGACACAACAAACATAAAATTATATTTTTATCTTTTGTTATATTCATATATAATTTTCATTTAATTTTAACTCTCCTCACTTTCATACCTTTTAATCATATTATTTTTATGTCATGCTATTATATTGTGTTCAAGATTATTAGGTCTATAATTAAGAATCGAAAAGAGATAATCCAATCCTCAGTTCTTTTCTTTTGAAAAACCTTTAAATTATAAATCCCTTTATTTTTTAATATTCCATTTAAATCAATTTCTAACCCCATTTTTATGTGTTTTATTTTTTTTATCTTTTTATTATATCATCCTTCGTTTACAGAAATAAAATAAAATTAAAAAATAAAATAAAAAATATATTTTGATCAAACATGAATGTGGAATAATTAGGCTTTCACTAATTTGGACATTGAATCTAATTTGCACCTTAAAGCCCAGATGAACAAAATTCTTTTAAAAAAAAAAATCCAATAGTCTAAATAAAATCTGGTGTCTACAAATGTTGTTGATAGAGGTAATTTACCCTAATTCAGTCACGCATCTAGGCTCCAGACTACAAAAGGTTCAAAATAATAAATTTTTGGAGTCCACACAAATATGAGTCCTAAGCTCATCAAAAAACAACTCAGAAATATCTATAAATATCTCCAGGTATGATCAAAAAAACTCTAATCTTGATTTTGCTTACTAAAACTCTGCTGAAACAGTCTTCTGACTGAAGCATCGGAGTGCGCGTGCAGGGACGATCCCTGCGCCTCTCTGACTTTCACTGTTTTTGCAAAACATTCAAGACACGTGGAGAAGATCACATCAACATCATTTTATTGTTGTTTAGAGCAACAACAATTGGCGCCGTCTGTGAGAATCAGAACAAAAAATCAGATTCTTTATCAACATGATGAGAACACGTTCAACAGCAGTAGCGAATCTCGGGGAAGAGAATTCTATGAGTCCTCCTCCCAGACCTGAGAGAGGACAAGAGGAGAATGGAGAAGGCGGCAGAGTGGCCACTGTTTCCATTGACGAATTTGAGGCTCTGAAGCTTCAGAATGAGCAGACCACTATAGTGTTGAGGGCTATGGTGAATTTTTTCAAAAATGCTCTGCTGCAGTATAGCTTGCCTCTAGAAGTGCAGCAAATGGTAGGAGAGAACGTCCCAGGGCAGACTTACGAGAGAGGTCAACCCTCTACAATGGTGAATACAGGACAAGGAGATTGGCGACAGAATACTGCCGTTGGTCTGATGCAGTACTCTGCCGCTGAACTAAAGGACTCCTCTGCCGCATCTCTGAGGGAGTATCTTGCTACGGAGAACAACCCTGCTGTAGGTCTGAGGATGCACTCTACCTCAGGTCTGAGAATCAACCCTGTCGCAGGTTTGAGGGTGAACACTGCCGCAGGTCTGGAGAACAACTCTGCCACAGGTCTAAGGATGCACTCTGTCGCAGGTCTGAAGATCAACCCTGCCGCAGGTCTGAGGATGCACTCTGTCGCAGGTCTGGAGATCAACCCTGCCACAGGTTTGGAGAACAACTCTGCCGCAGGTCTGAGGATGCATTCTACCGCAGGTCTGGAGATCAACCCTGTTGCAGGTCTGGAGGACAACCCTGCCGCAGGTCTGAGGGTGAACTCTGCCGCAGATCTGAGGATGCACTCTGTCTCAGGTCTGAGGGAAAACAACTCTGCCGCAGGTCTGGATGACAACCCTGCCACAGGTCTGAGGGTGAACTCTGCCGCAGGTCTGGGGGTGAACTCTGCCGCAGGTCTGAGAATGAACCCTGCCGCAGGACTGGAGGATACCCCTGTCGCAACTCTGAGGAGGCGTTCTATCGTAAGTCTGCGAGAGGTGAATCATGTCATAGGTCTGAGACGGATGAATAATGCCGCAAGTCTGACAGAGTCTAACCCTGCCGCATGACTTCAGGAGCAATACCCTAGCGTAGAGTTAAGGAGGCAGAACTCTGCCACAGAATTGGAGCATGACTTTGAAGATCACAAATCTGGGGAGAGACAGAGGCAGAATAGTCATGACCCCCAAGACCATTTTGAAGGTACAAGATCGAACTACGGAATGGGAGGTGCAGGAAGAAAGGGTACAGTGCGAGCCCCTAGAGGAAGAGGGAGTGCCTACTACTCAGACTCTTCTAGTGCTGAAGAAAGGAGAGCACACTCGACTCGAGGTTCAAAAAATGTTAAGAAAGTTGTCGAGAGGATTCTAGAAAGAAAGAAGTTAATGTCTCCTGATGATAGTCAGAGAAGGAGAGTTCCTTTCAGTCCAGAAATTATGGACAATCCCTTGCCGAAGAAATTTAAGATGCCCTCTATGGCTACTTACACTGGCAAAGCAGACCCATATGACCATATACAAAGTTATAAGTCCCTCATGTTGCTCTATGGATGAGAAGATGAAATCATGTGCAAAGCCTTTTCGCTTACACTGTCAGGGCATGCGCTGAAATGGTTTAATGGGTTAAGTGAAGGTTCTAACTCATCATTCGACCAGTTACAAAGTGAATTTTTTAGAGTCTTCATGATCAACAACCAAAGGAAGAAGGACGCTACTTATTTGCTCACCCTTAAACAAGGAAACAAAGAATCATTGAAGAGTTATGTAGATCATTTTCGAGATACAACCTTAGAGGTGAAAGATCTACTAGTAGGAGTAGCCATGGCTGCAATCCTGCAAGGAACAAAATTCGAGAAATTGCAAGAATCCCTCTCCCTCGATCAACCAGTGACACTTTCTAATTTGTTTACTAGAGCTAATAAATACGTAGCTCAAGAGGAAGTAATGAAGATGGTACAGTCCCGAGAGATAAGGAAAGGAAGAAAAAGAGAGAGGGGTGTACTTGAAAAAAGCTCTTTGAGACCCGTCGGATCAGACAAGGTCCCCAAACTCAGGTATGAAAACTATACCAGACTAAATGAGCTGCGCACAGTAATACTTGCCGCTATTGAAGGGATTGGACTGTTGGAGTTCCCTAAAAAGAAAATGGGCGATATGGGTCGAAATCTTGATGCTTATTATGAATTTCATGCCGTTCATGGTCATCCTACTGAAAGATGTAGAGATCTGATGGATCAATTAGAGAGGTTGGCTAGAGAGGGAAAAATTAACCGCTTCCTGTGGAGAAGTGAAAGGCCCCATTACCCTCCGCGAGGTCGAAGGGATGACCGCCCGCGAAATAAACACAACAATAATAGAAACAGGCCAAGAGGTGAGCAAGAAGCTAGGCCAGACCCCCGAGACAACCGGCTGGTTAATGAACCCACAGGTCCGGCTATAAATGTTATTGCAAGGGGCGAATCAATGGCAGGAAGTTCCTCCGCTTCTCGTAAAAGTTACGCGAGACAAGCATATCAGGTTCATACTGTGATGGAGGAGAAGGCAGGTGAAGAACTCATTGTGTTCACTCCGACAGACAGGGGTGATATTGTCATGCCTCATGATGATCCTATGGTGATATCAGCAGTGGTGACAAAACATCCTGTGAGCAGAATCCTGGTAGACAATGAAAGTTCGGTAAACTTAATCTATTGGAATTGCTTTAAGAATATGAATGTATCCGAAGATAGATTAAGACCTGTCATGACACCATTGTACAGATTTACGGGTGAGAAGGTGAAGGTAGTCGGGTCTATAGAGTTGCCTGTGACTCTAGGGGAAAGCCCAAAGGATGTGACTCGACAGGTTTTATTCATGGTTGTAAGGTCAACCTCAGCTGCTTACAACATGATACTTGGGAGGCCTGTATTAAATGATATGAGAGCGGTGATATCTTCTTGCTACTTGTTAATGAAGTTCCCTACTCCCAATGGAGTTTGGCAAGTGCGAGGAGATCAAAAGAAAGCTCGCACTTGTTATATTGCTTCTACCGCCAATAAAAGAGTACAGAGAAAGGAGACATTGTGTATAGATGACCTTCCTAAGCCTCAACTTGTGGAGAAAATAGAAGCCATTAAGCTAGTCAAGGGGGATGAAGAGAAGAAGGCGTTCATAGGTACTCAACTGAATGAACAAGCCAGAAGGGAGATAACTGAATGCCTGTAAAGAAACGCGGATGTGTTTGTTTGGACTCCAGCTGATATGCCCGGGATTAATCCTGAAGTGATTTGCCATAAACTTAATGTTTCACCAGGGCATAGGCCTGTCAAACAGAAGAAGAGGAATTTTACCTCGGAAAGATAGAAGGTAATCACAAAGGAAGTTAATAAACTTCTAGAAGCCGGGTTCATTAGAGAAGTTTACTACCCGGAATGGTTGGCTAATGTAGTGATGGTGAAAAAATCTAATGGAAAGTGGCGAATGTGTGTGGACTTCACAGATTTAAACAAAGCTTGTCCCAAAGATTCGTATCCTCTACCCCGAATCGATAAGCTTGTGGATGAAACATTAGGGTATGAACTCCTCAGTTTCCTAGATGCTTTCTCTGGATATCATTAAATTATGTTTTATCCCGGAGATGAAGAGAAGACTTTTTTTATAACTGATGACGGAACATATTGTTACCGGGTAATGCCATTCGGTTTAAAGAACGCTGGAGCCACTTATCAGAGAATGGTAAATAAAGTTTTCAAAGATCTCCTGGGAAACACTATGGAAGCTTATGTGGATAACATGATCATCAAGATCAAAGCAGGAGAATCTCATGCTCATCAGATGACTAAGGTGTTCGATGTGCTGAGGGAATTTAGTATAAAGCTAAATCCCAACAAATGCTCATTCGGAGTTCGGTCTGGGAAATTCTTGAGATTTATGATCACCAACAGGGGGATTGAGGCGAACCCTGAAAAGGTTCAAGCGATTATAGACATGAAGCCACCAACCACAGTGAGAGATGTCCAAAGGTTGACAGGCAGAATAGCAGCTCTGAACCGCTTCTTATCAAAGTCTTCAGAAAAGGAGCTTGTCATTCTTCAAAACTCTGCGGGGCAGAAGGAATTTTAAGTGGACAGATGATTGTCAAAGAGCTTTTGAAGACTTAAAGGAATATTTAAAGCAGTTACCTTTGTTGACAAGGCCTTTGGAAGGGGAACAGTTGTATATGTATTTGGGAATTGGTGAATTCGCCGTCAGTGCGGTACTACTGAAAAAAGATGAAATAGTATACCGTCTCATCTACTATGTGAGTAAGATACTACTAGACTCGGAGACCCGTTATCCGCTGGCTGAAAAGTTAGCACTGACCCTTGTGATGGCCTCTCGTAAATTGCGTCCTTATTTTCAAGCACACTTAATTGTTGTCTTGACAAATCAACCGTTAAGGCAAATCCTTCAGAAGCCTGAACATTCAGGGAGACTGGTGAAATGGGCAGTGGAACTTGGAGAATATGATATCACATTTCAACCCAGGTAGGCCATCAAGGGCCAAGCTTCAGCAGATTTTATAGTAGAATGTACTAGCCTAAGCAGCAACATTGAAAAGAAGCCTCGACCGTGGCTACTGTATGTTGACGGAGCGTCAAGTGCAAATGGTAGTGGGGCAGGTATAGTCTTAGTGTAGCCGAAAAGGAGATCCCTAGAATACTCTTTGCTGTTTGGGTTCCCTAGTTCAAACAATACAACAGAGTATGAGGCTCTGGTTGTTGGAATGAAGCTGGCAGAAAGGTTGCAAGTTCACCACCTAGTGGCACATAATGATTCTCAATTGGTGGTAAACCAGTTCAATGGACAATATTAGATTCGAGAGCCAATGCTGGTCCCTTATCTAAAGAAAGTCCAATCTCTGGCTCAGACTTTTGAAAATTTTCAGTTGATACAAATTAATCGGTCTGAAAACACACATGCGGATTCATTGTCCAAATTAGCTTCCTCTAATGAGACCGAAGGAAGAATGGTAAAGGTAGAGAAACTCGAGCGGCCTAGCATTGAAGAAGTTGGAGTGTGTGACATTGAAGTGGGGGACGATTGGAGAACCTCATTCAAATAGTATCTCACTGAAGGTACGCTCCCGCAAGATAAGGAGGAGGCTCGACGTTTAAGGATAAAAGGGGCAAAATTCACAATGATAAATGGGGAACTGTACAAAAGAGGGTATTCATCGCCTTTGTTGAAATGCTTGGGGCCTGAACAAGCAAACTATGTCCTAGCTAAGGTACATGAAGGGATTTGTGGTGAACACTTGAGAGCTAGAGCTCTTGCCTCTAAGATATTACGATCGGGATTTTATTGGCCGACGTTGAAGAAAGACGCGACAGATAAAACCTGCAAGTATGACAAGTGCCAAAGGTTTGCACCAATAACTACGGCCCTAATTGCTCCGCTCTATAGTACGGTACAACCAACTCCATTTGCACAATGGGAGTTAGACATTCTAGGGCCCTTTCCACAGCTACAGGCCAAAGAAAGTTTCTTTTGGTAGCTACCGATTACTTTACAAAATGGATTGAGGCAGAACCTTTAGCCACAATCACAGAGAAAAAAGTTGAGGCAATGGTGTGGAAAGATATTATCTGCAGGTTTGGGATCCCACGGGTCTTAAATGCTGACTATGGAAAGCGGTTTGATTATGACGCCTTTCTTGAGTTTTGCAGACGTCTTGACATCCAGCTAAGGATATCTTCTATATCATATCCTCAGGCTAATGGGCAAGCTAAAGTCAACAACCGAACCATTCTTCATGGGTTGAAAACCAGACTGGATAAAGCCAAAGGAGCATGGGTGGATGAACTGCCTAGTGTCTTATGGGCATATCGTAGTACTAGTCGAGTATCAACTGGAGAAATACCGTTTAGCCTTGTGTACGCACTGAAGAATTGATTCCTGTGAAAATTGGAGCACTGTCATCCAGGGTAGTGCCTTTAGTGGAAGAAAAGAACTCACAAGGATTAAGGGAAAACCTGGATCTGTTTGAAGAACATAGAGAGACTGCAGCTATCAGGCTGGCATCCTACCATCAAAGGGTATCCAACTACTACAACAGTCGGGTAAAAGATAGACCAATGTCCGAGGGAGATTTGGTGCTCAGAAAGTCACACATCACCAATGCCTTGAGGGAAGACGGAAAGCTTAGAGCCAACTGGGAAAGTCCATATTGAATCAGACGAAGGATCGGGCCCAACACCTGCATCCTAGAGACTCTACAAGGGAAGAAAATAGGAAAGACATGGAATTTAAATCATTTGAAATTGTATTTGAATTAATCATTATGTTTTCTTTCTTGATTTTTACATTCCCGCAATTTTATTTGTTTGCACTGTCACAAGATACTATCATTATGCAGAATTATTTCTGTATTATATCTCCAGCCTTTATGAATATAAATCTTGTGACAGGATACAGATAAGCCGTAAGAGCCTGAGGCGCAATAGCGCCACTGTGGCCAAGCATAAAAAAGACAACCAAGCCATAAGAGCCTGAGACGCAATAACGTCACTGAAGCTAGGCGTAAAAGACCGAGCCGTAAGAGCCTGAGGCGCAATAGCGTCACTGTGGCCAGGGGTAAAAAATCAGACGAGCCGTAAGAGCTTGAGGCGCAATAGCGTCACTGTGGCCAGCGTAAAAAATCAGACGAGCCGTAAGAGCTTGAGGCGCAATAGCGTCACTGTGGCCAGACGTAAAAAATCAGACGAGCCGTAAGAGCCTGAGGCGAAATAGCGTCACTGTGGCCAGGCGTAAAAAATCAGACGAGCCCTAAGAGCCTGAGGCGCAATAGCGTCACTGTGGCCAGGCGTAAAAAGATCGAACCGTAAGAGCCTGAGGCGCAATAGTGTCACTGTGGCCAGGCAATAGAAACGTATTAGCCATAAGAACCGAAGACGCACTTGCGTCGCGATGGTCAGGCATCAGGAAAAAAGTATGTTTACATATGTAATTCTTTCTAGAAGTATGTCTTTCTATCAAGAATTGGGGAGCATACATGGATAAATAAACATACAAGTAAAACAAGTATACAGATAAATGATAATAGCAAAAGTTAAATGAACAACGTTTCATAAGTAATATGAAGCTTGAATAAATAAACTTTATTTATAAATTCAAGAAAATCTTTACAAGCAAAATACGAAGTATGAATAAATTCAAAAATATGAATAAGTTCAATGACAAAATACTCAAAAAGAAAAATAAATCAATCCGCACGATCTGGTGACGAGAGATCAGGCGCCGTTGGACCCTCGCAATCTGGAGGCTGGTGACCAGGAAGTGATATTTTTTCTCCATGCAGGTCATCAAGGGCACCAATGGGTTTAGGAACGTTATCTGGGCTCACGAGCTCCCAAGGACCGGCCAGGTTCGCTAAATCATCCAATGCAGCCTTCTTCAGGACCTCATCAGCAGACTCGACGTCAGGTTCGTACTTGGTCCAATCAGGAGCTTCAAATACCATCGCTTCAGGAGTATAAAGAAGCTCAGGAAATTTCTCACCTTCCTATGCTTTTCCAACCAAGACTGGGCAAGGTAAAAACCATATTTCACATAGGGCACTGAGAAATCTTCCTTCTGCCTCAAACAGTCTTTGGAAACCCTATACTCCTTCACAGCTTCAGCCCGAATACTATCAATCTCGACCTGATTAAGGGAAGGAGTGGCTCGACTCTCCAATTCAACAATGTATTGTTCTAGTTGCTGATTGCGATCTATCAGGGAATCAAACTTCCACTACATAGTATCTAGCTCTGTTTGTTTCTGCTGAAGATTGTCCTTAAATTTGCTAGATCTAGCAGTCTCAATTATAAGATCCCCCTTCGCGAGAGACAATTCCTGAAACGCCTTCGAAAGTTGCTCCTCCAAATCTCGCACTACCCCTGGCAGCCCAGATAACTGATTATTGGCATTCCTTAATTCTATATTGCTATCCCTTAATGCCTAGATCTCCTTGTCAGTCCGATCACGATAAGCTCGATGCTGAGCATTATTGACTATAGTCCTCTGAGTAAACTGAAAAGAAACACAAAAATTCAGACTGAAAGTAAAATAAAGAAAAATAAAGTAAGAGAAAGTCTGCAAATTACCCTAACAGCCTCCACATCAACTAAATCCTCTCCTTCCGAAAAATTTTGAAATAGTCGATTCTCATCCCTGGGAATGATGCTGGCCCAACCTAATCGAGATGCTACCCCGAGCGTCTCCAAAGTGTCGTTATCTAACACTCCAGGGTAGACTTGAAATTTGGCTCCCTTCATTTTATAGCCCCCGTGTGAGATCTGAGAATTTTAGATATATTTTAATGATGTAATAAGAATTTGAAGTGTAATTTATTGAGCTAAGTGAATTGTGAGAATTATAATTGGAGATTTATATGTTAAGTGTGTAAAATAAGCATGAAGTATGAGGACAGATCGATCTGGGAGAAGGAGAGATCGATCTGGTGAGTTAAAAATGACGAGGAAGGAGGAATTTGAGGAGCAGATCGATCTCCAATGGAAGAGATCGATCTCCAAATGATTCTGTTTGAGAAAGGATCGATCTCATGAGGAAGAGATCGATCTCCAAATGATTCTGTTTGGGAAAAGATCGATCTCCTTAGGAGCAGATCGATCTCATAAAGCCATAAAGAGATCGATCTCACCCCTCGACAGATCGATCTCCTAGGCATAAAATTGCCCAGATTGTCCCCAAAATTCAAACGCAGATCGATCTCCTCAAGAGCCAGATCGATCTCCTACCTCCAGTCTATATAAGGAACCCCTGTTTTTCTCCTGCAAACTCACTTTCTCTCTCTTCCAAACCCATTTTCATCGAAAACCTAACTTTCTCACTCATCCAAATCACCCATTTTCGGCCGAATCAGAGGTTGTGGTAAGAAGAAAAGTTGTTCCTCATCAAAGGGAGAACAACATACTTGAAAATCGAAGGACGAATCGGATCGAGGCGTGGGTTGTGCGTCTCACAAGCTTTGGGTAATTTCTAAACCTCGATCTTGATATTTGAGATGATTTTGAAGATATTGGTGGTTGTCATTGCGTTGAAATAGTTGAGAAAGGATTAGGGATTGATGAAATTGCAATGTAGTTGGAGTAATGTAGATATTTGGTAATTTTGGTAATTTTGAGAATTTGTGCTATAAATGGAAATATAGACAATGTGATGAATTAACATAGATAATTGACATGAGAAATGTAGGACGTTGAGATATTGTGAATGAGGTTGTAGTTTAGGGTTGAGTTACGAGAATAAAGAGATTTGAGGAGTTATGAGCAATTATGCTCGATTTTGAGAATTGAGGTTTATGAGATAATTGAGTATTGATGTTTTAACATCGTTTGGACAGCTCGGGAGTTCCAGAGTGGAATGCGAGACTAGTCCATGATACGGGGGAAACGATTGCACTATACGAGGTGCAAAGAGGTAAGGGAAATCTAAACCATTTGTGTATGTGAATTGTAAACTATTTTAGCATGAATTGTGGTTTATAAAACAAGCATGTTGGGTTTTGTGTTGAGATTTAATTGCACACGATTTTTATAGCCGGTTGGAGCCCAATGTTTTTATGAGTTTATAACTGGGCTCTACGTTAAGGCAATATTGAGATTTGAGAAATGTGTGCGTGTGCTTTGCCGGTTGGAACTCGATTTTATTACGTTTTGTGTTGAGTACAAAACGATTTTCAAATGAGTTTTATGAGAGAAAAACCATTATGAGTTCTACGTGAAGGCAAACCAGTCTTATGTGATAAGACTTAGGTGTGTAGTTGTGAGTACACACCGGGCATTGCTCTGTTAGCATGTAAGCCCGATTTCTTCTCCGTTCTGGTAACGTGAGAATAACCCATTCTGTGGCTATGCCACGTGATACCCCATTGGTGGCCGTTGCCACGTGAGATACCCCATTGGTGGCTATGCCATGTTATACCCCATTGGTGGCCGTTGCCACGTTATACCCCATTGGTGGCCGTTGCCACGTTGAGAAACCCCATTGGTGGCTATGCCACGTTATACCCCATTGGTGGTCGTTGCCACGTTGAGAAACCCCATTGGTGGCTATGCCACGTTACACCCCATTGGTGGTCGTTGCCACGTTATACCCCATCGGTGGCCGTTGCCACGTTATACCCCATTGGTGGCCGTTGCCACGTTGAGAAACCCTATTCTGTGGCTATGCCACGCGAGAAATTAAATCAGTGGCTATGCCACGTGTGTTTAGTGGTCATGCCACGAGTGATTTTAAATCAGTGGCCATGCCACGTGTGTTTTGTGGCTATGCCACGTGTGAATTTAAATCAGTGGCAATGCCACGTGTGTTTAGTGGTTGTGCCACGTGCATTACTATTTCAGTGATTTTATCACGTGCATTGAGAAAGCGTTTATCGCATTATTTTTACATGCTTTGTTATTGCTCTAGAGTGAGCCTTTTTATTTCATGTTTTCGCATGAATTGAGATATGAGAATATCGTTTTGAGTACTTTCATGCTATGGTTTTCAAATGAGTTTCACATACAAATAAACATTTTGTGATGTGCATTTTGGTTTATGAAATGAGTTCCTTACCCCCTTTACTGAGCGATTTAGAAGCTCACCATGTTTTCCTTTCCCCCCAGATTTCTTCAAGTGAAAAGGGTTTTCCTGCGACGTACGGAGTAGTGGCTAGTGGAGGATTCGAGCTCCAGGCCATATATATTGTACCTTGAGGTATATTTTATCTTTTCATGTACCCAGACTATTATTGTAATTGCAGACACTTAAATGTATAACATTATATGGGATGTATTAGGATTAATTAACTTGGGATTGAGTATTTGTATACGGTACAATATACGCTATATTATGATAAGATCCTGAGGCATAATGATCATGATGATGTATGACACTACACAGAAATGCACCTTTAATTGTGAATTAACGAGTAAAAAGTTTTAAATTTACCCTATTTTCCGCATTTTCGGGGCGTGACACCCCGTCTGCTTAATATGACCTCGTATCAATAGGACCTATCTTAGGAAGGATAAGCCTGTTGGCCATAGAGGATTCCACATATAAGTGCCTTCGGTTCTTCCGACTAGGCGGGGTCACATTACATTCAGCTTGTTCTCCTTACTAAGGTCTATCTGAGGAGCCGGAGGATCTCCTGGAGTGCGAAGAAGCCATCCCCTCACCTCGAGAAAGGTCTCTTGATTCCCCTTCAGGTTGTTGAGTTGGAGCTGGAGGAGGGGTTGTTTGCCTAGGAGGAGGAGTCAGAGCTTGAGATACCTCTCCAGAAGCGACCACAGTGGAACGGAGTCTCTTCTTAGCAGGTTCACTGGATGAACCTTCTTGCCCCCTTTGACGGACCAAGGCATGTCTGACACTACTCATTTCTGCAAAACAAGAACCCACAAAATTGTTAAAATTGTTGTACAAACAAGCAGTAATGAAGTATAAAGCATAAAGGGTTACTTTCAGGAGAGTTAAGAAACTCCTGAAGGGAATCTATTTCTAATTCTTCATCATCAGGGAGAACCATAAAAGTAGAATCAAATTCATTCCAATCACCCACATCCTCTAAGGGGTCACCTTCGGGGCTAGATTCCCTATCTCTAGGATTTGGTTCAAGAGGAATAGAAGGATTAACGACATTAGCGCCTCCTATGCCCCAACCAGTAGAGGCTACGTTTTCAGATGACAAAAACTCGTAAAGGTTTATTGGTCTATCAACTAATAGCTGGTTGATAGTTGAAGACAGATGTTTCCTCAAAATGGTAATGCGAGGGCCTTTGGGGACACTATGCTTAGCTCCCCATCTAGTAGAGAAGTTAAGACCTTCAGGAACTTCCACTACAAGCCATTCTGATTCGAACCTATAGAGTTTGTTGGGGAGTTTATCAAATAACCTATTCTCAAACTCGGGTTCGAACACTCTTTGAAGAGAATATGGGATTAAGCCAGAACTACCCCAAAGACTGAAGAAAGTATAAAACAAGGGGAGAGTAGGAAGGACATCCCTTATGTGGCAATGCACGTCAAAGCCAATTAATTGTATCCAACTATGAGGATGTAGCCGATTAGGGGAGATCCCTTGTTCCCTCAAAAAAGAAATCCCAAAATCAAAAATTGAGAAGCGAAAACCTAGCTCCACAGATACCCTAAAAATAGTTACTCCACTTGCTACGCTACGTATACTTCTTTCTTTCGAAGTAGGAAGCCTATAGAAATACCCTTCGGGTAATAGGTATCTACGTATAATATCTTGGAGATCAAACTCAGTCAAATTCGATCTAGGTCCCAACTCCAAATGTTTTCCTACACCAGGACCAGCCATTCTAGGGTTAGAAATGAGAAAGAAACAAACCTAAAACAGGCGGATAAAACTGGAAGAGGAAAGACTCAGAATAGCGACAGAGTCGAGTGTGGCGACAGACTCTATTAGCAGCGACAGACTCTAGTATACCGACAGAGTATTGTGGCGATAGACTCTAGTTGGCGACAGAGTGTTGTGCGCGACAGAGTAATGTGGCGACAGACTTGTTTGGCGACAAAATATTGTGGCGACAAAGTATTGTGGCGACAGACTCTGGTTGTCGCGACAGACTCTTGTTTGGCGACTGAGTATTGTGGCGACAGACTCTAGTTGGCGACAGAGTGTTGTGCGCGACAGAGTAATGTAGCGACAGACTTGTTTGGCGACAGAGTATTGTGGCGACAGACTCTATTGTGGCGACAGAGTTATATGCTAATATAACGAGCGTGGTGACAGAGTTGCACGGTATTATAACGTGAGTGGCGATAGAGTGTGTAAAGGGTTGCGACAGAGTTAACTAATGTGCGACAAAGTGGCGACAGAGTATGCGAGAGAATTGCGGTAACTTTGCGACAGAGTTTAGCAGCTTCTTAAACTCTCTGCGCGGCACCTTACCTTTATATAGTCACGACAGAGATGACTGAAACGTGGCGTCTTCACCAGAGTTTAAAACTCTCTCGCAAATAAAACGTTTTAGTCCTTAACAACTATTCTAGAAAGACATAATCCTCCTATTATACTCTTACATAGGGAAATTCCCTATAAAAGAGTGGGGAGTAATTGATAGAGGTAATTTGCCCCAGTCCAGTCACGCGCCTGGGCTCCAGAATACAAAAGGCCCAAAATAATAAAATTTTAGGGCCCACACAAATATGAGTCCTGAGTTCATCAAAAGCAACTCAGAAATATCTATAAATATCCTCAGGTATGATCAGAAAAACTCTAATCTCGATTTTGCTTACTAAAACTTTGCTGAAACAGTCTTTTGACTGAAGCATCGGAGTGCGCGTGCAGGGACAGATCCCTGTACCTCTCTGACTTTCACTGTTTTTGCAAAACATTCAAGATACATGGAGAAAATCACATCAGTATCATTTTATTGTTGTTTAGAGCAACAATAGTTGTAAATTTGGATTTGATAATAGAGATTTTTTTTCCTAAATTATTTAATAGGAATTATGCAGGCCCAAGCCAATATCTTTGACCTTAAATTTGCTTTAATTATGCACTAAACTGCACTAAACTGTCTAAACGTGCATAAAAAAGTGCTATTTAGCTTGTAATTACAATTCACCATCCACTTCTCCTGGCATAGCCACAATCTACTGAAAATTAAAAATTTTTATAATATATATATATAGATAAATCATAAATTAATTTTATAAAAAATACAATTTAAATTAAATTGACCTCATTAAAATAAAAATTTAAAAATCAATATATAATATAATATAATAATTTAGGATCGTTTAATTATTGAAAAATGGTGATCATGTAAAAAGATGTTAAAGAAAAAAATATAAGTATTATTTATATACTAGTTTTTTCATATTAAAAATAGTTTTGATTCTATCAATTACAAATGCAATTATACAATTCTTTTTATGAAGTTAATTATTAATATGAAAGAAATTATGATTATATTTTAGCATTACACATAATAAATAAATGAATTACATCAAATAGCTAAATCAATCAAACAACTAATATAGTTGGATAAATCAAACACAAAGATGGACGAAACCAGATTCTGAAACTTCAAAATTAGATATCAAAGTTTTAAAATTTTTTCCTTACAATTAAACTAAGATTTCATTAGCAGTATACAAACAAAAGTTTTAGCAATGAAAATAGTTAAAGTTTTTTTACTTAAACCAATAGGAAAAAATTTGTGAATAGTTGTGTGATTACATATACTGAAGAAATGCATTTAATATGTTAATGATTATTTTTAAAATATGTAAACTCTTTGTGACAATTGTAAAAGAAATATCTTAGGAGATTTTTTTTTTTGGATTATTATTCTCTATATCAAAAGTAAAAAATGCTATATGTTTATTTAATAATTAATAATTTTTTTTTTAAAAAAAATTGTATCTTAATGATTATATGTTAACTCTTTTATGTCACTTATAACTTTAAAATTTCACTATCACATAAGATATTTTTTGTTGCTATTTGTACTTAATTTTATGATATTATAATTATTTAAAGATTTTGTATAAAAAAATAGTGGGAAATTTTTGTATTTTAAGAATAATTTTTAGCCTCTTTTTACACTTTTTTAATTATTTTCATGGATTAAAAAAAAGTAATAAATAAATGAATAAATAAAGAATATCATTTGAGAAAAAGAAAAACGATATAAAATTTAAAAATCTAACGAAAAAAAATGTAATTACGTTTTGACCCATTGAATAGCATATTAGGTGAATTTGTGTAGTTTTACCTACTTCTTTCCCCCGACAGAAGGACCAATAGTTTTTTTTATCTTTTCCGCTTTTATTAGCTTGAAAGAAAAATGTACAAATTTACACATTTATATATATATATATATATATATATATATATATATTATGATTTGATTAATCTAAAAATGCTCATTTCACTTAAGTTAACTATTTATTTATTTTACTATTTATTTTCCATTATATATATTAAACTATGAGTTAATTAATATAAAAAATTAAAATAATCTTTTTTTTCCTTTAATTTTTTTTTTCATTTTCATCATACATACTGTTAAATTTGACCTAATAATTGCATTAATACAAGAATCTCTTACCATTTTCCTTTCTAGAGCTCGGTTTAATGTAATGATGTTTAACTTATTTTTGGCAATAGGGGAAAAGAATAATAAATGTGGAATTCAATTATTAGTTATATTCATGTACCAAAAAATCAATTATAATAATTAAAAGTGAATCTCCACTGATTGGTAACTATCTACATATCATATATATTTTTTAAGAGATTGGTGGAATCCATATAATAAATGTCAATTTCTAAATTTCCTAATTTCCGATACCCTCTTTCCTACAATAAACGTTTACCCTATTTCTTGACCAAAGCTTTTTCTCTTTTTCTTAAAATAACCCTAGCAAGGTTTCATAAACTAATATAAATAGAGGGCTGGTACTAGCACTGAGTATTCTCAAGTTTTGCAGTAGTTTGGCTTTCAACTTGAAGGTATTTTTTTTCCCAATTTAATTCCCATTCAGTCATGTTCACGATACAATATTTTATATTCGTTCTGATTTATATAGTTCTTACCAAATAAATATATTCATGTTTCTTTTGGTGAAAAATATAATTAATCAATGTCTAAATCAAGTCACTCCTTCCTTCTCTTCCTTTGAATTTCAATGTAACATTTTTTTACAACATGTTTTCTAACACTTTTATCTTAATTTGTGATTTCAGACATAATGTATTACGCATATGCGGTTGGGGGACTCGTCGCCTTCATAGCCGTCTGCATCATTGTTCTGCTTGCCTGCTGGAATGAGAAAGTACAAAAGGAAGAAGATGATCAACCTTAAAATTTTGATGAATTAGATATATGTAGATATATAGATATAAAACAACATATTATATTCTAATTAATTTTCAGGAAATAAAGGAGGTTAAAGTATCATTATGTATGCATAGATTCGTTATAATTTTATTTGTTTACATTTTTATCCCATCTTAATTAATAAAGAGAGATTAATATCAAATTTTCAATTTTATTTTCATCTGCATTACAATTCAATGTCTTATTGAGGTAGAGATGATTTATAGTAGGAATTCGTGTTCGAATCCTCATCAAATCAAATTTTTTTGGGTTAGCACTTGTCATATAATGCATCCAATATAGGGTCATCTTGTAGTTTACACTAAAAAAAAAGAATACAACTTATAACCTCTACCTAAACGTTTGAGATAAGAAACACCAAACTATTTGCATGAATTATAGACTACATAAATATCAAGTAATTCCTTAGCTATTCAATGGCTACATGCAACAGCTTCCAACCAAACCTGAGCTGAACTATTTATTGGCCATATTTTCTCTCCGCTGACTGATTTGGTGCAACAATTACATTAGAAATTGATAACGACCTTGCTTTTAGGATCAAAGCAGGGCATCGGAGGTTAAATTGTTAGCAGTTTCTTCAAAGTTGAGCATAGGCTGATAAAAATGGTTGGTAATTAGGGATAGTTCCTTTTGCTAAGTATCATGCCCTAAACTACATTTTAGAAGCATTCTCAGAATATATGTGATAAAGGTGGAGATTGACGTGAGCACAAGAAATGCAAACAACATAGGAATTTTATGAAGAAAGCTATCACCTAAAATTTTTGCAGTCTCAAATGATATCTGAAAGGAAGAATGCAAGAGCAAACAGATTTTCCCTTAAGTGTGCTGATCTCTTAGACAAAATTAAACTCAAGTAGGCTAATTGCCCAAATCTCCCCACTCTAAACAGTTGGACCGTTCTTTGATAATCTAATCTATTTGGGGAGAGTGAGAGACAACTGAACCCTCTAAGTTTATGGTGTCCTACCAAGTAGTTAGACAAAACTCTGACGAAACTATCCAGCCAACACGAAGAAGCGAGTGAACTATTATTCCAAGATCGTATTCAATTGACAGTTGAAATAATAAGTGATAATGTTTGCTAAAACTGCAATTATACATGCAGGATTTCTTGGAAATCAAACCAGGATACCAGTTTTGCAGAATGCAAATTTTATATAAAAGCATATTATAATCTTTAACCTGCAATAGGAACAATTCAGAAGCTAGTGAATTATAATTCACGTTTGCAGTAAGCTTTGTTAACAGCATAATGCAAAATGTTAAGAGATCTTCAACGAGAAAAACTGCTAGAGAAGTTTCAACACCCTGACCACTTTGGCAGGCAAACCAATGAAAGTTTTTAATTTAAATTTATCAGATATAAACTGAATACGAATTCCATAATAACGAATCTGTAAATTTTTATCCTTGACACATTCAAGAAATAAGATCTGCAAAAATGTATTCCCTTGTTGGCTTCAAAATAGTGAAATAATTATTTATTAAAAATTATATTTAATCACTAGGATAAGAAATTAGGTACAATTATTTAATAAATAGTTTTTTTTTCAGAAATTTAAATATTTTTTGAAATAGTATTTTTTTTCACTTGTGAATGATTAAAAAGCATAATTATTGGTTTCTAAAAGTAGTGATTATATTAAATAATTATATTTGTTGGATCAAAAAACACGATTGAAATATTATAACATTTGATTGTGAGAATATAACTCTTGAAAAGTATCTATATAAATGGAAATGTTAAGATTTATTTTGACTACATTTGAACTATCTGAAATGTTCAAACATTTTCTTTTCTCTCTATTCTCAAAGTATAAACAGATATTTTAGATATTATTTACTACAAAAGATAATGATTAATACAATATATTTTTATATTTATCAAGAGTGTTTAATGATTTTGATTTTACAAATGCAAGTGCAATAGGATATATGGACACTTCTAGCTTTTGGGCGCAATCCTTGATTAGAATAGAAAGCAAAGCTAAATTTGATGCCTCTATTAGTCCGGCACTATCCTTGTATAAATAATAATATATTTAAGAAAATAAATTATGCATGTCACGCTTCTTTCCTTTTTTCTTTCTTAACTGTTAGCACTAGCACAAGATTCTCTTACTATTTTCCTTTCTAGAACTTAGTTTAAAACTTAATGATGTTTAAATTTATTTTTGGAAATTGGAGAAAAGAAAAATATATATGAAATTTAATCATTAATTATAATCACGTACCAAAAATATCATTAATTAAAATCATTAAAAATATATCTCCTTTGATTTTCAAATAAATGTCTATTTCCAAATCCCAGAATTTCCGATATCCTCTTTCTATAGTAAACGTTTACCCCATTCTTTGACGACCAAGGTTTTTTCTTCTTTTAAACTACTATAAATAGTGGGCTGGTAGCCAAGTTGACATAGGCATTCCCTTGGAGAATTCTCGAGTTTTGGCGTAGCTTGGTTTTCAAACTTGAGGTAGTTTTTTCATAAGATAAAAGTTATCTCCCCTTTACTATCCCCACTTCAGTTACGTTCTAACACTATTTATTTACGTTCTGATTTATAGTCGATTGTGTTAGCTAGCTATCTTAGTTCTTACTAAACACATATATTCATGCTTCTTTTGTTGAAAATATAATTAATCTAATTTATTATTAAATCTTATTGTTCTATTCATCTTTTCGTTTGAATTTCAATGTAATTTTTTTATATATTAACTTGTTTCTTACATTTTCATTTTAATTTGTAACACAGACATAATGAATTCATACGTGATTCCCGGGACTGGTCGTCGGATTCATCTTTTTGATGCTTGTAGGCTTTCTCTTTTGGAGTTATTATAAAGGAAAAAAATCGAACGAAGCAGCAGCTGAATGAATCAGATATCAAAGAAAATGAAGGATTTTCTGTAACTTTTATTATTATTATTTTTTATAAAACTATATATTATCTTCTAAATAAATCGTCAAGGAAATAAAGGAGATTAAAGTATCATTACATATGCATGGATTCGTTACAGCATTATTTGCTTATGTTTTTATTCCTTCTTAATTAATAAAAAAGCATTATTTGCTTATCGTTTATTTTCTATTCTCAAAATGAAATTCTCTATTTGATTGGGAAAAGTTTGGGATTTTCTTTCATTAATTATTCTCTTAAGGCTCCGTCTACTAATGGTATGAAGAGGTGGAACTATATATTATATAGTAATTTTGAAAGAACAGTTAAGTAATCCTTTTACTTAATTATTAGCGACAAGAAAATAACCATATTATATATTGCAAGTTCGATGATTTATAATACAGATGTTTAATTTTGAAATAATTATTTTTTCATTAATATATTTATCATAAACTTCTAACAAAATGTAGTCAGGTTTACTTCTCTGCTGGTAATTACCAGAAGTAGTATATCAAGTTAAAACTTGTTTCATTGATTTTTTGTCCCTTTAATTTGTGCCTCAAAATCCATAACTGAAAAATGTAGAACCAACCGCAGTATCTACCTAAACCTTTACAAAAACATTATTCTTTGTTCAGCTGTTCAACTATTATGGTCAAGATTTGCTAAGCTAATAGGATTTTAATTTTAAAAATGAACTTTGTACTCTCATAATTTTAGAAATAAACTTGTACCCTTCAGATTTTCTAGGAACCAACTTAAGGCAAGGACTTTACTCTTAAAAGGTAAATTTCGGCTCAGTGGACTCTATATCTAGGATAAGCATTCGATTGGCCTACAAGAACTACAATCACCACAAGGCGCCTATTTCTTTGCTTTGAAATACCGTAAATCCTTGTTCCCCCTTTAAGAAAGAAGGAAAGCCTGGATCTTTCTTTCTTTGTCTCCTTCTACTTGGATTGTCTTTTCCCTTTCTTTATTTTACTTTGCTTATTAGTTGACTCCTCTTATCTTAACCCTAACATCTTCACTCCGGGGGGAGAGGAGATGAGGAAGCCCACACCATCAGCGCTATTTCCCCAGCTAAAATGTACTCCAAGTCTTCGCTTCGCACCTTGTCTTTCTTATTGCTTGAATCTAACTTGAAAGTTTGCACTCTATGGAGAATCTCTTTTGGTACTTCTTTTATCAAGTACAAAGAATAAAATCAATGACATTCAAATATATATAAAATTTCAGTTAGTCACCAGCCCAAATAGGATAGTCTCAAACCGTAAAACGGATAAAAATACTTGTAGTTACACCAAATAAACAAACCAAAGAAATTGGATAAAGCCTGAAATCTAAAATCTCCCACTTCAATAATCCAAGACTTCATCAGCGAAAATTCATAAATCTCATTTTTAGTTTATCTTACCATTTTCTCCTTACAACTTTTCCTGTTTCTCATCACAAAACTGAGAAATTTTAACCTGAAAGCAAAAATATAATGCCGAGCATCCGAAAGATTACAAGCACATTTATTTGATCAAAGTTTAATGTAATAGTCCAACCATACCCCGCAGAAATTGCCAAAAAGAACCATTTTGATCAACATTATACTCTAGTCAGAATGTCAATCATATAACCTGGAGCCAACTTACCAACTACTTTCGACTAGCTACTCGAGTCTAGGACCATTATGCTGAATACAGGACTCAATAGTTGTGGTGATTATCCTTTGGTTCCCAATTCTTGACTTCGGATTTAAATTTGTAGCATGTGCTTCCAGGAAAACTACACAATTTCACCAGATACAACATTCTTTCTCAACTATTAAGCCAGCAAGCAAGCATGCACAAACAAATGGCTACATTTTTCAATTAGACCACAGCATACAGCAGAGAACCTGTCCCTAAACAGTGAGGAAACACCAAATTATTTGCTTGAATTAGAGCATACAAATATCAAGTAATTCTTTAGCTATTCAATGGCTACATGCAACAGCTTCCAACCATCTGCCAGTTGGTAGATCTGAACTTGCAAAACCTGAGCTAAATTATTTATTGGTCACATTTTCAAACTGCTGACTGATTTGGTGCAACTACACATAAATGATGATGACCTTGCTTTTTGGATAAAAGCAGGGCATCAAAAGTAGGGCATTTGGAAATTGATTAAGCCAACCATCCTAGGTCAAATGTTAGCAGTTCCATCTAACTTGGGCACTATCATCATCATCATCATCATTATCTCCAGAGCCTTTATTCCAATACTGGAATAGGCTACATAAACCTAGGAATAGACTCACATTAAGTCATTAACATGAATTCTCCTCCTTTACTCATTCTTATTCAAGGTTATGTGTACCTTCAATTCTCGTGCTGCAATATTTTTATGAATGACTTCCTTTCAAGTAACTTGGGCAATATATTACAATTTAGGATCTGATCATGCAACTGGTTGTTAAGGATAGTTTTTGACAGCACTATAACAAGGCATCACTTGGCCAACAATAGTAGGTTTCTTGCCACCATCTTTGGTTACAAAATCCTCCTTTGTGAACAGCAAGTCATGTCAACAGTAATCTAGAGCGGGTTATTTTTGCACAGAGAAAAGAGAGGAGAAGACAGAATTTCTAAGCCTTTCACAAGGCCATCTTAACAGCTGCTAGGTGCTGGCTATCCTCTGTTGACTCTTTCTTTATGCTAAAGATCTGGATTATCATGCCCTAAACTACTTTTTTGAAGGTATTCTCAGAATTTATTAAGTGATAAAGGGGGGGATCGACATGAACACAAGAAATGACAAAAAAAAAAAGAGGAATTTTATGAAGAAAGCTAATCATGTTATAATCAAAACGTTTGCAGTCTCAAATGATATCTGAAAGGAAGAATACAGAGCAAATAGATTTTCCCTTAAGCGTGCTGATCTGCTAGACTTAGAGGCCAAGTATGCAATTTGGTATATATCTCCCCAATTCAAACAGTTGGACCGTTCTTTAATAATCTAATCTATTTGGAGAGGGTTGAAGACAACTGAAACCTCAAACCTTCTGGTGCCCTACAAAGTAGTTAGACAAACCTCTGACCAAACTACCAAACCAACACAAAGAAGTGAGTGAACCATTATTATAAGATAGTATTCAATTGACAATTGCAATAAGAAGTAACAATGTTTACTAAAACTAGTTGTTAGAGCTAGTATACATGCATGCCTTCTTGGAATTTAAACCAGGATACCAGTTTTGAAGTGTGCAAATTTCTTCAAAAGAATGCTCTCACCCCCAAGTATACTATAATCTTAACCAGCAATAAGAACTTCTAGCCAAAAGGGTTCATTCACTTTGCTACTTTTCTCAGACAACTCAACACTTCAAAAGCTAAGATTAATTAGTTTGCAGCAAGAGTTTGTTAAAAGCATAATGCAAAATGTTAAGAGTTCTTCAACAAGAAAAAGTGCTACAAAAGTTTCAAGAACCTGAGCACTTTTGCAGGCAAACTAATGAAAGGTTTTAATTTAAATTAATCAGATATCTATCGAATACAGATTCCATAATAACAAAACCGTAAATATCTATCTTTGACACATTCAAGAAAATAGATTTGCAAAAATGTATTTCCTTATTGAGCTGACAAAGCAGTAGTAAATTTCATATGCTATGCCTTTTTTTTTTTTGGCCAGAGTCTTAGGTGCATAAAAGATCATATCACTTTAAGGCAACTTCAAGAAGCCAAGCAGATATTTTTACAATATAAACCCAAGCACAAAAAAAAAAAAAAAAGGGCATATAACAGTGGAAGAGAATCAAGATTAAGGAAGCAAAATATTGGTCATTTATTAAAATTTATAAAAGTGAGGGAATAAAAGATCAAAAATGCAAATATCATCCGACCAAAAGGAAAAACAAAAAGTTGAAAGTTTCAAGAGATTACTGAACCCTTAGCTCTTCTTTTCACTTCCAGTACTCTTCTTCTTAGCTGTTGCTTGTGAATACAAGAAAGTTCCCAGTATAGCAATCCCAGATCCAAGCGCATTCAGAGGCCGAACTGGATTCCTGAACACCAAAATAGTTGACACTATAACCACAACCCTCTTCATTGTGTTCCCAACTGAAAATGTCAAAGGGCTAATTTCATCAAGTGCCTGATAAGATGATTGGTTGTATAGATGGTAAAATATCCCTGAAAGCAAGACCCATATGTAAAATGTGGATGATTTGCCAACTGTTTCAATTGTCTTGTGATACCCTTGAACCCATTGGGACCCTTCAACTATAACCGCCACCGGAAACAGATAAAGCAGAGAGATTATGCTGATACAACCATACAAATTCAATCCATTCACTTCCTTGAAGTTCTGCAAACTTTTCTTGGAATAAATATTCCTTAACACAAATCCAACATTGCTAATCAAAGCACCCCATAAGCCTCCAAAATTAAAGGAAACCTCAGTTATAGCAGCTAGAGAACATCCCAAAACAATGGGAACAATGGAAAGCCATACTTTCAAAGGATATGTATCACCAAGAAATGAAGAGAAAACAACAGAAAACACAGGCTCTGATGATTTGATAACATGAGTGAAGGAAACAGCAACCTTAGAAAATGATACACAAGCTGAAATATGGCCTATTGTGTGAAACAATGCAGGTCCAAGAAGTGCAACAATAAAAGGCTTTGTAATTTTGGGACAAGGTTGTAACTTTAAGGACCAGAGAACGAACATCCAAATGGAACCAACAAAGAGTTGAAAAGAAGCAAGAAGCCAAGGGAATGGAAAGACATTCAATGCTTTTTTGTTGTAAATGTTAAAGACAATGTTTTGAAAGTACCAGAAACCGAACACAAGGGCAAGCTGAAAAGTTTTGGTCTTTGATTTTGCCGCCACTTCATCAGCTTCCGCTTCTCCTTCTGGATTAGATTCAGATGGTGCAGCTGCTTTGGGAACATGGGATCCTGGTTTCCTAGATGGGTTTTCATGGATATTGCTGAAATGAGTTGTTTTGGTGCTCAAAGCTTGGATCTTGCGAAAAGGGTAGCCATAGATATTGTTTAAGTTGCAAACTTTGGGGCTGTGAGGGGTCGGTTTGCTGAGAAAAGCAGGAGGGTAAGTATAATTTTTTGGGTTTTGGATCCTTTTTATGGGATAATATTGACAAGTGAATCTGGAGAAAGTGACAGGAGTGGATGGCATGAGATTCAAGGTAAGCATTTGTACCTGCAACAAGTGAAAAAACAAAAGAATTAAGGAAGATCGAAGGAAAGAGGGAATGATAATCCGGTGGTTTTTGGTTTGGATTGGACCTCAAAAAGAGTCCTTTTAAGATGCTGTTTCGGGGTTAGAAATTTCTGAACGTTTACATTGGGTTTTGGTTAATGGAATAAAATATCTGCAAGATTAGATGTGAGGAAATCTATCACCTTTTTTTTTTTTTATCAAGGAAATATATCAGTACTATTTACAAACACACTGTGCCTAAAAAGGTTTAAACTCCTGGATTCATGTTGAAAGCTTATGGAGAAAACGAATAAGACGGATGTACAATTTGGCATCATGTTGTCTGCAATAGCAAGCATATTGACTTGGATTTGTCCCCTTAGAAGTCAAATAAGTGATTTTTTTTTTAATAATAAATATTAATTTTACAATTTAATATTAATTTCATTCATATTGATATTGAAGTTTCAATAATAAAATTTTAAAATTAAAATTTTATTCAAATATTAAAAAAATTCCTTTCTTTTTTTTATCTAACCGTTGATGAAATCAAATAAGTAATACACTTCCACTTGCCCAAAGTACACATCCTAACAAAAGCATCTTAACTTAAGCATCAACTCAGGTCTACCATTTGCAACTTCCTCGAGAATCAACTTCAGCTATTTTAATTGGGACTTTTATTTAATCATGCTAAGGCTTGACGGCATGTGGATACGTAGTAAACGAGCGTCCCATATTATTTTTAATTTAGTAAAATTAAGGTATTATATAATTAAATTCAAGTAGAATTTGAATTATATAACTATTATTTATTATGAGTTCAAATAGAATTTGGATACTTATCTTAAAATATGTTTTATGAGAATTCAATTATAAATAATAATTTTTTAATATGATATTTATATTTTTATTTATAAATTATTTATTATTAATACAATATTTAATTAAATTAATTCATTAAATATTATGATCATAATTTTAAATTTAAATTATTTTTATGAGTTAAATTAAATTTATTAATTTATTTTTTAATAATTTGTTCTAAATTAAATTTTAAATTAAAGTCAAATATTGACTTAATAAATGAGTAATTTAATAGATTCGGTAAATAACGATTATTTTTTATATTATTTGAATAGGATTCGAGTAAAACAAATTAAAATAATGGAATAATTAATTAAATTTAAATATTAAAAAAATAATTAAATTTAAGTCTATATTTAAGCATCTAAAAATTAATTAATACCTGATGCATTACGTTTCTACTTAAAGTTGCTTCATAGAGACCTTTAAGCCATCAATAAAAATGCTTCAAAATTGTTAGAAACAAAATACTTGCTTAGGAAGATAAGATGCACAAAAAAAAAAGATAATTATTCACTTCAAATTACTGTATATATAGACAGTAGATACAAGATAACTTCAGCCAACTATATCAATAGTTGCTTAAAAATAGGAAACCACTAACCCACTAGTCACTAACTCAGAACCACTAACCCACTAGCCACTAACTCAAAAACAATATTAGTAGTTGCTTAAAAGCAGGGAGCAACTAACTTATTCAAATAAAGACTAATTCAACATAACACATAAATACTAACATTCCCTCCCTTAAACTGAAAGTTAGAAACATTCAGTTTAAAAGAAAATCATAAGACAACAAAGTTTCAAATTAGTTCCTCCAAACTGCAAACACCAAGAAGCTTTCTGAGTTTCAGAAATGTCACCAATTTGAGAGGCTTTGTTAGTATATCAGCAATTTGATCTTCACTCCTGCAGTAGACAAGATCAATTGTTCCATCTTCAACAAGGTCACGTAAGAAATGATATCTCACGTCTATGTGCTTGCTTCTCCCATGTAAAACTGGATTTTTTGAAAGTTTGATTGCTGAACTACTGTCACAGTAAACTAAAGTAGCTCCCTGTTGCTTGAACTGAAGTTTTTCAAGAACTTTCCTCAACCAAATTGCTTGACAAGCACATGAAGTAGCAGCCACAAACTCAGCTTCGGTGGTAGACAAAGTAACAATTGGCTGCTTCTTTGATAACCATGAAATAGCTCCTGAACCCATCATAAAAAATACCCGGAAGTGCTTTTCCTATCATCCATATCCTCAGCATAATCACTATCCGTGAAGCCAATCAATTATGAGTTGTCTCCCTTCTTATAAAATACTCCAAAATCAACAGTTCCTTTCAAGTATCTAAGAATTCTCTTGGCTGCTAGCAAATGTAAGTCCTTTAGATGTTCCATAAACCTGCTAATAAGACTAACAGCATACATAATATCCGGTCGAGTTGTTGTTAAGTACATAAGACTACCCACAATCTGCTTGTAAAGTGTGCTATTAACCTTCATCCCTCTCGGATCTTTCACAAGTTTCAAACTCCTGTTAATAGGAGTATTTACAGAATTGCAATTCTTCATTTGGAACCTATCTAGAACTTCTTGTACATATTTCTTTTGACAAATAAAAATTTCAGCGGCAGATTGTACAATCTCTATGCCAAGAAAGTAATGCATCATAACAAGATCACTCATATCAAATTCAAGCATCATGGATTCTTTGAATTTTTTTAGCATGCCAACATCATTTCCAGTATAAATCAAACCATCCACATATAAACACACTATAAGCATTTTACCTCCATCTTCAGTTTTTACGTAAAGAGTATGCTCATAAGGACACCTTTGAAATCCTTCCTTCAAAATATAAGTGTCTATGCGACTATACCAAGCTCTAGGGGCTTGTTTTAGTCCATATAAAGCCCTTTTTAATTTATATACTTTATGCTCACTACCAACTTTCACATAACCGGGGGGTTGTTCGATAAATACCTACTCTTGCAAGTCTCCTTGTAAGAAAGCTGATTTCACATCTAATTGGAAGATGGGCCATGAGTTTTGAGATGCTAAAGAAATCACCAACTTAACTGTATCTTGCCTAGCTACTGGAGCAAAAACTTCTTTGTAATCCACACCATACTCTTGCTTGTAACCTTTAGCTACGAAGTGCGCTTTGTACTTGTCAAGTTCACCATTCTCCTTCAACTTTGTCTTATATATCCATTTAACACAAATAGCTTTCTGTCCTTTTGGAAGATCTGTTAACTCCCAGGTGTTATTCCTCTCAATGGCTGCGATTTCTTCATCCATAGCCTTCTTCCATTTTGGGTCATTGACAACAACATCAAAGGTTGTAGGATCAAAGTCTGTAAAAATGGCAAAATGAGTTCGTGGATCCTCGGATTCCTCAATTTCATCTACCTCATAATCTGACATCCATGTTGGCCTTTTCCTAATACGTTGAGGACGAGAACTAGCTCCAATTTTAGCGTCAGTTTTAGCTGGAACATCCGTAGCTGTTGGAGTTTGCACACTTTCAACACTTTGCTATTTTTCTTCTTCTACATTGACAAAATCTATTGGAATCTGCTGTGCACCATTCTTTTCTGTCCATGACCAGATATTTTCTTCATCAAAAACAACATCACGGCTAATGACAATTTTCTTAGTAATAGGATCGTACAATTTGTAAGCTTTGGATTGATCACTAATGCCAAGAAAAATGCATTTTCTGCCTTTGCCATCTAATTTGCTCCTCTGCTGGTTTGGAACATGGGCATATGCAATATACCCAAAAATCCTAAAGTGATCAACAGTTGGTATTTGACCACTCCAAGCTTCTTCCGGCGTCATGTTTTGAACAGTAAGTGTAGGGCTTCTATTCAAAACATGAATACTCCAGTTAACTACTTCAGGCCAAAAACTTTTGGGAATGCCACTCCTTGTCAATAAGCTTCGCACCATATTCAAGATTGTGCGATTTTTCCTCTCACTCACACCGTTTTGTTGAGGTGTGTATGCTGCTGTAAATTGCCTTCTAATTCCATGTTCTTCACAATAATTTGCAAATTCTTGAGAATTGTATCCTCCACCATGATCTGTACGAAGAACCTTTATAGGACAACCAACTTCTCTTTCAACCAGCACCTTATATTTCTTAACAACTGTTAAAGTTTCTGATTTGTTCTGCAAGAAGTAAACCTAAGTTTTGCGACTAAAATCATCAATGAAGCTAATGAAATATTGTTTACCTCCATTAGATGCTGGATTTATAGGTCCACACAGGTCAGAATGAACCAATTCTAGCACCTTCTTTGCTCTCCAAGAGTTTCCTTTTGGAAAACTATCACGATGTTGTTTGCCGACAACACAATCTTCACAAACTTTTGAAGGAGCAGTAAACTGTGGAAGTCCCTCCACCATTTTCTTTTGTTGCAGAACATTCAATCCACCAAAATTAAGATGCCCATATCGATAGTGCCATAGTCAAGCTGTATCCTTTAATTTTGCAGAGAAACAAGAATGATTGATGCTTTGAAGATACAAAGGAAACATTCTATTTGCTGTCATATTAATTTGTGCAATCAAGCCAAGCTTTGAATCTCGAACTTGGCAAACTCCATCCTTGATAACAATCTCACACCCCTTCTCTTGAAGCTGACCAACACTGAGCAAATTTGATTTTAATTCTGGAACAAACAAAACATTAGGAATTGAAAGAGTAGAATTTCTGTTGGTTTGAATCTCTACTTTTCCTTTTCCCTTAACCATAACTGTAGAGTTATTGTCAAACTTTACAGTATTTTGATAAGACTCATCCAAATCAGCAAAAACAGACTTATCTCCACTCATATGATTGCTGCAGCCTGTATCTAAATACCATAAATTATTGTGAGTTTGTTCCGAGGTATGACATACCATAAGAAGGGAAATTTCTTCTTCTTGCTCAACAAAATTTGATTTCTCACCACGATCTTTATTCAAATTTGTTCGACATTCAGAACGGTAGTGACCATACCTGTGACACCGAAAGCATTCAACATTAGATTTGTCTACTGACTTGGACTTGAAATTATTTGCTTGTTGGTGCTCACGGCCTCTCCATTTTCTCTGATTCCCTGTAGCTTGGCTCTCCTCCGATTTGTTATGTTTATTTTTGCCTTTCCAATTTCCCTTTCCACGACCAGCACCTTTGGATTTGTTGCAGCCTGCAATGCTTGCTCTTCGTTGTCCTGTTGATTCATTTTTTGCTCATGAACCAGCAAAGAACTCTGCAACTCATCAAGAGAAAGCTCATCAATATCTTTGGATTCCTCAATGGAACAGACAACATAATTGAATTTTGCTGTCATGGAGCGGAGAATCTTTTCAACAATTGTGATATCCTCCAATGCATCACCATGTATCCGTATCTTATTTGCGATTGCCATTGTCCTTGAGAAGTAATCTGTAACAGACTCTCCCACCTTCATTTTTAAAGTTTCAAATTCACCACGAAGTGTTTGGAGCTGCATCCTTTTGGCCCTTACATTACCCTGATACTTCTTCTTCATGGAATCCCAAATCTGCTTGCAAGTATCTTTCTTGAGAATGATTTCTAAAATTGAGCGATCAATGGCTTGGAACAAGTAGTTTTTTGCCTTAAGATCTTTCAATTTTTGCCCGTCAATTTCTGTCTTCTGTGCATCTGTCACTGCTGTACCAGCTGCTGCTTCTGTTATGCCAGTTTCTATAACCTGCCAATACTCTTTGGACCTTAAGAAATTCTCCATTAGCATGCTCCAATGGTCATAGTGATGACCATCAAAGCGGGAAATTACCGGTTGCACAAAATTCTCAGAAGCCATAAAGAAAAAAATAAACTCACAGGTGAAAATAAAGCAAGCTGCTGCAAACACTCTCTAATTCACTCTTCTCTCGTGTTTGGGCTCTTTCAACCTAGCTTGGATACCAGATGTTAGAAACAAAAAACTTTCTTAGGAAGATAAGATGCACCAAAAAAAGGATAATTATTCACTTCAAACTACTATATATATAGACAGTAGATACAAGATAACTTCAGCCAACTATATCAATAGTTGCTTAAAAATAGGAAACCACTAACCCACTAGTCACTAACTCAGAACCACTAACCCACTAACCACTAACTCAGAAACAATATTAGTAGTTGCTTAAAAGCAGGGAGCAACTAACTTATTCAAATAAAGACTAATTCAACATAACACATAAATACTAACAAAAATTATGTACGGACAGGGATTATCATGAAGCACAAGTTTTGTTTTCTTCTTTAAGCAATTATTATTATTTTATTAAAGAAAATAATTAATAAATTAGCCTAAAGTTGAATTAAATCTACATTCCTTGAATTTTGATCCTCACGTTACAAAGTAAATTAATTTTAGAACCGAAAATTATAAAAAAAAAAAGTTGTAAAAACATATGTATCAATAGTTTCGTTAAAGTCTAATTAATTTAAATTTGTTAAATTTCAAAGTTTTTATAATTTTTTATACAAATTAAATCTTTTTTACTATTATATATCAATTAATTATAAATTAAATATTTATCATATCATAATACAAAATTATGATTAATTATACCCATGAGACCTGCTGAAGTGACAGTCTCTCTACCTCAAACAAGAAATTATCAAATCTTCTCCTTTAAAGTTTATTTATACATAAGATTGTTAATTTTCTTTCTCTAATTTCTAATTCAGACAATTTAAAACATCTTTTTACAAATTCTTATATATATATATATATATATATATATATATATATATATATATATTTCATTTTATGAGATTTTCATTATTTTTTTAAATAGCTTATTCACACTAAAATTGTTTTCTAGCATGGAGCCATGTATTCATTTATCTCATCTCAGGGAGGTGTTGGTGTTGGGCATTTAATATGATCATGGACTTGTCTTGCTCTGGAATTTCTCAGTAAAACTTCTCATATTTTTCTATGTCGGTGCAGCTTTCTTGAATGGTCTGAATTTTGAAAGTTTTCGTTGTAGGAAATTCGTCCATGGACACACATGATGGAGGTACTACACAAGCCTTTCAATCTATCTCATGGTTCAGGCGCTTGTCGTACAGATGATTCGGGTGCTTGTCTTTTGACTTCACGTCTCTCCCTTTCCCTGTTCTCTTCTTTCCTTGTTGCCTATATTGTTTGGGAAGTCAGTTTTACTAACACTGTTATCGTCTGCTTTTCACAATAATACATATCCATGTCTTCCCATATGTGTCTACACATGAAAGAGCAACGTAGACTTATGTGGTCTAATGTGCTGAAATGACTATTTCACCTAGCGTGTAACACCTCTTTCTTCTCAACTCGAACACAAACTGCATTGGTAAACCCAATTATCATAGATTTAAATTGCGATTGTAATCACATTTTTGATTGTATTGCGTTTATCGCGATTTTAGATATAATGAAAATTATTGTGGTCATAACGGTCATTACGTTCATGAATTTTTTTTAATATCGTACAACTTTTTTAACGGACGATAACGATAATAACGGTAGATAGCGACAATAACGATCGATAGCGGTAATAACAATCGATAACGATAATAAAAATTATCGATAATAATCATAATAGAACAATTACGAATATGAATTTTTTCACACTCGCTATTTCACACATAACGATAACGACCACTATTTCAAATTATGCCAATTATTATAACATATAGCCATTCCAAGCATCTTGCTTTTTCATAGTAAGCATTTAGACTAAGATTTGGGTTAATATCACGAATACCTTTTGAATTATAATGATTAATGCAATGTGGTATATGACGTTTTATTTCTATTATTGATGTAATACTTAACGTCAACTCTGTTTGTTAAATCTGTTGATGTGAATAATGAACCAATAAAAAGTTAACATGTAACAAAATAAGAGGTAATATGTCGTCGACTGATAATGTGACATGCCACATGTCATACAAAAATCTTTTAAAATATTTTTAATATATTATTTTTCATTTTCTCTCTTTCCATGCCAATCCCCCACCCCTCCCTCATTATGACCATTTTCGAACTCTCTTGAGGTCGAACGGCTAAGTCGACATCAAATCTGGTCATAATGGAGAAGGGTAAGGGATCAAGACGGAAAGAGGTGGAAGGAAAAAAGAAAAAAATTGCATCATTGTCTTTAATTAAAGTCTCAATATATGAGTTAGCTTGGATTCGACTTTGGGGAGTATTGCAAGTTCTTTTGGATCTAAAACATAGTGATTCTCAAAGGATGAAAGTTGAAAAGATTTAGAGTTGATGTGGTCGCAACTGTTGATCAATGAGTTATTTGCAAGTGTGAATCTGAATATACATTCTTAAATTGTGATATTAGATTTTTTTATCTTAATTGTTTATGAGCAGGTGATCATATCTTCTACAATTTGATTTACTGTATAATTTTTACGGTTTGATTACTTGAACCAATCCACATTTGACCAGTTACAATGCAATTTTGTACTTGGGGAGACTTGAGATAAAGTAAAAACAAAATTACACCATTGTAGCCGATCACGCCATGCTTGTTTTGTTTTATTGCTAATCTCTCTTTCTCCCACCCTTCAAAATGTTGAGCTAAAAACAATTTGGATAAATATAATAGTCAAACAATGCTACTCTTTTCCTTCTAAATTTTCTCCAAAATTTCCAAAGTCGACCTTTGTTTCCTCTATGACGAGCAATTTTTTCAAAGATAGTTGTTAAAGTGATGTTATTCTACATCTATTAAATGCTAAATTTCTTATGGCTTTATATTCAAGTTTGACTCCTCTACCTATTGTTAAATTGATTTTAGGATAGAAATTTGATATGGTATTAGAGTTCAAGTTCTATTCTATTGATTTCTTCCTATTACCCTTCTAAAATTTGTCACATGATAAGTTTCATCTTCATCTTTGCTTACACGTGATGGAGCATTGTTAAAGTGGTGTTATCCCACATCTATAAATACTAAATTTCTTATGGCATTGTATTCAAGTTGGACTCCTACACCTATGACCAATTAGTTTTAGGATGAAAATCTAACAATAGTCTTCAATCGACCTTATTTAGGCGTGCTTTTTTTTTAATGTTTTTATCCGACTTCAATTTAAATAATTAAAAAAGTATATAATTTATTGATTTAAGATGATTTTATATTTTATATATATTTTTTTAAAAATTTGTTGTTGCCAAACACAATAGTGATGTCTTGCAGACGTCTTCGTTTTGATTTTTGTACCACGTGTTACCGAAAACTCTGCAAAAAAAATAATCAGAGGGACACAGGGGTCGTTCCCTGCATAAGCACTACAATACTTAAGTTAAAACTGATTTCGGCAGAATTTCAGTAAAAAAAAAAAATAGAGAATCCAAAAAACCCTCATAAATCATATTTGGTCTCTATTTATAAGGATTAATTCCATCTTTAATTATGTATTTGTTCACCTACACTAGCCAACGATACTCAAGGATAAAATCGTCCGAATAAATTTCAATACAGAGTCTCCTTTCATCTGTATTTAATTTTTACACACCACGTGGCGCATTGAGATGATGCTACGTGACGTGTATATATATATATGAGGACATTGGCTCAAACTTATTTGCCAATCACAGAGATCGTACCCTCGCGACAGACTCTTGCGGCATACACCTTGGCATATATACTCACGGCAGATACCGCTAGACCCTCGCGGCATTTAATCTTCACGGCATCAACCTTCGCGGCATCAACCCTCGCAGCATCCATAGACACTCGCGGCAGTTAACCTTTGCGGCACTCAACCCTCGCGGCATTCTCACCCTCGCGGCATCCATAAACACTCGCGGCATTTCCTGAGCCCCAGACCCTCGCGGCAATTTCAACCTTCACGACATTTCTTGATCTGCGCGAGACCCTCGCAGCATTTACAACAGTTGTGGCATATCCTGAGCCCCAGACCCTCACGGTAATCTCAACCCTCATGGCATTTCTTGATCTGCGCGAGACCCTCACGACATTTAGGATGTGATAACCTGAAATTTTTTTCACTTTCGAAATTTATTTCGAAATTACGAGACAATATTCTAAAAAAAAAAGTGTCGATTTGTATATATTAAATAAAATATATATAGAAATAAATTAAATAATATATTATATTAATATATGGATATTAATATAGTATATTATATGTAAAATAAAATAAAACAAAATAAATATATATGTAGAAATAAATAAAATAAATATATATATTTATGTGGATGTTTTAATATAAAATATTATAATAGTGTATTGTATTTAAAGATATTTTATTTTATAATATTTTATATTAATATATAAAATATATTATATTATATATATTAAACGAAAAAAAAAGAATGAAAGGAGTCGGGGGGAAAGGGGCCCGACCCCTTTCTTTCTCTCCTCTGTTTCAACAGAGGAGAGAACAAAAAGAAACGAAGGGAACGAAGCAGAGAAAAAAAAGAGAGAGAAGAGAAAAATGGAAGAGAAAGAGAGAGAAGCGGCCGGAGCGGAAGCGAGGACCGATGTCGACAAACCCAGGGAAGAAGATGATGGCCATCGGTGACTCCGAGAGGAGCAAATCGACGAGACATAAAATGAGGGGCGACGCCGAGGAAAGAAAGGGCTGAACCAGCCAATTTTCGACGAGCCCAAGCATAACCGTCACCAGATCCACGCATCACGCAACCTCGCCGACTCACTGGAGACGAAAACCGACGAAGAACCGATCGTCGACGCCGGACTTGGGTAAAACGGTGCTGAATCGGTTCAGACCAGTTCAGCTGAAGAAGGTGGTCTGAACCGATTCGAACCGGTCCAACCAAGAAAAGAAGAAAAAAAAGAAAGGAAAAAAAAAGAAAAAGAGGAGAAAATTTTGATGATGTCCCAGGTTCAAGGATAAGCCGATAAGCGGTCGAATTTGACCGTTTTAAATTTTAAAAAATTTTTTTATATTTATAATTGACTGAATTGGACCCGGTTTAATTATATAAATGTGTAGCGCGACAATAGGTGACGAACGAAAGTTCGATTCAGCCTCAATTTGTGTGCTAGCATGGAATCTCTAGTAAGTGAACTCCATTTGCTACCACATGTACTATTAAGCTGATTTAATTAATTGTATAAGTTTCAGGTAAATTCCATATAAATTACGTTATGTTTTGGAAAAAAATAATTGTTGTCGTAAAGAATTATTTAAACTTCGCGAATGCATATGTGAATCGTTAAAACGATTTGAAAGATGAAAAAGTGATAAATCAATTGGATTGGGAATATAAAATATTTGTTGCTTTACAGGCTGGGTAATGGGCAAATGATACTGATATTATTTATGAAATTTTTGTAAATTATCAGTATTTCGAATTAAGACCCCTATACCATCGAAAATGCGATTTCGACTCGTTTTGAAACGTTTTGAACATGACGATGATTTTTACACCTTAAAATCATCGTATGGTAAATTGTGGGAAATTTAAAAGTTGTATGGATTTTATCTGTATAAGCTCATTTAATTGAGTTGGGCTAATTGGAATAGACAACGTATTTAAGCATAAACTACTTTCTAACCCAATCACAATATAATTTCGGGAAATTCATTTTTCGAACGTATCACGTTACGAACATTCCAATTAAGTTATTTTCGAAAGAATTTGTAGAAATTTTTGGATTTGTGACTAAGGGTAACACCCTAATCTTTAGGGTAATGTCGGCTCACAGACAGCTACAATGAGAAAGTCTTTATCGGAATATAATTGCGGATGCCGCTTATATTCATAAGATCGAATTATCAAACTCTGTGAACAAGATATCGGGATAATAGTTTCCCTTTAGGATGCAAAGAAGCATCATATGAGATAATTCTGAACTTAGAAAATTCTAAGTTAAATTTATAACTGCAAGGCAACATTATATGAAGTAAATTGAATTCTCGAACAGAAATTAGAAAATGGTTGAGAATTATAAGTGTGAAAGAATATGTGATTGGACTATTAATGAGAATATAAAATCGATCAGTGTTCATTTAGGTGCGAAGCAACACCATGAAGTACCAGCTAATTCCGTAGATGCGTGATAGCATTATATGGAATGAAATGAGTCCTAAAACATAGATTGAAGAATGTTTCAAGGACTGGGTGGAATTGGTATGAGTGATGGATAAGTGATCATTGGGATATAATGTAGCATCTTAAGGTATAAATTAGTTTTTTTTAATGCGAGGAAGCATCGTACTGATTATCGGGTCCTAGAGTAAGAACAGAATGATATTCGAGGATCTTAAATGTTACAAGTATGTGGAAACATCGACGATAAAATTATCGAAAAAGGATATGTTCTTATGTGAACTTTGTTTTACATTACAATTTACATCTTAATGTATAATATGATCTTGTGAGATTTAGAAAGTTTGTATTGATTTATATCTACACTAAAGAAGTTTTAAAATCTCACTAACAACATGTTTTGAGAGTATGTGAGACATACGTCTCTGTGTTTTGGATTTAAGATAACTCAGCTTTTATATACACCTTGATTAGCATGAATTTCAAAATGAAAGGTAGTCTATGTTTGGTTACCTACGAATTCATGGCTTTTGTAACATGTTTTGAAATGTAATTTGCTACGTGAAAATGAAAGTTTATGAAATGAGGTTTATGTGCATTTGTGTTTTTCGAAACACGATTTTTGTAAGCTAATGTACAAAAACATTTGAAAATGATTTCAGTATGATAAGGAAGTAAAGACTTTGAGATGACAGGCTACTATTAGTATATGCTGAGTGCATAATCATGCTCTCTACTTGTGGTGTCCGGCTCCACCACCTGTAGTGTTAGTTTAGATTCATCTGTGTAGTGTCTATTCCGCCTTAGTGGTGTTTGTTTTCACTACACGTGATGTCTATTTTTGTAGTATTCTGTCACCGCAAGGTGAGTGCCATTGGTGCCCGTGCCCTGGCGGTGTGCTAGCTATAGGATTAGATATTATATTAGAATTACTGTATGACTCGAGCCCAGTCTACAGTCCCTATGGCCAGGGGTATGATATTCCCTCTTCGGAGGATGCCCTCTTTTGAGGATGAAGTATATTTGCATGATAACTATTCAGATGTAGCCTAGTCTCCACGTTTCAGTATACAAATGATTTGAATTACGAAAGTAAATAAGTATGTATACTTTGATAAAGAAAGCATGTATGTTTTAAATTTCAAAGTAAGTAAGTAAGTATGTAAGTTTGATTTAAGTAAGTACGTATGTACGAATGTTTCATTTCGAAGTATATAAGTAAATATTGTTTTTATGTTTTGCTTCGATAAGCAAGTCATTTGATGAAAGCTGTTTCGGATTTCGAACTATGTTTTGAAAGGTGCTTTGAATTATGAAAAGTATTTTAAAACGTGAAGAATGTTTTGAAGTATGAAGTATATTTTCGAAAAATAGTTTTATGAACATAAGCATGGTTCACGGAACATATTCCGACGATGTGGAATAAGTATGTTGTTGGCTCTGCTAACGGAGAAGAAATAGTTAGTAATAGAGTCCCAACTGAGGGAATATAATGATCAGTGGTGTCACTGCTAACGGGTTAAAATAGTTAGCAAAAGATAGTACAAGATACGCTTCAAATTTCGATATATGTTTTGGAATAAGAACTACGTTTCGAGAACGAAGAGAGTTTGGAATATGAAGGATGTTTCGAATATAAGGATCACATTTCAAATGGGAATATGTTTTGGATGTGAGACCAATCCCAAACAAGGTAAATGTTTTGATACAGATGATGATGTGAATTAAGATAAGTTTAAAGTATGATAAGCTTTGAATACGAGTGATGTATGAGTAAGTGATGTTTCGAAGTATAATTATTTTCGGTATATGAATATTCTTGATGTATGATATTGTTTCGTCAACGGTTGTGTTTGAAAGATGAATGAGAATGTCAATAAGTTTTGGTTTGATGCATTTGACTATGTTAGAATTTTAAATCCATATGACTATGTTCAGTCCGGGTGGTCAGGTTTGATGGCTAATTAAGGTATTTCAAAATACCTCACCGCCTGAGAAACTTGACAGTGTCTAGAACATATCCTAGTCCATAAACCCAAGAGAATTGTGACATTTCAATAAGTTTCAATTGTAAAGTATGTTGTGAATTAAGACATGTTTCAGAATGTGATAAGTTTGGATAAGTGATAAGAAAAAATGATAGAATGGAAATAAATAAGAAATGCATTAGAAATTCAGTATCATGTAAGTTAATTCCTCGGTACTTGTGTGGTTTGCTTATTGAGCTTCACAAAGCTCACCCCTTTCTTCTTTCCATCACAGGTTTAGACTAGAGGCGCATTGGCTTCGAAGTAAGCGCTTCGAGATCTCGTAGCTTATAGCGATATATTTGTTTATATTGATTTAATTTTCAGACAATTACATTTCAGTGCATGTGTCAGGATGTGTATTAAATTAAGAAATGATTACAAAAGCTAATAAGAAGTTAGACTAGGACCTTAGGTTCATAACCTTAAACTAAACTATGTAATTTTGAGACCTAGAAATAGTTATGACTGTACTCACATGACAAACATGTATGGAAAGAAAAATTGAAAAATTTAGCCCAAAATTTTCATACTTCCGCAATAAATTACTTAAAATAAGCAGTTTTGGGTCGTTACAGATGACCCTCGTGACATACCTCTGTTGAAGGTATCTCTTCGTTTTCTCATTCTCGAAGCATCGATTATATTGATTTGCTCCCTAATGGCTAGGCAAGGTAGTGGAAAACAAATAATTTTAGATCATTATTCTAGACTTGGGGAGTCTGACCTTGAGTCTATTCGTAATATATTTCCTCTTCCTGAGGATTATTATTATAAGCTATCAACCGCTGTAGAATGCGCTTCTCAATCTATTAGTAGCGGCGTTCCTATACATCGGGCCTCATTAGAATTTGGATTCCGTTTTCCCTTACCCGACTTCGAAGTTACTTTTTTTCAACATTATGGCATAGTCCCTGCCCAACTTCACCCTAATGGATGAGCGCAAGTGGTCGGGTTTACAATTATATGTCATAGATTTAATGTCAGGTATATCATTCCTCTGTTCAACTCCTTCTTTAGAGTCTGTAGTATCCGTAACTTGACACATTTTTGTATACAAAAAGTTTTTGGAAGGGGATAGAGTAATAAGCTTTTTGGAAGACCTCCGCCCAAGCTACATAATTATGCTTCGGACTGGCACATTGTTGAAATTCCTTCATCTTTAAACATCTCTACTCAATGGTGTTGTCACGAACCCTCAACCCTCTATCTAATTTAAGGGATGTATATATTTCTCTTATTTCTCAACTGCAAGTAGATGATGAGAACGCTTTATTATCTTTATTAACTCCAAAGAATATAGCTGCCCCTGGCTGGGGATGCGTTCCCGTTGATCCAGTTCTCGTACCCGAGCCCGTCTTACCTTCTAGTTTTCCCGAAGGAAATCAAGGTGTGGGAAATTTCATCCATCCCTCGGGGGAAGACTTTAAGGAGAACTTGGATTGGGGCCAAGGCGAGGCTTTTAGGAGCCCCTTTTTAGATTTTCCTTCGGATGAAAGCTTAGCTAACATTCATTCTCTTGATGATTACCTGAATCTGGATGATTTCATATTGTATTTTATCATGTAAATAATTGTTTACTTTCCTATTATTTGTTCTGACTTTTGTTTTTCTTTTTTTCTTCTAGGAATGGATTCTCTCAGAAGAGTTTTTGACCGACGGGGAGGCGAATAGGATGCTACCAGAGTCGCCTGTCCTCATAAGTGTAGACGCCCGAAGGACTATGCTCGAGAGTCTCGAAGCCAAGCTCATACTTCTACTCCAACTTCTCAATATGAAAGGTCGAGGTCTCCTCAAGCTCCTCTTCCATCTCGTCCTGAGGGGTCCAGTTCTCAGAATCAGGATAGGAGGAAATGGCTCGTTGTGGAGCCCCAACTTTTAGATCCCGAGCTGGAAAAGTATCATCGGTCTAATTAGGCAGATTGTAACACTGCTCGCCCATCTCGTATTGGGAGGTGATGTTTGTATATCGAGTTGGCCATGAGGGATAAGCTAACGTTCCCTCCAATTATTGAGCTTAACACTTTCAGATACCTGGTGGATGGTGGCGAGACGATTAATGGATAAAATTTTTTGGTCAATCTAGGCGTTAACGACAACGATTCAATCCATGACCTTGGAGTGGCGTCTCGCCTAGGTTGGTTGACCATACTTCCACGAGACGAGGCGGAGTTATTTAAGGGTTTCCCTCAACCCGAAGATCGAGCATATTACTTAGCAATGATGGTATCTTTTTTGTCTTTCCCACTCTTTTTTTTTTTAACCTTTTAATTTCTATGCATTTTCAAAAGGCTCAGCAGGTAATTGCTTGCAACGCGCGGTATCGGGCTTACAAAACTCAGGCTGATGCTGAGCTCCACCAATTGAAGGCTCAAAGATTCGAGTGGCTCACTGAAAATAATTAGTTAGGAGGCTACCTGAGCAACTCGAGCTATTGAAGAAAGAGAAAGAGGATCTGAACCTCGACTATCTTCACATTCAAGAGAATTTTATCAAGGAGCAGGAAAAGTTTGAGCAATATAAGGAGTCTTATACTGCGACTCATGAGGAGTTGAGTTCTTTTAAGTCCAACTATGATTTAGTTTTGTTAAAGCTGCAAGACCTCCAAACTAGTTATGATAAGCTGAAGTCTGACCACAGGAGGTTGAAAGAGGAAGTTTCTAGCTTGCGTGGAGAACCTCTGTCTTCTTCAGTTAGCCAAGATGTGCGTGACGAGATTCTTTTCGAAGTTATTAAAGAATATCGTTTATCACAAGACTGTCATGATAAGAAGCTTTTATTCTCTACTGACTTCGTGAAACACGGTTTCTACATGGCACGCTCTTGGCTGGAAAATGAGAGATCAGGTGAAATGTTTCTCGAGCTGCAGTGGTCAAGACAGTTTGAGGGCTATACCAGCGAATTTCATGGTTGGACAGATTATGAGCTTGGTAATGAGAACTTCGAGACCTATTTGGACAAGGGGGCCTATGACGATCTTTCTAACCTTTCGGGCCCTTAGGAACCTCGTCAGCAACCGGGAGTGATTGACGCTTTAGGTGATTTGGATTGTGACGAGTCAGGTTCTTTTGGCGAGGGCGCTTCTCCACCAGCCGAAAAGTAGTTTAGTTTTCAGTGTTTTCTTGTTGCCAATACTCTTAATTTTTTAAGGGGATTTCCAGTCTTTATCTGTATTAAGAATTTGGATTTATCATATATATATATATATATATATATATATATATATATACACACGTAGGAAGTTTCGTTTTTTCTCAGAAGTATGGTCTATTTTTATTTATATATATATATATATTCATGTATGTATATATATATATATATATATATATATATATATATATATATATATATATATATATATATATATATTGGCGTTTATTAATTTTGGTATGCAACTTATCTTGCGCATTCTTATCTCAAACTTTTGCACTATCTCTTTATGTCTTATTTCGTGCACTTTTTGCTTTAAATCCTTGATATGTCTCTTTGTGTCTTACTTGGTGTACTTTTCGCTTCAAGCCCATTTTTTATTTAGGTGTGTGGCTTACCTCGCGCATTTTTTGCTTCAAGCCCTTGCACTCTCTCTTTTACGGCTTACCTCGCGTATTTTTCGCTTTAAGCCCTTTTTTATTTGGGTGTGCGACTTACCTCGTGCATTTTTCGCTTCAAACCCTTTTCTATTTGGGTGTGTGGCTTACCTCGCATAGTTTTCGCTTCAAGCCCTCTTTTATTTGGGTGCGTGACTTACCTCGCTCATTTTTCGCTTCAAGCCCTTGCACCTGAGATAAGTATGACTGAAAACCTCAATAGGCAATAAAATATCAATAAATCATAATTCAATAAATGAAATTTCAATCCATAGTTCAACAATGACATTAAATAAATAAAAGTTTCACTGCCAGTATGATTTCAAATGATTGTTATTCTACGTCTTTGCTATCTTCTTACCTTGTAAACTTTCCAATGTGCATGTGTCAGGTCCAATCATTCTCCTAATTCTGAAGGTTCTTCCCAATTTGCTCTAAACTTTCCATCTTTTTTCAAGGCATTGGTGATGGTTGACTTCTACAACACTAGACCTCCTTCTCGCAAGGGTCTGTCTTTTACGCGGGAGTTGTAATAATGAGTGAATCTTTGTTGGTAGGCAGCTAACCGTATATCAGCAAGATCTTGTTGTTCATCGAGTAAATCTAGGTTCTCTCGTAGGCCCTGGAAATTCATTTCTTGCACATAAGGAATTACTCTTGGCGAGATGGCTCCGACCTCTACTGGTATTAAAGCTTCGGTATCGTATACTAAGCTGAACGGTGTTTCCCTTGTCGATACCCGACTTGTGGTCCTATATGCCCATAAAATATTAGGCAACTCATCCACCCAAGCTCCTTTTGCCTTGTTCAGACGAGTCTTGAGGCCGTGAAGTATGGTTCTATTATTGATTTTAGCTTGGCTATTAACTTGTGGGTACGATACCGAAGATATCTTGGGTTGGATCCTTAGTCCCTCGCAAAAATTTCGAAAGGCATCACAATCAAACTGCTTCTCATGACCAGCATTCAAAATTCTCGAAATTTCAAATCGATAGATTAACTCTTTCCAAACCATTGCTTCAACCTTATTCTCTGTAATCGAGGCTAACGGCTTTGCTTCTATCCATTTAGTAAAATAATCTGTTGCTACCAACAAATACTTCCTTTGACCCATGGCTACTGGGAATGGTCCTAGTATATCTAAACTCTACTGGGCGAATAGTGTAGGTTGGAATGTGCTTTGAAGGGTCGACATTGGGGCAGTCATCAAGAGGGAAAATATTTGATACTTATCACACATTCGCACTTTATCAAGGGCATCTTGCTTAAGTGTGGGCCAGTAGAATCTTGCTCTTAGTATTTTTGTTGCTAAAACTCGGGCTTCTAAATGTTCTCCACATATCCCCTCATAAACTTCGACCAATGTGTAGTTGGCTTGTTCTGGGCCTAAACATTTCAACAGTGGCATAGTATATCCCCTTTTATAGAGCTCTCCATTCACTAGAGTGAATTTCACACTTTGAATTCTCATTCACCGAGCTGCTTCTTTATCGTCAGGGAGTGTTCCCTTCATTAAATATTGTTTAATGAGCGTCCTCCAGTCAGTACCAACTTCAATTTCTAGCAATCATTCTTCTTCTATGCTCGGTTTCACTACCTTCATATTAATATTTTAATAATAAATATAAATAAATAATACTTTTGTTATGATATTAATAATAAATACTTTCAGTATAAAAATAATTATTTTAATAGCTGAAATATTTTTAATATTTCAAAAACAAATATTAATATATTATTAATATTATATATATATATATTAAAATAGTAATTTTACATCAAATTTTTAAAAAAATTAATATAAGTAAAATTAATATATTAAGAAAATAATAAATAAATAAAATAAGACATATGTTATCATCCTAACCCTACTTGTGGAGTAAAAAAACTCCACTGGTGGTGTATAAGATATTAATCTTTCTTTTAAATGTTTAATAATATAATATTTTAATGTTAAATATTATTTTGAAAATATAATTTTTTAAAATTATTAAATTAATTAATAAATAATATATACGTTTTAATATTTTATTAGTTATGTTAATATCATTTGAAGAAAGAAAACAATTTTTCTAAAAACAACCAAAAAACAAAAAATATTTTTTGTTGACTCATTCAAACAATGAAAAATTTTAAATTTTGTAGAAAATATAAATAACTTTCAAAAATCATTTTTCGAATGTCATTTTTAGTGAAATAAACAAAATCTAATACTAAGGTTCTAGTGTTGTTTCAATTCCATTGATTTAGGCTTCATTTGGCTCTAGTTGGAGCTAGTGCAGTGAGAATCAATCTTATTATCCATCTAAACTAACATTTAAAAAGTCAAAATTGTCTTCTATTTACCTTAGTGAGAGCATAACTTGGGTTCAATCAAGAAAACCCACTGAAATTGATCATACTCATTTTTTGAGTCGGTTTTCTTAATTTTGGTTTAAAATCGATTATTAAATTGGTGAAATGAATAACTTGATTGATTTTCGATTTTAAACTTTCTGAACCGAATCCGTTGTAATATCTGAAATATATTATGTTAAGTAATGAATGCAATAGACAATTAAAAAAAAAAAAAACATAATAGATAAAACATCATGTAAGAGATTAAACGTAAAAATCTTCAAAAATGAAGAAAACTCACAGATAGAGAAAGAAAATTTTCATTATGAATGAAAAATTGAGTACAAAAATATATGAACACAGAAATAAAATAAAATAAAAGTTATTCTTCTGATCCATTGCATTTTGACATAGAAAAGTTCATTGAAAAACAATGGTAATTATTCACAAAATATTTTCGAAATTTATCATCAGTTAAATATTTGTTGTCAAAACTTTAATTTTGACAAATCAAAAGGTCTCTTTCATTGTTATTATGGAAATGTTTTTCCTTTATGATTTCTTAGTTCTAAGAATCTCAACAAGATTCAGTCAGAAAAGGAAATGAATGTCAAATGTATCTGATGACAAAATTATATATATCCTTTAAATTATAAAAGGGAAATTGGCTGTCTTGCTGATTTCATCAAATTATTCCTCAATTTTCCAAATCTTAATTTGTTTTATCTCAAGGGGGTTTGGATTCCAGTTGGAATGGAAATCCTCGTAAAAGCAAAATATCGGAGGGGAAAATACATTTTTTTATATTTTATTATTTTATTAAAATTAATTTTACTTAATAATTTATTTTTTAATTTCACCGGAGTCGATTTCAATATTCATCCACACTAACATTCAATTTACCTCTCCTTTCAACACTATAAATTGACCAAAATTTTGGACACCCAAACCATAAAACCTCTAAAGTATCGCCTCCATCTTCTTCTAACAATGGCAGCTATTGTCAATGTTACCTCTATTTTCTCCCTGTTTTTTGCCATCCTTGGCCTTTCTAGTCTTTTCCTTATTGAGGCTCAAAAGCATGGTTTCAGTGTTGAATTAATCCACCGTGACTCCCCAAAGTCTCCCTTGCACAATCCTTTGGAAACTACCTTTAGTCGTGTAACCAATGCCTTGCGTCGTTCCTTGAATCGTGTACATCGCTTCAAACCAACTTCTATCTCAACAAAGGAAGCAGAAGTTGATATTATTGTTGATTCTGGTGAATACTTGATGAATATATCCATTGGTACCCCTGCTGTTGATATTCTTGCTATAGCTGATACAGGAAGTGATCTTACATGGATTCAATGCAAGCCTTGTTCCCAGTGTTTCAAGCAAGATGCTCCTCTTTTTGATCCTAGTGAATCATCCACTTACAAAACCTTTTCTTGCAATACAAGTCAATGTGAAAATCTTGAAGGGAGCTTTTGTTCCAGTAATAACTCTTGCCAATATTCAATCACTTATGGTGATAACTCTTTTTCAGATGGTGATGTTGCTGTTGATACAGTTACCCTAGCTTCAACAACTGGTAGCCCTGTAGTTGTTCCGAATACAGTCCTTGGATGTGGACACAACAATGGTGGAACTTTCGATGAGAAAACCTCAGGCATCATTGGCCTTGGAGGTGGTGATGTTTCACTTATTTCCCAATTAGGAACATCCATTGCTGGCAAATTCTCCTATTGCTTGCTGCCTATTTCCAAAGCAGGAGAGTCGAGCAAAATGAAATTTGGTTCCGATGCTATTGTTTCGGGTAATGGAGTTGTTTCTACTCCATTGACCAAAAACTTCCCGCCCACTTTCTATTTCCTCACCCTGGAGGCAGTCAGTGTTGGAAGCAACAGAATAAACTTTACAGGTTCTTCTCTTGGAACAGATGAGGGTAACATCATCATTGATTCCGGCACTACATTGACTCTGTTACCAGAAGATTTTTACTTAGAATTGGAATCAGCAGTGTCTAGCCAGATTAATGCGACAAGGGTTGATCCTCCCGATGGTTCGAGTTTGACTTTGAGTTTATGCTACGATGTTCAAACTGATTTTGCAATTCCAAATATTACAGTTCATTTCACTAATGCTGATGTCAAGCTGCAGCCTTTGAATACCTTCATCTTGATCTCTGATACAGTTTCTTGCTTTACCTTTAGTACTTTTCAAGATTTTGCAATCTATGGTAACTTGGCACAAATGAATTTCTTGGTTGGCTATGATACTCATAAGCAGACCGTGTCATTTATGCCCACTGATTGCTCCAAGAATTAGCCAAGCAATTTTCTTTTTCAATGTTTTAGAAAGATTTTATGTTATCAGCATTCAGCAATTCCTTGTTGAAGTTGTAAGATAATTTAACAAGCAATAATAATATTCACCTAGTTTAAGATCTTATGTCAAATCTACGAAGAAAAGAAAGAGTGAAAATTATTTATAGTCATATAAGCAAAATCACGTGGTTGAATTCCTTTCACGTTATAAAGAGAAAAGAGACTCTTTAATCACTTGATGGCGAGATATAAGTAAAAACAAAAATTAGGTTTAGATTGAAAACCTTAACTTATTTATATGGTATTATATCATTTTTTTTGTCCATCATAAATAATAAAATATAATACATATATGTATATATGTGGTCTTTACACATTACAAAATTTATATCTTATGTATCTTAAGTCCAATAATTTAATTAAAATATTTGATCATAATAAAACAGATTTTACCAAAATTAATCAAAATTGTCAACAATATACCATGCATATTATTAATATGTTGATCCAATATTAAAAATATAAAAATTTCTAACAGTCTCTCACTTGAAACACATATGTCATCTAAGCAATATGCATTGCAAAATTTAATGAGCTCATTCTTTAACTATATTTATTCGATATCATCTTTAAACTATTTGGTCCATCAATGATGTTACTATAGGATCAATGTAGCTTTGTCACTTTTTTCACAACAAGATTAATCCATGATCACAAATATGAATATCATCAAAGACATAGATCAAGTATAAATGTGTAGCATGGAAATTTCATGTAATGACATCCTTTATCATGTCTATTTCTAACAAGTCCTACTTTGTAATTCAAAATGATTCAACAATATACTCTCAAGACTTTATGCATAACTGCAATTGAAAGAATATAATTTTATTTTAGAGTTTTGAAAAATAATACTTAAAACTGATAAGCAAAACATGTCAATTACAATGGAATATCAAAATACAAACTCTTACTATACAAAGATATCACCAAGATGTACTGCACCCATACCGACCACATGCTTATGAAGCACTTTAGGTGGTAAACTTTTAGTAAGCGGATTCACAATCATGAAAGATGTATAGCAGAACCCTTATAAATTAATCCCCTTTAAACTAATAACCTCTCTAAATTAATAAAAAATCATAATCCCGACTTAGATTGATGGAAAAACTTAATAAACTCATTTATCGTTATAATTAATAATTTTATTTTAAAACTTAGTATAAAATTTCAATTCCACTTATTGTATAAATTAATAATTTGATAAAAATATAAAATGTATTACATAATATTCAAGGACTAGAAAGTACTTCAAGATATTATTTTGTAAAAGATTACTAAATTTAAGATTTTTTATTTTAAGAATTGAAAAGTATAAAATATATAACAAAAATATAATTGCTAGAAGATTTTTATGAAATTAAAGGTTATAGAGATATTAAAAGTGGTCAAAGATTGTGAAAATAAAAAAGATACGTTTTTAAGATAATAACAATTCACAAGGTAAAACTCTTTAAACTAATAACTCCTCTAAATCAATACTCAATTATGAGTCCCAAGAGTATTAATTTAGAAGGATTTTACTATACTAATTTGTTCTATTGACACTTGAAGACTCTAATTAAATTCTCTCTTTAACAATAAGAAACTTAATATTAAAATACTTTGATTTTGATGAGTTTATGTTGTTATTAGAATATACTTTACGGTTTTATAATCACAATAAATTGTCAATGACCTTTTAATACCATTAACAGTTTGCTGCCATGTGATAAAATTTCGCAAACATATTTTCTGATTCTATGCTTAACAAGCCAGAATTTCTACTTCTATGGTGGAAGAAGCTATAAATGTCTATTTGACACTTTTTCATGACACAAATCCTCTGGTTAACATGAAAACAAAATTGTAAGTGGATATTTTCCTAGTGTGGCAACCAACAAAATCAAAGTAGGATTACACAACAATCTCTAATTGTTCAGATCTTTGATGTTTGAGTATGAAATCTTTTGTTCTCTGTAAACACTATTAGAAGAAAGTAGTAGAGACTGCAATTACATAACAACATTAACTACAAGTATGGAAAGCATACACTCTTTAATATCTTTAACTGTGGTTTTTAATTTTAATCGTATTTTCATCTTTCGGATATCATGGATCTAATTACATTTAATGTTGAATCATATTTTATATTATATTTACTCTAAATACAAATACTATTGTTTTCTTAAGAATAATCTTAGGTTATATTTATTTTTTTTCTCGTTTTATCATCGCATTTTTTTAAACCAAATCAATTGTATATGGATTATGGTTATGTCTTCAACCGTTATCTATTTTTATTTAAATAAACTTTTTTTTTATACTAAAGATTACAATTAATATTGAATCGTAGTTTATATTTTGTTTGCTTTGGATACAAATACTATGGTTTTTTTAAGAATGTAGTCTTAATTTATATTTATTTTTTCTCGTTTTTTCTATGTACTTTTGAAATCAAATCAATTATATTAGATTATGTTTATTTCTCTAACTATTATCTTTTTTATTTAAATGGACATTTCTTTATACTAAATAATACGGTTACTATTGAATCATAGTGTATACTATAGTAGCAATTTCACTCTCTATGCTTACCTTTCTTTTTCTGTTGTTGATAAAAAGATTACAGTTAGTTGTGGATTAACCCCTCGTTTCACTCTCGCACCTCTACCTTCGCCCTCCTCATGTTATTGTTTATTTTATATATTTATTAATATGTCATATTTTTCAAAAGCATAACTCTCTGGAAAACTCAAAATCATTTTTCAATAAATAATACCTATAACAAACATTTTTTTTAAAAATCTATATCATTTTCAAATAAATATTTTAAATTACAATTTTTCAACATTAATATAAATTAGTTTTAAAACATAATTAGTAAAATATTTTCACATGTTCCTGTGTTTTTGAGTGTTGCCATCTTCTATTGAGCATTTCATCCACAAGGTCTTACATTTTTCTTCCTTTCAAAAGTGTCAAGGGAGCATTCATTCTTCTACTAAAAGATTGCCTAACTTTATAGAATTTATCAAAGACTTGAGCATTAGGATCACTCTAAGGTTATTTGACCATACTTATAGACCAAGCCCTGGTACCAATTGTAAGCTCAAGTGTCTATGAGAATCCGAGGAGGTGAATAGGATTAACTCATAATCCTCCAAAATCATGGTTTTCAGTAAGTTGTGAGAAAGCATCAATTCATTGAAAATGATAAAACTTATGGCATAATTGAATTGTTAAGTGTACAAGGATAGAAATAATTGACACAAGTGTTTATAGAAATTCGACCAACCATCCCACTGAGAACTTTCCAAATTTACTAATGAACTTGCTTATGTCTTCTTTTTCAAGACTCCATAGTAACCTTTTACAATTCTCCTTTTGCCAAGCTTTGGATTAACCCTACACTTTATTTTTACCTAGACTTAAGTATAACCTTTACAACCTCTCCCTTTTTAAGACTCAAAGAGAAAACTTCTAATCATTCCTTTTATTAGGCTCAAGGAAGAAACCTAAACTACCTTTTTCTAAGGCTAAGGTATAATCGTTACAACTTGAGTTTCTTCGAAACTCACAAATACAATCAAGAGGATACCCTGCCTTTTGACCAATTATAAGTAACAAATGTTTTACAAACTCTAAGACTTCTCTAAGGTTGGGTCTTTGCTAAATTAAGTTCTAGGAGTACAACAAGGAAGATATACAAATGTGGCTAAAAGGATAGGAAAGGATAGAAAGAATTAATACAAGACCCTTGAACACTCTTGAATTGGTGGAGAGGTTGATTCAATATGATGAAAATGAAATCTCGTCCATCTCTCACTTTGTGAAGTGTTGAAAGGCCGTTTTCAAACTAAGACTTAAGTCTAGAGCCGTTGGGATTATTTGGTTGAGAAAATTTCATAGAAAACTCATATTTTGATTTGTAATAAGAAAAAATTAAAAATCAGGATAATATATCCAAAATTTATTACTCATTTCTCAAACTAAAATGTATTTATTAAAAAGAAATTAACATTTTTAATTTTTTTGAAAGAAAATGAAAGTATTATTTTTTATTTTGATTTTAAAAATTCAACTTAAAATCAAGGAAAAATGGTACTTCATTTTCTTTCTTAATAATTTTAAAAAAATTTATTTCCTTTCTAGTAAATTTATATCTCTATGATAACAAAGAATAATAATTTCCAATCCATTCTTTGATATTATTTTCTTTATTTATCAATATTTATAAATTTTGTGAAATAAAATAAAATAAAATCATATTAAAAATAAAGCCAAAAAAAAAAAGAAATAAAAAATACCCAAATAATTTTGATTCTTGAGTCGTTGGCATTTGTTTTCTCAAAAAAGTATAAAAAGCTTACATATTGAAAGAAGACTTAATTAATAATATTTATATTCTAGTTATAATTTTAAACTTAAGCAGTAAGAAAATTAAATCCATTTCTAAATGATCTTGAATAGATTAATTATAATAAAAATATTTTTTCAAGAGATTATAAAAATAAATAAGTTAATGGTATTAGGCTGGCATAATTTTAGAAAATTCAAATAATACAAGTAATAATTTTACATAAAGTACTTTCTAGGATTATTATTTAATATTTCATTTTAATTGGTTATGTATTAAAAAATTATTTGGATATGTTTCATTTCTTTTTTTTTTTTTGTTAAAAATTTCTAAATTTGCTTTTAATAGGATTTAATTTTATATCTGTTGATCAAAATTTATAAATATATGTGTTGTTGCTCCAAACAACAATGAAATGATTCTGATGTCGTCTCCTCCACGTGTCTTGAATGTCCTGCAAAAACAGTGAAAGTCAGAGAGGCGCAGGGATCTGTCCCTGCACGCGTACTCCGATGCTTAAGTCAGAAGACTGTTTAAGCAGAGTTTTAGTAAGCAAAAATAGAGATTATGGTTTTTCTGATCATACCTGGGGGTATTTATAGATATTTCTGAGTCGCTTTTTGATTAGTTCAGGACTCATATTTATATGGGTCTCAAAATTTTATTATTTTGGGCCTTTTATATTCTGGAGCCCAGGCGCGTGACTGGACTGAAGTAAATTACCTCTATCAAAAATAAAAAATATTCAAGGGTCAAAATGTCTAAAAACGTCAATATGTGATTTTTTCATTATCACCACGTGGCGCACTCTCCTTGCGCCACGTGACATCAAAATAAATGAGACATAAATCTCTTTGGCGAGAGGGTAGTCTCCCGCCAATGCTCCCATGCGCGCCACGTGGCACGTTCTTCAAGCGCCACGTGGCGCTCCTAAAACAATTGGCGGGAGAGTAGTCTCCCGCCCACAACTCTCTCATGCCACGTGGCGCGCTTTGCATGCGCCATGTGGCACCTTTTTTATTTTTTATTATTATTTTATACATAACAATATGAAAAATAAAATTTGATAAAATAAGAAAAAAAGAAATAAAATCAAGATAAAGAACTCAAAATTATTATTTTTTTATTACAATAATGGATATACAAGCGGGATTAAAAAGATTACACACGTCCTTTAAGAATATTAAGTAAATAAAAATAAATAAAATATGATATATATCATCATCCTATCATCGCTTGTAAGTCAAAAATTTGAACTGATGGTATATAAGATAATTATCTTATAAAAATTATTAACCTTTAATGTCACAACAAAATGTATTTATTAAGAAATAAATTTTTTAAATCATTCAAAAGCAAACTAAATTATCATTTTTGCCCTTATTTTGAGTTAAAATTTTAAAATTATGTGCAAAATTATTGTTTCATTTTTAAAAATTTTATTTTTTTTGATAAGTACATTTTAATACGATAGAAAAGAATAATAATTCTTGACTTGTTATATAGAGTTGTAATTTTCTCTTATTGTTATGCAAAAATTGGATAAGAGAAGCATAATGACACTTTTTAAAATGGTTTGGACTATTATGAAACAAATTAATGATTAATGAACAAAAGAAAACTTACATAAAAAGTTTACAACTATAAATACACTTGTGAGTGATTATTTTAAAGCTACAAATTACAATGTTTTTCATTTGTTTCAAGCATGGTGTGGAGTCTCATCATCTTCTTGCGATTTTAGTAACCATCGGTTGAGACGTTCGGATGCCTTTCTCACCTGCCACAGGAAATAAAAATGGCTTTAATTTTTTTTTTTAAAAGGTTCAATTTTTATTTATTTATTTGCATTAAAATTCTTTCATTAAACATACCTGCTCATCCCAGTCTGTTCTCCATACAAGGTAAGCAAGAATAAGCGATTGCATTGCCACTCCACTCATCAATCCAATCCATAATCCCTTCATAAATTTAGAAAATTAAACTCCAAAATTAAAAATTATTTGATATTCAAAAGTCTATACAAGTTCAATTAGATCGATTAATGTATCTCAAAATTCTTATATTTTGTTTGTATGCTTATCTTTCATTTGTACGTTGAGTTGTTTAGTTTTGTTCTTACCTTAACTTGAAGATGGGCAACATATCCAAGCAAAACTCCTATAGGTATTCCTATTACATAATAGCATCCCAAGTTCACATATGCTACCATGGTTTGCAAACCAGCTCCTATGGCTATACCTGGAGATATTGAACAAGAATGTTGAGGTTGAATATTTACAGCATAACATAAAGCAAAAGAAAATTATTAAGATAGGAACTTGCCTGAGAGTACTGGCTGAACACTATTGAGTAGAATTGAGAAAGCAAGAAAAATTGAAAGACTTGACACAGCTTCTGCAACTTCTTCATTACTGGAAAACAAGTATGAAATTTTACTTCTGAAAACTAGACATAATAACCACAAAACAACTCCAATGCATGTTGAAGTGCCAAGGATGGTTTTTATTGCGAATTTCACTGCCTTGGCATTTCCTCTCCCCAATTCATTCGAGACGCGTACGCTGAGAAAACAAATTTTTAATTGAAAGAATTCAAAAATAAAAAAGAAAAAAAAAAGGCAAATGAGGTTTTTGCATCATAAGAAAAGAAAGAAAATATTATCATTTATATAGAGCAAGATTATATACCTTGCTGCAACCAGGAAGCCTAGGCAGACCATAAGATCCCATCCATTGATATTCAGGCTGCAGTAGCAATAAATTCTTAGTTCTAAAGCAATTTTACTAGGTTGAATGAAGTACAAATCAGAGCAACCATTGTGATTAATTGCTTTTAATTACCAGATGGAGAAAGCATCAATGGCGATGGTAGCATCTTTCATGTATCCAGCCATTAAGACGAGAATGGAATAGTACCATAACTCCAAGCTATTCAAAATCAAGACAAAAGAATTAGAAACATTAGGCATGTAAAATTATTTTCAGTTGTAATAAATAGGGATATAAATGAATCAAACTACTCGTGAGTTATTCTAACTCGACTCAATGATTACTCAAGTTTAACTTATTTATTTTCAAACCTATCAAGCTCTAACTCGAACTATTCGAGTAACAAGTCAAGTGGAACTCGAATATTTTAATATCCGGCTCAAGTGACTCTCGAATATAATCGATTTTTTTAATATATAGTTTAATATTTTATTATTAATTTATTATTTTACCTTCGTAATATATGATTAAAATTAACAAATCGGCCCTAACAAGTTTAGTTTGAACTTATCGAATTCGAGTATTTTGTCGAGTTAGAACTAGAACTTCAAAAGCCAATCTCGATTGATTTTGAGTCTAGTTTTAAGTCTGAAATTTTTGAGTCAAATCAAACTCGGTACTAATTCGTCTCGACTCAACTCGATTACACATCTAATAATAACTCTTAAATTAAGTGATGAAAGTCCGAAAATTGAAAACTATCATCACCAACTAAGCTAAATTCAATCGACTGGAAATTAATGTGAAATGCAAAGGCTAAAATCAAGATTACCATATCATTACTCCGGAGGATATTGAGAGCTTTACTACAGGCAGTAGATCAAAGAAAGCAGCTTCAGAGAATCCTTTCCATGTATTCGGGCACCAACCTCCCAAGACATATACCAACTGCCCAATAACCATTGTCCAACCAGATATATTCATCGCAGCCATGGCCCCGTTAACTCCCCAGTTAAATTTATTCACAAAAATCCATGACAAAAGCACATGAAACACGAACGCAGCAGTCGACAGCCACCCCACGATCAAATTTTTAAGCTGTGCTTGTAAGAACATTGAGATGGTCATCGAAACCACAAAGCTATAGATCATTGGGATAAACCATAGAGAGATTGGGCCGGCTGCTACTGCTAGTTCCTCCTCCTGGCCAAGAAGTCGAAGAATTGGCGTCGCGAAAATGAAGAGAGGTGACAATATTGTTGCTATGACGCCATCAACAATCCATGATCGTTGCAGGTAAATTCCCATCATGTGGTGATGCCCTGCCCCAAATGCTTGCCCACATAGAGTTTCGGTTGCACTCGACATGCCGATCTTCCATTCATCGTATTAACAATTTTTTAAACGATTCGGAAACCATTATAAACATAAAGAGAATTAAAAAAATATATGAATTATAACTTATCTTTAAACAAACTTTACTATAAAAAAATTCATTTGTAGCCAGTGACTTAAGTCATAAATGTCATTCAGTGAGATAAAATGCAATTAGATTTTTCTATTATATTTTTATAAAATTATAACTTTTTTTTCCATTCGTTTATTGCTTCATATTTCTTAGTTGATAAAAAAAAGTATAAACAAAGACTAAAAATAATTTTTAAAATACATAGATATCTGACATGATTTTTTTATACAAAGTTTTTAAATAATTACAATATCATTATAAAAATTAAGCACAAATAGCAAAAAGAATAAAATAATTATCATATATGACAATGAAATTTTAAATTTTTAAATGAGATTAAAGAGTTAATATATATTTATTAAGATATATATATATATATATATATAAAATAATAAGTTATCAATTATTAGATACACATATAACAACAATTTAGTCTAGTTTATTGAGTTTAAAAACTTGGCAATGGATAGAGAATAATAATTTACAAGAAAATATTCAATATAAAGATTTTTTTCTTACAATTATCACAAATAGTTTTCATATTTTGAAAAAAATCATTAATATATGAGACGCATTTCTCCTATATACGTAATTAAACAGTTATTCACTAAATTATTTTCTATTACTTTACCATTTAAATAACAAAATTTTAATTATTTTCATTGTTGAATAAGTTGTTTGTATACTGCAATGAAATATTGGCTTAATGGTAATTAGCAAATATTAAAACTTTGAGATCTAATTTTTAAATCCCTATTATTCGGTTTAGTCTAACTTTTATTGGATTTATCTAATTATGTTAGTTATTTGGTAGGTTTAACTATTTGATATCATTCATTTATTTTTATATATAATACTAAAATATAATTGTGATTTTTTTATACTAATAATTAACTTCATAATACTAAAATATAATTGTGATTTTGTTATACTAATAATTAACTTCATAAAAAATTTGTTACTTTACAGCAGCAATTGATAAAATCAAAATTAATTTTAATATAAAAAGCGAGTGTATAAATAATAATAATAATAATTTTTTCTTGTTTTAAATAATACTAATAGTTTTCTGTTTTATCTTCTTTTTACATAATCTCTATTTTTCAATACATTAAATATTGATCCTAAATTATTATATTGATTTTAAAATTTTATATCTTGTGAGATTAATTTATGTTTTATATCTTACATTAATACATATATTATAATAAAAATTCAATTTTGACAGTGTGATAATGCCTGGGACCCACATTAGGTTATATATTCATTTTCAAATGAAAGAAACTCAGTCTTACTTGATTTCTAAACAAAACACAAACATACTTCTAAACAAAACACATAGAAGACGAAGAAACATATATTCTTACCAGTATTCCATACATGAACCTGACAAAAATGCTTTGTAAGAGCGCATATGAGGCAAGCTCCACGTCGCTAATGTGTCCAAGAAATGACTGTGTCACAACAATCATTCCAAACCATGTTACCCTTGACAATATTGAAGGGAAAGCGATTCTCCATAGAGTTTTTGATTCAATCCAAACTCTTCCCTTGAGATCTTCTTTCTGTGCAAGAAACCTCTCCTCCAGGTTGTTATCCATAACCCTTCTGCAAAATGAAATAACGTGGAAAACAAATCAATTGTAAAACAAATTGGTGAAATAGAAGAAATAGAATTTCGCTCTTGTTACAGATATAGTTTCTTTCATCTAGCTTTGACTAAAGATTGGTCAATCATTACCTATGAAAATGAGAAAATTCATTGTATTAAAAGGACTAGTTTTCATGAACAAGACTAAAAAAACTTATACCTATCATGAAAATTTCTGTTAATTTCAGTATATATAGAGATCCAATATTCACTATGGAATTGTTCATTGAAGTATAATAAAAATATATATATGGCATTTCCTTACCTGATTGCTGATTTGTCTTGAGAAAGGAGTGGATGTCCCCGTTATGAAATCCTTGATGTCAATTGGAAAAATGTGCGATAATCAAACTGTCTCCCAATGAAAATGTTCACTGAAAGTTTACTGGTATGGCTTCCTAATTAAGAGTCTGGCTTATATATGGCTCTACAAAACAATAATTAGAAGCTGGTTAGCGAGTATTGACCGATAGGTTTTCAGTCTTTTCCTACTGTGTCCGGCAGGAAAAAGAAGTATTCTCCTTATATTCGATGTTGGCTTTGCTTCTTTGGTCTTGTTTAGCTCAATATCCCTTCCTTTACTTATACTAAAAGATTTAGAGATTTAGAGATTTTGGGTTTACAATTTAAAATTTAAAATTTAAAATTTATGATTTTAGAATATAAGATTTAAAGTTTATGGTTTATGGTTTATAGAAGAGAATTAGTACCTTATTGGTATAAGCCGAGGAGGTTTATATATTTTACCCTTTACAAAATAACACATATACGAAGTGCATGTTATTAGTTTTATAGTATAGGTATCTACTAACAACGACCATGTGTTTAATTATAAGTTGGATCTAAAGGATAAAAGTAATCAAAGACAATAGTAATCAAATTCAGTGTTAATATTGTTGGACCATTAGGTGTAACAACAAACAGAATTGAACTTCATTTTCTAGTGACTTCACGCATGACCGAAGTAAGCCACTATCACCCATTAGTATTAGAAGTGATAAATAGTGTTGCGAGTAAGTTTGAATAAAACAGATTTTAATAAAGAGTTGAATCAATTAAGAAATTAAAAGTTAGAACAAACAGAATCGATCGATAAAAATGCTCATTATTCTGCTGTATTTGTAACCAAAGTTACTCGATGTTGAAGGCTTGTATATATTCTTACTCTACTTCAATTTCTCCGAAAGAAAAAAAAAATACTTTCACTATCTATCCAAACTAATCTTACAAAAAAAGTAATTTCCTTTACCAAAAAATTACAAAAGTCACCTTCGATGCAGTAGCTTCTAGTCATATAAAACAAAAGTCTTATATGACCAAATTACATTTATGCCTCTCTTTTTATTTTTTATAATTATTTTATTAAAAAATATATATTTTTAAATATTTTTTCATTATTTTCAATCTCATCACCACTCATCCAAATTAACTCTCAATCCCTAATTCTTGACATCAACCTACAATGATCTAAACACTTTAATTCACAGGAAAATTGGTTCATAAGTCTCTGAAAAATTCTAAGGATGTAGAGGCATGGTGACAGCAATATAGAGACAATTATTGTGAATTGGGTCTGCTGTAGATTTCAAAATATGTAAATGGCCAAGTTCTGTTCTCAAGCCAAGGAGTTCATAAGCTACAACATGAATCACGTATAGTGTCATGACGTATAAATGGCAACATACATAAAAATTCTAAATCTTTTCAAGATAGTAAAAGGGAATCTTTTTATGAACCCAAATTTCTTTTGATTAGGTAAAATCTTACTCTTTTTTCAATTACACCGACTATATTGAAAAAAGACTACTCAATCATTATTCATGGTCAATAAATTTATCTCTTTCCATTTGAATGAAAAGTAGGATTGACACCGGTCAAATTAAAAAGAAAAAAATGACTATTGTTTCTTAATAAAATAATTAAAAAAATTAAAAATAAAGGTGATGAGATAATTTTAACCCCACCCATTTTTTGTTTTATTCTCCAAATCTCACCGCACCATTCCCCATTGATGTCCCAATAGGCATCTTAGTATTTCACCTTTGTTCCACCAGCCAAAAGCAAGCAACATAAGAGGATCTAACTCATAGAATTCAGTTTCAATCTTATGACTATAGACAAATCCAAGTTAATAAATGAAAACCAAATATGTGTTCTTGACATTAAAATTTGATAGATAGGAAATCTTATTAGTACTATAAATAGCTCTGCTTATGGAAGATTAATCAAAGTTGATCTAAATAGAGGAAAACTTACTGGAGCTCAAGGTGACGCTGGTTAATTGGTGTAGCCTAGAATTCCACACATCATAAATGAAAAGGAAGTCACGGACAAATAAATAGAAGAAAAAGCATAAGATGAGCTTTTAAAGTGGTTGGGAAATTGTTACTCCATTGATATTGTCCAAAAGGTGAGAAAGAAAGAGTTTGTCGTTATTGGAAACCTAAGGGAGAGGGCAATATGCACGATTAGACTATAATTGAAGCAAGACATGTCCATTTTCTTCTGGTCAAAGCAAATTATAACTGAGAATGAAACAAGTGAATAAATGAAGAAAAAGAGGAAGAATAGAGCCGGGACCATTGAGAAAATGGAATAAAAGTAGCCGTTGGCTGGTTAAATGTCTCTTTTTACATGAAAAACAATCATTCAATGAAGCAAAATTATTGCTGTCATCGCATCGCAGCAACAGAACGGAACACACAATGATGTATGCAGTCACCTTCCAATATATTTTCTACTTATTCTTCTCGCTCTTTTCACATCAGCGTATGCATTATGGTATTATTTTAAAATGAAAGGCATCAAAGTGGTTCAAACGTCCAAAATCAAATACTATGTAAATAATATAAAACAAATATAATTTTAATTAGACAAAAAACTTCGGATCATTTGGTATTGCTTTTATTTTCTGTTTTTTATTTTTATTTTCAGTTTCTTGAAAACAAAAAAAAAATGTTTGTTTTTCTATTTTAAGAAAGTGAAAATTTTTAAAATTGTTGGAAGTAAGAATTTTTTATTTCTTTTATTTTCGAAAATATGTTTTTGTTTTTGACAATGTTTATCATTAAGTGAAATATTATACATGTTTTCAAAATAAAAACAATAAAATGAAATCAATTAATTTTTAAATAAAAATAATGTTAAAATTTAATATCAAACAATTTTTAATTCAAAATAAAATAATTTAAAAGTAATATCTTCATTTAAATATATAATTGAAAATGTAAAAAATATTTTAAATATAAATTACATAAAACTATAATATTATATTATTATTTAATTTAAACTTGTCTATTATTATTATTATTGAATATATTTTAAATTTTTAAATAATATCATTTAAATCTAAAATTCAAATAAATCCAAATTTAAAAAAAAAAATTCCAAAGTAACATTTAAATCTAAATTTAAATTTAAAACCCAATTGAAATAGAAGCCCAACGAAAACAATGTCAAAAGCCAACTTGCTGGGCTCTCATCACTCGGCTTATTATTGGCTCTCATCACTTGAAATGGATTGGAAACACAACAACACTTCAAAAATAAAGAGTAACTATGGCAGCAACCCAACAAGACAGAAACCCTATCCAACGCACCTCCGGTGAGGTGGCTTCCAAACTAGGTTACAATATGTGGCTCAGTGGTTAGGTGAGAAAGAGCTCGTGCTCGGTATTTACTAATATAGTGATGTTAGTTTTTAAGCAATATAGCCCAAACTCAATAGCATTGTCAATAAATCAACCAACTAAATTCTATAATGAATGTCAAATACAATCAAATTCACTAAGCTTGCCATGAATTATTGCTTGATCGATTAATTTGATTTTTCAAGTAATTAAGTCGAAATAATGGAACTAACTATTGCTTACTTTTGGCTTTATCCTCTTCTTTCTCTTCCCAAGAAGGAACAAATTAAAAAATTTTGAAGAATAGAATGTAAATAATTGAATCGGTAACATAAAAACCAAATTATTTATCTTTTTATGAATAATTATGTTCAATGATTATTGTTGTCGAACAGCACAACTGCGATCTGATGCTAACGTCAATGATTCAATATTCTAGCCACGTTACTCTGTAAAAATCGGAATAGTCAAAGGAGCGCAGGGCATTCTCTACGTAAACACTCCGATACTTAAGTCAGAAGAAAATCTCTGCAGAGTTTCAGTATATTCAAATAGTAAAATCTCAATTAGGTTCAAAAGTCATATCTGCATCCGATTTATAAAGAATAATTTAGTCTTCAATGACGTATTTGCCCAGTAATATTGATTGTAATTTCTAGGGATAAAATTGTCCGAAACTGAACTTTAAATACAGAGTCTATTTTCATCTGTATTTGATTTTTAGCCTGACACGTGACGTTTTATCTGAACGACACGTCATATTATTATTTTTTATCTTATTTTATCCGTAACAATTATTTATTATTTTAAAATCATAAAAATAAACTAAATTAGTGTCAATCGATGTAAAATAAATTTAGGGGTCATAAATTATTAAATAAGGTAAAACTTTTTAAACATAATAAAAAATTAATAGAATATTAATTTATCATAAGCAGTTAAATTGATAAAAGTAAAGTTCAAATTATTCATTTTTTTTTTCTCATGAATATTTATGTTGAAAGTAAACATAAAATGTGTAATTTAACGTAAACTCTGTGGCTCTGGAAATTGTGGCAACATCTTTTGGAGGGAATCTACCTCCAAATGCAAAAGATATGCTCAAGCTTCATGAAAACTACAACCAAGTTTAGCACTTCACATGAAGCAAAAAATCAAATCCTTTACTCTTCACTCTCAAAAGCCTTATCATCGGCATCAAACTCCAAACAACTTCACAAAATCCACTCGATAATTATAACCCTTGGACTTGAAAAATCTGTCTTATTCTCTGGTAAACTCATAAGCAAATATGCTCAGTTCAAGGACCCAACTTCTTCACTCTCAGTTTTCCTCCAAGTTTCACCTACAGCCAATGTTTACCAATGGAATTCAATCATTAGAGCTCTTACCCGCAATGGATTGTTCTCTAAAGCACTTGGTTTTTATAGGCAAATGCGAAAAATGGATGTTTTACCTGATAAATACACGTTTCCTTCAGTTGCCAACTCATGCGCTGCTTTGGTTGATATTGAAATGGGAAAAGTTGTTCGTGAGAACGTTTTGGAGATGGGATTAGGCTCAGATTTGTATATAGGGAATGCTTTGGTGGATATGTATGCGCGATTTGGTTGTTTGTCTGAAGCTTTAAACGTGTTTGATGGAATGCCTGAAAGGGATGTTGTGTCTTGGAATACTTTGATTTCGGGGTATAGTGCAAATGGGTACTGGGAAGAAGCATTGGAAGTTTATAATATGGCAAGAATGGCGGGAATTGTGCCAGATTCTTTCACTGTTTCGAGTGTTTTGCCCGCATGCGGAGGATTGGGGTATGTTAAAGAAGGTGAGATAGTACATTGTTTGGTTGAGAAGATCGGGCTTCATGCCGATGTCATTGTAAGTAATGCACTTCTTTCTATGTACTTCAAGTTTAATAGGATTCTGGATGCTCGAAGGATTTTTGATCAGATGGTAGTTAGAGATACTGTTAGTTGGAACACGTTGATATGCGGGTATTCTCAGATGGAGTTATTTAAAGAGTCGATTGAGTTGTTTATGCTGATGGTGAATAAGTTTAAACCTGATTTGCTGACAATTACTTCTGTTCTTCTTGCTTGTGGTCATTTACATGACTTGGAATTTGGAAAATTCCTTCATGAATACATGAAGGAAAGTGGGTATCAGTGTGATGTTACTGCTGATAATATTCTTATTGATATGTATGCGAAATGTGGTGACTTGCTAGCTTCACGTGAAGTATTTGACAGAATGATGTGCAGGGATTCAGTCTCATGGAACTCGATGATTAATTGTTATATTCAATATGGTGATTATGATGAAGCATTGAAACTTTCTAAGACTATGAAGGTTGACTTGAAATTTGATTATATCACTTGTGCGATGCTTCTCTCTGTTTCTACTCAGTTAGCAGACAAGGAAATAGGAAAAAAATTTCACTGCGACGTAATTAAATTGGGATTTGATTCAGAGCTTATTGTCAATAATTCTATGGTTGATATGTATGCTAAATGTGGGCAAATAAATGACTCACTGAAAATATTCAAAAACATGAAAACTCATGACAGAGTAACATGGAATACAATTATCAAAGCATGTGTTCAATCTGGGGATTTCACTTTAGCTTTGAGAATGATTAATCAAATGAGGACAGAGGGAGTGATGCCTGATGTGGTCACTGTCTTAGGCATCTTGCCTATGTGCTCCTTGTTTGCCTCGAAACGGCAAGGGAAAGAGATCCATGGCTGTATTTTGAGATTTGGATTTGAAGCAGATGTTCCAACTGGGAATGCACTGATTGAAATGTACTCTAAATGTGGTAGTTTAAAAAATTCTATGCAAGTATTTGACCGCATGAAAGTGAGAGATGTTGTGACATGGACTGCTATGATCTCTGCTTATGGGATGTACGGTGAAGGCAAGAAAGCAGTGAGAGCTTTTGAAGATATGAAAGCAACTGGTGTTATCCCTGACCATGTTGCCTTCGTTGCCATCATCTATGCTTGTAGCCATTCAGGTTTGGTAGAAGAGGGTTTGGCTTGTTTTGACCAGATTCAGAAAGATTACAACTTGGAGCCTAGAATTGAGCATTATGCTTGTGTAGTTGATCTTCTTTCCCGTTCTGGATTGATATCTAAAGCAGAGGAGTTTATTTATTCAATGCCATTGAAGCCAGATGCAAGTATATGGGGATCTTTACTTAGTGCTTGTCGATTGAGTGGAAACATAGAGGTTGCAGAACGTGTTTCTAAGCAGATCCTTGAATTAAAGTCAAATGATACTGGGTATTATGTTTTAGTATCAAATGTATGTGCCACTTTAGGGAAGTGGGATCAAGTGAGAATGATACGAAAAAACATAAAAGCTAGAGGGCTCAAGAAAGATCCTGGATGTAGCTGGATAGAAATTAAAAGAAGATTGTATGTATTTGGAACTGGGGATAAGTTCTTTGAGCAGTTTGAGGAGGTTAATAAGTTTTTAGGGATAATTTCTGGTTTGATGGCTAAGGAAGGGTATGTTGCTGATCTGAGATATGTTTTGCATGATGTTGAGGAGGATGAGAAAAGAGACCTGCTTTGTGGGCACAGCGAAAGGCTTGCCATAGCATTTGGATTATTAAACACAAAGCCAGGGACTCCATTGCAGATTATGAAAAACCTTCGTGTTTGTGGGGATTGTCACACTGTGACCAAGTATATATCAATGATTATGCAAAGAGAAATATTAGTAAGAGATGCCAATCGCTTTCATGTTTTCAAGGATGGAACATGTAGCTGTGGAGATCACTGGTGATGGATCTCTTACTTGATCCTATCTTTTAATTTCCTTAGACTAGGACAGCTTGGCTTCTGCTTTGATTATAGTTGAGCCTGAGGAGTAACCTTTTTGAAAAAAGTTATCCAATTTAAAGTCATTCAACTTGTGGAAATTCTGATGTGGCCTGTCTATATACTTCTTTTTCTTATGAGTTCTCTAATGTGATGAATTGAAAGGAAAATGCAGGTAATTGGGCCTATGTTTTGACAACTAAGCTCATATTTTCAATTTATCAGGTTACCATTGTCACTTTATTTTTTCATACTATACATGATTTCTTAACTTTTTCAAGGATGATCTTTTATAGTTACCATCATAGTGTATCACAATGGACAAAGAGAGTATAACCTGTCTTGGAAAAACCGATGCTTCTTCAAAACAATTAATATAGTCTGTTTGTTTCTAGCTGGCATTTATTTATCATAAACAAAACACATTGTCAATAGGTATCTAGACTTATCTTGTTGTAAATATTCACCTTATTGCTGCGTTGGACCTGCTATGCAGGCATAAAGATTGGGAAAGAATGAAAGCAAATTCATGGCAGATTTGGTTCTAAGAGTGGACACTGAATCTATTTATTGTATTATTATTCAATTCCAATTACGATTCATTTGATTAAGTTGCTTCTTTGCATTCTACAGTCTAGGATGAGAAGTGAAAATTTCAGCAAAAAGTATGATATAATTCATAAGGCAATCTATCTCCACTATTACAACTTCTGTTCCTTGACAGGGCACAAGGGAAATTCCTCCATTCATGATAATTGTCTATGGAAACAGCTTGAAGTTATTGCCAGCAATATGATGCATAAATTTTAATGTAAGCCAACCATGGAAAACCTCACAATAGGTCATTTTGCAGGATGGAATTTCTCATAAAGTGCTTGGTACTTGGCGACTAGCTTGTCATGAGGTGGCCGGTTATCTTTAATTATTGGGAGCTCTGAAAACTCTAGCATCCAGGCAGATAACAATGGAAATCTCTCATCAATTATTTTCAAGCCAGTTACCTCTTCAAAAACACAGTTCAAGTTAGCAAGCCAACCAAAAACAAGGTCAGCCAATCCTATCTTCTCTCCACCAAAGAATTTCTTTCCCTTCAGCTCGTCTTCTACAAATTTCAGGTTCTCCGCTAATGCAGCAATAGCTTCCTCTCGCTCTTTTTCTTCTTTGGTAAAAACACCCCATATTGATGGTATAAGCTGCATTAAGAAGAAACAGATGTTTCTCATGTTTTGTCGGTGACAAAAACCATTCCTTACAGAAACTAAAATTTTTACCTTTTCATCGTTAAATTTCACCCAAAAGCGTTCCCTGGCTTTCTCTAAAGGATCTTCGGACAATATCGGATTTTGCTTCCATGTCTCATCAATATATTCAAGAATCACAAGTGACTCTGAGATTGGTTTTCCATTATGAACAAGAACTGGAACTTTCTTGTAGACAGGATTATATTGAAGAAGCAAAGCGCTCTTGTTGGATAGATCTTCATCTATAGCATCATATTGTATACCCTTGAGCTGCAACGCCCAAACAATCCTTGAACCGAAAGGGCTTGACCATGTCTTGAAAAGCTTCACTTCTTCTGCCATGTGGTTTGCTATGTTATCCTTAATAGTTTATCATCATATATATGCATACTAGTTTTGTTATTACTCTTTGTTTTTACTATTTGTTTTGTAGTAACATTGTATTTTTGCCGCCCTCAAGGATATCCAAGCAAACTTAAGATTTTAATTTGAAAATCAAGAACTCAAATAAGGACTGAGATTTATGAATCAGAAATTGCTTTTCATTTTGTAACATAATATATAAAAGGAAAAAATAATTGATTTTCTGTGGCTAAGTTTGAACTTTTAGTGATATTTATGGTGTTACTTTGCAAGGCGGGCCAGGGTATTGAATTACGACTTTGCAATCCTGGATTGGATATATCGTCTAATTTAATTGATATCAACCAAGACAATTAAAAAAAAAAATTAAAGAACAAAAAGGGAAAAAAAAAAAAAGAAAGGAAAAAGAAAAGACCTAAGAAAGAATGAGAAAGCTGGGCTAACCTAATGTTGTGGTTTCACTTTGCCATTGTGGATTGCTTGTTGGCTTGAGGACCTTTGGGTCAAATGATAATCCTGAAAGAAGATTTTTTAGGTGCAAGAATTGTAAGTTTTCCTTGTTTTTCATTTCTTCAGTTGGTGCGAGCCACTCATTAGTCGTGCAAAAATACAACTCATAATTTGTCTTAGTTCTTTGAAGCAACGAGCCTTTTGAAATGATATGGCCGCGCCATATGGTCACCATACTCATACATGGCAAATCAAGTCACTAAATTGAATGATTAAAAAAATTACAAAAACATTGGTTATTAATTCTTTTATTTTATTTAATTTTTATTTTTAATTAGCAAAGTATTATATTTTATTTATTTGTTTCACTTAAAATCTTGTCATTTAATTTAATAAAGTTTATCATTTGATCTTTACATTCATAAAAAAATACAAAAATCTATTAAATAATTTTCAATATTTTTTCAAAATACTTTCAAAATACTGAAATTATCAAATTTGAGTGATCAATAGTATAATAATTTACTCATTTAATCTTGATAACCTCTGCATCTAACACATTAATAAAATACTATTGTATAATTAACAAATTTTGAAAATATGAAAGACAAGACAAAAAAAATCATTAGTATTAACTTGGCATACTTTTTTTTTTAAAATGGTCGAGCAACAATTAAATCAAAATTTAAATGGATATACTAATAAATCTGATAGAATAGATCATGTATAAATAAAATCTATAGGGGTCTATTTACATAGATATTTTAACAAGAAATTCATTCATTAAATTTATTTAATTATTTTCTTAATCTATCTATGATATTGGACTGCACAATAAACAATTATCTTTCTCAATTCAGTAAATTTAATATTTATTATTCATTTCAAAATTCAAACTTAAAACTTTCAAGATTAAGTTTTCAGTTTTAATAGTTTAGAGTGTTCTTTTATTAATTAATTTTTTTTAACTCTATTTACAATTGTTAAAGAAAATTTGAAAAAAAAAATTGCATAAAAGTTTCTTCTTTCATTTGTTATTTTTGTCAAAATTAATTCACTATGATCATCATATTCAGAGCCTTTATTCTAATGTTGAGATTGGTCGTATGAATTAATATGTAAATTATCGGTAGAAACTTTCTTTCTTCGTTCATTCCTATTTAAAGCAATATGTTTTTTTAATTCTTATTATTTCATATATTTTCGAATGACCAAATCTTCTTTTATCTTCCACTAATCTTGATATTTTTTTATTATTTATCACTTTTATTTTCTTAACGAGAATGACTATAGGTTTACATGGCTATCATTATAACTTTTTTGCAAATGTATTCATTTCTTATTCTATCATTTGTTGTATACTCGCACGTCCGTTACAAAATTCATATTTTTTTACTTATTTTCTATGTATGTAATATTTTAATTGCCAAATGTTTATTATTATAGAGCAATGTTAATCAAACAAGTATTTTGTAAAAATTGATTTTTCTATCATGTAAAAATTTCTATATCGGAGAGCATACCTTTAACATTTTTGAGGTAAAGGCTTAGTTCAAAAGAAAAGAGATTCGAAAGACTCTTTATATAGTACACTTTTTTCTTCTCTTAAAATTGTGAATATATGCTTCAAACAAAAAGAGAAGCAGCCAAGAAGCTGGCCTGCAAGCAAGCTCTACAAGAAGAGTTAAAAGAGTCGAATTCAGGGCCAACTCTCCCTCCTGTACTAATTAATGTATTAGAACAAACAAAAAGGCACAATAGTTATCAACGGTTGCTGCAACTCTCCCTCCTGCAAGGTTGCTGTCTCGACAAAAATAACTTCAGATTCGAATCCTAGGATTTGAATGCTGTAGACCCTAAAACAAAATAATAATAAGATGTAATATAAATCATGCTTAATATCCAAATAAACCCTCAACATTTATCAAAAAAATAGAACTAAACTCTTAACGTTTAATTGTATAGAAATAAGTTTATTACGTTTTATTTTAAACAATTTAAACTTCAACGTTTCAAAATAATATAATTAAATCATTTTTCGTTAAATCCCAGAAACAGATGTCCATGTACAGATGGCACGCTGACATGAAATTTTTTTACCACGTGAATTGTTGACGTGAAAATTTTTTTTCATGTGTACAAATAGTGCAGACGTGGAATATTTTTATCAAAATTATTATTTTTTCAAAGTTAACTTTGTTTCCCATAATTACATTTTTTTTATTTTTTTTTGCCAAAATTACATTTTTTTCATAATGTTATTTTTAAAAATTACATTTTTCCTCAAAATATATTTTTTTAAAAATTTCATTTTTTTTAAGATTACAATTTGTTTCGACATTGCATTTTGTTCAAGATTACATTTTTTTTTCAAAATTAAAATTTTTCTGGTGAAAATACCCAAAAATTAATACAAAAAATAAAATTGAGAGAAGAAAAATATATAATTACAAATACAAAATAATTCATCTCAAATACAACAATAAAATTAAAAAACTATCAATATATTCATTGCAACAAAATTAAGCTATAATAGCAACATATTTACTGCAGAATCAAGCCTAAAACTAAAGTTAATAACAATTACAAATTAAACACAAAACAAATCAAAAGATAATTAGCATTCTAGATAATAAATTCAACATAAAAACAAGTTCACTGTGGCAGTATCGAGTTCAATATAAAGATCATGGTGTCAGTCACAACTTCAACCAAAGGCATCCTAGTTTTGACTGCCTCAACAGTCATGTTGAATAAGAAAAAAAAAGAGTAAAAATATATATTAGCTCAGTTGCAAGAAGTCAAGTACCTATAATATACTTAAAATAATATACTTACATGCTAATATCTCAGGTTATTTTTTCCTTCCCTTTAGCTCAGCCTCTTAATTGTTATGATATGGCAACATTTTTTTCTTGTCCAATCTTCATTAAAACAAAAAACAGAACCAAAAAAAAAAAAAACCTAAGAACACACATATAAGCAGAAAAGAATGGAATATCACTTGACAACTAGGTAAAAAACTTAAGAGCAAATATATTTAACTACTAACCAAAACAACAACAATTATGATGAAAAATACCAAAAACAATAGAATTTGCAATATCATCACATTAACCAAACTAAATATGTTAGCCAAACTTCCTCGTGGGAAACATATATAAAAGAATAAATGAACAAGGGAAAAGCAACAAATCCCAGCAAAGCATGCACCAAACACCAAAGTCTTAATCTAATTTTATAATATAGAATAAATTCATCCCAACAGCTATGACAAAGTTCAATCTTACTTCTCTTGAATCAGGATTTGCAGAATCTTCCATTGAACCAACAATGGTAGTTTTTGTCCCTCTTCCTCTTATGCTTCCCCTTCCCTTTCCTCTTTTAACAACACCAGCAGTGGCTGTTTTTGTACTAGGAGTATCGAAATGGCAGTTTTTGTACCAATCTCAGTTTCTCTTCCTCTTCCCCTCCCTTTGCCTCTTCTTTTCCCCCTTGTTGATTCACTTAAATCAACAGTCTCCTGTTGAACCTAAGAAAACAAGTAATAAAAGATGAAAGATTAACCAAAAAATTATAAAACAAAAAATTAGTCAAAAGAAAAAAATGAAATTTAAAACAAAGGTAATGTATACAGCTAGAAGTACCTACAAAGTTGTTTTTTTCATGGCAACTAACTTTGTTGTGTCCAGATTGTTTACAAAGCCCACAATGTTGCACCTGTCCCTTTCTAGGCAACTTATATTTTTTCCTACGCTCATCATGCTCTCGAACTCTATTTCTTTTAGGCCTGTCAGGCATTCTTCTTATCAAAAGATGCAATATTGCTTCTAATCCACTTTTTGGTCATTCATTTTTACCATTGATAGGTTATAATGTGTGCTCATACGTCCGTAAGTATGTCTCCTTTGAATAGCACTCATGAATGTACTCTTCCAACTAACCACCATCATAAAAAATGGAACAAATTGCATGACAGCATGGGATACTAGTTAGATCCCATAATTGACAAGCACATGTTCTCTTGGTAAGATTGACTCTGAACTGCTTCTTACCACACTTAACCTTGTATCCATCACTGCCATTAAAAACAATTCGCTACTGAATTACTTCACTCAAATTCTTGTTTAATTTTTTCATCACCAGTGGTCCATGATTCCCTACCCATTTCCCTATATTCTTTCTTTTTTCAGCTATCATCATCATCACAACCACTCTAATCTCCTCAAGCATGGTGATGATATGTTGATGTCTGGCTTTGACTAGAGTGCTGTTGAATGTCTCACACAAATTATTGTGACAGACGTCACACTTGACGTATGTTCTGAAGAAAGCCTTATACCAATGGCGTGGGGGATATTTCAATAAGTCCTATTTCCCTAACCCATAGTTGTCTTTCTGGTGTAACAACTCTAACGTATCTTCAAATTGCCTCTCGGTTGTTGTATTAGTACACATCCAGAAATGTTTCTTTAGTAGCTTGCCTCAATGCTTCTTGCTCCAATTTGCATGTATATGTCTAGCACACCTTTTGTGCTCAGCATTAGGGAACAATTCTTCTATAACATTAATTGGTCCCTACAAAACAACAATAAGAAAATATATTGCACATCAATCATATTTAATAGACTTTAAATCAAATAAATTAAATAAAGAAAAAGAACCATACTTCTGTTGGTCACTAATGAATGTCCAAGCTGCACTGTTGGTAATATCAAGATCAATTTTGAGAATATAGAGAAACCGCATCCATGAATCAGTATTCTCATTTTCTACAACAGCCCAAGCAACAAGATACATTTGATTGTTTGCATCCCTAGCAACAACACTTAAAATTTCACCCTTAATTGAGCCCTTCAAGAAACAGCCATCTAATCCTATAACTTTCCTACATCCTGCTTTGAATCATTCCTTAAAGGAAGCAAAACAGAAATAGATTCTCTGAAAATATGGTGAACTAGTAGGGATTGTCCTCTCTATCTTGATCACAATAATGCTACCAAGATTTTGATTGAGGCATTCATCAGCATGACTCAATATGAGCTCGCAATTCACTTTGCTTCAAATACGGTTCTTTTCGAATCTTCTCTTCAAATTTTCTCGCTCACCATTTTGCACTAAGTAATTGTAACTTGTACTTACAATTACATTTGTGCACATTGCACAAAGTTTTCACCTAGAAGCATTTCAACTCCTCATCATAACAAGCAGTGCACTGAAAAGGGCATGTATTAGCACACACAACCCTCACTCTCCTAGGCTCGTTTTTAATTAACCAAACATCCCCCTTGGTGTGCACAACATAATCCACTATGACATCTTTAAACTGAGCCTCATCTTCAAACAACAAACCTAGCTCAAGATCCGGGATAAAGGAACTCAGATAATAAGATGGAAAACTACTTTCCCTCCTCCTCACCCTCTTCATCACTATCGGATTCATAGCTAGGAGGTTCAAAAGAATCAGGACACTCCTTCGACAATCCACCACTACTATGATCACTTTCAACTGCAGAAGGTGGAAGTGGCCTCCTTGTAATCTTTCTACCTTGACTTTTTTCACCTACCATTTTAGTAGTAGGTACTGCCTCATCTGTTTGAAGCTCAATACTCGACCCTACATCATTATCATTTTCTTCCTTAATTTGATTCTCATTACCATACCCTTGCCTAATATTATTCCATGCCTCTCTAACATCATCATCATCATCTGATAAAAACGTTGCATCATGCAACATGTCACTATCACCATCAGCATCATCACCACTATCCTCTTCAAATCCTACCCCTGCCCCAGTGTTGGGCTAACTAGTCCCTACCTTTGTCCTTGCCCCAGTGTTGGGCTCACCACTCCATTCCCATTACCCACTGTTGGGCTCACCAGTCCCTACCTCTGTCCTTACCCCACTGTTGGGCTCACCACTCCCTTCCACTGCCCTAGTGTTGGGCTCACTAATCCCTGTCGTTGTGTCTGCCCCACTACTTGACTCTACCACACTTACCCCTTCTTTTGTTGTACTTGGTTCAGGTCCTATTAATAAAGATGTCTCAATTAACATAGGTTCATATACCCTATGATCCACATAAATATCACACATACCCCAACGAATACAAACATCAATTAAATCAATTGTTGAAGTATCATCGCATAACAACATTAACTCACCAATATTTTCATCAAGGGCCTTAAATAAAATCTTACCCACATTCGCGTAATTTCTTGTCTTGATCAGTTTGACCAAGTGAGGATCGGAAATTAAATCGGGATCATACTCCACCTCATCTACCTCATAGTTGATATACTTCAACTCAAGCTCACGCTCCAAAATCCCTTCATGGTGGATTCTTAAAGTCACAACGTTCCACATGCTATTAAACAGCAAAATAAAATATCAGTATATAAAATATAAATAAAACTATATAAGTTAAATATTTTTCAAGTAAAAATGCATCTTAAGTAGGCTACAATCCACACCTGACAGAATAAATGTCAAGAAAATGCATGTGGGACCTTGAAAACCGTGGAAGAATCTAATACCATATAGGACCAGTTCTTGTATTCTGAAAAAAAAATACAGGAATCTAACAACAAATGAGACCAATTACACAAAAATCAATCATGAAAATATTCTAAATTAACAGGTTGCACAATATACAAATTGACCTTTACCTTACTTCAAGTCTTCAATAAGTTTTTGTCTCTCTTCAGTACGCCTCTGTCTCTCTACAACAACCTTCTTTTTGTGGCTTTATTCAGAATCCACCAAAACACTGAACTGACCAAATGCCTTTCCCAGATTACAAACCCTAAGCCTTGATACTTCAAATCCCTTTCCCTCTCTCCCATTCGATAAGGCTCAGTGAACCTAACAACCCTAAACCGAGACCTCCTTGCTCCAGAAAGCAAAGTATCGAAACCTAAAATTAACACCCTATTTTAACCCTTACTTCAGCAAACCTCGAAACTCAATTTCAGTACCCTAAATCGAACCATAACCTTCAATCAATTAATAACCCTCAATCGATTCGAAACTCTAAATAAAAAATCTTCAATTTGAGAACCCTAAAACGAACCTTAAACCTTCACTTTAGAAAACCCTAAATCCAACCCTAAATCAATTCACTACCTTCACTTCAGAAAACCCTAAACCCCAATATTTAGAAAACCCTAAATCGATTCACTACCATAAACCCTAATTTCCTTTAAACGATCCCTAAAATGTTTCTGAAATCTCTTAACTGATCCTTCCTTTCTTTTATCTTTCGATTTATCTGAAACTGAAAACATCTAAATTCTTTCTTTCAACAGCTAAATTGTTTGAAACTTAAAACAGAGATTAATTTCGAGGGTTTGAAACTGAAAATAAAAAATATAATTTTTGAAACAAAGTTAAATTTGAAAAAAAATAATAATTTTGGTAAAAATATTCCACGTCAACACCATTTGTACACGTGGAAAAAAATTTCCATTTCAATAATCCACGTGGTAAAAAAATTCCACGTTAGCATGTCACTTGTGCATGGCCAACATCTATTTTTGAGATTTAACGAAAAAATGTTTAATTATATTTTTTGAAACGTTAAGGTTTAAATTACTTAAAATAAAATGTAATGAATTTATTTTCATGCAATTAAATGTTAAGGGCTTAATTCCATTTTTTTGATAAACGTTGATGGTTTATTTGGATATTAAGCCTATAAATCATGCCTAATTGAGTTGAATTTGAGCGAATTATCTTCTTGCATTGTTCGGGTATGCATGTAAGTGAAAATCTATCTAATTGATTTCAGGCCGCAAATTCTCTATTTGCTATAGGGCGTGTTTGTAAATTGTGTTGTTCGAGTGTAACTTTTTTTTAGCTCATGAAGAGGTGTAAAATAAAAAAAAAAATATTCAAATTTTGAACATAACTTTTTTCAAAAGAGAGTATCAAATGTTAAGTTTAAACTGTGATAGTTGAGTGTAACTTTAATTTGCTTGATAATAAGAGAGGTTGAGAGGAAAAACATCTCATGCCTAAAATAAGCCTAAAAATGATAAAACAGGATATCATAATTATCGGAAGGATGACTTGTTTTTAATAGTACATTCTTATTTAAAATTTTAAAGTTAAAATCATAGTCAATATTGCACTCAATGAACTAGTAATTTGATAAATAAGTAAATATAAATAATAATAATAATAACAAATTATGCAAATAATAATAATAACAAATAGTAAAATAAATAAATTTCATATTTAATGAAATTTGCACCTGTTGCATATATGTCTTTATTTTCATTATAACTTGTAATTAGATTCAGCCAGATTTGACTAATGAAATGTATTTTCAATCCTAAATTACATTTACAATTATTAGAATAATATATAAAAAAAATTAATAATTAAAAAATTTGAATATAGTCATATCTAATGAACTCACTTAAATTGACCAAATCCGAAATCCAATCTGGATATTTAAACATGTCCTCCAAATTTATTAAACCCTGTCCGATCCAAAGTGACCCATAAACAAGTAGATATACTGAGAAGGCAAACAATATTTTCATCAGCAAGAAATTGTATGGTCCTGGGGAATCGGCATTTTTTCAGGTCCAACTTTTGCTTTGTATGTAAGGTCCATATTTCTGTATATTCAGGCTTTAATGCTTTATTCTTCAAAAGATCCAAGATTTTAAAGTATGCTTTTTGGAATCATTACAAGATGGATGATGATATCCTAGCAAAGCAGTAAATGGCAACCGGGAAGCAAAAATAAAAAAAATCTTGGAGTTGTTACACGTGTGGTCTTTAAAGTATGAAAATATGAATCAAACGGAGCGAGAAAACAAAGGCAAAGTTGCAATCGAACTTCTTTCGGTAGCCATTATTGTTGCAGTTGATGAGTAATAAATAAGTAAAGATGGGTGTTGGTGGGCATTCAGTAGCTCATGTGAAAGCATAGGATCCATGCCTTTTTGCATTCATTTGTCTTTGAATCTTTTCATCTCTAGCTTTTCATGCAACCCCCACCCTCGCCCTTATCTCTGACTTTCCTACAATTGACCCTTTTTTTTTTTTTTCTTGGATCCAAAGGTCTAAGTTTCATGGAATGCTACAATGAGTTCTTGAGGTTTTAAAATATCATATTCAAGTTGTTTAGTAAAATTATTTACTAATTTAATTAGTTATAGTTATTTATTAATTTACTTAATTTTTGATAAAGTGATTTTTATAGTTACCAATTTATGAAATGTAATACATTAATTATAATCGTAATTTTTAATAAAAATATTCTACTCAAAAAAAGAAAATTTCATGGTATGCTTACATTTTTAGAACTTTGTATTGATTTGTTGGTTTATTCATTCGGTTTCTTTTTGTATTTCTTTTACTTCATATAATAGTTATATATGTTGAACTATTTGATTGAAATTGGATTTGTATTTTTTCTTGTATGCTATAATAATTTCTTGGTATTTTCTCAAAATATGGCTTCTTTAGGATATCAAAGTTTCTAATTTTCTTAGTTGAAGAGGGTAGCTAAATGTGGCTCCAAATTACTATGAATTGAATACATTAGTGGATTTGATAGAGTTAGTAGAAGGAAATTAAGGAAAAATTGAATAACAAAATGTCAACTAAAATTATGTATGGTTTTTTTCTGATCAAAGAAGAAGTTTTTATCAAAAGCTTCAAAGAAACTAATTAAGATATTAGCTTTTTAGTTCCACTTTATTTATTAAAATTAAAATGGTTTTGACCAGATATACACAACAAGAAAAAATGACATAATATGGTTGAAGATATTTTGTTTCAAGAGTTAAAAAGGGTCTTCTTTTACATATATACCATTAAAAAAATAAAAAATAATATAACATTATTTTCTTTTTCAAAGAATAACAATTAAACAAACAAACAATTGACTTGATTCTCAATGGGGCTTAAATGAACATTAACTACTGTTGACTACTCAGCAGCCTAGGCAAAACATGCACGGCAACCACTTCCAACCCAGGAGGTGGCACCACCTCCCAAAATCTGGCAGGCCTTTCCCTAACATCCAGCACTATAATCTTTTCCCCCTTTGCTGAAACTGCACAAATTTTCCCTCTCGCTGCTGCTATCTGCTCTGCACGTTTCAACTGTTCCAACTCAATCACCTTCTCCCAACAATCCTTCTCACCATCATATTTGCTTAAACAACCTTCCACTTCATCAATTGCGTAAATCACATCTTCATCCATTGTTGCTGCTGGCCCATTCCAACCAGCAACCATTCCTCTAGGCATGTCTTCCCACTGGTCCAATTCGACATTGTAAACTACGCCTTCTTTCAATGCATTGCCTTTGACATTAACCATGCATAGTTTCCCTCTATAACCAACTGCTTCCACTGCTTCTCTGCTAAACCTTACATCTCTAAGCTGAGCCTTGTTTTCCCAACCCCAACTTTCACTCTTCTTGTTTAAGTCCCACTGTTCCATTGACCTTGCTACATCTCGTTTGTAATGGGAGCCAACACCGCTTGCCATATAAACCACTCCTCGGGCTGAGCCTGTAGCACACCACCGGCGTGGATTGGAGATTTGGGGACCATAAAACCAGCGGTTAGACTCTGGATGAAAGACTAAAGGGCTAGAAAGTGCGGAGGAAAGCTTGTGAGTGGTAGCAGCTATGAGGACTAAATGGTTGGAGACTGTCAAGGATTGTACTGGAAGGTTTCGGGATAGAAAAGAAGAGTGCCGATGGAGGAGATGAAGAGGAGGGTTTTGTGGAGGGCTAGGAAGGGGCCTCCAAGCTGATGATAATGGATCAAAGGAGAAGAATTCAATTGAGTTTTGAGCACCTTCTCCAAGGTTTCTTCTAGTGGGACTCTGCAAAGGAGAAAGGAGAGCATAGAGGGAGAAGAAGGGAGGGAAAGAAGGAGAGTAAAGGAGGCGGCGCCATGGATGACAAACAGAGAAAAGAAGGGAAGGAGATACAGAAGAGAGACATCGTCGAGCTAGATCGTCAGGGAGGCCTGGCAAAAGGGTTTCATCCTCGGTATTATCAAACGAAACATTCTTGGTTCTTTTGCTACATTGAGGAGTGTTTTCCATGAAGGAGATTGGGTCAAGGACTGGAAGAGTAGATGTGAGAAGGAAGAAAATTCACTTTCAAGCCACGGAAACCGAAGGGGAGGTAAAGGAGAGTTGGGGCTTTTTATCTTGTTGTTGGGGCTCACATTTCTTTAATGTGAAGTTTCAATTTCAACATCGGAATGGTTTGTCACTACATCCATCCATACCAGTAATTATAGAAATAGAAATGAATTCATAAAAAGATTTATACTAACTAGAACTCAAGATTTTTTAGCAACCAAAACAATAGCTTAGGTTCTTAATCAAATTATTAAATTAAATTCGCAATAATTGTACTTACTCGCAGTCGCAGTGTAAGCTGTAATATTGGACCATTAAATGCAAACCCTCATAGCAAGGCAACGTCTTCTTCGGGGAATCAGCCTTTCGCAGCTCCTCATAAACGGCGTCGTCACGTGAATCGAAAATCTCAGTCAAGGGAAAACAAATAGATAAACCAGAAATGAAAAATCTTTGATCATAAGGAAAGGAAAATTACATTCAATTAAACTGAATAAAAAAGATATCTTTGAGAAGGAATTTGGTGCGGCGAGCTGATTTGCGAGGAAATCTTCGCTTCTTTACTTTCCCGCTCGGACACTTTCTTCCCATTTTTCCCCTTCCTAATAGAATTATTTTCAATAAGATCTTCATTTTTTTTGTTCGATAGCGATTTGGGAAATTAGGGTTTTGTAATAGCTCCTTGAAAAACCCTGGACGAAAGAGGGAATCGAAGCAGTGACTGGTGCGTGGTGAGGGGGTCGTTTTCTTTGTTTTGGATTTGGCAAGAAGGATGTCGTGTTTTGGGCCTGAGACCTCCAGATCTCGGGCTATACCAGTGGTTTGAGAAACCATGATCATAATATAAGATAAATGATTAATTATGAAAATTTGTTTTGAAGTAAAATTACAAAATTATTATTATTATTTTGAAGTAGAAAATCATTTTTTACTTCAGTTTTGGTAATTTAATAAAATATTTTAAAATTTATTAGGTTGTGTTTAAATAAGAAATTCCAAGAGAGGAATTTATTTCAAAATTTAATTGATTAAGAACTAATTTGGATAAATGGTAAAATTTGTTATAATAAAAAAATTATTAAAAATATAAATTTTTATAATAAAATAATTAAAATATATATAAAAAAAATTAAAAATTTTAAGCCTTCTAACTAACTTGGAAGCCACCACATGGGAGTTCGGTGGCTTCCAAACTAAGATATATATTTCTGTCTTCCATGCCAATTTGAATATTCTACTTTATATTATTAAATTTTATGCCAATTAAAGTGGATGTATTTTATTTAAAAGACTATGGGACCGAGTCGTAATATTTAAATTTGTGTGTATGCGTGTGTGTATATATATATAATTATCCAAATTGAAAAAAAAAACACTTTGACTTTAATATTTTAGAATTTATTTTTAAATTTCTTTTATGATATCGATGTCTTATAAGTTTTAATGTTAAAAAGTTAAAAATAGAAAACATTAAAGAAGTTGATGCTTAACTCAAATTATTTATCCATCATTCTTAAGAGGTGGATTCTTGCAAAACTAAGGTTTGATGCATAGCATTTGTAATTCCCTATCTCCTTAGGTTTCAAATTTTTTTTTTGTATAAAAAATAAGAACTATAACTATGTTGTATTCGAGTGTTAAAAAGGTTGGTTGGAAGCCACTTTTAAAAATCTATCTTAATAACAATAGTTCCCTCGTATTGGTGGAAATGGTTTCAAAAACATTATTCTTAAGATACCATGTCTATTATAAATTAAATCGCACTTTTAATTCTATGAAATTCAAATTTTTTTTATTATGTTCATCATTTGAAATCATAAGATGGATGAATTGAACATATGAATGTGAATGATATAGTGAAACTATGAAAATACGGAATAAGATAAATGAGGAGCAGTAATTTAAATTAAAAAGATTTAAATCGTTGGAAGAAAGATACGAGTTTAAAATGAGCAAAGATAGTAGATCCAAGAAGAGAAGTTGGCTTGATTTGGTCTCAAATACGTGTAAGGGTAAAAAGGTTAAAAGACCTGAAATCCGGTATAAATTCAACGAGAAAATTTCGTTATAAATATGGATTTAGAAAATCTTGATCAATAAAGGAGAAATTATTGAATTCCGAGTCCAATTGTCAAGATACAAAAATATTACGATAAATTTTAATTTTCGCCCGAGACATTATACCGAAAATATCGAAAATATTATACCGAAAAAATAAAATAAGATTAATAAATTCATTAAATTGATTTAAGTAATAAAATATAATTTTTTGAGATATTTTGAGTATTTTATTATATTTTATTTGATTAAAATAAAATATAAAAAAATATAAAAAATGAAAATCGTGAATTGTGATATGGGAAGGGAAGAAAACAGAATGCGAAGAAGAAGACAGAAATGCGAAAGGAGCGAAGGAGAGAGACCGAGAGCACCGGACGACCACCGACGCCAGACGAGGCTCCACGACCACCGAAAAACGTTGCTTGGCACCGCGCGACCCACCAGCAGCCGCGACGCACCGCACTGACGCCGAATTCCGGCGGATCGAGGAGAGGAAGCCACGAGGGAAAGAAGAAGATTCTGGCGATTCCACCGGTGATTGACCCTATCCGACCCTAGCCGAACGTTCCCATACTCCATACGCACCGAACGGTGCCAGAATCAGTCGGAGAACCGACCGGACGACGTCGGAACGGCAAAAAGAGCTTGAACCGGTACAGACCGGTTAAGTAAGAAGAGTACTGTGCTGAATCGAACCGGACCGAGTCAGCCAAGAAAGAGAGGAAAATGGGAGAAAAAGAAAGAAAAAGAGAAAAAAAGGAAGATTTTCGGGTATACACCAGACTTCGGGTAAGTCGATAAGAGGTCAAAAGTGACCGATTTGATTTTCGAGAAATTTATTTAAATTATAATTGATCAAAAATTTACCCGGAATAAAATATAAAATTGTGCAGTTCGACGATAAATCTCGTACGTGAGCCCGATCGAACTCTGATTTGCGCACCATCGCATAATCTCAGGTAAGTAAAGCTCTTTTACGACAATTTATGTAATTATCGCGTATTAAAGATTTATTTTACGAGTTACAGATTAAATTTCGCAATTAGTAGATTATATTGGGATTTTTAATTAAATTGTCATAAATGATATACGGGCTATTCAAAGAGTCTAGAAAAATACCCAATAAGTACTGATGGGCCTAGTGAGCCTAATAAGCCTTGATGAAAGAATTAATAAGTAGAAACGAGCTTAAAACGGATTAATACCCATTAAGGTGCAATCAGGTCCAATAAAAGAAAAAATTGACCCAATTAGCTAAATCGACTGTAGTAAATATGATAAAAATATTTATTGAGTTAAATTGACTTAATAAATAATTATATGCAGCTCCCAAACTGGATTAGGAGCAGGTCGGACTGGATGAACCTCCGACAGAGAGATTTAGCTATGTACTCGATGGGATTCGAGGTAAGGGATATAATTTAGAATAGCGTTAATGCTCCTCCATCCTTACATACAGTTTATGAATATGAATTGAATGAGATTTTATGAAATGGATTTCCAATTGTCTTCAAACCGAAGCCAAAACCATTTCCTGAGTTTTCAACATATTTTCTATATATGAGATACATTTTTACAGCATACATGTTTATAAAAGTGATTTTTCACTTCTGAGACGAAAGTATAGTGTTTTCATGTGCGATTAGGGTTAAAAGTCCCAATATGTTTTATGAAACTGTGTTTTCATGATATAGGTTGAAGTCCCGAGAACCGTGTTTCCATTATATGGGTATGAGTCCCGAGAAATGACTATAATAACTATGCTTTTCATGTTTACACGGGCTAGGGTCCCGTAATGATTTATGAAAATCATGTTTTCTATGAGAAATTGGTTAGAGTCCCGTAACGATTTTAAGAATCGGATTAGAGTCTCGTAATGGTTTTCAGTACACGAGTATGAGACCCCAAAATGATTTTGATAAAATGGGTAAGATGCCCAAAATGATTTTTGTGGGATTAAAAAGGCATGATATGACGATAGTCAGAGGATCTGGGGTCAATCTCGCATACATAGGGTAGCGTATGGAGACGTTCGAGGATCTACCTGGCCGACGGCCAGAGAACGGGCAGGTTCTGACTTGATATAAGAAATGTGCGTATAGTACACACTTGGTGATGCACGTGAGTTCGTGCGTATAGTCCCCATTTAGTGGTGCACAAGAGATAAGGTAGCGTACGACCCTGATCCTGTCCTACGGCTCCCTTGTATAATGACCATATGTACATATGATGAACGTCCTACGGGACTTGATGTATGATGTCCTTCAAGACTAGTATATGAGACGATTGTCTGACCCTACATGATGAATTAACGGAATGATATATATATTTTCGCACATTTCATGCTACGTGTTTAATTATTTGCTATTGAGCACAGATTTTTTATGATGAGATTTTAAAGGTAGCTATGAGTATGTTTTACGAAATGTGTCTGTGATAGCATGATTTCACTTTTTAAAGTGACAGTGTGATATGATTCACGCATTTTGAGCTTTTGAGATACTTTATATATGTTTACACTATACGCTATGATTTCAGCATGATAAGTTTTACGAAATGTAAGACCCGAATTTAATTAAAATACGAAAATTAAATAAGAAAAGATGGGGAAGTACGAAGGAAGTCGGGTTAAATTAATCCCGAACATGTGTAAGGGCAAAATGGTCAAAAGATCGAAGGTCGGAATAATTTCGATAAGGAAATTTAATTTAAAAATATGGATTTAAGAAATTTTGGTCAATAAAAGTGAAATAAATTTATTTCGGGTTAAATTGATCAAGATATTAATTTATGGGAATTAATCAGAATTTTTAGTTCGGAAAAATAATCGAAAAATATACCGAAAAGTCACCCGAGACAACATCCCGAAAATACGGAGAATTTATACCCGAAAAAGAGGTTAAAATATAATAAATAAATTAAATAAAATTAAATTAATTAAATTAGAATAAAATTATAAATTTAAGTGATATTTTGGGTATTTTAATATATTTTAATGATTAGTATAAAAATAAATAAATAAAAACAAATTGTTAAAAAAAAAAAGAGGCAGAATTTGCGAAAACGCGAAAGGAAAAAACGGAGCAGCCGACCGAGGAGCTGCCGGCGGCCAGGCGACCAGGCGAGGCCGACGAAGGCAAGCCCGACGAGGGCCGACCCGCTACCGGCCCCATGGAGGCCCGAACGGTGGCGATAGGCGGCGGACAGAGCAGAAAACCGAGACCGAGGGGGGAGAAGAAAAATCCGGTGGCCGGCGCCGATTTAGGCCCGACCACCGACAGCCGAAGGTAGCCCACGCGGAGACCGGCTGAACGGCGGCTGGATCGACCTTTGAAACCGGCGGACGGCACCGGAAACAGCAAGAGAGGAAAGTGGGTACCGACGGAGGAGGAGAACGGCCGGACCGGCGACTTTCCGGCGGCATTGGGCGAAGCCGAGCCCAGATCTGAGATGCGGACGACCCAGCGGAGCGATTGGGGGTGGAAGCCGGCGGAGAACCGGCCGGAAAGGAGGTGAACCGGCTGTGAACCGGCCGAACCGGAGAGAACCGGCGGTCTGAACTGGTCCGAACCGGACTGAACCGGTTCAGCCAAAAAGAGAGGAAAAAAGGAAGAAAAAGGGAAAAAGAAAAAGAGAAAAAATTGGAAAAAATTTTTGTGGTGCAATCGAGCTACGGGTAAGTCAGTAGTGGTCGAAATTGACCCGATTTAAATTTTGAAGTATTTAATTTAATTAATTTTGGACTGGAAACTTACCCAGAAAATTGTGAAATTATGTAGCTCGACAATTGACATCCAACGAGAGCTCGAGATAGCCTCGATTTGCAAATTAGCATGGAATCTAGGGTAAGTGATCCTTGTTTACGATAATTACCTCGTTATGCGTGATATTGATTTAATTTCCGCATAAATTGAATTAAATTATGGAAATTTAGATAAATTGTCGTAAATAATAAATTTAGCTATTCAAGAATTAGAACGAGGTCCGATAAATTATTGGTGGGCCCAATGAGCCCAATAGGCCTCGATAAAGTGAAAATTAAGTGGTAAACAGGCTTAAGGCCGATCAAGGCCCATTAAGGTGCAATCGGGCCCAATAGGAGTAAATGGGCCCAACGATTTAAATTAAGCCCAGAAAAGATTAAATACGATTAAATTGCATAATATCTGACCTGAAGAATATTAATACGCAGTTCCGGGCATTTGATTGGGAGCATAACGGACTGCGCGACGAGACAACATTGGGAAAGAAAAGGTCAGACTCGACAGAAAATTAAGGTAAGGGAATTCTACGGACTGCTAGAGGTAAACTCTACGAAATTTTAAATTCATATGCAGTCTTTAAAATTTATCTGAAGGGTCTAGAGGTCGAATAATAATTTTAGTGCCCCGAATGGGCAAATTACTAAAATACCCTTGTTAAGGGTAAAATCTAAAAATTTAGGAAAAATTGGGAGGAGCAAGGACAAGAGGTTCCTACTCGTTCTGGAGGTATTTCAACACATGCATGAGTAGGTTGGCTCACTTTTAAAGAAAAATGCATAGCATTGCATATCTTAATTGATGTGATTTCTGTGAAAACTATTTGGAAATAACCGAGCCGCCTACATGTTTTTATTTACATGTGACGTGCTAGAGCTCAGCTCGCACGATGTTTGATTTGTGTGATGCATGCATTAGTGCTGGAGCGAGAGCTCGCACTAGAGTTTTACATGCATAGGTGCTAGAGTATAACTCGCATCAGATTTCACATGCTTTTGCGTGACACGGTGCTGGAGTCTAACTCGCACCAGATTTTACATGATTTTCATGACAAGTGCGGGAGTTTAACTCGCACCAGATTTTATAAGATTTTCATACGATTTATATACAGAGTGCTGAGCCTAGCTCGCACTAGTTTTACCGGATTTGTGGAGTAGCGCTATCTGCCCTTGGAGTCAGCCAAAAGGCCCAACAGGCTCAAAAGACCTCTTAAGTAGGGTGAGAGTGAGGGATGAGGTTGGCGGCCTTGTGGAGATGTAAAGCGGGCTCTGCCAAGTTTACTTGATTTGATGAGAGTGCTGAGCATCGCTCACACTGATTTTTATGAGAACATACGATGAGCCGTGCTTGGAGCATCGGGTAGACTGTGTGTCACCGACTTAATAGGCTCGCACGTGCGTTTTGAGACATGGCAACGAGTATTGAGTTATGAAAACCTCTGTGGGAAGCAGGCCATTTGGGCTGGAGTACCTAGAGTGATATGGGTTCATAGAGTACGATGTACCGTGCAAGTAGCATGGAGTACGATGTACCGTGGGGTATCTTCGGATACGGTATCTTTGTGATACAGGGTATCTTCGGATACGGTATCTTTGTGATACGGGGTATCTTCGGATACGGCATCTTCGGATGCGTGAGATCGGATAAGACTGACGGGTTGGATTGACCCACCTCCCGGGCAGTTCCCGATCAGGGTGAGACCTCGCACACTGGGATCCGTGAAGCTAGAGGGACTCACGAGGACATATTGGCCAGTCCTGGTTATTACCGATATACAGTATTGCCTAGTCTCGTATCTTGTATATATATATACGTATGTTTTCGATATCGATGCTTTTGAGAAACTCAATTTCCATGGTTTTGTGTGAGTCAGGATCACCCGAAGGAGGGGTCGAGTCTTGACTTCATTGTGAAATTTTTTAAAGAGAAAGAAATGATTTAAAATAATTGCATGTTGAGTTTTCCGTGCAAACTTGATTTACATAACATCATAGCTTTCATATCATATGTTTTAAAATGTGTGGAGAAAGGGTGGTTTATGCATGGCACCACGTTCATGTAGGTAGTATGGTTACCTACTTGTTCGTAGGATTGCCTTACTGAGCTTGATGTGCTCACCCCTTTCATTTTCTCCCACAGATAATCTCCAGTTGAAGTCGCGACGACTCAGTGCTGCATTCCGGATATCCGCTGCTGCCCATCAACATAAGGTATATATACACTTGTACATATTGTATCTACATAAGCATAGCACAGTAACATGTTTGTAAGTAACTTTAGGGGATGTATAAATAATGTAAACAATTATAAATGACTGGAGAATAAATAAGTTAGATAGTAATTGAATGGTGGGACTGGCATTGACGCACAGCCCAATTATTAGTGGAGTGTTGGTCACGATTCGAGGACAGGTAAGAATGTAAGTAAGAAAATAATAAAAAGCGAAAAATTAACTCTGATTTTTGGGTAGTTTGGATCGTGACACGAAAACAATGTATAGGTGTAAACCGATGATTTTAAAACATGTTTTTACTGCTTTTATGAAATGTAAGCATCTCTATTCCACTACATATGTATGCTGATTTGTAAAATCATGAGTTTTACCATGTTTTGAGTATTTAAAGCTATTTTAAATGTATCTCTTACTGAGTCTGAAACACTCACCCCCTCCTCTCCATCTCCCAGATTATCTACAGTGACTCTACTGCACATAAGAGACTGTGGTCGTTGATAAGATAGTCCGACATTTCATCGGATACTTTCGTCGCCTTGAGGTACAGTCTTACTCGTATTCCAGACATGTGATGCATAATAGACACTATTGTATATAATAGTCGGGATGTAATAGTTGTAAATGATTATATATATACAGAGTTTTAATTACGCAGAATGTATGTTTAAATCTAGACATAGGACAGGAAAACAACATAGTTAATAGATAAAAAATTTAAAGTAGCCCCATTTTTTCGCGCTTCCGGGACATGACAAATTCCTCTTGAATTTTTTTTTTATTGGAAAGTGGTAAAGAATTTATTTAAGTAGTAGGAAAAGGATTACAGTGCAGTTTATCCTGGAGTATAAAAGCCTCCATAAAGGATGAGTATTCTTCCATCCAAACCAATTCTGGGTCCATCTTTTTTGCAATTTAAGCTAAGGAATGAGCCACCATATTTCCCGAACACTTGACATTAATAACAAATAAACTTCTAAATTATTGTCGAAGACATTTCACCTCATCCAGCACAACACTAGCATCAGAAAGATCAATCTGGGATTTCAAAACAGTCGAAATGGCTAACAATGAATCACCTTCAATCTCCATAGTAAAGAAACCAACCGATAATGCAAAGGAAACAACCTGCTCCAAAGCCAGACATTCAACAATAAAAGGAGTAAAATTTTCAAACTTTTTCAAAAAGAGCATAGTTAGAACCCTCGTGTAATAGCGGTAACCACACCAATACCTATACAACCTTCGACTTCAAATAAAGCAACATCAAAATTAAGTTTAACCAAACCTAGAAAAGATAGTGAAAGCCAATATGGATGACTAACCATGAGAAAGAAGGCTTTTGAAGTTGCTCTTGGGTAGCAAAGAAGATTTCTTGCAAATAAGCTTGAGACCCTAAAACAATGTGGTTAGGAATAGATAAAGAACCCTGAAAAAGAAATTTGTTCCTAGCATACCAAATACTTTAGGCAACCAGGGCAAATAAGGCTAAATCTCGACCTTGAAACGTGTCCATTATACCAAGCAACCACTCAATGAATGAAGTAGATTGCAAATAGCCACTAATCACCGACAGACTAGAGAGTTGCTAAACCTGTTAAGTAAACTTGCAGTGCGTAGTATATGCAAAATAGATTTCGAGAAACGTCCACACAAAGGACACATGGAATGTAACTCTTCTTTTCTCCAAATTCACTAAGCATGACAAGATATCTCGACAACAATGCCACAGGAACATCCTAACTTTATACGACACTGCTAGGCTCCACACTCTTTTCTAAATGTTCAAAGCTGGGTTGGTAGAGGATGATTCACTAAGAAAGTAACCATTATCAGTAGAGGTGCAATCCATGCTTCTATGATAGCGCAGTAATGTGTTATAACCAGATTTCACAAAGTAATGCCCATCATGGAAATGGTGCCAAACCAAAAAGTCTTCATGATACAAACCAAGTAAGGGGATCTTTTCAATCTCTTGAACATCAGTATCCAAAAAACAATTGCAGCAATAGAGGTTCATGCCAAGTTCCTACATTACAGTCAATGAAATGAGAAACTGACAAAACACATATTTCTCATCAGAACAGTATTGGTTTGAAACACTAAGGCCTTAGAATCCATGGATCTGTGCGGGCTAACATAAAAGTGTCAATACCTCTGTGCCAATGTAAACCCAGCTTCAAAACTGAATGCCCTGTAAAGATGCTTTTCCTTGTAAAAGATGAATTATGGCCTAGCCATGCATCCATAAAATACCCAAATCAAATATATTTAGCCTTTAAAATTTTAACATAAAGAATTGGTGTTTTTTAGCAACCTTCAGCCTTACTTTGCAAGCAATGATAGATTAAAAGAGTGTAAACATTTAAATCCCAACCTACCTTAATATTTTAGAGAACACAATTTAGACCAACTTAGCTAATGTATTACATGATCACTATCCATATGCTTCCACTAGAAACGACAGATTAACTTAGTCTAGTCAACATAAAAGAGCAGGAGAAGCTTACAAACAAACATAGTATAAGTTGGGATAGATTAGGCCATAACTTTAATTAGCACTTCTTTAACAACTTGAGACAATAGTTTCTCCTTCCAACCATTTAATTTTTTTTTCTAAACTCAATCTCTGATCATTACAAATGTTTTGTTCTTCGCTTTCCCAACCAATGTTGGAAGACCTAAATATTTCTTAATAGAATCCACAACTTGTACATAAAAAATCGAATCTATTTGGGTCACCAGAGAAACATCATTGTTACGGCTGATAAACAAACTAGACTTGGAAAAATTGACATGTTGTCCCGAGGCCCGCTCATAACAGTGGATAATACATCTGATTTTTTGACATTCAATCAAGTTGGTTTGAAGAAAAGCATGGAATAATCAGCAAAGAACAACGAGTGAACAAAGGGTGATGCAGGACAGACCATAATACCAGTGATAACCCCAGAGATTGTGCAACATTCAATAACATGGACAGTCCCTCGGCACATAAAATGAACAGATAAGGAGATAATGGGTCCCTTTGTCGTAACACTTTGGTTGGTTGAAAACAACCAAATTTTCTCCCATTAAGCAGCATAGAAAAAGAAACTGTGGAGATACACTGCATCACTTTGGTAACCCATCGATCATTAAAGCCATATTTTCTAAATAAAGCATTAAGAAAACCCCACTTCACATGATCATATCCCTAGCTCATGTTTAGCTTCATTGCACAATAGCCTTGCCTAATGTAATGTAAAATTTCATATGCAATCAAGACCTTGTCTGAGAGCAAATAGCCTAGAACAAAAGCGCTCTAAGTGTCAGATATGGCCATAGGCAAATCACTCTTAAGGCAGTTGGCAATTATTTTAGAAATTATCTTATATAGGACATTACACAAACTTATAGGTTAGAATTGGGACATGGTTTATGGGGTTTTGACCTTTGGGATTAGAACAAGATGGGTATAATTGATTAGTTTCAAGGATAAGCTACCATTGAGAAAGCTCTGACAATTATGAACCACATCTGAACTAAGAATATGCCAGAACATCTGGTAGAAAATAGCTAACAACCCATCAGCCTTAGAGCCTTACTGGGGTGCATCTGAAACAAAGAATGCTCAATCTCTTTAGCTGTATAGAGTTGTAACAGAGACATATTCATATCATGAGTAACCCTTCTTTCCACCGAATCTAACATGTCAGCATATTCATACACACCTGATGATTGAAATAAAGATCGAAAATAATCAACAACTATGTCTCCAATACTATCCACATCCTCCAGCCAACTCCTCGAATCATTTTTCAGCTTTTGAATAGTATTATGTGACTTCTTAGCCGAGGCCATTTCATGAAATTACTTAGAGTTTCTGTCACCATGTTGTAACCAAAGAACTCGTGACCATTGCCTCCACATGGTTTCCTCCCTCCTCAACAATTCTTGAATCTCCATTTTTAGCACTTCCTTCTTAAAAACCAAACTTTCCATTGTAGGATAAGATTGCAAACATAGCAACTTAGAAGACAACTAAGACAATTGAGTAGAAACATTGCCAAAAGAATGTTTGTTCTAATGAGCCAGTTGTTGTCGTGTTAACCGTAATTTCAATAACAGATTGCTTCTAGAGATCGAGGAACCAGAGGATCAAGCTGAAACAACCTGTTGTTCACACTCAGGTGATCTAAGCCACATCCTTTTAGATTGAAACTGCTGATATTTTCTTTGAACAAAACTATTCGATTGTGGTTGGGGCTGAAGCAACACTGGGTTATGGTCAGAGAAAGTTGAAGGCAGGTTAAACACTTTAGAATGATGGAATAAATCATGCCACCTAGAATTACAAAGAAACCTATCCAGACTTAACTTGACCAAGCTCGGGCCTCCCTACCATTCCATAAAGTAAACTCTAATTCAAAGAAGCCTATATCATGCAGGCTATAGCCCACAATAGTATAATGAAAAACCAACATTTGGTTAAAATTACGTTAAAGCCTTCTATACTTTTTTCTGCTGAAAAAGAATCTCATTAAAATCACCCCCACAGAGTCAAGGGAGAGAGCTGAGAGTACTCAGCCTACGCAAAAGTTTCCATCCTTTAAACCTTAGCTGTGTATCTAGATCCCCATAGAAACCAATGAACCTCTAGGTTATACAGTAGAATCTTCCTTAACCACCACATCAATATGATATTTAGAGAAACTCTGTAAATCCACATAGATTGCATCAGTCCATAAAATGATTAATCCACCACTTCCGCTAGTACTACTAACACAAATCACCAAAGAAAAACCACCAATCATCTTTAACCATTAGCTTTAGCATTCCCCAGCTTAGTTTCCAAAAGCAAAACTAAAATAGGCTTTTCTTGAGTAAAGAGATTTTGAAGCCCTCTAACTACTTGTGGACCTCCCAAACGACGACAATTAAGGCATAATATTTTCATGGCTGATGGCGAGATAGAAAAGCCTCTATCTCTGCTTGATTAAGGAAATTGTGAGTAGCAAAGGTGGAAGTAGTAGAAACATGTGTAGCTGATGAAGATTGTCATGTAGTCGATGTCCTAACCGATTAATTAGTAACAATTTCCTGGAAAAAATGGTAGGAATGGATAGACTTTACTTGTTTAAAACCAGAGAATAATGAGTTGGAGATATCAGCCAATGGGGGGTCAGAGGAATAGGAAGCTGTCTTCCGTTTTAGGTCAACAACATCAGTTAACATAGGGATAGGACTTGAGAAATTAAGTGGTGGGATGTCAGCCAACTAAGTGGAATGTGCAAGAGGTTGGTGCACAGAGGGAGACTCCACAATTGTTGTAGGTTCATGCTTCGAAACCAATTAACTAAAGACAGGCCTCATAAAAGTCTTAGGTGAGCCAAGGTCTTCTACTACGATAGACTGCCTAGTGCAATTACCGAATCCAAAAATCATACTCTAGGATGAAAATTGACGGCCTCGGTTAGCAAAGGGAGAGGCTCGCAACCAATCACTATATGTCGCTTGGCTCCTGGGAGTAGAATCTGAAAGCACAGTGCAATTCAAAAAGCAACATGGCCAAGCAACCCACAAGCAAAATAAAATTTAGGCTCTTGTTCATACCAAAATTTGGCAAAATGTTTCTCACCAGTCTGGCTATTAGGAACCATAATTCCCCTAAGTAATGGCCTATTATCATCCAAATCAACTCTTATATGCATGAACTGACCCCAACATCCAAAACCATCCCCAAAATCAAACTCAATTAATCTCCTTATGCAGGAGGCAATCATTTGCGCCACTTTCTTCCGCATCATAGACAAAGGAATGTCTGACACCCTAACCCAGATGGACATATTATTAGACACATAATCTTTTGGAAGTTTGTGCCCTCGTAAGGGTTCAACAATAATGGCCAGCCTTCAAAGGTCCATGGACATCTATCCAACACTCGAAGTTGGTCTCATTTGGTAAAAAAATTGAAAAAAAAAAAGAAAACATTACCGTCCAACACTTGAAAAAGGATTCGTTTTACCGGTTGCTAAAATTGCTTAAGAACATAAAAGATGGCCTCTTGGTTATAAGGACGTTGGGTAAGCAATGTGCCCGCCAAACAGAATTCACCCAAGGAATTTGCCTTCAGTGTGATGTTAGAAGGAATTGTCATTGTAGAACTCTCCTCCTCAGTTAAGGACAGGTGGTTCCAAGAATCAGTCAGTAAAGAATCTAAGGAAGACACTATGCTAAGCAGAATCAGCAAATAGACAGAAGGGTAATAGGGATAGAGAGAAAGCGAAAACACACAAACTATATTCAAAAAACAGCTACAGTCAGTAGCAATTACAGAATGAGATCTTCTTGAATTCACTTGAATCAAAAACTAAAAAGGACAATATAAGAAGAGAAATCTGATTTTTAGAATGAAAAATATGTAAAGACGTATTAATAAATCCCCATAGGTACTAGAAATACATCTTGATGATTGAACACGATTTGTGACACATCATTACTTTTTTTAATTTTGTTTGTGTAACTACAGGTTTCCTCATCCGTTTTACAATCTGAGATTAATCCTGTTCGGACTGGGGTGGTATTTAGGTAAAGCTCTCAGTGGTGACTTTAAAATTCGAACCTTATTCAAATGTCTAGAGAAGAAGTTCACTTCTCAAACAACTTCTTTTTTTTTTTTGAATTTTCAATAAGGGTATTGAATACCAAAGTAGATTGCTATAGGTAAAATCTAGAAATAGAATGTGCAAACCTACATTTGAAACCCACAATTTTTGTTTTATTGGTCATTTGAAAACTAGAAAGCAATTAAGAGACTCAAAATAATAATATGCAGGGCCCAAAATAACCGAAGCACCTGAATTAGTAGCACGAAACTCAGGGCACGAAACTCAAGGTAAGATTTTGAATTAAAGTATTTCTCAATAGATTACATTTATAAGTATGCTTTGGTGGGTAGAAGGTAAAACTAAAGCATCAGAAGTGAAAAAGCTAGTAAAAACATGAATTAGCACTAAACAGAGAAATTGAGTCTAGTAATTGAAATAATTACGGAAGAAATTCCATAAATCCGTAAAAATTATTTTGAGGCAATAGAAAATTAATATAAGGTATATTTGACTTGGAGAATTAAATTTTAGTGTAAATCTTGAGGTTTCAGTGGTTTAATTAATTTTTGAAGTAAACCGAAAACCTTAAGGAATTTTTATCGATAATGACTAAATTGGGTAAAATGGGCCCAAACGGGAAATTTTTCTTAAATAAGAAGGCCTAAAATTTTTAAGGAACATACTAGGGACTTATTATAACACATGAGAAGTGAAAATTTGGAAGAAAATGAGCAAAAAAATAATTTTTAGGATTTTTCTGAAAATAGGGTTGTTGGCTACCCAGGCCCAGCACACTGCAGGCCCAACAAGAAAGCCCAATTTGAACATGTTGGCTCTACCGAGAGGGGGGTGAATCGGTTTTCTATAGTAAATGACAAATTTAAACTAATTTGAGCTTAATTAACAAATAATGGATAAGCGATATAATGTAATGAAACAAATTAAAGCAAGATAAGGAAGAGAATATCAAATACAGTAGTTTATAGAGGTTCGGTCAATTTCTTGCTTACGTCCTCTCTCCTTGACCTTCTTGTCAAGAGCTTTCTTTCTCACTTTCAACGAAAGTTACACACTCCCTTTTTCAGGTTAAGGAATAACCTCTCTACCCTTTTAAACAATGGTGTATTCACCCTTTTACAAAATTTATCTCACTGAGGAATAATCCTCTTCTCTCTTAAAGATAGGATGAATACAATATCAAGCTTTTAATGTGGGTAGGACAAATACAGCTTTTTCACACAAGCTTATACAACAAACTCAATAAATGAATATTGAAGACAAATGGAATGAAAGAAATAAACTCTTAAGAATGTACAGAAATGTCCAGCAATGGTATCTATCCTCTCAGTGTCTTCAATGCTTGATTATATACTGAAGGATTGGTAGTTGGAGCATTTAATGCTGTTTTTTTCGTTGAGATTTTTGCAGAAATAGCCATTGGGTATCTCCAGTAGAATGCCAGATCGATCTGCCATCTTGACCAGATCGATCTCTTAGTTATAATTCCTGCAAGATCAAGGAAAAATGAAGCAAGGAGATCGATCTCATATATGAGCAGATCGATCTCACAATTTGAAAATGTTAGAGGAGATCGATCTGTCGAATAGGCAGATCGATCTTCCAATCTCTCTGTTTGAGGCATGATCGATCTATAGATCTATCTGCCATGTATTCTCGTAGTGAGGAGATCGATCTCTTATTAACTCAGATCGATCTCCTTAGCTTTCTGACTTTGAGGAGATCGATCTCTTCCTATACCAGATCGATCTCATGAGTTCTCTGTTTGCGTACAGATCGATCTTACAGATCGATCTACTGCCTTTAACTTTTGTTTTAGGGGAGATCGATCTCTTCCTATACCAGATCGATCTCATCAACATCCTGTATTAGGCAGATCGATCTTATAACCCTTATAGATCGATCTCAACCTTCCTCAATACCTTTGTACAGGTTCAAACCTTAGAAGATCGATCTCATGTCTTTATGAGATCGATCTCTTATCCATGAAAACCCAGGAGATCGATCTCTCATACCACCAGATCGATCTCTCATCTTCAGGAACTCAATTTCTGGTACTGATAACCTCTAAACATGTTTTTGTATCATCTTTATATTATTGAATTTACTTGTTTTGTCATTTCAAAATATATTAACTCAACAGAACGGATTACAGAAGGCCTTTGAACCTAATTTTTTCCCTTAAATTATACTTAAAGCCCTTTTTGGAATGCCAAAAATCATCTAGAACCGACCTAAAACCAAAAAGAACCATCCCCTTCAAGTTGCCGCAGGCGTCCTCCTCTATTTTTGCTTATGGAAATTTTTCGGCCACCTTCCAGCCACTTTTAGAAGTCTGCCAAGAAGAACTAAATCTTCATCCTTAAGTCTTATAACATATATAAAAAATTCATCTACAAATAAGTTGATTTGGTGGGTGAAAACCTAGAGAGAAGAACAGGGGCTGAATCTGCCCTGTTTCAGAGGTAAGAGAAACTTTGGATTTTTTATTTCTTGGCTAGTTTCTAAGCTTGTTTAGGATGATTCTAAGTTGTATACATGTATATCTACAGGTGAGAAACATTTTTGGAGGAGGAAAGAGCAGTCAAAGTTGGTCAACAAGGTGAGAAAGTTGATGAAAGATGATGATTATGATATATGTTGTTGTTTAATGATTTTAGAAGATTTTTACTAAAGTAGAAATTGAAGAAATAATTTCTAGACTATGCTTGAAATTCGGTCAGCCTTTGTTTGATATTGGGAAGATGAAATTTGATTGAGTTGTGTGTTATAGAATGTTAGTTCAATACTGAAAAGTTTGGTTTATAGCTCGGTTTAGTGAAAGACTGTAAAAGTGTGGAAATTGGCAATTTGATAAGTTGTAATGTGTTGGCTAGGGACTTGAATAAGTATTTAAGCCATTAAGTTGATAAGTTTGAAGTTAAAAGAAAAGAAATTATTGAAATAACTTAAATCGACACGTTAATCGGTAAAATCGAGTAAATAACAAAGTTGGCTAAAATAGTCAAGTTTAATAAATTCTATGTAAGTTGGTGTATATTTAGGTATATTAAGATGAATTTAAACATTTTTTATGGTTTTGAAATTATCTTAGGCAGTGTGAGGTACTGGCACGCAAATCGAGATAAGTTCGATACCCGACGATTTTGTGCTACCCTGAGATTCGATAGGTAAGAGATGTTATTTAAAACCGTAATGGTATCCTATCACATTGCTTTTAAAAATATAAAAATACTTGAAGTATTATTGAGATTATGAAAAGTGTTCTATCTCTGAAAAATACTATTTACATATAAAACGAAACTAAGAGAAAAATCCATGTTACCAAAACCTCTGAGTGTACTTTCTTTACATATGTAAAATGTTTTGGAAAAGTAAGTTTTGATGTGAAAATGTATTTTATGAATATGCTTAAGAAATATGGAAATTTGACTTAAACTCGATTTTATTAGTATATGGGTTAATAAGCCCAAAAAGGAATTTGTAAGCTTCGATTTGAGACAAAAGACATCAAGTAGTCTATGATATTTGTCATGTATGGCTCGTGTGGAGCTTTATCTTTCGTGGTGCATGCCTTACGCCACATTGTGCATGTCTGGTCCTTTTGTGGTGCATGTTTAACCACACTGTGCATATTATCCCACTCGATGCCTAATTTTCGTCACTTCCTGCATTGTTCTTTTTGGTCCTTAGTGGTGCAGGGTGTTGTCGACCCTGATTCAGTCTATAGTCGCCTTATCATGGCTATCAGTACTCTATTTATTCGCTTGCTTCCCTATTCGGAGGTTGAGTTCGTATTATCATGACCTATGCTAGCTGTATAGATTTTGCCTAGTCTCCATGATATTTTGTATGATTTCGAAAGTAATATGATAAGTTTTGTGATGTGTGATATATGTTTGTTCTGTCAAAATTTTGTACAAAAGTATTCGAAAGTGGTTTAAGTATAAATTACATTTTAAAAGCATTTCGTTTTTCATATGTTTGAGACCAAGACTATTTTTAAATTTATTTCTTATTGGGCTTTTCAAAAAGCTCACTCCATTCTTTACTCTTACAGATTATTTGCAATGATCTTTCTTCACCTGCCGTGTAATAGACGTAGACTGATGGATAAAACACTCTCCCCAGGCTACCTCCGATACATGTTAAGGTATACTCTTGTTATTACTACGAGGCATCCTATATAGCATAGACACTTTTATGTGAAGAATCTTTTGGGATGTAATCTAGATATGTGTGTATGTAAGTTGTTAACTTACAATTTATATAATAAAATGTCTTTTTGAGGTATTAAGGTAATAGAATGAAATTTAATGTTACAGAAATTACTATTGATTATGAAAAGTGATTAAAAGCAACTGTTGTGGGATTATAAACTGTATTCTAAATATTGCAGGGAGGTAAGTTCATGAATAAGTTGTCATGTCGGTAAATTTTTGTTAAAATAAAAGGTTAAGTAATCGACATTGAACAAGAATACAACTTGAAAAAGAAATTAAGTTAAAAATGAACCAAATTTTCACGTTTTCGGGACGTCACATACATGATATTTGATTGCCTATCTTAAGATATTTGTCTGCTTTAGGTACAATCTCAAACAAATTATACAATCTTCAATACCTACCTTTGGACATTCAACTATCCAAAATTAAATTTCAAAAAGGATGTGCAAAAGCACTAGGAAGTAGCAAACAACAACTTATTGTTGTTGTCAATTTTAAATAGCTGTTTAACTTGTGATAATTTTTGCATTTTTTTGTCTATTTATAAAATAGAAATTCTTTAAAAAATTGACTATATTTAAATTGAGAAAAAAGATAACAAAACTCTAGGTAAATTTTTTTATCTTTTGAAATAAAATAAATTAAACTATTCAAAATATTGACTTAAAAAAATAACGTTGTTGAAATACAGATCACCAAGTTAATAACTTACGCATTCAATTGTTTTTTTAATAATACATTCTCTTTAAAAAGTTATAATTATGGTCAAGATATTAAATTCGATAAATCAATAACTCTGGTAAATACAAATAACAAACTATACAAATAAGAATAATAAACTAAATAAATCTCACACTTTGGTGAGACTCGAACCCAGGATTTCAAAATCTCAAAGTCTCCTCCTCTCCATTAAGCAAAGGCATCATTGGCTACGCATTTAAGTGTTTAGTTCAATAATAAATACATGTATGTATACAATTTCTCATTAAAAAAATTTAGGCTTGGATCCTTTTGATTAAAATAGAAAAGGTAATAAACTACAAACACATTTCATGGAAATTACAAAAATCTTTAAAAAAAAAGTCCTTCAAAACAAATACTACTAGCCAGTGGCTATTATATAATAAATTTGAAAAGAATTTATGTGATAATAATTATTGAAAAAGGGGAAGGGGACAATGGCATCCTGAAATTAATGGCAACAATGCCATGCCAATGCATGAGATAGACAGAAGATGTTCATAAAAGTTTTTTGGTGCCCCCACTTTCTCCATTGCCATTGATACTTTTGGTACAACCACTTTAACATTTAACGGCCGCCTTATAACTCTTCCATTTGCCCTTTGCAGAATTGAAAACCCAAGGGGTCATGTGTTTCTTGTCGTGCCAAGTCTCTCAGACATTTTTTATCTTTTTTATGAGGTTGATTACATTGACAATAAAATTAGTTTTGAAAATATTAAAAAAATAAAATGATTTATAAAATAATAAAAATTAAAACTATATAAAAAATAATATAATCCACTCTTTTTGTTTTGTTTTTAGTATAGTTGGCAATTTGTGAGACCCAGATTTTTTATGATTAGGATTTAATTTTAAGTTAAATTGAGAAGTCTAAACTCATATAAATGTTTATGTAGGGCCCAAGAGAACCGAAATGTCGGAATAGTGGCATGGAACTCAAGGCACATATTTCAAGGTAAGAAAGTAAACCTAAGTATTCTTCAAGGAAATATGAATATGAATATGTTTTAATGATTAGAAAGTAAGAACTAAGGTATCGGAAGTGAAAAAAATTAGTAAAACTCGGGTTTTCACTAAACCGAGCAAATAGGCACAATAAGAGAAATAAATTCGGAATAAATTCTAAAAATTCACAAAAATTATTCTGAAGCCATGAGAAATTAGTGTAATGTATGATTTACATGAGGGATGAATATTGAGTGGAAATAAGAAGGTTTTGATGGCCGAATGAATTTTTAAAGTTAACCAAAAACCTTAAGTTACATTGTTCGATAATGATCAAGTCATGCAAAATGGCCCAATCGGGAAAATTTTTTTAAACAAGTGGGCCCCAAAATTTTATGAGAGATACTAGAAACATGTTAGAACAATTGAGAAGTGAGAATTTGGAAGAAATTGGACTAGAAATATTTTTTAATGATTTTTCTAATCAGGCAATGGGTTGTTCTATTTTCAGGAAATGGTATACCCAGTAATATTAACCCAATTTGAGGCTCATACCGAGACCCAAAATTCTAGGCCTCTCCAGATTTCATCTACACTCTATAAGATTTCCATAGCCTATTTTTTTTTTTTGCCTGGAAAACCCATCAGACGAGAGAGAACCAATCTCATCTTCTTCCCTTAGGCATTACTGTGCAACTTTGCTTGTCCGATTTTTTTGAGCCCCTTCCAGTCTTTTTCTGATCTTGACCAAGAAAGACCGAATCTTCCTACTTGACCCTTCTACAACATATAAAAATTTCAACCACAATGAAGGTAATTTTCTGGGTGAAATCCTAGAGAGAAAGTCAGGGACAGAAACTGTCATGTTCATGAGGTGAGAGAAAGCTTGATTTTAAATGTTTTTTATTGGATTTTATTGTTGTTTTGGATGATTTTAAGATATATATATATATATATATATATATATATATATATATATGCTGATTTATAATTGAGGACAAATTTGGAGAATTAAAGGAGTGGTCAACTTTGGTCAAAGGTAAGAGAAAGTTTATGAATGATCAAGATGATGAGATATGTTAACATTTGATGGTTTTTAAGGATTTTTACTTATATGGAATTGATTGAAATAAATTGTAGGGGTATTGTGGTTTCAGGCAGCCTAGGGTTATTATGTTAATGGTGAAATGTGGTTTAATTCAAGGTTGTTAGATGTTGAAATGGTACCGAAGAAACTCGGTTTATAGCTCGGTTAAGTGAAAAATCGAGAAAGAATGAAAATTTAGCGATTTGAGTATTTTGAGTGGTTGAATGAAGTATAAGATAAATGTTTAAGCTATTAAGTTGATAAACCTTAAGTTTGGTTGAAAGAAAACTAATGAAATAGCTTAAACCAGAATTTATTGGTAAAACCGAGAAAATAAGTAAAGTTGACGAAAAAGTCAAACTTGGTCAACATTTTGAAACTAATCACTTCGTTGAATGTGTTGAGATGCTATTAAGAAATATTTGATAAGTTGATATTGTTTTGGGCAACTGGGAATCCAGCACGTTCAATGAGACAATATCGGATCCCGACAAATTTACGCTGCTTAAGCCCAGCAGAGGTAAGGAGTATAATTTAACATAATTTTGACTAATTTTGACTAACTACACTTATTTATATTCATAAAATGATTTAAGAAGCATATTAAGTTCATGAAATGATTTACGAAGTATAATTATATTTATGAAATGATTTACAAAACATATTTATGCTCATGAAATGATCTGATGAAGTATATTATGTTTTATAAAATGATTTATAAAGTATGAAACACATGGATATTATATAGTTTTCTATATGACTTTAAATTCATGTTTCAAAGGAACCTTTGATGTTTTTTGAAAGTATATAAGAAAAGAAAAGAGATTTGGGACTAGAAGACTATCTATATGCATGGCTATTGCTCGTGGTGCTCCGGCTCTACCACTTGAAGTGCCCGATACATAGGACCCTTGTAGCGCTTGTCTTCACCTGTGTGGTGGTTGCCTCGCTACTCGTGGTATATGATTATGATTTCTGGTAGTATCCTGTATCCGCACAACATGCATGAATGTCTCCCGCACGACGAGTGTCATTGGTGCCCGTGCCCTAGCTATATGCTAGTGTATGTAAGAATGATTTGATACTACCCATGTTTATGATATGTTGTACGACCATGATCCAGTCTACAGCCCCCACCATGGCCATCGGTATGATTATGACCCTCTATGGAGGATGACGTATGATGCATGACTCAGATATAGCCTAGTCTTCACGTTTTAATGATGATGTTTTATGAATGAAAGTATTAACGAAAGTATGAACGATGATGATTTATGAATGAAAGTTTGAACGATGATGTTTAATGAAAGAAAATCATGCATGATGATGTTTTCATGAAAGGAAGCTTGTTTTATGTTTTCAGATATAAAGACATGCATGATGATTTAATGAAAGAAAACATGATTTGTATTTTCATATGTAAAGACATGCATGATGTTAAACAAAAAAGTTTACACATATATGATATTTTCCTATAAGGATGTTTTACGTACGAAATAAAGTTTATACGCACGTTTAAATGTTATGTTTCAAAGTAAGCTTATGATTTAGTTTTCATAAGAAAAAGTATGAAAGTATGATTTCAAGATTTTTTCCACATGCTTTATACAGTCAGAATTAATTTAAATACATTTCTTACTAAGCTTTTTCTCAGAAGCTCACCACTCTCTTCTCCATTTCAGAGTACCTGCAATAAGATCTCATAGCTGTCAAAGAGCATTCAAGTAGTTGGTGGATTCAATGCCTCCCAGCCTACTTTTGGTTCAAGTTCAGGTACATCACCGAATATGTTTATTATCAGACATGTATTTGTACAAATACTGAATGTATAATTTATTTTGGGATGTAATCAAAGGCTTATGAATAGCATGTGAATGTTTTGGGATGTTTGAATCTGGGAAGTGTATTAAGTTAAGAAACCAATGTTGATATGGATGCGGTAGTTGATATGTAAGAAATTGTAAGTAAATAAAGATAAGAAATAAAATTAACTACTTTGCGAATATAAACTGTGTTTATTTGCAGGAGGATAGGGTATATAATAAGTCGTTATGCTGTCGAAATTTTTGACAAAATTAAATGACTAAAATGATAAATAAAGGAAAGAAATGAAGTACTTATACTGTACAGGAATACAACCTAAGTAGGAAAATAAGATTTAAGAATAAAGTTAGCCCCTATTTTCGCGCTTCTGAGACATGACACAATTGATGTTCCAAATTTATCCATAGTCAATTATATATATATATATATATATATATATATATATATATATATATATATATATATATATGGCTTACGTTTTCAACTTCAGGTTTTTTTTTTTTTTTTAAATTCGTCCAAAATAAGTGGTATAGTCCAATCTCATTGAAATAACTTCTTTTTTTTTCTAAAAAAGTAAAAAAGAAAAAGAAATATGATATGTTTATTTAATTTTTAGTATTTTATCCTTTTATTTTATTAAATTTTAAAATATGAATAACTTATCTTAATTTTTTTCCTTTACACTACGATATTGTAAATCTTTTATATAATATATAAATATAATTTATGTTATATAAATTAAGAATGAATTGGATTCAAGTGTTGAATGGTGGAAAAATGTCTAGTCCATTTTTAAATCATTCTGGTTATTTTAAAGATAGTTATCAAATGCATTTTTTACAAGCGAAATTAGGATCAAACACATACCTTTTAAGAAATATTATAAATATTAAAAGAAAACTTAGTAATGTGTCATTATCTAAATCAATTTGTAAAGTTCTAAAATTTAACCGATAATGTATTAAAAATTAATCTTTTTTTAAGCTCATTTTTACAAGTTTGATATCTTTGTCTAAATCTTTCGAAATTTCGAACAAATAACCCAATTTGTAGACAAACCTAATTATAAATGCCTCTAGTTACCTTGACAACTAATGGAGTTAGGTTAATTTTAATTGTGGATGTGAATTGTGAATATGGGGATAGAAATAAGATTTGTGGGTATATATATTATGGGAATTGTTTATTTTGTTTGTGGTAAGAGAGTTTTCGTGGAAGGAGTCATGTAATTTTTTTTTTTTCTTTTTTGGGTGGGGGGGTGTTGTTTTAAAATGAATGCAGTCTTGTATTCTGAGAGTGAGGAAGAGGAAATTAAAGTGCAAAGACTAGCTTATACTACATAGTGAATTAAGTCGTACGATTTATTTAAATAATAAAAGTTTCTCTCTCCTTTTTTTAGCTTAATTTTTTGGTAAAAAGAAAAAAACAGCTTTTTGAAAAAACAATATTAGCAATTGATTTTCTAACTTTTTTTTCAATCAATTAAATTTTTAAATTTTAATTTGCATTCAATCGAATCATTTTCACAATGAAAATTATTATATTTTTTTATCACATCTAACAGTCAAAATCATGTATACATGTATTAATTTTCGTCTATGAAAAGATTTAATTGAGTAAAAATTGAAATATAATAACTTAATTGATTGAAAAAAAATAAAATTAAGGGTTTAATTGCTAAAATCATTTTTTAGAGCTTTATAAACCTTTTTACCTATTTTCTTAATTTTATTTTTAACACGAGGGAAATGATATATCCTCATGAGGCTATTTGTACTATTTACAAGATTAAACATCTCTTTAAAAAAATATCTTAACAATTAGAATGTTAATTTTAATTTTAATTTTAATTTAACAATCTTGAATTGATACAACAAATAAGAATTTATCTAAAACTAGTTTCAAATCCATGCGATATACAAAAATATATCTATCAATCAATAAATTCATTTATAATATATATTTTTTTGAAACTTTATAAATTAAATTATCAAGTTTATGAAAAAGACTAAATTCGTATAGTCAATGTTTTTATTTATTATGTGTATATTACAATACAGTGCTATAAAAAAAATTATATATTGAAACAAAATTTGTAAAAATTAAATAAAACTCATATTATAATTTTTTGAATCAAAGTAGTATATAAAGAAAATTCAATTATGTCTTTAATTTAAAGAAATTGAAATTTTCCTCATTATAAAATCAATGTTGTGTACAATTTTTTGTTAAATGAAGATTCTTCAATGAATTATTATTGGGTTGAAGAGAAAGCAAATGATTCTAGAGTATTTCTTGCTATCTTTGAATAATATATCACTTTACTTGATGATCTAATAGATTCAACAGATGAAATAGGTGACATTGATAAAACACTAATTTGCAATTTGATTAATTAAATTAAGTTTTAGTTATAATATAGGTTATATAACTTTATAACAAAAATAGTTATATTATATAAATTTATATAAATCTATTTTAATAATTTTTGACATTCAAGTTTATGATTAAAGTGATACGCCTTAGACACTGTAATCTTAGTATTAATGTTTCAATATTATAATTTGTCACTTCTGTTTGGAGCACAAAAAAATGACCCCTAAATTCTTCAAATATATCTTGAATTTTGTAATTTCCATTTTTTGTGAATTATAGTTATAACAATTGAATTGAATGTTAAACAATATTAAAATAATTGTTGTCTAATCAATACTTTAAAAAATAATTTCATAAAGATTGTCAACTCTTTTATTAGCTAATTTCTTAGCTTCAGTATTAAAAAGTACAAACGTTACAGAACCATCAAATGTCTCGATATTCAACTGGTACCCATAAGATATACAAAGTGCTACAATTAAGTTTTATATATATATATATATATATATATATATATATATATATATATATATATATATATATATATATATATATATATATATATAGACACGTACATACATACTTATTATTCAAATAGCTTTTTGTTGTACCCACAAAGTATATAATGCCAACAAGAAGTTGTATCAACTTTTCATGATAATTACTCTATAGGTCAAAGATTTTCCCTATAGATAACAAAAGAGATTGATGTAAATTTTTGGTCCACTCTAAATTATAATTATCTACAAAATTGAAATATTATTTTTATAATAATAATAATAATAATAATAATAATAATAATAATAATAATAATAATAAAGCATTTGAAAATGCCTTTGAATTTTTAGATTGAATTAGAAGTGACAACCAACACTATGAAACTTTCCATTAAGTTCAAATCATTGTCATTAATTTGATTAATAATGTCACCCCAAAGTACAATCTCTTATAATATTTGACCACTAAAAAAATAATAATCTTATTAAAAAAATTAAAAAAGAAAATATAATATAAATTATAATATGAATGTAAAGAACTGAAAATATAATGATAATAAAGATAAAAAACAAGTCCTTCATCATGAAACTCTATTATCTTTCTTTTCACCCCGATTTATTAAAAATTTGATCATTTATTAGAGTTACAACATCTAAAACAAATCTATACATATTTATTAACCTATATAAATTTCTTATGCAGTTGTAAAATATGATGCATAAATTATAAATAATTAAAATTGATTTAAATAGATAATTTACTTATTTATTTAATGTTAATGTATATAGAGAGCAATAACTCATGTATATCGATAAAATGATAGGTAAAGAAATTGATAAATGATAATTTATTTTTCTCTAATTTTAATATATATATATATATATGTCTATACCAATTTAAAAGTTAATCCATTAAAAAATATTGAAATAGATAATGAATTTAAATAAATAAATAATTTATTTTGTAATTTTAATGTACATAAATGTTTATCTTTTAAAAAATTTTAAAAAATTATTATTTTTATTTTAAGACAATACACATATTAAACATTTAGATTATTCATATAAAATGTTTTATTTGTAGTGAAAAATTCTGACTTTTATATATTTATATAAGATGAAAATGGATTTTATATATATATATATATATATATATATATATATATATATAGAGAGAGAGAGAGAGAGAGAGAGAGAGAGAGAGAGAGAGAGAGAGATTATATTATTCGTGAAGCCTTAATTAGCCAAATAAAAATCTTCTTGTGTACCAACCAAACCTTTTCGTAATTAAAAAAAAAAAGGACCCCAGTACGTTCTCCTTATTGTTCTTTGATTTTGATATGTCTTGGGATCTATTTTAGTGGATTTCCTTCAATTGCAATCATTGTCACATTTAAAAGACGGAAATATTCAATCGAATGACCGGTAGTTTTCAGTTTCTTTAACAAATTTTCCGTCTGAAATTCTTGTTAAGGTGAATGTGCAGGTCTCAGCCTGCTGCTCTCTCATATTTCTAGACAGGCTTGAGGAAATGGCTTTGCCCTTCAGGCAGGGTAGAGAAACAATTAGCGGCGTAGGCCTTGCCAAGTGCCAACAACGACGGCCCAACTAATCCTCCATTTGCCAATTTCAGGAAAAGGAAAGCATCGGGAGACTAGCTACTGTTATTTTACCTGCTTCTTCGGGAACAAGGGTGAGCCATTCTTTTGAAAGAGGCTCCATCATCTGATTGTGGGACTGAATTAATGTGAAGCTGATGCTGATGTGCATTTCCTAGCTGCTTTTGTTTTTAATGTTTGTTGATTTTTTTTTAGATGGACGAATCTCCGAGTATATCTCTTTGGACGAACTTGTTTGATCTATCAAAAAAATAAAAGGTCAGGAGATGTTCAAATTTAAATTTCAAAGCACGATTGAATGTTTAAATAAATAATGAAAAATTACCATTATAATCAAATGTTACATTCATATATTTTATACCAATATAAAAATCATTTAATTGGATGTCCAAAATTAGTGCACATAAATCCTAAGAATTGGATTTGTTGGTAAATAAGTATCGTCTTATAAGTTAAGTTCAGAATTTAAGTTTTGAGATCAACACATAAAAAAATTAATTTTATTGAATATATTAAATCGATGCAATGATACGTATTTAAGATTGTCTGTTGAAAAATTAATTTCAAGATGTACACGAGATTGACTTGAAAATACACCAACAATAAAAAGAAATGTTGCACATGTTATACCAATTCGGATGTAAGGCAGACAATTATCGTCAAGTAGTTGCAGGCTTAGGACAATCCTTCCAAATATCCTTCTAATCTGTCTTGTTATGCCCACCAAAGGCTTAATATGTTCTCTTGCCAGAGAAAGGCAAAGTCAACAAATAATAGCTATTAAGATTTTATTTATTTTTTTAATTTGAGAAGGGAGAGATTCAAAATTGAATCAAATACTGGGAGTCTGGGACACAAGATTTTATTATTCACAATAAAATGAATTATTAAGGGGTTGTTTGGTATTGTTATTAAATTTATGTTTTTTGTTTTTATTTTGTTTTATTTAGAAATTTTGAAAACAGAAAATATGGTTGGTGAGCTAATATTGTTGTACAATTTTAAAAACTAAAAATAAAAAACATATTTGATATCAAATAAAAATTTTGAAATATAATTTTTTTTATTTCATAATTTATTAATACTAAATATTAAATATTTTTATTAAAATTATATAATTTAATTTATGATTAATAATGTGCTATTTTATTCTTAATTTTGATACATGGCAAAATTTATTTCATTTATTATTATATAAATTTTCTCTTAAAATTATGATTTCAAAAATTATATGAGATTTATTTCCTACTTTTGTATCTATATACAATTAATATTTAAAAAATATAACTAAATTTTAATACTATACTTTAAAATTATATGAACAAATTTTAAAAAAAAAAGTAAAATTAATTATACAAATACAAAAAAAAAAGAGTTTAAGTCTTGATATATATTCAACAATCAATTACTTTGATATGCATTTCGTAATTCAATAGCAATTTCATCATGAACTTTATGCATATATCGTAATTGACTTGATAAGATTTATTTCATACTCTATGTATCTATACACAATTAATGTTTAAATTTAATACAACTAAGTTTTAATATGATATTTGTAAAATTATATAAACACAATTGAAAATAAAAAAAGTAAAATTTATTATATAAAATAAAAAAGGGAGAGTTTAAGAGATCAAGATTTGAAGGAGAAAATCAAATGCAATGAAAAGTGAGGATGAGCATTGAACAACATGGACTGGGAATGATTGAGAAACGGAAAAAAGATTGTGCATAGACGTCTTTTAATATTATAAATAAAAATAAGGTAATTTGCTATTGGTAAGATTTGAAATGAAGACTTCATTAAAAGTTACTGTTTATCAGTGTTTTAAAATAAAACATGTTTCCAAAATATTTTGGAAATTGTAGGAAACACAAAATTTATGTTTCCTATAATTTTGAAAATTTTGTTGCCAAATTTTTAAATTGTAAAACAAAACAAATCAACCAAACACAATTTATACTTTATATTGTAAGATTTTGAAAACAAAAACATAAAATATAAAATAAAATTGATCCCAAACAACCCCTAAATAAATTACTTGAGATTGTTTACCAAATAAATAAATAAATAAATTACTTATGATCAGCCCAAGCCTGGATGGCCATGGCATTTGTGATAGGCCCATGTTGGCACAGAGCACGTCGGAAAGCACAACTAGTCATGGACATGGGCCTTCTGACAAGTTGCGAGAATGTGGTCTACGGCTTTTTATTTTTATAATTATTTTTTTCAAGCATGATCCATTAATAGGATTTTAGACATTTTACATATTTTAAACAATTTTTTTTTTTAAATTGAGTCCGAAAATATCATTTTATTAATAAAATTATTAAATAAATTTCAATTCCTAAAACATAATTAAAAATATCAATATAATTTTTAAATATCTATATTTGATGCATTGTTAGTAAATTATAACTTGCTACCTTATTAATTTATAAATTTTAAAATTAATAATTTTTTAAAATAAATATTATTAAATTCACTAATTAATGAATTGTTATTATACAAGTCTATGCCTTAATAGAATTTATACATTACATGTACATTAAATATATTTTTTTCTTAACACTTTAATAATAAACTTAATCAAAATGAGCATGTGGGCTCAAGTTTAAATTTTTAACGACTCAATTGCTTTGGACTTAGAATACCATTTTAGAAGTATAAGTCTTGTATTTAATTCATTATAGATTTTTTTTTTATGAAATTTTAAAATGAACCTATGTTGTAGATCTCTCATGCTAAAGAATTCTAATTAGACCGATTCCAATTTTGCTAGAAAGTTAACTCAAATATTTTTCTGATTGTATAAGCTTACTTTTTAATTTATTTTAGATTAATATCAGTGAATTTTTAAAATTTTGTTAGAATTTCGAATAGTGAGCTATCAATAAGAAATAAACATTTTTTTTTATTGAAAACTCTAATTTAAGTGATTGAAATTTCGTTAGAATTCTAATTTAAAGGCCTTTCCAATTATATATAGCATGTCCTTTGAATCATTGTGGATGAATACAGTTCATTTTCGAAAGTTCAACTTGAATGGAGTAATTATAAGGATTATGATTAAATCTTAGTCTTGTAAATGAGATTAATTATGAACCAAGTGATTTAACATACTATAATGGTCGTTTAAGACAATACTAATTAATTTAAACTTATTGGAATAATGTAATTTTTAGTATCTAAACTAAATTAACGTAATTTGTACATGTGTAAAGAGCGGTGAAAATGTGTAGCCATGTGCTTTGTTAAAAATAAATAAAGAATTAAAATACAAGTGAGTCTTCACGTTGATATTATCAAGATTAAAGACAAAATTAATGAGGGCAGCATTAAGAAGACACGGCAATTATGGAAAAGAAAGAATTAGTGGAAGCTTAACACATGTAATGTGGATTCCATGGTGAGTGAGTGGTTCCTTGTTAGTAATGAGAGGTAAAGACAATGAAACCGTGGCCTTCAATTTCCTTGTTAACGACAATAGGATGAGAAACATAAGGGAGCTCTCGGTTTGGTGAGGAATTAAAAGAGAAAAACAAAAAAAAAAATTAAGAGGAATGGAAGTGTTGTCCTTCGGCTCTGAAGGAAATCAAGGGAGGAAACCACATCTTTGAGAGAAAGCCGTGACGTGAGGGAATAAATGTGTATTGCTCGGCCTTATGCTTGCAAATTGAGTTTTAAATTGTTTCTTCACATTAGAAAGGCAAGGGAGATTCGGCTATGGATGGATCTTGGATAGAAAGCCATTGCATGTAGAAATTTTTTGAGGATTTTGGTTATCAAGGTTCGGCCAAGTGAGTTCATGGGTAAGAAAATATTGTTTTAGCTAAAACATGGTGTGTCTAATTGTTTGATTGTGCTAAGACGAAATTGGTTCATTGCATAACGAAGAAATTGGTGTGTGACAATCGGTCTTGGTGAGTTCTTCGAGGTTAAGGCATAATTGTTACCTTATGTTTAACGTATATGTCTTTAAGTGGTGATTTTAAGATTGTGTTGAATTAATTTTAGAATGAATATCTTAAACATTGTTTACTGCATAAAATAATGATTAAGAGAAAATATTTTTTGTATTTATCAAGAGTTTATAATGGTTTAATTTTATAAGTATAATGTGATTTCAAACAGTTGTTTTATTGTATCTTAGAACTATTTAACAAGCCCCTATTGCATATCATAATTGGGACGAGCGAAATAAGCTTAAAGAAAATAGTATTACTAGTACGCTTTAAAGTTATTTATGTATTTTTTCGTGTTTCATCGAAATTTAACAAATAATTTTAATTCGAGCACTCAAGTGGGAACAAATTCATTTTCATCCACCATTAAGAAGACTTGACAGATTTACCAATAATTACCACGTAAAACAAAATAAGTACAAAGAATAAAATGTAAAAAATAATTTTCGTAGCAAACCACGAGCAATTTTCTAATAAATATAACATAATAAGTTCAATTAAATTCTTAAAAAAAAAAATTACAAAAACATGAATAATTAACAAGTTGAGCTTTATTTTAAATGTTAAGCTCAAGCTAGATTTGATTTTTATTGGCCTTAATTTTTGGCCAAGCTTGTTCAAAACTTGAGCCAGACTTTGGATTTGAACGGACCACCAAACTCATGAATATTTTATAGGAATGAATATGTATCTGGATGTAAATATAATTATAGTAATGAGATGAAATTTATTGAAAAAATAATCATTAAACATATTAGATTAAATTTTATTATAATAAAATTTAAAGTATATATATTAGATTTTTATGAATAAATAAATAATTAAAAGTTATTTTATACAAAATAATATTTTTAATAATTAAAAATTACTAAAATTATTTTATATTGAATAATGTTTTTGATATTAAATATTTTAAAATTATTTTACATATATTTAAAACATAAAACATTAAGAATAAAAGAGAAATAAAATGTTTTTAAAAATAAATAATTTAAAAACTTTAAAAATTAATAATATAAAAAATTTAAAACTTTTAATAAAAAGACAAAAATATAGTAGTTTATCTCCACCGAGAGTTCAATCATTCACGGGATCCTACTCCTCTAATGACTAATTGGAAGAGCACCTCTTTCAATTGCATTGCAAGGTAGCTGTGATATAATTGAAAAAAGAGTTTACCTCTCCATTCCTGTGTATTGTGGGTGTCATGAAATTCAAATCATACTTTAATCAGCTGCATCAAATGGGCTAAATCCTTTAGACAATTGAGGTTATAGCGACCACCATGATTTATAAGGAACATTTGATTTTTGGACTGAATTAATGTAGTTTAAATGAATAATGAAATTGATTTTAATAATAGTAAAAAATTATCATAAAAAAATATATTTTTTAATAAAATAATAAATAATTAAAATCATGAATAAAAACTAATTTTATCTGATTTTTATATTTTTATCTTCTGTTCACGTGACAGACGGTTGTGAAAGAAGGCGAGATCAATGACAAATTGAAGGCAACGGGGCTTTGTTAATTTCACACCTCTTACTTTACGTCTTTGTCATTAGAAAGAAGGCAAGATCCGATCTCTCGTATTTTTAAGTGATAATTTTTTTTTTAATTTTTTTTTAAATTAATAATAAAAGAAAAAAAAAAAAAAAGGTCGATGACGAATTAAAGCCGAAGTGTGAGAGTAGACTGTACACCACCCCTTATCACACCTATATACGTTACTATCCTCCACTTTCTATGTGCCACGTCACTTTAACAAATTTCTTTTCCTTGTGAAACGACACCGTAGTATGCTTCTGTCTCCTTTTTATCTTTCTTCTCTCTGTGTATCCACCGTTGAATCTGCCTTCAGCCTTGTTTCATCGGCAAAGTGAAAGTGATACTCACCACAGCTCTCCATCGTATCTGAAGTCATGGGGCAAGTCGTTGGCAAATTTCATGGTAAGAATTTCAACCAAGCTTTTAATTTTCCTTTATCTGGAAATTTTATAATACAAAAGCCCAGAAGTTGATTTTTCACTTCTTTTATCCTGGGAATTACAAAGGGTATTTTTAGAAAGCTATATTTTTTTAATTTATATTCCATTAAAAAAGTGTTCTTTTTTTAGTAGTATGTTACTTTTTTTTTGGTTACAAGTATTATTGGGTATGTTACTTTTTTTAGACTATATAGAAGGAATAATAAAAAAACTCTTACTTTTTGTTTTCTATAGAAAATTAAATTTCTGATTTCTAGCTTTTTTTTTTTTTGGATAAATGAGGGCTAAACTAAGCTTTAATTATCATTTTGAAGAAATGGGCATTTAGAACTTCATGGCCAGATGTTCATGTTGACTGGAATTCTTATTTATAACAAGTAATTGATTTGAAGAAGGTTTGTTCATGGCTTATTGTTTTCATTGTTATTTACAGTAAAATAAGTGTGTGGACGTGCACGCATGTGCAGCCATGTCTTGTTAAACACAGTGTGACCTAAGAATTCCGGGGTGGAATAGTTCATTGGTTTGATGTTTTCCTGATTTGATTTTCTGTGATAACTATACCTTTTATTAGTATTCGGCTTTATGAAAAATGAACAAGTGAGCTTGAACTGTTTGCTATGCAATCAGTGTGTATTTGATAGTTTTAACACTTTTTTTTTTTTTTTTGGTGCAGGGAAGGAATGGAGAAAGAAGCAGATAATGAAAATAAGTGATAAGGTTTTTGAGCGTTTCAAAAATCAATCAGGAAGAGCTACTTTAACATTTGAAGATCTATATATTGCTGTTCTGCTGGTGTACAAGTGAGGAATTTTGCTTAAATGTTTTAGTTTCAATGATTTCATATTTTTTAATCACGCAATGGAAGATGCTAACCTTATTGGAGTTAGATGATCATTAATTATTCCTTCTGTAGTGATATTAACAAGCGGTTGCCTGGGCCGCACTTTGACCCACCCTCTAAAGAGCAAGTGAGATCAATGATGCAGGTAATACCAAAATTTAATGCAGCAACAGAAAAGACTATTAAAAGAATATACTTTATAGTTTACTATAATGAAAATGTTATGAATATGCTTTAACAGTTGCATTTGATATTCTGGATTTATGTATCTGATTAATTGACACAACATTGGAGGGCTTAGCTATTGATTAGCGGATGTCACTGCTTGTGTATATATATGTAGTAGAATCTTCACAGTAAACGTTACCAATTTGAATGCTTTTGGTGAAAGGAAGCTTTTCAAGCTTAAAAGGGTATATTTGTAGAGTGAAGGTGATATTATTTGATAGGAAGGAGGCCAAACGTTGATGCATTTACCTATCAATTGGCACTAATTGGTTCTAAATATGATGAGAGTCGGTAAGTAGAGAAATTCCTTTAAAGGTTAGGGAATATCCATGTTGAATTTCCTATATAGGTTCGAACCCCTTTATGTCTGTGCTGTAAATTCCTTTTTGGTGTGTATGAGGTATCTGTTAGGGTAAGAAACAAGGGATCTTGGTGTTGTCTCAGCAGATAGAGCAGTCCAAGTTTGACATGCTTAACCAGAATTTTCACACCAGTGGAATTTCTAGAGTTCTTTTATAACTATTATATCATTAAAGTGCCTTTGCATGCAATTTTCATATGCATTGTTTCATCATTTTGTTAATCAATCTGGAGTCAATATTTCATTATGGAAATAAAAGATTTTGGTCTTAACCGGATAATTGAAAGCATGCTATGTGGAAAAGAAGAGGAGGAAGTGGCTATACTGAGACAAAGTAAGTGCAACACTTAAGCAGCATATTAAACCTACACACACATATCTATGTCATAAGCACTTCTGCATCACCTTAAAATTTTTCAGTGCTAGTTCAAAATTATTAGCCTAAGGCATCTTACTGTCTGTTAAAACAAACCTCTTTGAGGCATTGAGCAGCAACATTCAAGAGTAAAATTGTATTCATATTAGTTAGAGCAAGTTTTCCTTAAGGAGATCTTGAATCCACTTCGAGGTGCTTCTGTGCTTGTAATTTTGGTGCACAGATATAATTGGGAGATGAGTGATGATAGTACTCAACTATACATCATTTCATATAAATAGAGTAAGCATACCTGCAATTATATTGTTCTAAAGGACTGACTTATTTATGGTTTGCTTGAATGTTGAATGGAATTTTTTTTTTAAATGCTTCCACTGTGTTTTGCCTAGGATTCAATGCAGAAGTCAATTCTGTAATCTAAGGTACCATTTGTATAGCATATTATGGGGAAAAAAGAAGTTCCCTTATGAAAACTCACTGACAACCTCACTTTCTACAAATTACTTGGAATTTCAGCAGGTTCTTAGCATAAATATATGTGCCATATAAACTTTATGCAAGCAAATGCAGTTAGAAGATTAAGTGGACTCGAGTAATACTGTATTTATTTTCGTTACCTAGGAGTGCTACCGTCTCGGAAAGTTATAGGACATAATTACCTCTCTGTACTTGTTTACTATTCTGTTGTGTCTCATCACCTGCAGCTTGGAAAGTTATGGGACGTATTAACTCCACTTCTAGAGTTAATTTTCTCTAAAAAAATTTCATGGAAGAATGTAATATGGTAATGTTTTGTTTTCCTATGCAGGAGTGTGACTTCAACCTTGATGGAGAAATCGACCATGAAGAGTTTGTGAAATTCATTCAGAAGCTCACAACTGACACATTCATTGTTATTAGTCAGGGTCTGATTGTCACTCTAGTTGTAGCTCCAACTGTTGCCTTGGCAACAAAGAGGGCTACTGAGGGCGTTCCCGGTGTTGGGAAAGTGGTGCAAAAGTTACCCAATTCGATCTATGCATCCCTTGTGACCCTTGCAATTGTTTGGTTTCAAGCTTCACGCGCAGATATTTAGTAGTGCATTCCATCTCTTCACTCGGTAAAACTACCATCCACTGTAAATGAGATTGATTACTGCTTAGTTTGTATAGAATGATGTCTTATAAGTTGGCTTAATAATCAGGAGCACAACACATCCTTCTGAAACGTCATTTTAGAACGATAGTTTCTGTCCCTTTTCTCCTCTTTTCTCCATCTATGTTCTTTTTTCTGTATCATTGAAACTTTCATTTAGGGGAAGAAACCCATTGTATTTCTGGTAAGACCTTTTTTACGAAAATGGTGTATCCGTGTCAAATATTATTTGTTAAAGGTGTAGTTGGGACTCAATGATTTTGCTTTTCGTCAAAGCATGTTGATGGACATATGGGTCCAAGTTGAATAGTATCTTCTTTTTGCTTGTGGAATTCAAATTGTGTATTCAATTTCTACATCAAGGGAGGCGTAGATAAACAGTCAAACAAATAATTTAATTTAATGAAATGCGATTAGATGATTATTTAAATTTAATTAATTTATTTTTAAATCAAATTTAAACTAAACTACACAGATAACAAATCAAATATCTTAATACTTCTTAATATTTATAAATTTAATTGAATTTTTTTAATATATTTTTAATGTTTATTATTACTATTTTATTTTCATAATATATTATTAAAAATTAACAAATGACTCATGTAATTTATAAATTTTAATTTAAACTTTAAAAATCAAATTTGATCGAATTCGAATTAAATTCAAGTCTTGAATTTTCTTGTTAAGTTGAATTCAAACTTAAAATTAAATCTCACCTTAATAAATTAAATATTATTCACCCTTTTTTTTCCCACTTTTAATGTTTCATTCTTTTCTCCCTTTTTCCCAAAACTGCTTTCTTCTTCCCCCAAACAGACCACCAGATTCACACACAGATGTCCATGAGAATGGTTGAAAGAGAAGTTTAAATGTCTTTAGTTTTTATGAACGAGAAATGCTCCTAACAAGTCTCGCTCCAGCACATTGCTTGTTGCATTAAACAAATTGACAGATAATCCTGGAGAAGAGTTTCAGTGTTTCACCAGAAATTTCCAGCCTTATTCTTTGGACTTGTTGGTAACAAAGAATAGGCTCCAATCGTGCAAAAAAAAACCCTGAACTTTAACATCACAACCTGGAATTGAGGGGTAGTGGATATAAGGTGGAAAATGTAGTCATGGAAGCTGAAACCAACATAGGTCGAGTATAATCACTGGGAACTCAGCTTTTCTGGCTTAGCTTTTGCCAGATCAAGTTGTTCTGCCAGATGTTAACCAAGGAAGACGGTGAACTATATCATTAAAGCTGTATAATCCCCCAAGAAAAAAAGATTATGCAGTGAAAAAGAAAGATTTCTTACTTTCCTCAGAAGATGTCGCTTTTTGAATAGTTGTGCGGAAAAATAAGTGCCCATTTTTCTGATAGACAGTCTGCAGTCAGAAAGACAGAAATATCATACCTTGTACATTATCAGAAGTGGCTGCATTAGATTGAGGAGGTGGAAACATTTACTGCATATTGAGAAGAATCTAATTTAGAAACTTTTGGTTTAAAGACGAAAAATAAACAAAACAATCCCTTCATCATATTAGTTTAGATCATTGGATCATATATGTTACAAGTGTAACCTAGAAAGTCACTGTTCCCCATTGAAGGAATAATAAGTTATTTTCCATGTTCAAAGCATGTAAATAAGGAGTATCTTAAATCCATTTATGCACCTACAAAGAAATTGACCATACATTACTACGGCTGCTTATTTTCCTCCGTCCATGCAAAGATGGTTTAATTCCTCTACAACCAAAGAACCAAAGAGTTTTCCAATTAACCAAAAAAAAAAAAAATTGAATAGTTTTAGATGTCAAGAACCTGAAGACTAAAGAAATGGTAAATGGTAACACATCATCATTTGGTAACATCATAAAATTGTTGGAGAGGGGTATGATTGTTCACCAAGTGAGAGCGTCCATATGACCTTCTCCAATAAACTTGATAATCTCCAATAAACTTGATAATCTTTGACACAACACGTTTACACGACATGAAAATAACAGGAATAAAAGAAACGAAGGCGATATAGGTTAAAATTAGGTAAAAACTTATATATGAATATGTTAAAAGCTAAAAATAAGATTTTGTACTTTTTATGTCGATACAAATTTTGACATGAAATTTTCATGTTTTACACGACATAAACACGATTTTATATGACATGAATAGAAATTATAAACACAAATTGTCAGATCTACTCCTCAAACCCCACAATATGAGTATTTTTCATGGGGTTTGCCCTTTATTGTCTACCAAGTAGAGTGCACCTAACGCTGATATATTAGATAAACGTTTTCATAATATTTTCTACTTTACTCTGCTAGAATAATTTGGCTGTGCTATCAGAAAATATCAATATCTCACTGGCAGGCTACTCAATTCGTCAAGAAACTTCTGAGGACTCTAGGTGATTCTTTATCATTTCTAATTCATACAATAAACTATAACAGGCATGCAAGCTTCTACTAAAGCATGTACTACATTCCAGGTGAATTTCTCGAAGAGCTACCATAGCCTTATCCTTTATAACAAAGAGACCCATCAGTGTCTCGAATATTACAACCTTCGACTGGCTTCTCCCAATTACAAGAGATCTCCAACTGATTTTGGAACTCAAGTCCTATGTTCCAGAACCCAAAAAATATGCTTAATCCAAAGAATCAACAATAGTGAACTAGCTGATCTATCAATTTTGGATCAACATCATTTAAGATAAGCAGCAAAATCCCCTTGCATACTTTTGTGGCCCTCCCAAGCCTGTTCTCTGCACAACATATAGAGCAGTTCTTCTCACTTAGATATCTTCATTGTCGACAATAGAAATGTTACAACCCAAGGAATTTCCTAATGCTTGATTGCAGCAACCGGCACTTCATTAAAATTCTTATCCAGATACTACCATAACGAAAAATGGTGCCGTTCCCATTCTGCAGTGAGTGTTCAATAAAGATAGTAGACAGAGTAACAACCAATTTTCCTTGAAAGTTGAGATGCTTAAGCCTCTTGAATTGTCTAAGACATTCTATACGAAACTATTCACAAACACCATTCATCATGTTGTCACATTTGAAAAGTGCTGTTCCTGGTTACGGAGAGCATCATAATTAAACTCTTGCATAATCAAGGACACCAGAAATAACACATAAAACACCCAAACACACTTAAATCAGCCACCTATAATGATGACACTAACCATCTATATCACCACAACCCTACAAGTGATGTGAACATAAATAGAAAAAATCAAGCTAAGATTTTCATCAACAAGGGAAAATGGAAAAGTCAACTAATTCCAACTCCAAAACATAAAAGCTAAACCAGGAAGAGTTCCCAATCCAATCAGATATTCTAACCAACTCAAATTTCATTGAAGATATCTCAGTTTCATTCATCCTTCAAATAAAGAGCATGTACAAGAGAGGAAAAAAAAAAATTACAAGAGATAAAGTTATAATCCTTATTAATTGGACATGAAGCAATATAAGCAACAAGAGAAAAGTAGAAAACTTTGAAGAAAAAAAAAGAAAAGAAAAAGAAGGGTCATTGTTGAATTTCATTAAAAAGTACCCGTGAAGAAGAAAGATTGCCGAGCTCTGCTATAGCAACTTCATGGGTTCTTATCTGATATAAAAAGAAAAGAAAAAATCCCATTAATAGAAAAGCATAACAGATAAAAAAAAATGAACAGGAAAAAAAAAAAAAAAGAGAGAGAAAGAGTAAAAACCTGCTTAATTAGGTCGGTTTTGGAGTCTGTAGAAGTTGAGGAGGATGAAGCTGTCGCCATGGGTTTCTTCGACTCACTAGGAAGTAGGAACCGTAAACCTTTTCTTCACATTGTGAGGTCTCTCTTCGGGGCCAAGCCAACCGCTTCTAGAATCTTAAGTGTATTTCTTGCATACATACTAATGACATAAGTCTGACCTCTCCAAGGGCCGGGCCCTGGAGATGATTTTTAGGTTGAGTCCAGCCTAACTTAAAATAAGATATTATTATAGGCTGTAGGTGTTCTACTAAACTTTTTCTTCAGCTGAAATGATCTTAGTAGAGAAGAATGAGGCTATAGGTTTTCTCTAGTCGTGCAGTATTCACTTGCAATTAGTAGATCGGTTGGTAAAGGCTGTATTAAGTTTGATAGATATTTTAAAGACCAAATTACACATAACTGAAATCTTTACAAAAAATTTAAAAAGAACAAATAAATTGGTAGCTCCATCATTTGCATGGAGAAGCAAGTGGTTGATTTGATCTTCTTTCCGTGTATGAAGCACTGCAATATAAAATCTGAATCACCAATATATCATGGAAATATGTAAATTTTATTCTTGATCTATAATATTCTTTCTTTTTTCTCAAACCAAGAAAACAAGAAACTGGGGGAAAATTATTTCTATGCTATAGTGGATTGCATCTCCCATTTCGTATTGGACAACAATATTTTTCATACAAATGTAAAATATAATCTTATGTAAAAACTTGGTCATTTAGTATGGTAGGAAAGATGTCACTACCATCTATTTTTGGCCTCCTAGTTTGGTACTTGACCTTCGCCAATGTAAATACGTCCAGCACTTTACCGGGCACTGCTTAGAGATGTAGAGCGTTCAAACTCATCAGAAGGATCCCAATCCAATGAAGAAGAAAGAATCTTAGATAGAGTGATGAAAACTTCAGACATGGGAGGTCGAGCATTAAGATCATGAGCAACACAGATTTTAGCCAGTTGAGCCATAGAGAAAGCCAAATCCAGGGGATATTCAGGCCTAAGAGAAGGATCCATGAAGTTCTTGAGCTTCTCTCTCACATTATCCCCTTCAAGCACTCCTTTGATAGATGCAGATAACAACTCTTCTCCTCCATCATTCTTTTCAGCATTTGCAGCATTTTTCCCAGATAAAAGCTCCAAAATAATAACCCCTAATGCAAAAACATCAAGCTTAGGTGTGATCACACCATTTTCAATGTACTCAGGAGCCATATAGCCTTGAGTCCCAAACACATGTCTTGTCAACTGCAATCCGCCTTCATCATTGTTCTCAATAGTTCTTGCCAATCCAAAGTTGGCAACTTTAGCTCTGAAGTTAACATCCAAGAGAATGTTACTAGTCTTCAAATTCTTATGAATATATGGAGGATTTATATAGTTATGTAAATAATTGAGTGCATCAGCTATATCATATGCAATCTGAGCTCTTTGCTTCCATGAAAGAGTAAATGAAGTTTGGAACTTGTTGGAGTGAAGCCAATCACTTACTGAGCCTTTATCTGCATACTCATAGACAAGGTAGGTGTTTCCTTCATGTACACAGAAACCTGAAAGCCTGATAATGTTAGTGTGATTGATCTTCTTCAATAAATTGATCTCTGAGGAAACATCCCCTTTCATTATTTTCACGGCAGCATCATCACCTTGGAAAAAACCCCTAAAAACTGACCCTTTAATTCTGTTAGATTCACTGAAATTCCCCGTAGCAGCTTTCAGGTCTTCGTACTTGTAGGGAGTTAAGGATTCAATTGCATAACGAACCCCTTGGGAAGATAACGAAACAGACCAGGAGTTTCCATTGTAATTTGCCGAATCTGAAAAAGGCTTCTGATTGGATGGTGGTTTTGGCGTTGGTGAAGCTATTGGCCTGGCCTTGAGAGCTACTCGCTGACGTCTGCTGAAACAGAACAAGAACCCTGCTAGACCAACGAGGAGAAAGGAACCGACTCCAATTCCAACACCAATGAAAACCCATTTCTTGGAAGACTTAGATTCTCCGACAGGAACAGTTGGTATTTGAGGAGCTGGAGCTGAAGGTGGGGATGTTTGATTCAGTTCCATCTTGATAGGCTCTCTAGAAAGTGGAACCAGAATGGGTGTAAAAGGAAATATAATATCAGTCTCAGATAGCTCATTGGCATCCAATACACTTTTCGCATCAGCACCGAAAGTTTGAGCAATTGAAGAAATGGAATCACCCCAAGTAACAATATAAGAAAGCAGGTATTTTGCACCAGCTTGGGTTTGTCTAGCAGTAGGACAGGCACATCTAATAGGAACTACAACTTTATCATCAACCTTTAAATTCCTATAGTCAATCCGATTTTGAGCTTTCATTGCCTGGCAAGTTGTAAGACCCTGATAAGTATCATTAGAAATAGTAAAGTAAGTCTCAGTAGAAAACTTGATGGCGTAAGAAGCATTATGCTGGTAATAGCTGCCATTGCTGCTGCTGAAACAGGAGCAGTTGACTGGAACAACCACCATTGACTTAGCTGTAATAGCTGAAACATCAGCTGAAAGGTTGTTTAAAGAGGAGATTTGGGTAGGTTGAGCTTCTAACAGGTACCCTATGGAGACAGCTGTATTGTAATAAGGTGGTTCCGATCGGAAAGTAATGTAAGATTGGCACGATCGTTGCTCACCGTTACAAGAAAACCCTCTTGTTCTATTGTTGTCTTTGCTTTGATCTTCACAGGCAAGCTGCTCATTGTTTACATATACTTGTTGAGCTTCTGTGAATCCAAGATGTAACACCAATGGAATTAACAAAAAGGGAAGATAAAATTTTGGCCAAGGTTTCAGTTTCTCCATGGAAAGAGCTGTTTTTTTCTTGTCGTTCTCAAATGGAGATAAGAACGGTAGAGAGTGGAGATAATGAAAGGAGTGTTTTTTTATGATGTAAAGACTTGGAACGGGTGACCTAATTCTGTCATTTAATAGGACTCGTTGCAATGACAATTCAACACGGTTTATTTTAGTCTTTTGCTTGGACTTTTCAAAGTTCATTGCCCCTTTTACTCGTTAAAGGATTATTGTCTCTTCTTTACTGTTTTTCTCCTCTGTTGTGTGAAAGTCTGTGGGCTGGACTTGTGTATTTTTTATCATGATCAGGTAACGACTTTCTGTTCATCTTCTTCATGCTCGATATTTTTGTACTTTTTGCTGTTTTGATGTTTGATTTGGTAAGGACAATTTAGAATTTAGACAGATCCAGCCAAAGAACTGAGCTGTGTTAAATGGGTAACTGAATTTCTGCTGTTTATGTTTTTCAACTTAAGAATATTCTAGCAAACCTTTGATTAAGGGGATTCTGGACTAAAATAATGAATCAGAAATTAAAAAAAAAGTGTCAAGTTCTGTCAATGGAGAGAAATGTATCTAGCATATGGAAATAAAAAATACATTGTTGACATCTTTACTCAAATCAGTTCATATATTACATTTAAGATGTCATAAGCTATTAAAATTTTTGAAAAGAATATTAGTATTAGTTATGCAAATAAAATTGGCCAAATTGGGTTTTAAATCCTAACAAGGATATCTTCTGCCTTTGTGAACTCTTGCTTTATTAATGAATTGCTTGTTTTTGAATTCAGATGGTCTGTTTTTCATGCAATTCTTCAAGTTAGATTTCAGTTCTTTGTCTTTAATTTGGGGTGGTTTCCACTTTTCGTGGTGAATAGATGAGGTAGTTTGTTTGCACTAAAGTTATTTGATTTAATGTTTCTTTAAGATTTTCATTTTCTGTCTTGGGGCTTTCAGCAGGGTTGCTCCGTTTCTAAAATGTGCCATTCTTGGGTCTAGTATGAATTTAAGAGACTTTTGTTTTTCGTTTACACAGTGGTTGTTTTATCTAATCAACTAGATCGTTGATTTGCTTTGGATTTACCAAATGCACCAAGTTTGCTGAAAAATTAATCCAACTTAAAAACAATATATTCCTTAGGAATAACGTATATATTGTTAATGGCATGCTTTTGATGTCGTATTCAACATATGGTAAGGAGTTAATTCCTTCAGTCACTTATGTTTTGCAGGCCATTCTCTGATATTTGCATTTTTTATGCTAAACTCTGTATTTTCAATATCAATATGCTTAAAGGTTCTCGCAAGGTGAAAAAGTGAGTGCATCTTATTGGCTAAAAGTAAAATCATTTTCAAAGTTACATTAGTCCTTCAACATCTCTCTAAATGTGAGGCAGTCTATTCTGAACTGCATTCTAGACAGTCAATGATACATCATCAGGTTTTGCACGATGCTGTTTTTCACGAGAAATTGTATGGTTTGATCTTCTAATGTTTTTACTGATTGAATTAGAAACGTTTGGGTGGTTTTCTTCATCCCCCCCCCCCCCCCACCCTCTTAAGGTACCTTTGATTTGTGGAAGGTTTTCAAGTATATATATATATATATATATATCCTTTATGGCAGCAAAGACATGAGCTTGCCCTCTCTGCCATAAGAACTCTAGCTGCGATTATTTACAGCATTGATAAGGTATCTTTAGCTACATCCGTTAGTTTTATATGTAGGTTGTTCTACTACCTTTCCAGGAAAGATGGCCTAGAATCCATGGCTTAAAGATGTTGTTCTGCTTGCACAACCTAAGAATACTGCTGGAAATCACTTCCTAATAGCAGCTGGTATATTAGTAAGTTTTTATTTTGGTTTTCATACCTTTGTCTTTTAGACCGAGTTTTGAGTTCTGCATTGTGTCGAGTGATACGCCCATTTGAAATGGATGCCTTTCTGTCTTCAGGTTTTGCGGCTTAAGTGTACATGAATGATGGGACTGAACACAACCTTGGATTTCAGAGTGGAGTATCTTATCTAACAAAATCTCTTCAATTGTAGGTAAGCAGTAAATTGACAAGGTATTTTTTGATTCTGATAAGAACTTTTATGGTAGTTGCCAATCTATAGTTAGGGTTTTTTATGAGGTAAATGTCTTTTCTATTGACAGTTTGATATAATATACTCCTAGGTTGCTACTTGTCTGAATTTTGATGGCCTAAACAATTTCTTAAATTTAGTTTAGTGCATAACAGCATATTAGTAACTGTTAACTTCTTGAAAACCTTGTCATGTTTCTAACATGAACATCTATCGTCGCAACAAAAACCAACTCAGGTATGTATTTATATTTAGCTGTCTGATGGAAAATGGAAAATCTCTCAATTCATTTGACTACAGGAATAAGAAAAACTTAAAATTGGGAATGTGATCTTTGGCTGCTGGGGCAGTTGCTTGCTTTTCAATTAGCAATAGGAAACTGAAGTTTTCTTCTCAACATGTTGCTTCTAGTGACTGCATGGTTTTCTGGAGCTATTGAAGAGTTACAGAAGTATTATACCTATCTCTTACCGTCCTTTAAGCTTTGATTAATGCTTCTTTTCTAGCTGATCATTCAAGGCCATGAATCTAATCAGAGAAATTTGTGTACTTTACTGCCTTTTAATATCCTGCTTTTGTTAAACATAAGTTATTATTGAATTGAATGAAAATATAGGTTAAAAAGTTAGAAATCCAGATACACTTTTAGGCCTTGTAGTAAAAGAATATACGTATATAAAAGACATGCACTGTAAGTATGGTGCTGCAGATTATTGGAGACTCATCTATGTAACGCTAAGATGACATTGGTGTCTGTGGTTGAGTGTGGGAATAGAGATGTTGATGATTATCGTCGAGGGAAACCAAGAGAGAAAAGAGCTTGAGGCCAAGTGGTCTATGGCACCCAATCTAGGCTCTGGTCTGCAAGGAGAAGGGTACAATTTCGTTGGGAAGACTTAAAATGGTTCTCGTTTTATCTATCAATAAACAATAATTTTTCTTGTAAATAAAAGGTCTGTTCAACATGGTTTAGCGGTCGAGGGAGGAATACAAGTGATTGGAGTCTTGGGGAGAATGAAGAGGGTACAAAACTCTTATTGATCTTAAACCACAGCTTCTTCAACATTAAATTCTCAATGGGATTGAGTTAAGCCATAGTTCTAAATAACTCATCCATTTCTTAGCAAGATGAGTCAAGAGTGTTAGTTGCTCTTCTTGCTACTATCAACTGTAACATTGTATTCGGTACAAGAAAGTCTGAAATCACAAGCTATGCCCATAGTTGCAAATCAAAGGGAATGAAGGACCAGGATTTTAGTAGTGAATTCACATTCTAGCTTTAATTTAAAGAAGAACCCATCCCTGTAATTAAATTTTATTCCCTAATAACTTCTTTAAAGGAAAAAAAAAAGTACTAAGGAAAGAAGGGAAAAAGGGATCGCAAGGACAGCAGCCACAAGCTCTATATGCGCAAACCTTAAGTTCTTCCATGTATAGGGAAATTTTTCCTTGCAGTCTTAACAGAATGATATGTTTCAGGAATGTTACATCACCATTCTCCCATTGGGCATGTTAACCTGGGAGAGATGAACCTCTTGAGGCAGGAGATGATACTTGATACCAAGAGTCTCAAAAATCTTCTTCAATTCAAAGACAAGCTCTGATCTACGACCGCTCTTTTCGCCATAGTTTTGGTGGTTCATGGTGTGCTGGACAGATAGAACCAGCTTCATCTTGTCCATGTTCTCAATCTCCTTGAATATTAAAACGTGCTTTGGACTCCAATACTTTGGCTTGCTCTCAATATATCTGCATTCAAGTAAGTTAACGTAATTAACTGTTTTAATTCATTGATTTTCTTCCAAATAGCTTCAGATCCTTGGAGATTAAAGTGGGACATTTCCCATTACAATCTTGGTAAATCTGTGTAAAGATGTACTTATATATAATAAAACATATAGCTGAAAAATTTTGAAGTTTAATACTTACAATTGTATAGCTTTCCTGAGGGCATTGATATTTTCAACAGGAGTTGAGAAATCAATGGTGAAATCAATACTGTCTCCCATGTCAGGGCTTCTTCTGAAGTTGCTGATAGGCTTTGTAATAAGAACAGAATTAGGATAATATATCTTCTCCATGTCATATCTTAAGAAGACTGTTGTCAAAATGTTCATCTCTTCCACAATCATCTGCACCAAACCCCCAAAAACAAATTGAATGTTCAATCAATCTCTGCCTTGTTTGTCAAGAAAACTCCTTACCTGAACTCCATCGATGACACAACGATCACCAACATCGAAAGGGTGCATAACGAACACAAAAATGATGGATTCGAACATGGTTTTGCAGGTGTTTTGAAACATGAATCCGAGAAGCAGCAGCTGAGATGTAACAACAAAGACAACCTTAATTGTGGCAACCCCCATTACGAGAAGGGAAACCACGATTATAATCACAATAACAACTGCACTTGCTAATCTGTGCAGCTGTTGGACTGCAGTTTTTGTGTCGTTTAAGGAATGAGCCAAGGCTTTACGCTCGACATAAGCATGTACCTTGCAAAAGGCAATCCATCTGCTATTAGAGAAAAACTATTTGCTTTACTAGCAATTTGGAACAATCTTGTAATCATGATTAATTGCATGAGCAGTAAGTTTGTATAATTGTTGTTAGCCTGGTACGATGTTTTATTTTCCTATATAAATGGCACCAACCATATAACAAGGTAGTTGTGATTGATTTAATCTAAACTTTATTGGTTATCAACTTTTAATTTTTAGTTTGCCCTTTTTCCTTTACAAAGTAAGGAGAAAAATGAAATATTTTAATAATTAGATACATCGATATAACTTATAAAAACTCAAGTAAGGACTTTGGACTTTATCTTAAAATGAAAGATGTCTACTTCTCATTGTATAACTCATACTGACATATACGAAAAAAATAATTAACTTTAATCATATGGACTCCTTTTTGATAATATAAAAGAAAATTAACTTATCCAAAGTTATACATATGTATAAAATATATATTTATATATATATATATATATATATATATATTTAATTTTCTCAATTCATTGCTAATTGTTGGTACTATCATTTTCATTTTATAACGATTTCCTTACACACGACTTACTAAGAAAAAATATATATATATATATATATATATATATATATATATATATTTATATATTCAAAACAATTTGAGAAATATTAGTAATAGTTATCTCCTTTAGATATGTTCATGAGTTAAACAATCCTTTTAAATCCAAAATCTAATTCAATTTTTAGATGTGCTTAGATTTTTTTTTTTTTTTTAAAAAGAACCCATTAGATGATATTGGACATGGAAATTAACGTCCAATAAAAATCAAGTTAGATTTAGATTCACAATTTAAATCTAAACTCGGTTCAACTCAATATTTTTTATAACTTAATTAATTTGATATTTGATTAAAATATGATGTATTTTGTAAATTTTGAAAAGTTTTGTGAATACTTATCAAGTAAGGAGCTATTGAAAAATATATTAATACATTTTTAATTATTTTATATTTTTTTGGTTCAATTGAGCTTGTATTGTTTTTTAGATTTTGATTTAGGTTTTCCTATTTTTTGATTTTTTTGTAAGAATTTATTTTTCTTATTAATTATTATATGTTCATATATATATATATATATATATTAATTGTTTTAAAATTTTAATACGCAATTCATTTAAATTAAAAGTCTAGTCCGATTTTTTAATATGCTTAGATAAAAAAAATAAACCTATTATTTGAGCTTAGGTTTGAAAATTGAAGTTTGATAAAAATTGGGCTAAGTTTGGGTTCACAATTAAAAGTCTAATTCCGATCCGACCTGATATTTTTCTTATATCTTAGTTAATTTGATATTTGTTAAAGTATATGTTGTATTTGTAAATTTTGAAAAGTTTTTTGAATATATGTCAAGTAAGTATCTATTGAAAATATACTAAAGTGTTTTTTAATTACTCTAGATTTTTTATGTAATTTAATTTGAATTTGTATTTTTTTTTTAAATTTTGAGTTGATTTTCATATTTTTTATAGTTTTAAAAATTTATTTCAACTTATTGTGCTTACTTATTAATTATATATCTATTTTTATATTTTATTTATTTTTTAAAATTAACAATGTTTGAGCAAGTTTGGATGAATTTGAACTTATTTATTTATGTAAAATAGACTTAGGTGAAAAATTAGATCCGAAAAGTCGAGCTAAGCTTGAGTTGACGTTCAATCCCTTAATACCCTACTTAAACCTAGTTTAAACTTGATCCAGTTCATGAATACCTCTAATTCTCATACATAGTAGGATGAATTTTAATTATTTCAATAAAAAAAAACTAATAATGTAAAAATTTAAGAATATAAAACATTCAAACTTCGGGTCTTTTTGGCCCAACTAGAGTTCTTATAAAAATTGTTGTTTGTATAGAGTTGTTCTAAAAAGTGTTTTAAGAAAAATCAAATTTGTATTTGACAAATTTAATATAAAAGTGTTATAAAATGTTGAAAATTATTTAATAAAATTTTTAAATACTTTTAATGAATAAAGTAATAAAATTTATTAAATTAAATCATGGTTTTTAAGTGAAAAAAATAAAATAAAAATAGTTTGCTAATTAAAAAAAGACAAATGAAAAAATCAAATAAAATAAATAATACACATATAAAATAATATAATACACTTTATAAATTTATGAATTATTGAATAGTAAAACGAAAATGTTATTAAAATTATAGTTGCATCAAAAGGTTCAAATCTACTTCCACACATTTAACATGTTCATGAGTCGGGCCGAGTTTAGGTAGAGAATTAAAAGATTGAAAGTAAGCTCAAATTTGGCCAGACCCGATTTTTTGAGCTTAATTTTTTTACTCAAACCTATTTTTATATATAATGAATAATTTCAAATCTGTCCAAGTATACTCAAATATTTATTTTACAAAAAAAAATTATAATAAAATATATAAATAATAAAGCACATTATAGTTAATAAGTATAACAAAATAATTTTGAATAAATTCTTTAAAAAAAATGAAAGTTTAAATTAAAAGCTAAAAAAAATTCAAACTCAAATTAAATTGTACAAAAAATCAAAAGTAATTAAAAATGTATTTTTCTAAGAAATAATAAAAAATTAAACACTTCTTGAAAAAAAGCTTTGATTTATAGTTGTATCAAAATGTTCAAATCTACTTCCCACACAAATTGGCATATTCATAGGTCGAGCCGAGTTTATGTAAGGAATTAAAGGGTTGAAAGTGAGCCTAAGTTTGGTCAGACCCAATTTTTTAAGCCTAATTTTTTATTCAAATTTATTTTTATATATAATGAATAAGTTTAAATCTGTTCAAGTATACTCTAATATTTATTTACAAAAAAATTATAATAAAATATATAAATAATAAAACACACAATAATTTATAAGTATAACAGAATAATTTCGAATAAATTCTTGAAAAAATATAAAAAAATGAAAGTTTAAATTAAAAGCTAAAAAAAATTCAAACTCGAATTAAATTGTACAAAAAATAAAAGTAATTAAAGATGTATCATTCTAAAAAATAATAAAAAATTATAATTATTGAGTCAGATCGAGCTCGGACATGAAATTGTGAATCAAAGCCTAGCACAATTTTTTAGCGGCCATTGATTTTCAAGTCCAAACATAATTAATGAGTTTAATCTTTTTATTCAAACCTATTTAAAAATTGGGTTAACTTTTGGATTTGGACAGATACTTCAATTTTTAAACAGGTCTACAGATACGCTAAAAAATTTAAAATTTACCTAACATTTGATTTTTATTTCTACAATAGATAAAGGCTTTAATAAGTTGGATCAAACATGCAATTGGTTTGATGATTTCTAAATTATGAAGTTAGTAAAAGATTTCAGATTTAATAACGGTTTAAATAGAAAATATGAAAGGTAAATGATGCTTACCACCCAATTTCTGAAGGAAGATTTAGAGATGTTTCCAGTCTCAAGGGCTCCTTCAAAGAGAGGAAATATAGTATGGACTTCCTCACTATTCAAGAACCTCAATAGGTCTTCCTCTTCTATATACCTATATCATAAATGAATAATTCAGAAAGAAATGAAAAGGAAAATTATTAAGTTACAACAGATTATTATCATTATGCACTATTAATCTATTATTGAGCTAAAAACATAAATATTTGAAATTACTAGCTAGTAGAAAAGTTAATAAACTATTTTCTCCTTTTTATTTTACTAATTAATAAAAAAATTGTATTGTTATAAAAAAAATACTAAAAATTACTATTTCAGGTATTTTTAAAATCAAGCTTCGAAAACAATTAAAATTTGACCCAATGATTATTATTTCTCCTAAAGAGAAAATAAATTCAAAATTTAAATCAATATCCTTTTTATACCTAAAAAAAGTTGACTGAGGAATTAAGAATTTTAATTTAAATTAAATATTATTTTTTTCTCCTTTTTGTGTACTTGTTATGATTTATTTGACATCAATAATTTTTTTTATTTTGGTGGGGGGGAAGGAGAGGTGGGGGGTTAAAGTTCAATTTTGTTATAATGACATATTGACATAAAATATATTCAACTTTCCTTTTTCCACCATTCTTAATGGAAAGAAAGCAATAGGTGAGTGTTCTACTGTGCTAAGTCTTTAGAATATATACACAATCATAACAATGAATCCAAGGCAGTGGATGGTTGACTATCACATGTCTCTATTTCCCTGCAGTACCTTGAAACAGATGATTCAGAACCATTTTTTGGGTTCCACTAACTCCTCTTGATCATTTCAAAGCCAAGGACTGCGGTCCAAATCAATACTTTACCCTTTTACATTATAATTGAAATTTATAAATTTTGGACTTTGAGCGTTTGATAAGTGATTATATTCACATTTTTAAAGTTTGTAAATTTTACAAATTTGAACTTTAAATCTCAACACATATATTTTCTTCTCAAATCAAATAAAGCTTTATTTTATATTTATGTTTTATATACATAGACTTATGGGTTATTTTGAATTTCCAACTTAATTATGTAGGCACAACAAATTTTGTCTTAATTATTTAGAAAATTGAATAATTTATCTATCTTGAATTTTATGTTAACATAACAAAAAAGAAACATAAAATATTGAAAAAAGGAATTTTGTTTATTCATTTTGAAATGATGGAGTATTGCTTTCCTTTTTGAAACCCCTTTATTATTCATGTTTACATCCATATGTCTGTATACAATTTTGTCAAAGAAAATATTTGATGAAAGTAGTGAAGAAGAAAAGATCTTCTACATCTTTTCAAGATCTACTTATAGTAGGCCAAAATTTAAGATTTAATTCCCTTTATAATAATGTTGAAAAACACAATTTTTTCTTTGTTCTTAAGAGGTATAAGGAAAAATCAAATCTCAACTTAATCGCTTTTGAAAAAAGGTAAAAATTACAAGATCAAACTTTACTCGTTCAAAGAATAAATTGTTGAGTAATGTTTATGATGACCAATATGGTGACTGTCAATGTAGATTCTCCACTATATATGCGCACTTTCTATGCACCATATGCTTTAATTGCTCTGTGCCATTCATCTTTTGTTTTCTATAAATCAAAGATAAAAATTAAACTCACTGATTCCATTGCTAGGCGTATAAATATTTCATCAAATTTTGTCTCTCTCTAAACTTGGGGTCAAGAAATTAAAAAAAAAAAAAAATAGAATCATGTTATTGGCTTGCCAACTATAAGGTTGAGTTGGTATCATATGGTTAGATTAAAAATTTCTAAGTATACATTTTGAAAAATTATATAACTCCTAATTTTATGTTCATACCTCTATGATTTGTGTGATGAATACTTTCCATGCATTTAAAATATTTTTATAATTGGGAATTTTTGCGATGGGTTCTCTTGGATTTTCATATCCCTACATTATTGGTAGACTTGATCATGTACTGTATATCCATCCTCCACTGATATGAACATTTTATGGAATGGAGAGATGACTCCTTATTTCAAACCTTCTAGAGGACTTAGACAAGGATGTCCTCTTTCTCCGTATCTCTTTGTCATGTGCTTGCAGAAGTTGTCTGATATGATTGATAAGGCTGTTAATGATGGACGTTGGAAGCCGATCTTCATCTCTCATGGTGGCCCAAGCATCTCTCATTTGTTCTTTGGAGATGACCTGGTGCTATTTGGTAAGGCATCTGTCAACCAATGTAGAGTTATTTTGGACTGCCTAAATGCGTTCTGTTCAATATCATGGCAAAAAATCAACCCGAGTAAATCCAAATTTTATACTTCTCGTAATGTTGATCCTGGCCTTGTTAACATTATCAAATCTATAACGGGGATGAACCATTGTGTGGAGTTTGGGAAATATTTAGGAGTGCCTATTCACTCTCGTAAGGTGGGCAGTGATACATATCAATATCTTCTGGATAAGGTTAAGAGTAAACTAGCCTTATGGAAGGCTTCCCAGTTATCATTAGCAGGAAGGGTTACACTAATCCAATCGGTCACTAGCTCTATTACCTCTTACACGGTGCAGACTGCTCTGTTACCTAGTAATATTGCTAAAAATATAGACAGGGCAAGCATGCACTTCTTATGGGGGTCAACTAACGAGAGGAGGAAAGTGCCTTTGTTGAAATGGGATGAAGTTTGTAAACCCAAGGAACTAAGTGGTCTGGGAATAAGTAAGACGACAGATATGAATATAGCGATGCTTGCTAAACTAGTTTGGAAGATGGAGGAGGGAGATTTTGGTTTGTGGGCACGTATTCTATAGTCTAATATTTCAGAGGGGATTCTTTTCCAGAAGCCACCATAAAAAAGGGAGCATCACATATTGGAGGAGAATAATGACTTGTCAGCAAATTAATAATGGAGTGCATGGATTCTGGGTGAAGGTTCAAGGATCTCCTTTCGGAATGACAAATGGCTTGGAAAAAAAATTAATTGCTGTATTCAATGTAGGACGATTGCAATTGGGAAGCCTTGATGAGAAAGTCTGTGATTTTTTGGATGCTAATGGCTGTTGGGATTGGGCTCGACTCCAGCATTTACCAAGAGATGTTTTAGAACAGCTGAAGTGGGTGACCATCTTTCCATTAGAGGAGGGCAGGCGCTATTGGAGGGGATCCTCTACTGGAGAGTTTTTTCGGTTAAATCTGCCTATGCCATGCAGTGGGAATCTATTCAGCCCCGAGATATTTGGAAGAAAATATTGAAATTGCAGGTTTCACCACGAGTTAAAACTTTCATCTAGTTAGCCATCCATGACAGTCTCTTGATGAAGTTGGCCTCTGTGAGGAGGGGTTTGTCACAAGATGACGTTTGTCCTAGATGCAGTGCGGGTACAAAAACTATTTTACATACATTGCGTGGCTGCCTTAAATCCCAGGAATTATGGCGTAATTGATTGAGTAGGGAGGAGTTGGATTATTTTAATTCCTTGGATCTATATAGCTGGCTATCTTTTAATTTGTTGCAGACTCCCAGGAAAGTGAAGAATGGTATCTACTGACCTATGGTATTTAGCTATGCCTGTTGGTTCATATGGACATAGAGGAACAAGCTTCTGTTTGAGCAGGGATTCTCATGGCCTGATCATGGCATTCATATTCTATTACACAATATCAAGGAATATATACAGTATAACAGAGGTGTGAGGAGGTTAACAAGTCATCAAGTTGTCTATGTCCATTGGGGCCTCTTGCTGCGGGTTTCATTAAATTGAATGTCGATGCTTCTAGTTTCTCTAATCCTGGGATTTCTGCTATTGGTGGCTCTTTCCAGGGTGAAACTGGCAATTGGGTGTCAGGCTTTGTTCGGCGAGTGGGCTGGGGATCTGCAATCAGAGCTGAAGTAATAGCAATTTATGAAGGACTGCGGTTGGCATGGGATATGAGACTTAGGATAGTTCAAGCTGAGTTTGATTCCTTAATTGCAGTGCAGCGAATCACTGGGAAAATTACAGCTAGGAACCCTCTTTTCATGATACTTAAGAGTTGTCAGTTCCTAAGGACTGGAGTTGCTCCTCATATCATATATTTCGAGAGGCTAATTGTTGTGCTCATGCGTTACCCAACATCACTCAAGCTAGTTGGTCTGATCTAACGATTCTGCAGCATCCTCCAGGGGGGTTCTTGATATTTTTTAAGTCTTATATTATGGGGATTGGTAGCAATAAACGTGTAGTAGGTTAAGCAGCTTATAAAGCTGCTCATATGTATCCAAAAAAATATTTTTATAATTATTATTTTATATACCTTAAATGAAATTCTAAAATTTATTAACTAATTTCTAATTAATTAAGGCTAAAAAAAAGATAATTACCACCACCACAACAACAACAATAATAATAATAATTAAATAATCTTTATCTTTGATCTAAAATCATCACAAGACTTTAAATCTGGCAAGATTAGGAAAGTATAAAGAAAAGGAAAAATAAATTTAAAAATTGATTCAGTTATATAAAATTCTATTAAATTTTTAAGTAAAAATAATTTATCAAAAATTTGAGATAAAAATTTTTTTAGGTTAAAATTTTTTATACCAATGTTAATCATGAAATGTAAATGAAATTAATTTTATATATAATATGATATAAAAATATTTTATAATTTATAAAAAATAAAAAAAATAAAAAGGAGAAGGCTACTTCTAGCATTGTCAGCTATATTCTAGTCATAAAAGCATTATTGTTTTAGGAAAAGGTAGCATATCGGAAAAAGGTCAAACAAAAGGTAGTAAATAGGAAAATGGTCGGCACTATAAGATTGGACGGAATTCGAAGCACTATCATTGAAAATGGACAATTCCAACTTGGCCAAGCCAGTCACTAAAGAATTTTGCTAAATTATTGAATAAGGGTCGAAAAAAGGAAAAAAAAATATTAAGAGAGAAAGATATGTTTCAAATATTCTTTCCTTATTTTATGTTTGTGTAAATAAATTGTAAAATCAAATTCACAAGAGAAGTTTACGAATGCAACGAACGGCGACAGACAGACATCACGAATTCAAGTGGCTCATTACAACCAGAATTTTTTGATGTTAGGTAGAGGTGGGATAGGAACATATAATGTTGCATGCATGTTAATTAATCATGACTCATGAGCTAGCAATGTCATGTATCATCTAATTAATAAGTTAATATTGTAACTAAAAAATATATAATATGTTAGTAGAAAGATTAGTTTAACTCTTTAATATTTCGATGATCAAAATTTAATATTTAATAATTTTATTTATCAAAAGAAGAGCCCGTATGCATCATAAGTTTAAAATATTTGAGTGAAGTGTTAATTTTTAAACGTTTTCTTTTTTATGTGTTAACAATCTCTTGATTGAATGATTAAAAAAAATATGTGATATATTGTGAATTAAATTGCGAATTTAATTTTATCATTTTCATCTCAACTCTCAATTATATATATATATATATATATATATATATATATATATAAATTGCTGTCTTATATAGTAATGAGTGTTTCTAGGTGCTTAAATGAAAATAATTTGTGACATTAAAAGGTTCATGAAACAATAATGTGATAAGAATAGTGACCATGAATGTGCCTTCAAGAATAGTGAGTAAGAAGGATTTGATGGCTGACAACTAGATTTCAGTTACTATATTTTATTTGATTCATGTGAGTAATTTGGAAAATAACCTTCTGAAAATAGGAAGAAAAAAAAAAATCAAAGATGGGTGTAGATCAAGAGAAACTTACTTGGCACCAGGCTTGGCCACATTCTTGAAAATCCTCTGAGCACAAGTCCGAGCCTCCCACTCACTGTTAATCTCTGACTCCCCCGCAGCCCCAAAATCATCGACCGTCCTCGAAATTGTCGACAACCCCGATGACTTAACGTAGTTCACTAGCCTCTTCACGCTCCATGCAGTAGCTCTGCCTTCCAAACTAAGCTTCCGCAGCTTCTCCATGTCAATCCTTCTCGACCCCTTCTTCGACAACGTTCTCACCATGCCTCCATCGCCTTCCCTCAGCCTCGCTGGCATAGTTTTAGAATGCCTCAGTCCATTTTTTCGAGGCAATTCCCTCTCAGCCTCGTCTTGAGGGAGCCCTGAAAGTGCATCGAGGATGTAATGATGGAAAACGCTCTCTTTCATGCGATCAAAGAAGGTTGCTACGTGGAAAGATGAAGCTAGAACCTTGACAAAGACGATTTTGAGTAACCAAATCGTGGCTCCGGTGAGAACAGCTATAAGGCCAAGAAATGTCTTTTTTACTAAAATGTTTTGTTTGTGAATATCAGGGAACATGATCATCCAACATACAAGAACTAATCCTAGCCAGGCACAGTTTTGAAAGCTTTTCCGTAATCCATAAACGAAATACAAAACCTTTTCACGAAGCATGAAATTTCGTTCTATAAGGAAAACCACGAACCCCACAATCCAAGCAGAGACCAACCGTCCACAAAACAAAACCATGATCATCAGACACCATTTCCAAAGCTCTAAACCACAAGAAAGTTTATGTATGAGAGTTCGTAGAGTTAGAGAAAAGATTAAGCAAGTCATGATAATGACAAAGAGAATGAACTCAATTAAGGCTCTTCCGTTGATCTTTTTCTTCCTCGTTCTTCTTCTTCTCTCTATACTATCTTCATTATTACCATCTTCTTCGTCATCTTCTTCGTTTTCGAACCAGTCGCCATCCGAGTCAGAGGACGATGTGTCATCGTGAGGGTACAAGGGTTGGTTTTCTTCGGATTCAGGGATCACTTTGGGAGTTAGAGGAAAAGTAGTTTCAGCAAAACGAGCTCTTGTTTTGGAAAAGTTGAGGCGGTGAAGAGTTTTGGGTTTTGCAGGGGATTGTGAAAGTGAGACTGGATCATTAAGGTTTGCATCTGCTTGGGGAAGTGGTTCTTTGTGTTTCAAGTTTGGTTCATCCATGAAGAGGACTACTTGATCTGAATTGGGTTTCTGTTTGTTTTGGTTTTGAGCTTCCATTAAAGCTATGACAAAGCTAGATTACAAGCTGAAAAAAATGGAGAGAGAGAGGGTAATGGCCTGAATATTTTACAGGAAGGCAACAATGAGCCAGAGAGCGAGAGAGTTGAAAGTAAGAAGTTGAGAGGATTAAGTGGAAGAGGTCATTAAGAGAACAAAAGATTAGAAGAATGCAGTCATAAACCCAAAGGGAACAATTATCGGTGTTAACTTCTAACAAATTTTTAAATAAAAATGATTTATAAGGAAGAAATTTATTTCTAAATCTTTATCAGATCAAATTTTTTTATAACATTAATCATAAATTGAAAATTAATTTTACACCTAATGTAATATTAAGACATTTCATGTGATTTTTTTTAAAAAAAATTACAACCATATATACTGCATTTTCTTTATACTATAATTACTTTCTTTATATCCCAAACCCTAATTATTTTTAAAATAAAAGAGATCGTAAATGTTAAGTTTAAACTTCAAACTAACTCAAAATCATCTTTTAGAGAACGACATAAACGAACTTAATTAAACCCAAAGTTCTTTATATCATAATTTGTCATAATGCTGAAGCAAATTACTTTTAGTAATTGAAATGATTAACCACTAAGTGGGGCAATTATATTTGCTAATTCATTTTAAGCAGTGGAAGTAATTGTCAACATTAGGTTTTGTCCCTTTTACAACTAAATTGATGATGTCTTACACAAAGATATAATAAATAAATAAATAAATAAATAAATAAATAAATAAGAAAATGAAGTGAGTGCTTATAATCAGTGTCCCAATAAGAATAAGCTTTAGGGAAAGCTTTTGTCCTAAGGACAAAGACACAAAGCATAAACTAAATCTTCCGGATTGGACTTAAACTAAAATTAAAGTACTTGTGGCTGGCTTGGTCCACGAGCACTCCAATTAGATCATGCAATCATAGACCTGATAATCCTCTAACTGATGGCAGAAAAGAAATGATACATAGAAACATAAAACATTTATATTTGACGTCCTGTATAAATTCTTATGCTATGTCAGTGAATTATAATATGCTACTATATTAATTCATAAATTTTAATAAAATGTCATGATATGATTCAAAGAAAATATATGAAATTATAAATTGACAATGGATTAAATATAGACTCAAATAAATATAAAACATAAAAAGAACATGAACAAAAAAATGGTTAATTTTGTGTAACTTCCAATATAAATCTAACTCATGGATTGATTTACATTTTCTTTCATCCAAAAGCACTCTATCATTCCTTGGTATACTCTGGGCATGGCCCTGGACCCTGTTAACAAGTGTGAATGAAACAACTCAAAGATAGCAATCAGACAAAGCCAACCCACAACCACATTAACTGCAATGGGTCCTGACCTGAAAAAAAGGAGGAGAAAACAAGCACGTGCTTGCACTCAAGGGGAGAGCGAGAGAGAGAGAGAGAGAGAAAATGTCGAGAAAGAAGACAGAAAGAGAATGAAAATTTGTTGTCATTACGGTTAGTCATTATGTAGAGATACATTTGTTCATACAGAATCAATGTCCAACTCAGACAATGCTGCCAGCTTACATAGTTTAATAGTCAAAGGTACCCCTAACACCCTCAAGGCTCTCTCCTAATGATAACCTGAAAAAAAAAAAATCAATAATGATGAGTTGAAATGAACAAGTTGTTATAATACATTAAGAGGTTGGGTATTCCCTTCCAGAATGTTATGATAAATTATATTAACCGACCAAAAAGGAAAAGAAATACAGCGAGATAAATAAACATCAAAATCGACCAGAAAAAAGGAAGCAAGAAGGCCATTCGGCAGAAAAGGACAAACTCCAGGTAAGAATAATGACAGAACATGGTATGTAATGAGTCATAACTGCAAACTTAACATGCCTAGGCCTTAACCAAGGTTCTTTGAGCTTTGTCCCAATCAGAACATGACTAGTTCTAGAGTGGAAGTTTGAAAACAGTAACATAAAGATAAATGCATTAATTCAGTTGAGAGACCATCATGTGGTTTTTCCATAAAGTCAGCCAAAAAGAGCAAATGCATCTAAAAGTGGATTGATACGTCCAACAAAACAAGTGTCCAAAAATGATCAACAAAAACACGAGGAGAATTGCTCCAAGAGTAGCCACTTTTCTCACGCTGCAGGGGAACTGCCTAATTGTGTAGATTTTATTGGCCATACTATATACCAAGAGGAAAATATTATTTACTAACAGCTATACTTTACACATCATTAAAAGAGTCATCAATATTAATGCAAAAAACAATATCAAACGGATAAGAAAAAGAAACATCTGGCACAATATTTTCCAAATGGAGAAGCAGCAAAAAGCATGCCTACCATATTACCATTCATATACACTCAGGGGATAGTCAATCTGTGTCAGAGACTTATTTGTTTGCTTTATTTTAAGTTAGGTATGAATCACACATCTAGTTTAAAAAGCAGAAGTAAGAGGAAGAATCGAAGTCAATCAATGTCTATAAAGATAATAACCAAAACTTAATTTTGTTCCCAACATCTTTTCTAGTTGAATTGCCCCAGTTCTAGGTCCTACTGCCGCATCTAAATGGGTCAAAAATGTATTTTCACCTTCATTTAGATGCATTGGACAATATCAATGAGCTAAGCAAGTGCTACATCTCAAATAAGAAAATAAGCCCCCCCAAAAGGGTACTAGCTCAAAAGCAATATAATTAAATCAATATACAATAAAAGCACAAGGAAAAAGGTTGTTAATAACCAAGTTTTCTCTTTCATTCCAGATATAATTGACGTCAAGGAAACGAAGTTAAGGATAAGAAAACAAAGCCTTAACTATCTACTGGTATACACAGCATTCTAGAGACAGTTCCATGATGAGATGGCATGTAGTTTCCTTCTCTAGACTAATGAATTAAGCAAAACACGAAACATAAGCTAGGCACCTTGGCCAAATTGAAAGAGAGCCATTCCCTGGAAAAATCTTTCATTGTAAGCCACACTAATGAACAGAAAAGACACTAACCATCAATTAGTACAAGGTCTACGCATACTACCTTTAAAAAAAATGAACAATGGTCAACTGCTACTACAAGTACTGATATAATGTGGTCTTTAGCACAGAAGTAAGATGTAACATGTGTGAAATTGTCAAAAATATGAAGATCAAGGCATGGACGAGATAACATGGACCTTTTTTTTTTTCTTCTTATTGCCATAAACAGGCTCAGATCTGGGTAGCATCTCGAGGAAGCGAGGTGGAAAAAGACTCAAAAGATTTATAAACTTTATTCCTTTTGCTTTCGTCTCTCACAAGTAAAATGGAGGTAGTGCACATGCTCTCTTAAGGTTTTTGATGAAAGTAGAAATTGAATGCTTTAATGAGGCTAGTTATAACCAAAATGTTTGATGTTGTGCTTCCAAGAAATAGAGCAAATCGGTAAATGTTTTGTACAGTACATTCAATGTTTAACGTCAATATATAGGGCAAATCAATAAATGTATCATACATTCAATGTTTAACGCCATTAAATCCAAGGATGCAGAAGTCACTTACTGAATATATAGGGCAAATCAGTAAATGTATCATACATTCAATGTTTAACGCCATTTAGTCCGAGGATGCAGAAGTCACTTACTGAAGAAAGTGTGCTGATGCAATTACAGCCTAAACTAAAGGACAGGAGTATGACACCAGTGATTGTTTGTGTGCAAGCATGTTCTTTTAAAGCTACATACTGCAATCGCACAAAGGCTTCTATTAAAACAACAAAACAACATCTATGAATCTTTTCATGGCAAGGGGGGAGGACAAGAGCAACCATGAACATCTGTATTTTCTACATTAGACACATGGCCCAAATTGGAACGAAAGGATGAAATAAAAGAGGATGTGGATCACGCAACATTTTATCTACTTGAATCTGATAAAGAACAGGGATAATGGCACCTCAATAGCATAAAAAGGGACTCAGCTCTAAATAACTCATGACAAGATCCATGTTGTAGCAATAAGTTCTAACAAAATGCATCTCCCACGTGAAAGACAGTTTTTTTCTCATTCATGAAGAAAAAATCTAAAGATCATATAACACATCCATACAAAAAAAAAACAAAGTCTTATGACACATAAGCAATAAGAAGTAAGCCAAGCAAACTAAGTTTCAAAACCTAATTGCATTTAGTTGAAATAGGCAGACACCAAAGAACCCTACAATAAAACCACTCTTAGCCAGATTCTGAACATCCTTTCTTAAAAACTGGCATCAGGAAATCATGCAATGATCTGTACAATAGCTTAGGTATCAAACAAACTTTTGTCTTATGTTTTGCAACAGAAATTTCCAAATGAGCATTTTACCTGATAAGAGTCATTTATATTTAGAGTCTACACAGCCTCAACAAGGGCCATCTTTTAAAATATATAAATTAAATATTTCCCAAGCTAATTTATCTACTCTCCGTGCTGGCCAGATCTGCCATACGCTTTGATCATGCAGTTTCCTTCTATGTGCATTCTGTCATTCTCAGCTTAAGACATAACAATCTTACTTTAAATTCTCATCAGGTCTCTAATACCCTAATTATCCTTTACAATCATACAAATAGATGAAAATATTAGAATTCACACCTCTTCATATACACTCCACATGGCTTACATGCATGCTAGGATTCAGATAATAATTCTGTTCCTTTTTTTTTAGAATAGTTTGCTTAACCCCCAATAATCAACATTGTTCATACACTTTTACCATAATACTTATCAATTCCAAGATATTAAGATTGATACAGAGAAACAATTGTTACAGACCTAGCCTCAAACACTGCTCCAAGTGAAAAAAAAGAAAAAAAGTCCAAACGAGGGGTAAGAGGAAAATATTGGAAAAGCTGTGATGCATCATGCAGTCATGCTCCAAAAGTTCAAACTCCCATTTTAAGAAATGATTGATGAAAGCATGATTATTGCGCGATATCAAATAAAAAAGACATGATGAATAGAAGAAAGCTGTGAAACTTACTTATACATACAGTACTTGAACTCCTGGCTCCTTATAAAATCTTTCTCTCCTTCTTCAAGCTTCAATACAAAAAATCCAAAAGGAACCGTTAAACCAGACAGTAGAAACAGATACAATTGAGCACCAGAGCAAAGAAGGATTTTACATACTGGATCACTTTCATATATAAGCTCGTAACAAGCCGGAGAAAGGCACTTCAAAGCACAATTCTCCTTTGCTATTGATGAAGACCTACATTGCCCACCCCACAATCCACTGATTCCCTCATCAAGCAGAATAAAATGTAACAATCAGACCAAGCCAAAAAAAAGCGAAAAAATAATCTTCTTGAAAATTATTACAACTTGTTAAGTATCAAAACTCAAAAATTCCCCATCCATTGATCTTTTTCATTAAACGATGCAGGTCCCTCTGATGTAGGAAGAATAAAAGTTTAATTGAGAAAAAGGTCTCAAAAACTGAAACAAATTCCATTAAAATAGTCAATACAAATAACTCTAACTAGGATTTAATCAAATATTAAGCAAAAATATTTAAAAGAAAAACCCGGATTTGCTTGAATCCAAATAAGCAAAAAAAAAATTGAAGAAAAACAATGAATATAAAAAGAAAAATTAAAAGACCCAAAATTAAAGGAGAAAATAGAAAAACACCCACCTGTCGATATCAGCATAACATTCACTCTTCTTTTTCTTAATCTCAGAATCCTGTGAATTACCATTAAAACAACCCAAGTAAGAAAAAACAATAAAAGAAATTGAAAAAAAAAATTTAAAAAAAATAAAAGAGAGAGAATCGGCCTGTACTGTGATTGGTTTACGAGATTTGGCCAGGACTGATGAAGAAAGGAAATTTGAAGAAGACAATAGAATTAATAATAAAAGACTATAAGGTACAGAAAGATTATAACGGTCCGACATTGATTTTTTTTTTTTTTTTTTTCAGGTTTTAGTTGAGGGTTTCTGTACAAAGTAGAAGAACTAGAGGTGATTTTCGTGGGTTGTCTTTCGTTAGTAGAACTTTGAACACTTTAATCCCGTTACGAGCAGAGCAGTTCAATTTAAGCACAATGAAGGTGGATGGGCCTAATCACACCACCCAGCCGCTACGTCTATGCTTTGCATTTGAGTCCATTCGGCCCCAAACCAACGCATAGCCGTCCAACTTGATTCATTCCATGTATGCATTTTGCAATGCCTCACGCCTAAAGATGTTCAAAAGGGTTTGAATGCGTGAATCGGCCCATTTATTCGTTTATTTTGTTAAAATTAAATTTTTTAAAATGTAAGCTTATTTAATTAAAACTTGTTTGTCTGCGAGCGCACTTTCAAACTTGGGTCAGGCGGATTTAAATAAAAAGTATTAAACTTTTAAATAAATTTATACTTAAAAACCAGAATTTTGATTTACCATTTCAAGATTAAGATTGGTGGGCCATAATTATAATTTTTTATTATTTTTTATAGTAATATAATTTTAATTATTTCTTATAATTTTATTCAATTTAAATTTGAGTTTATATTTTTTTTACTCTTTAATTTAAACTTTCACGTTTCTTATATTTTTTGTGAATTTATTTTAACTTATTTTGTTATAATTATTAACTATTATATGGTTTAATTAATATTTTTATATTTTATTATAAATTTATTAAAAAATTTAATAGTATTTTGGTGGACTTCGACGAGTTTTAAATTTATTTATTATATGTAAAAACGAGTTTGGATAAAAAATTAAGCTTAAAAAATTAATCAAAACAGATTAAGCTCATTTTCAATTCTTCTATATTTTATTTAAGTTCGAACAAAACTTGACCAAACTCGATCTATAAACAAATTTACCAAAGGTGCATAAAAAAAATCTTTAGATTTCCCTTTCAATCCTGACTACCAAACCAAGTGATTTGTTTGGTCCACGAGCCTCATCGATAAAAAATATTAGGGTTAGGATTTTAATTTTTTAAATTGCAAAAAATACGAGTTGACCTGATTCAACTCGTTTTAAATTGATCTGCGATGAGTTGATCCGTAAATAAATTGGGAAGCACGCTTAATAGCTCTACTCATGTTTTATCACATATCTTAAAAAGAGTTTAATGAATTAATTATTTTAACAAAATATGTAATTGTTGGAATTTAACAAAAGAACTATGATAAAAGAAATTCTTATGATCCTCAATTTTTTGTGTTATTTTAAAGTGAGAGAATTTTTTAAATATTTATTCCTTTAATTTTATTTTTAAATTATTTATATTCAATTGGAGATAAAACAAGGGAAAGTGCTAATACACTAGTGATGAGTTAGGAGTAAAAAATTTTAGTATATTACAAAATTACATTCGCATGACAATAAATGCTAAGGAAATTTGATCCCATCGTAATGACATTTCGTTTAATTGAAAGTGTTTTTAAGAAAATTTAGATTAATTCAACTTGATTAATTTTTTTTTAAAGTTTAATTCAAATTTATTTTTTCCAGGTTTTAATGTGATATTTGATTTTTATATCCATGATCGGATTTATTTAAGATCTAATATTTGCTTTAGGAACTCAAGACTTTTCAATTAAATCTTAGGATTTGTTTTCAAATTTTAAATTGTTAATTGAGTATTAAATGGTTTTTAATTTTATTTTTAAATTTTATTTGGGTGTTTGATTCGACAACCTTATTCATCACAAATAAAGTCTAATTCCATCACAATTCATAACTTACCTTTTTTTTCCTAAATAGTCAAACTTATAGCTATGGCATAGCTTAATCATTAAAAATACCTTAAACATCTCCTATGGGATGATACTAACACAATTTACTTAAACCATTTACCTCAAACTTACCAAATATTTCCTTTAAGTTTCTAAGTCGAGGCTCAAGCTTCTACATTACTCCAAATCACTACACATCATTTCATTAACACTTCAATCAATCATATATGATAAGAATATTTAACTATACACATTCGATACAATTTACACTCATTAACACTTCATTTCTATATTCATATCATAGGTTACAAGTGATCATTCACAAACCCATATTGAATCATTATATTTCTAAATAATTTTCACAATGTAGATCCTCTTAGTATCTCACGAATATTTAAATATTATTTTATTAAATATTCATGACAATTCACAATTTCCAAACATTAGGCAACCTAGAAATTTCTCGATTTTGTAGACATATCCATAACAATTTCATCACCATATCATCATAAACATATCATATTCCACATACAACAACAATTTCTAACCCTAATAAACCAAATGGCAGCACACATGAACACTTTCATCAAAGTTTCCACGCTACAAATCACTATTCACATAAAGAAACCATAAAAACCATAAACCTATATAAATTTCATCAAACAACATAATTTCTTCATCCAAATCAGGGAGGCCAACACCTTAGGAGAGAGAATCTCACCAATTTGTCCACTACAAAAACACCAAACAACCTTTTTAGGTATCAACTCTAACAAATCAAAGCTTAAAACTTCAGGAAATCCAACAAAATCTTACATTTCTTACTCTTCCAACATGGGTGAGACTTTCTTCTCTAAAACCCAAACATTTATTTCCTTTTCAATATTTGCAAAATATGGCCTTTGGAAGGTAAAGGAGTATGGTTTGGTGTTTGATTACACAAATCTTGAAAAAAATTCAAGAGATTTAGTGAGAAAAAAAAAATAAGAAAATTTCGCTTTTCAATCTCTCAAGGTCTGTCACGGTTTTGGGGATGGTATGGGGCTGTTTGCTCTTCATTTTCCTGCCAATATGACTTAAAAAGAAAGGGAAAAGGTTAAGCCTTGTTTAAGCAAGAAAGGAATTAATTAAAAGTGCCAAGTATAAATTTGTGCGGTTACTATTAACTCTTCCAACACAAACTTATTTGACATTTTAAGAATGCTTTAAAAGTGTTTTGAGGATATTTAAGAAGAGTATTAGTGGCACCTATAAGGTCGTATAAGAGTTTTGCTTCGTTTTAATACTTTAAAATCACTATTCTTATGTTATTTGATAATTTTAATTGAATTTGGAGGGGATTTTGGGCAGTTTGAGCAGGGGTAAGGTCAATATACTTATTTTGGGATATGTTGGAATCATTTCTCGGTTGCTCTCTAAAATTGCAAAAAATTATGATTTATACTCTGCTATCTTGGTAGCTCCAATTTAGCTATATTCAAAAATTTTATTCTCACTTATTGCATAGTTATAGTCCATTTCACTTTATATTTATAATTTTCCTTAATTATTGGTCCATATTAGTAGTCTATTATTAGAGTACGATATAAATCATATATTTTAATACTTAATGCATTTTTATTTAATTAATGCTCAATAGAATGTACAATCAAAATTAGAGTTTTCAAGATTTGAGATTTGGATAAAGTTTTTTTTTTTTTTTTCATAAGAAGTGCAAGGAAGAAATAGCGATTCGAACTTTGAATTTAATTTTTCTTAAAAAGAGATGACAACTGTTAAGTAAAACATTAATTGTTGATATAATTTTTTTATTACCGTTGAATTCCTCGTTTTTTCAAAAAACTTTAGGTTTTGGGTGTCATCGGAAGATGTTGTTGATGTTGTTGCTATGGTGGGATCTTCTTAACGTTGGAATCCAAGGAAGTTGTACTAAATTCCGTTGTTTCGAGTTTGCTGGTGGTGATATCGTTTTGAAACTGCTCAATATCGTTTTGGGGTTCAATTTCCTTTTGTGTCGGGTATCATCTCCAAGTACAGCCTCGTATCGACGATTGACAATAACTGGTGGTCGTGATTGTGGTGGAACGGTGGAAGGTGGTATTTGGGTTGTGATAGGCCATAACAAAAGTTTATTGCATGATAGCATGTTAAATATGGGTTTAATGATTATCATATTGGAAATTTTTCGATATGGGTTTTTTTAATTTTTCATTTGTAATTTTTGGTTTAATTTTACAAATTCTTTCAATTTTAAATATTATTTTCATTTTTTGGCCATCAAAATACTAGTTATTATAATTAAGTTTTATTTAAAACATAATTTTTATTTATTTCATAAAAAATAACACGTCATCTGACTTTGTCCATCTGTAGGTCCATGTGACCCACCATGTGATATGTCTTTGACTTCAACTTAGATTAAACCTAAGCCACATTGATAAAAAATAAAACATGAAGATGAAATTGATTCAAATAAAAGATAAGAGATCAAAATGAATATTTTTGCATAATTTAAGGACAAAAAAAGTCATTATGCCATATACATATATAAAAGAAATTATGATATCTTATTGGCATTTTTGGATCACACCAGTGATGGAAGCTTAAATAAAAAGGATGTAGATGAAACATGAAAGTTACGAGCAAGGGCGGGTGCAAAGACAAGTAGAAGCATTTTGACACTTTCCAGACGCATTTGGCGGAAATTGGGCAATGCATTCGATGTTGCATACAGCATCATTACAATTTGGAAGCGCAAACTGTATAGCACATATGTTTCCTTGATCTTGTGCCAATATCACCTCATTTCCTGTATTAATCAGTTTATTATTTCACTAAGCAAAATTAATATTAATATTTATATACATAAAAAAAAAGCACAAAAGATTTTCTTCTGGGAAAAATCATGGGATATAAAGAAAAAATGCAAGGATATATTATTTACCAACACCAAAGAAGAGAAGAACAATGAAGATAGCTGAGATTTGCAAATTCTTCATGGCTTGGTTCCTCTGCTGATGTGCAAACTGTAAATTGGGGGAAATTTTAAGTAACACAGATTGTTAAAATATATGATATCTCAAACAAAACCATTATCTTTGGTATTTATAGCACAGAATTGGTGATAGCCAGCCAGGAATGACTTGGGCTGTAGCAAATATTTGTCTCCCCTAGATTTACCGCTTGTTAAAAAAGAAACATAACCAACATTTCCTTATTTTAATTTTTGTTCCTTTTTTTTCTATTTCTATTTCTTTAAATCTAAAACTTTCCAAAATTAAAATTTATTGTGATTTTATCCTTGATTCTCAAACTATAGTCTTTCAAAAATTAATTCCATTCGTCCTTTTTACCCCTTTTTTTTAATTTTCAAATTTATGGTTTTTTAGCTTTTTTCGTTATATAAATATATATTTTAAAAAATGAAGTAAAAAAATATAAAAATAAAAATAAATAGAAAAACGAAAATAAATCAAGGGCTATTCTAAATTTTGGGTTTTAAGACTCATTTAGCAATTCAAAAGCTTAATTAAAAATTAAAAAAGTCTTTTGTTAATTCTGTCATTACCCAAAGGCTAGGTAATATATATATATATATATATATATGAGCTAATTTTTTGCATTTACATTTTATTTGTCTTAGTGTCGTGCAGTGCTATGTGTGTAGCCATTGACTACTTGCTCTATTTAGAGTCTTTGTTGAAGGTCTCATTTTATACTTGTATAAACCATAAATCATCAATAAGGTCTTAATGTTTCCCCACATCATCAATTCATTTAGATCACATATGATGTCACGGTCTGATTTACAAAAAAGTAAACTAATTTTCCATTTTTCTTTATTTACTTTATGATTTATTGTTGTATAGTGCAGGTGTCAATCATTAAATAGATTTCTATTCCTGTTTAAAGTTAGACTTATCTAAGGTCCCGTCTTACTTTTTCCTCGTGATGTTTTTCGTACTTACTTCCATAACATCATACCCCTGTAATAACACTAAGCACCTCATTCATGCTATTTGATTATTTTCAATATTATCAATCATATCTGATCCACAGTTAATAACCTATGACATCCACATATATCATGCCTACTAAGTTTATCTTACATACATCACAAGGTAATCCGGTTGATATATATACATTCATTTTGTTCTTGACTTACATCCCAGTTCTATATTACTATGTATACTTAATAACAGTCTGGAAATATAAACGGTGCAAAGGTTATACCACAAAAAAAACTGAACTAGCTCGGTAGAGGGTGAGGTTCGTTATACACTATCAACGAGCCTAACCCAAAAAATTTGCAAATGATGAAGAAGAGGGAGTTGCAAGTAGGAATTAATGGCTATGCAGAGAATGGTTCGCACTTGGGATGGTAATGCAGAACGGTGCAAGAACAATGCAGTAAGGTGATGGCTGAGTACAGCAGCAGAGATTTAAATTAAGGTCGCGGTCACGATTTCGATTGTGTTACGTTTATCGTTATTTCAGATATAATGAAGATTATTACGGTCATTACGGTCGTAAATTTTTTTAATTTCACATAATTTTTTTAACGGACGATAATGACAATAGCGATCAATAGCAATAATAACGGTTCTCTATAGCAGAAATAACGATCAATAACGATAATAATAGATCAATTACAGTCATTACAAGTGTGAATTTTTTTCACACTCGTTGTTCGATGAGTAACGGTAACAACAACGACAACGGCAACTACTGCTACCGCTAAATAGCGGTTGCTATTTGAATCCCTGCAGTAGTAGCAAGACAACGCACGGCAGTGTACATGCAGAACGAGCGGTCGGTAAGCAAGGCAGTGTACATGCAGAACGAGCGGTCGGTAAGCAAGGCAGTGCGGGAACACTTAGGCTGAAGATGATGAGCAGGCAACAGCGGGGAATGGTACAGTAAGGGCGCAGACAGCAGTTGTACAGGCGCAGGGAGCAATACCAGCGGTAGTGGACAGCTTTGGAGCAGAGAAGGTTTCCGAAGGCCTTGTAGGCTCAGGATGAACATTCTTTTAGGAATTTTCATGAAGTCAGAGATCGATCATCTTTAATTCTTTGATTCTTGTTTTTTATTGCTTGATTCCAATCTTGACTTTGATTGATTTTCTTTCAAAATTTTCCAAAACCATTCAAATGAATTTCTCTTAAATAATTCTTCTGCTAATTTCTTTCTAATTTAATCTTGGTTTAATTGCTGTATTGATGTTTTTCAATTTCGTCTTTATGTGATTTCCATTTATAATCAAAACTCAAACTTGGTAATACTAAATTCCAAGATCCCAGATTTGTAGCCTCTTTCTTTTCATTTCTTCCCATCTATTTATTTTTGGATTTTTATTTTTTCCATTTTTTTGATTTTCCATGAATTAAAACAAAAAAAAAATTGGATTAATCTTTTAATTATCAAACCTAGGCTCAAATTTAATCAATCCTAAATCTAAAATCGTAATTCTATATCCAAAAATAAAATTAAAACTCAAGCCAAATGATAAATTCAAAAATAAATCTAATTTGACAATTTAAGAAATTTTGAAGCACGTAATCAAGAATATTACTCACTTGAGAATTGATTTAGGCTCGGCTTAAAATTAACCCTATCAACCCAATAATATTAAAGCCTAAGACAAAATAAGGTGTTTACTGCTGCCCCTTTTTACACTTTTGCTGTGAAATAGTAATGGTGTAAGGACATAGATAACCATTTTGTTTGACTGTAGAACCCATTAACCAGTACATTATATTCTTTCGAGAAATAATATAAAATATAAAATATAAAACTTTCTTAGCATTTTCTCTCATAAAACTAAAGAATGAGTGCAAAAAAAAAAAAAAAATTTATAGTCTCTTCTCCTCCAAGACTAATGAATGAATACAAAATTTCCTAACCTCTTCTCCTATAAGACTGAGGAATTAATGCAAAATTTCCTATTCCTAGACTTTTCTATCATAAGACTGAGGAATGAATGAATTTTCCTAATCTCTTCTATAACTTCTCCTTATCTTTTTTTCTTATAAAATAAGAACAGGATACAAAGCGAACTCCTCTCACCAGTGGCTATGAGACTTTTCAAAAATAAAATAGCTCTTTTCATAGAGGTTATGAGACTTTTCAAAAATAAATAGCTCCTCTCACCAAAGGCTATGAGACTTTTGGAAAAAAAAGAGCTCCCTTGATTAGAGGCATTGAGACTTTTCAAAAATAAAGGGATCCTCTCATCATGAGGCATTGAGACTTTCGACAAATATATATCGATGCATATATGTGTGTTGATGTTGTGATCCTATTGTTAGGTAATTATGTTAGAATTATGAATTATGAATTATGCAGTATTATGAGAAATTGTGACTGTGGGTCAACATGGGAATAGAAAATGATACTCAGTGTATATATTCATGATGGTTTCTTGAGAAAATAATGTTTTCTTGAGGCATATTGGTGATGATTATAAATGAATATATATTTGTGTGATCTACTGCCTAATAAGGGCATAGTAGTTTATGTGGTGCATGTGATATAATCCTAGGACGTTAATGATATCAAGTACATGATGATGTATATGTGTGATGAATAGGGATTATATCTAAGTTACATGATAGATAAAATGGAGATTAAAATGATGGTAGACATACCTTGGCATAGAGGCCCAAGTAGGTATGACATGGACTTGGTACATGGTGATTTATGTCTTGGTATATTTGAGTTCATTCATGCATAGCATGTGTTTTTTGTGACATATGAGATAAATGTACGATTTTATAAATCATGATGCATCGAAATCCTTTTTAAGTATATATGTTTATTTAAATGTTTTAGATAGCCATTAACAAATGTGATTTGCACATGTTTTGAGTATAATTCATAAAACATGTTTTGTGTGAGCATGTGGCTATTGGTTTTGCATTTACTCGATTTAATGGGAAAAGCATTCGGTACAATTTAAAAGAGATTTTTGTTATGTTTGTAATGCATGTTGTCTTGATTTAAAACATTTCAGTTTTGAGACGACAGACACCTTATAGCTGATGCCTATATGGTGTAACAACCGTATAATACTTTATTTTCGTAGGATTTAAGAGGTGATTTTGTAAGACTTAAATTTTGTATTTTTTTTTGAAAATATATCATATCAAATATGTAATTATGATATATTGGGCAATAAAGAAGAAATTATACAATTTCAAGTACAAATAATTAAATTGGGTACCGATAAGTTTTAAAGTACCGAAATACGAGTTCGGATAGATTTGAAATAAATCGAATGAAATTAGATTAAACCGATCGAAAATATATACTCAGAACGTGAAAATATAGGGAGTCCAAAAAGGAACGTTAGTCCGAAAATGATAAACCGGGAATGTACCCTGTTTTGGTAATTTTATCCCGAAAATATCGAAAAATATATTTTCGGAGGGATAAATAAATACGATAAAATGAAATAGAATGTACATACATTTATGGAAATAAATTTAATAAAATATATGTACAAGAGTGTAAAAAAAATTTAGTGTATAAATTGCACTACGAGAATAAAATATAATAATAATAATAATATTTGTTTTATTATTATTATTATAATATTTTAAAATTTTAAGATAGTTTAGTATTATTATATGTATTTATTAGTAGATATTTTGATATATATTGTATTATATAGTATATAATATAATATATATATATATATGTAAAAAAAACGGAAAACAAAAAAAGAAAAGCTGAAACTCGGGAAACGCAAGGGAGCAGAGAAGCTGAAACCGACCCTCTGCCCTTCCACCTTCGGCGAGCCACGACCGGCAAAATGCGCGAGGAATGACCGGCGAAGGATGAGCAACACCGTGGGAGCCTCCGATCGGTCGGACGGACCGTGAAACCGCCGGAAAAGACAGATCGGCGAGGAGAAGGTCGCGGGAGAAAAAGCCAGATTCACCGGCACCGACGCCGAATTGGGCTGAGCCAAGCCAGGCGAGGCTTCCCCAGGCCGAGACCCGTCGAACGGCTGCCGAACCACCCCGAGAACTGGTCGACAGCGCCGGCAACGACCAAATCACGCCTGAACCGGTTCGGACCGGTTCGGACCGGTTCAGTGTGAAAGTGTCTGAACCGGTCCGAACCGATTCAGTCAAAGGAAAAAGAAAAAAATTAGAAAAAAAATTCAGTGTTATCCCGACACAGCAGTAGATCGGTAAGTGGTCGAAAATCAGTTGATTTATTTTTCGGATAATTATTTGAATTTATATTAGACCGAAATTAACCGGTTTAAATCTATATTGCTGTGTAGTGGAAAAGAGGTAGGCGACGTGTACGAACTCGAGCATATCTCGACTTACGTACCACCAAGGAACGATTTGGCTTCTGAGAATACATCCGGAACCAATTAGACTGCGTGATCCGGAGAGATCAAGAATTTAATTCGTAGTCGACAATTTCGAGGTAAGGGATTCCGTAAGCTCTTAGAGATAACTGAACGTATTTTATCGTTGTTTACGTACACCTAAATTTTCGTATAGAGTATGAATATGAAATTTTCGGATAGTACCCAAATATGAAAAAATTACGAAAATGCCTCTAGGTACGAAAAATATGAAAATGACCGAAATGACATATTTTGATGTGTTTTACATGAATAAGCATGTTTTGTGAATAAGTGGTGATAGAATGGCTCTGAATTTGATTATCTGCATTTAATTGCAATGTTTTCAGAATAAAAAGTGTTTGATGAGTGATTTGATAGAAAATGTTTTCTCTCACTCAAGTGGATACTACCTTCCGTGGTTGAGGTTGGTTTGTACGCCTCTTATGTGCATCGAGTCATCTATCAGTTTTGAGATTAAAGTCGTGCTACAGCGTTACTCGCACTAGACTTTGCATGATTTGTGCATAATACCGTGCTAGAGCTTTGCTCGCACTGGAATTTGATTTTTGTGATATGCATAAAACCATGTTTGGAGACATCGTGTAGGCTGTGTAAGCTTGCACTGATCCTCGCACGTGATTTGATAAAACCGTGCTGGAGCCTCGTGTAGACTGGGTGTCACACTGATTGATATGCCCGCACGTGCATTTTTGGAGACTCAGTATTAATATAGCTGGAGATGTGATGATAAGAACCGTTGGACGGGCACTCCTAATCTCGCTGATTTCAGATATTGGGGTCCACGAAGTATAATATACAATGTGGACGCACATGGAGTACGACGTATCGTGTTGTTTGTTTGTATCTGATGGGTAGACTGACCCCCTATCCTCAGCCATCCGAGGACATTCATGCACACCTGGCCCGTGAGGCATGGAGTCCAGTGACTATGACCATATGTCTATTTGTTTCCTTATGCTTTGCTTTGTCTCCATACTTATATGAATTCTGATTTAATTTTCGAGATTTTGAATTGTCTCATATTTTATTTAAATCAGATCTATGAGAACATGTGTTTTGAGAAATTCGTTTGTGATTGACATGGCTTTGAGAAAACATATGTGTGTGGTTTTGTGAATTCAGTTGGGATTGAGAAAGTAAGGATTTTCTGCATGACATGCATGTAGGTAGTATAGTTATCTACCTGATTGCGTAATTTCTTACTGAGCACGTTAGCTCACCCCTTTTTTCCTCCACTCCACAGAGTTACCCAAGTAGGGAGAGCTGCGGTTATTTCTAAAGCGATAACCCAGTTTTTGTAGAGCGTAAAGGTATACACTTATTTCGCTTTTGTATCTAAACTTGTAAGACACAATTATGTTTATTAAGAATTACGGGGATGTAAATGTACGTGGGTACATGTATATAAATAAGTAAATCAATTATTATTTATCGCTTATATTTATGGATGTAAGTTTAATATCGGCTCATATGCCCAACCATCTGTATGTTGTCTGCTCCGTTACGTGTGAGTATGAGGAAATAATATAAATTTCAATTTGGAAACGGGGTGTGACAGATCCTCACAATCTCATTCATTTGTACTGTCCGCTTTGGAACCTTCCAGGCCTCTAACGATTTTGTCAGAGATTATCATCTCAATTCGCTTCTCACATAGTTCGAACCCGAAATCATAAGTTCTTAATCCTTACACAAACTTTTAAAATTTTTAATAAGGAAAAGTGTACTTTTTATTTATTTATTAAAAATATAATTATAGGTCGAGATTTTTTTAATATAAATTGGATTTTTATAGATTCCGAGCAAATTTGGATCATATCAAACTTGAATGATGTTGAATTTAAGTTATGTCATATTCAAGTTTTTTCAAGATTGGATTTGTTCGGATTAAAGCGTTTGATATTTTTAATCAATTCAAATTGATCCTTGTTTGGTTTTAAATCTTGGTTGGTCTTAAATCTTGGTTGGTCTTAAATAATCTGGAGCGGGATTTTAGGTTAGTTTTAATGAAATAAATATAAATTATACTTAAAATAAAACTGAGTTATAATAAATAATAATTTGATGGCAAACAAATAAAAATATTTAAAATTGAAAGAAATTGTAAAATTAAACCAAAAACTACGTATGAAAAATCAGAAACCCATACTAAAAAAATTTCCAGTATTATAATCTATAAATACACCCCTGAAATTACAATTACATGATTAAAATGCTCTCATGCAATAACCTTTTGTTGTAGCTTAAGCTACAAAGGACGAAGACGACGTAAAAAATTCCACCCAACCACCACCTTCCGCCGTTCCTCCACCACCGCGACCAACAATCATTAACGGTCCTCAAAACGATCCGTACTTGGAGATGACATCGCCAAAAAATGAAGTTGAACCCTAAAATGACATTACCAAAAACAAACTCGAAACCATCCAGCTCGTCATGGCTTCCTACGATTCCATCTTGAAAGAAGATCCCACCACCACAGCAACATCAGCTTCTGATGACACCTGAAACTCAGCTAAGGTTCTCTAAAACGACGACGAAGAACCTTTACCCAAAGACCCAAAACAACTCTCCTCTTTAACTTAAAACCACACGCTTGAGTATTAGATTTTGGAAATTTTTACGACAAAAAAAAAAATGTGAGATTACATTTTGATTGTTATACCGTACCAAATATTTTAAATGCCACGTCATCTAACACGTATGCATAATGCTAGAAGTGGATTGCCTTGTAATCTTCCTTGTGGCAACCAGGATTTGGGTTTTTACTCTTGATAGAGCTGTTAATCACCGACTTATGCATGATCCATTTTTTTTTGGGTTAAACATAAGCTAAATTAACTCCAAAATAAAAATACGAGGACAAATTGACTCAAATAAAAAATTTTAGGCTAAAATGATTCATTTATGTAATTCGTGTACCAAATATATATTTATATTATGTAAAGAACAATATTAAAAAAAACATTTGAATTTATTCAAAATGGAATTAAATGATGAAATTAAAGTTACCTTTAATTTTTTATTAATGAAAAATTATGAACTTTTATTTTATTGCAATTAGAACATCAATAATATATAAAATATTCAATTTTTTTGATAAAATCTTCTTAGTTGGATGATATAGTTCATAAGAGTTGCTTATTTAAAATATTTGGATAAATTGGATGACAAATATCTAATTGTGTTATTTTAAAATTCTAGCAATTGAACTTTATTAATCTATTTTCAAGATTTAATAAGTATAATCACAGTACAATTAAAAAAAATCATAATCTTAATTTCATCCAATAAACAATTTAGAGTTTGTTTCCATCTTTTAGAGAAAAAATTTATAAATTTTTTTGAATATTATTTCTATTTTTAAAATTATCAAAATTTTGATCTTTATCAATGAAGTTTTGACTCTAGTACTTTTCTATAAGTCGTCAATAAAACTATAATTTCAAGCTCAAATAAAATTGTGAATTTGATTAATGTATCATTACAAGTCATTAATAAAGTTTACATCACTCCACTAGATCAGTCCGATAATTTTGTTAACCGGTTTTATAGAAAAACAACTACAAGTCTATAGTATTAAGAGATAAATGAATCAAATTACTCGTAAATTACTTTTAATTCAATTCGATAATTATTAAATTTGAGTATTTTATTTTTAAGTTGAGATGAGTTCAAACCACTTGAGCAAATCAAGTCGAGTTTCAGGATCTTAATATCTAGCTTAAGTGATTCACAAGGCTAATCAAACTTTTTTATTATATTTTTAAAATTAATTATTAATTTATTATTTTTCGTAATAATTTATGATAAAAAAATAATAAATGAAACTTACCAAATCGAGTTTGAGCGGTTTGGACACTCGATGAAATCGAACTCAAACTTAAAAATTCAAACTACATCGAGTATAAAACAAATTTCAAATTTTTAAATCAAGTCAAAATTAAATCTATACTTGACTGATTCAGGGTTTTGTCTACACAGGCTTGAAGATATAAATCTTTTAGTTGATGATGGTGTTGGTGCTGATGCAGATATCAGTATAAAGAACAGAGTAGCCTAATTTTTGGGGAGAGCTTTTATGGATATATCCCATGATCACGCAAAGGAGAGGAAAAGAAAGTTAATATATGGTAGCTTTCTAGACATTTCAGGATTATTTTAATCCACTTGATCAATAATTAAAGCTTTGATACTTGAATATTAGAACTGTTTCGGTTGCAAATCTTATTTGGTTAACAATTATTTACATAAGATGGACTGTGAGATACGAGCTTTTTATATTAATTTTATTATTTATTTATTTTAGAAGTATTTTAGATCCTCATGGATGTCATAATAATGTTTTATTTTGTGCGTTCTGTGTTCTTTATGTTAATTGGTTTAACCATAGAATCACAATGATACATTCAATAAACCATTTAGATGCTGACTAATTCAGCCTCAGAAATTAATAATAAACATAACTGGTAAATATCTCAACTTATTGAGGGAGTGAATCAGGACATCCTTATATGCTTGTGCATTATAAATTTTAATTGCAAAAAAAAAAATGACACTAAAAGGGACAACCAAGATTTAAAAAAAAAAAAAATACATATGTTATCATTAAATTAAATAATAAAATTTATTATGAACAAGTTCCTAATTACTATATTTAAGAAAAGAAATTCATGTATTACAAGGATGACAATGTGAGATGATATTAATGCTAATGGTTATGGCAAGGATGTTGATGGTAATTGATAGTGGGGGGTGGTAGTGGTGGTGAAGCTTCGTTTTCCTTTATTCTTCCTAGTCTTGGGTTGACTCTGATTTTCCGCATTCCCGTCCTCCACTCGATCTTTTTTTTTCCTTCACTTTCCTACCTAACAAACATAATTCTTTCTTTTATATATTTATATATATTTCTCATCAATCTCTCAAAACTCATAAACATAGCCAACATAGCTCTAACTTAAATTATGTTATATATTTCCCTAAATCAAATCCAACAAATTTATGACCAGGTACGCACGTTTCTCTTTTGCTATTTTTTTCTTTTCTTTTTTTTCCTGTTTAATTCTTTTTGTTGAATGTTGGTATATTTTAATTCGGTGTTCATGTTGATTACCATTTTGAATTCAATGTTTTTAGAAAAGAATAATACTGATATATTGTAGTTTTTAATATGCCAAGATTCTTTAAAAAAAAAAAATTGACAAAATTTTATGTTGGGAAGTAAGTGTTTCTCATGTTAAAATTATTAATATTTTTATTTTATTTTTCAATTGTATGACAGTTCATATTCTTCAGTCATTTTACTTGAATCCATCTAAATTGATGTTGTCATTTAGTATTGAAATTTTCACTCTGAACAATTACAAGTAGAAGAAGAGAAAGTCGAGAAGAGGGGGCCTATAATGGCTTTAAGCACAGCAGATCTCCTGATCTGTAAATTAGTCTCCATGTTGGAAAACGAAGCATCATCTCTGAGTGGGGTTCGTGATGAAATCAATGAGATCAAGCTTGAGCTGAACAGCATGAGATCGTTTCTTGAGGATGCTGATAGAGCAAGAGAACAGAGCAAAGCAGAGAATGATTGGGTTGCAGGTGTGCGAGAAATAGCTTATCAAGTAGAAGATATCATGGACAAGCACATGTATGACATGAACAAGCAACAACAATGGAAGGGTAACTTCACAAGTTTTTTCCTTAAGGGTATTCATTTTCCGCAGAATCTATGGTCGAAGTATAAATTGGCTAAGAAGTTGCGAGATATCAATGAAAAAATCAAGAGCATTCCAGAGAGAAGCCAGCGTTATGGGGTTTATCAGTTAGAAGGGAGAGACAGTAGAGCAGAAGGAATGCTTGGCAATGGCAATTATAATCTTAATTGGCTAAAAAATGAGAGTGAGTCTTGTCTTTTTCTTAAAGATGATGATCTTGTGGGCATTAAGAAGGCCCAACGCGAGTTATTGGGTTGGTTGACAAATGGAGACCTTGAAAGAACGGTCATTTCAGTGACAGGAATGGGTGGTTCAGGCAAAACTACGCTTGTCGCCAACACTTTCAATAAACAAATTGTCAAGCAGCATTTTGAGTTTTGTGCCTGGATCACTGTCTCACAACAATATGCAATTGAAGAGCTGCTTAGATCCGTGATTAGAGAAATCTACAAGGAGGCAAATGAACCAACTCCTATGAACTTGAACAGCCTGAGCTACAGGGATTTGGGGGAGAAACTCATGGAGTATTTGCAGGCAAGGAGATATCTTATTGTGCTGGATGATGTGTGGAGCCTCAATCTCTGGCAACAGATAAGCAGAGTCCTTCCTAATGGAAGAAATGGAAGTCGCATCATGCTTACTACACGAATGGGAGAGGTAGCTTCCTTCCAATTTGGGACCACAAACCATGTCTTCGAACTTAAACCTTTAAAAGAGAACGAGGCTTGGACTCTTTTTTGCATGAAAGCTTTCCCAAGCAATCTTGGTCAATGTCCACCATATCTTGATCCTTTAGCGAGAAATCTTGCTGAAAAATGTAAAGGCTTACCGTTAGCTATTGTAGCTTTGGGAGGTTTGTTGTCTTCCAAGAAGTTCATAGCAGAATGGAGAATAGTCCATGACAACTTAAATTGGGAGCTAAGCTACAACCCTGAGCTTGGAGCAGTGAAGTGTATCTTATTGCTTAGTTACTATAATTTGCCATACCGGCTTAAGCAATGCTTTTTATACTGCTGCATCTTTCCTGAAGATTATTCGATTAGACGAAACAGGCTGATCAGACTCTGGATGGCGGAAGGTTTTGTTGAGCCAGTCAACGGAGCAACACCAGAAGTTGTAGCTGAGAGATACCTGATGGAATTGATTTCTCGAGGATTGCTTCAAGTTACAAAGAGGAATGAATCTGGAAGGCCCCAAGGCTGCAAAATGCATGACATTCTGCGAGAGCTTGCGGTTTCAATATCAGAAACAGAAAAGTTTGCTGCCATATCTGACAGGAAAGAAGCAATAATAGAAAACAGTAATGGGATTCGCCGCTTGTCGATTGTGGCAAAGGATAAAGAGATGAAAGCAATAAAGGGTATATCACAACTTCGTTCATTGTTTGTTTTTACAGTCGATGAAATCTCTAAATCAACCTTCAATAGGTTGCCATCTGGTTTTAAATTGTTGACAGTGTTGGATTTACAAGATGCTCCAATCAATCAACTCCCAAATGAAATGGTAAGTTTATTCAATTTGAGATATCTCAACTTAACAAGGACTCAAGTCAAGGAGCTTCCGAATTCGATCGGAGAACTTCTTAACTTACAGTCTTTGTTCATTAAAGAAACCCAAATTCAAGAGCTTCCGCCAGGAATTGTGAAGTTGAAAAACCTGCGGCATCTGATTGTTTACCGTTTCAATAATAAAGGGACTGACTATGATCGTTGGGTCTGCATGCATGTGCCATCCGACATTTTCCTGATGAGGAACTTACAAGTTTTGACTTTTGCGGAAGCAGGGGACACCTTTATAAAAAATCTCAGCAAAATGACACAACTGAAAAGGCTTTGTTTTGCCAATGTCAAGGAAGCTAATGAGAAAGACCTGTGCTTCTCCCTTGGAAAAACAAGCCTCCTTCGCTACCTAATGCTGATGTCTTGCAATGAGAAGGAGCGATTGAAGATGGATAAACTTGTTAAAGCTCCTCCTTGCCTTGAGAAACTTGTTCTGGCTGGGAAATTGGACAAGATGCCGCACTGGTTTAGCTCACTCCAGAACCTGACATGTTTGAGATTACATTGGTCTAGATTGAGGGAAGATTTTCTTGCTCACATCCAAGCATTGCCTAATCTGGGACGAATTACACTTGTAAATGCCTAATGGAGGCGAGCGGTTATGCTTTCTTGAAGGGTTCCCAAAACTCAAGATTTTAAGAATACAGAAATTCCCTCAGTTGAAAGAAATTGTGATAAACAAAGGAGTAATGCCTGGTCTCCAGGAGCTAAATATCCGTGAGTGCCAAAAGTTTGTGCAATTACCACATGGTTGGGAAAGCTTACCTGATCTGAAAAAGGTCTGTTTGAAGGATGTTTCCAGTGAAATTGTAGAGAAAATCTGTGGAGAAGCAGCAGCAAGTATGGACCAACCAACAATCAGAGTCATCTTCCTGAGCAAAGTAGAAGACGATGATGATGAATCAAGTTTCAAGTGGGTGTATAGAACCCATGACTGAAGTTTTGGCCATTGAAAGACTAATTGTAAGCATCCAGCACACCTACTTCTTTATACTGCTGCTGGATTTAGATTGCATTCTGTACACTAAACTGTGACTTTTATCCTGTGTACATTCTTTAATTTTCAGGTTATTCAGAAGGTTGACAAAATGTCTTTGGCGGTTTGGTGGAATGAAGTCCCCTCCCCAGTTCATGCATAGAACAATTAGTTTTGCTTTCCATCTTATTTATAATAGAATATGCTCTGTATTGCTATAATAGTGTCATTGATAACCACATATATATATATATAGCAGTGATATAGAAAATGAAAAATGTACAAAAGATTCTTGTACTGATTATTGAATCAATCAAAATGTTCGATTCAATCAAATTTGATTCATGCAATGTTGATTGTAATTATATGGTTTTTTATAAATGAAAGCAATGTAGAATGAAAATCATTTACTATTGTTAATATTTTAAAAATATTTCACCCATCTATTTATTATTATTATTATTATTATTATTATTATTATTATTATATAAATAAAATTCAAAGCATTTGATATAAATAAAACATCCTATGTGGATAATCTATATGTCCGACACATGTAATTTATTAAAACAAAATAATAACGATCAATTTTTAAGTTCCGAAAAGATAAATATATATGTATATATATTAAAAATACAAAATAAATTAATTTCTATTTCAATTTCTAAAAGATATACATCCATATTAATATATAAATTAAAATTAAATAGAAATCACATATCATTTATCTATATCTATATTAATATTACAAAATATAACATGTAGCTTTTAGCAATTAATCTTTTTTATTTTCTACAATAAAAATCTATATCTATATATCTATCTATATATATTAAAATCAGAATGGACAATATAATATAACATGCAATATCAATATAAAATGTTGTGTATTATTAGATTAAAAAATAATTTTTTTTTTAAATTCTAAAAGATAACATTATTTTTTTAATTTTTAATTTTTGTAATTAATATGTAGCATATAACATTATTTTTTTAATTTTTAATTTTTGTAATTAATATGTAACATGTATATCTACAGCTTTACCAATATAACATTAATATTAACATGTAATATTAATATTACAAAATATATCATCTATATTTATGACTTTTATCAATTAAATTTTTTAATTGTCTATATAATAACATCTATATATGTAAATATTAAAATTTTTAATTATCCTTCTCTTAAGTTTCATCTCTTTATATATATATATATATATATATATATATATATATATATATATATTAAAAATGTAAAATAAATTAATTATCTCTTTAAATTAATTATATATTTCAATTTCTAAAAGATATACTTTTATATCTCTATATAGATTAAAATCAAATAAAAATCACATATTATTTACCTCTACCTATATTAATATTACAAAATATAATATCTATATATATATATATATATATATATATATAGCTTTTATCAATTAATTTTTTATTTTCAAAAAGAAAGCATCTATATCTATATATATATATATATAGATATATATATATATAGATATAGATATAGATATAGATATAGATATAGATATATATATATATATATATATATCTATATATATATATATATCTAAACTAAACTATAACTAATATTTAAAACCTGTCAGGACTCAAAAATCTCAATCAATAACTTAATCTCCTATATTATATCATTATATGATATATTTTATTTTTCTTCATATCATTAATAATATATATTTGTTTGGAGTTCCTAAATTTTGATTTTAACTGAATTAACTAAAATAATAAACCAAAATAATTCGATCAATCGGATATTTCAATCGATTAACAAAAATAATTTTTAAAAAAATTTAGGTTTTTGGTTAATTAACTAAATTAATCAAAATATAAAATTAAAATTAAAAAATGAAATTATAAAATATTTTTAATATTTGAAATTTAAATGATATTTTAAATTAATATCTTTAGAGTTTTTAACTTAATACTTTAATACTAGAATATTTTGTTTCATGATATTACCTACTTTATTGCAAAGATGATAAATTAATAATTTAAGTTAAAAGTATTTTATTATTTCACTTGATTCAATTAATTAACCAATTATAATGCGATTTAATAATTAACCAAATTTAATTTCAATCAACCAAATTTAATTCCAATCGAATTAAATTCATTCAGATTAATTTTAAAATTCAAAATTTCAATTCAATTAACAAAAAAAAAATTATATTTAATTTTAATAACTCCGATTTGAAATTAACAGAACTAATTTGAAATTAACCGAACAAGAATATATGCCCCTAAGAATCTCAAACTTCATTTCCATCCTTCCCTCGTTTAGATTCATCTCTGTCCATCCAAAAAGGAAAATGGTGAAAAAATAACAGAACAAAGACAAACTGATAGTAAGCTTTTTTCCTCATAAATCCAGCAATAGGCAATAGCTACCCCAACTTTCAGAATGGACCTTTTAGGCATTATAGAACAAACAAACTTCTTTTCCAACTCTATTTTTACAGACATTAAGCAGACACAGATCATAGGAATGACCATGCACTGAAGAATTCAATCTTCAAACACTCGGCTTTCAAATCAAACAAACGTAAATTCACATATTTTTACACTTATCAAGAACCTAATATTTGAACAAAAATAATTCAAGACTCCATATCACTGTTCTGATGATCGGGAAGTGAAATTGCTTCTGTGGAAATAAAAAGTTTGGCTGAACGGAACAGTTTAGCCAGCTGCAGAACTACAGTTTGAGATGCAGTCGTCATTGGTAAAACAGACTCTGGAAGAGCGGGCAAGCATTCAGGATGGAATTCCTTCTTGTTGTAGGTCTGAACAAACAATGTCAATACCGCCCGACAGAAAATAAATCTGCAAAACAGATAAAAATTAAGATTTTAACCAGAAATGTACTACAAAATACCGAATGGTCTTTGTTTCTTCCCAGCTGGAACATTTTTACTCCAGAAAGAGTAATTATGCTGTAAGAGATCAAAAAGAGAAGTCCAACTTGCAAATGCATGACAATGCAGTTCAGAGCTTATTCCAATTGCAAAGAATTTAGCTAATTACAGACGAAGCAACACCCATGATCCTCAACATGACTTGAAGAAAAGTTGAGGGACTCCAATCTTAAGGGTATGGTCGTGGGGGTGTGAGTAAAAAAGGGAAGAATAAATCTAGATAAGAGGCATCATAAAAGTTTAGCAAAAACCAAGTTCAAGTTTTAAAAACAATGAAAAATGAGACTCGTTATTTACCACCGCATTACAGATAAAATTGATCAATAGAATAGAGACGGGAAAAATTAATGCAGATGTTTGGTCAAATTTCATAAAAACCATGAAACCTTTTAGCATGTGCTTCCCAAAATATTTCAACCCTAATACTAGTACAAGACAATACCTCAGAAGAAACCGTCGTAGGAATGGATCTCTAAGAATCTGTGCCCAGACAGGATCAAGGTTATTGGATGTTGCCAATGCCAAGCCCCATTCATTTAAGGATGAAGAAAGCAGGCTTTCAGCATGTTTATATGTATCCTGACAATTTTCCCTCCGTTAATTCCAAACAAAATAAAAGGACAACTAGCACAAAAAGTAGAAGAATTGTTCCTTACACACCATTTCAACATCAGAGCCTGAAATACCAATTAACAGACAGAATGCCTGCAGCGGAGCTGTTAGAAAAACTGTGAATAGGCTACCAATTGATTGACGAGAGGAATCACCAGCACCAATTGGATAAGAACAGCTAGGGGATAGAAGCAATGCAGCTCGCTCTCCTTTCTCAGATCCATTAATAGCCTGCACATGTTTAAGTTGAGCTTTGACATGGGTTTGCTAAATAAAAGGAGGTAATAGAACGTATGATTAGAAATTATACACACATCAAAATATCAGCGATAACAATGAAATATATCATTTTTTACTTGAAAAGGAAAATGGTTGACACACTTGCCTTAAACACCTCGCTGGCATCACTTTCAATTATTATAAAGAGCGGTCTTCTTGTGAATGGAATTAAGTCACTGGGGTAAATGCAGTTCAATCCTGGAAATGAATTATTTGATGTCAGGATAAACATTTATAATTCTAGCAGACAGGTGTAATAATGTATAATATTAGACTATGAATACAGCAATATCACATTATTAGACTGACATGAAGAGAACCCAAATGTATAGTGGAACAAGATGACAAAATGTATTTGGGAGGTGGGCAAGAAGAAGCGCCAACTAGAAAGGATGCAACATAGTGAACTACATCAGTTAGAGAAGCTATAAACACTAAGCAAGTGTGTTACAAGGCTTTAGAGAAGAACAATACAGAAAAGAGTTTTACAAAATATAAGCTAGCTAGAAAAGAGGCAAAGAAGGCGGTGGCAGAAGCTAAAGCGAAGGTTGTGAAAGATATCTAGGATAAGTTGGATACAAAAGAATGAAAGAAAAAAGATATATAGATTGGCACAAGCAAGAGAAAGGAGGAGTGGCAACCTAGGAGTCGTGAAATATATCAAAGATGAGCATCAAAGAACTCCTATAAAGGACAATGACATTAAGGAAAGATGGCGTGATAATTTTGGCAAATTATTTAATAATGGACAAAATAAAATTTTGGGTAACAACTCGGGGCCTCTCGATGATTTGAACCGATACCTTATGCGTAGAATCAAACAGATAGAGGTAAGAGAGGCACTAAAAAGTATGAAGACTGGGACAGCTGTTGGTCGAACTTGATGACATTGGAGAGGTTGGAGTTAGGTAGTTGACAAATCTTTTAAAAGATTTGGCGCACTAACAAAATACCTGAGGAATGGAAGAAGAGTGTCTTGATACCTCTCTATAAACATGAGAGATATTCAAAATTGCTCCAACTGCCTAGACATAAAACTGATGAGTAACACGATGAAACTATGAGAGAGAGTGATAGAACAGAGATTAAGAAAGATTATAGATATATCAGAGAATCAATTTGATTTTATGCATGTTCGATCAACAATAAGGCAATACAGTTTGCTTTAGACAACTTATGAGTGTTCTTGAATACTAGGTAAAGATCTTCATATGGTATTTATAGATCTGGAGAAAGTATATGATAAAGTGTCTAAAGAGGTACTATGGTAGTCCTTAATGAAGAAAAGAGTTCTTGTGAAATATATTGAACTAATTGAGGACATGTATGGAGATGCAAAGATCTAGTGAGGTCATGTGGAGGGCAAACAAGTGAATTTCCTATCACAATAGGATCACATCAAGAGTCAACGCTAAGTCCATTCTTGTTTACGGTAGAATTGACAAAATTCATCTAGGATAAAGCGCCTTGATGTATGATATTTGCAGATGATATTATCTTGTGTGTTGGGACTAGAGCGAAGATCAATGCAAAGTTGGAACTGTAAAGATAGACGCTAGAATCAAGAGGGTCCAAACTAAGCAGAGTGAAGACTGAATACATGAAATATAAATTCAGTTCAAACAAAAAGGAAGATCAGAACGTAGTGATGTTAGATGGGTGGCAACACCTAAGCGGGATCATTTTCGATATATGGGGTAGATAATACAAATTGGTGAAAAAATTGATGGCGATGTGACCCATAAGATTCAGGCTAGTTAAAAGTGGAGAAGTGCTATAGGCTTGCTGTGCGATAAAGGAATTCTTATATGATTGAAAGTAAGTTTTACAGAACAATTGTTAGACAAACATTGCTATATGATAGTAAATGTTGAGCAACTAAGAGACTACATACACAAAAAATGAGTATAGCTGAAATGCAAATGTTGCAGTGGAAGTGCAAATTACAAGAAAGGATAGAATGAGAAGTGAAGACATCCTTAAGAAGATTAGAGTGGTGCCTATCGAAGACAATATATGTGAAAGTCGTTTACGTTGATTTGGACACATACGAAGTAAACGTATAAATGTTCTAGTTAAGAGAATGGAGGTTATAAATGAAAAAACAAAAAGGCCATGGCTAAAAGAAAACCGAAAAAAACTCAGAAGAAAGTTATTCGAAAAGATATGGAGGCATTAAAGCTGGATGAGCACATTGTATTTTATAAGAATATGCAGAGGAGGAGAATTCACACGAACGACTTAACGTGAGTTCAAATAATGGTTTATGTAGCCTACCCCAATCAATTGGAATAAAAGCTCTAATGATGATGATGATGACAACAACATTATTAGACTGATAATTCTGAAATGGAAAACTAACAAGAACCAGTAGAAACATAAAAATTGAGGATACAAAACATGAAGACCAACCCCCTGAAAATTTTGGAAGCTCCTTAGGTAAATGGAGTATGCCAAGAAGAAACTTTGCAAGTCATACAAACAATATGCTTGGTAAATTTGTAGATTGACAATATGTGAGAAACAACAGAGACACTGCAAATTACCTTTTCACATGATATGACATGTTTGATAAAAACAATGAGAAAATCAATCCCTAAATTAACTAGTACTATCGCCTACTAACATTACAACAGAAACAACAATCTAAAAAAAAAATCCTTGAACAAGATTCTTACAAGGATCTCAATTGGCTAGCATAGTTATGAGTATGATAAAGTATGTAATAAAACTTTAAGTATGTAATAGAGAAATATTTCGAGAGGAAGCAGTTTACTTATGCAGTCTCTTTAATTCATCCTACAAGTAAGATAAAGTTATCACATAAAGCTAAACAATGAACACCATGGCAGATTAGATGTACAAGATTGATAATTGCTTAGAATTCTGAGAATACCTCCACTCCCACGATTACCAAACTGCAAGCAACCAGTGTGGTAATTGATGCAATCCTCTTTATTTTGAATTACAGGAGGGTTCGGGTTATCACTTGGTGAGCTAAAAGATGAAGTTGAGGTTCCATCCGAGTGAATTGTATGGGACTGAAAATCCCTTATAACATTTTCTGTTGTGTTAATACAGGTTCTAGAACCTGAGGGAGACATCGCATGTCCAGTTGCTCCTGGAGCATTTTATTGTAAGTGCCATAAGCAGCTGCAATTCTGATAACAAAGAAGGGGAAACATGGTAAGCATGAGACACAGTTGATCACCTGAAGCTGATAAGTATATCAAGAGAACACCATCAGGGGGTAGCTCCTCACAGATAGTTGCCAAAACCTGCCCACAGAAGGTAACAATAATGTGAAACATACTACAGAGTAAGTCAGCACGCTGACCATAATTTTATAAATAAAACCCGCCATTTGATTGTTGACTTTAGCATGTAAGTTGCATAAATAACCAACATCACTAGCGTCAAAGTATATAGGTTATACTATATCCCCTGATATGCAAGAAAGGCATGTATGTATCCCCAGCAATTTCAAATTCCATAAAGGTCAAGAAAATATTTCATTAATGAACATAGAAATGACAATCCATCTTGGTACTAAACTCTTCGTTCTTCACATTAATTTACAATTAATATCTATTTAGATATGTTATTGAGCTAAGACAAAATTGAGGCCACACCAGCATCTTATAATACAGCATTATTCTTTCAATCCCCATACTCATCTGTACTAATATAGAATGCCAGAGCCTAAGTTGGTCTCTTACCAACTTGACCTTTCTTTTAAAATTTCAAATGAGTTAATGTTATCTCCCATCCAATCAATCATTCAATACTTTTTACCCTCCTTTTGTCATTTAAAACATGTGCCCATTGAAAAAAATTACTGCAGGACTCTGACTCTTCCCTCCCTCTCCAATTTTTCTCTTTCCAAAAATGATTATCTCATTCATAAATATTAAAGTTTATTCTTTACTGGCCCAAAAAAATTATTTTATTACCATCTTATTATAATAATTTTCCATCCATAAGCACACCAAGACTACAACCTGAATAAAACAACTAATCACAAAGGTCTCAAACTTACTGCTATAAAATGTGTTAGTGATGGACGATATAATACAGCTTTTCTCGGGTTAGGTGGCAGAGTAGGATCAGCAATATCTTGGGAGTGGTTGATGCGACTAGATCCTAAAGCTCCGTTCTGACCACTTTTGCCACCAGTTGACTGGTAGAAAGAACCACTGGGCTCCCATTCCAGGCACTGAAGCATCCTAAAGGTGTCAAGAGTGAGCTCTGAATATTTGACCTAATCAAGAATAAAAGAAAAAGATAGATTACTGACTATTTTTAATTCATTATTTACAACAGTGCCAAAAACAATTCAAGTTTTCAAAACTATTTATATGCAGCTATACTATTTATGAGGAATAAAGAGAAAAAAGAAAACCTTAATACCTAACCTCATTATGATGGTAGCTGCTCAGCACAGCATCTCGCAATCTTAAATTCTTTCTTGCAACAGGTGCAGCAACATGAGGTAGAACATCTGGATGGGGGTCCAGTACAAAACTATACCTTAAAGGCCTGATATTCATAAAAGCGGTGTCAGCTTTCAAAAATCTAACTATCTCCTGAACCACCAGCTTCCATTCTTTAAAGTCAGTGTCCTGGAGAGAACAAGGGTTTAAGATCATTAATCTGTACATAAGTAATTACTGCCATTCAAAAAAGCCAAATCTGAATATCAAAGAGAGATTTGGAGCTTCCTAAATTTAAAAAACAAACAAATAAACTATCTCCAAAGGACAGGAGCCATGAACATTTTTAAGGTTAACACTGCATGATAGTTTCCTCCACATTCAAAGGTTATTCGATTTTCAGTGGAAATTTTAGTTCAAATGTAAGTAAAACAATTATATACCAAAAGAAGAAAAGATAAGCAGACATAGGAAGCAACTATTAAGCGTTGCATCATTCATTCAAATCCAAACGATCAAACCGCATGGTTAATTATTAGATGTTGTTTATTCCATGATATACTACTAATAAAGATGATTTCCCTTTTCTTCCATAACTCAGAACCACCCACCCCAAAAGAAAAGTGAAAAAGAACATATAAATACCTTGATTTTCACTAATTACAGTTTAGTTTAAGGCTCATACATATTCCATTAGTTGTACATACATAATCATGCAAAATTATGCATGCATGGTTAAGTCATAAACACCATCAGGCAAGCAGAAGGGAAATAAAGTAAAAAGACCTGGAAAGTCCTCTTGCATTCATCAACCAACATCTTCAGCTGATTAACTAATTGATGCACCATTTCTCTCCGGTTCAAAACCAAACACACCATCAAAAACCTAGCTAGAAACCTCAACTGTTTGTTCGCAAGATTGGGATCCTGACATGATCCCTCTTTGAAATACTCCCTTGTCAATATCGCTTCATAGAAGATATATGCCTCAGACAAATAACTCGCTTCGCTTGTTCGCATATATTGCCCATAATAAAGCTGAGCAATTCGAGATGCGATCTCACCGATCTCCCATCTCTTAAGCCCTGCTTCCACTAGCTTCTGCCGATTTTCCTGTTGAAACTTCCATAACTGGGTGTAGACCTTGAATACCTTGTAAAAGTACGTATCATACCTAAGAAGCAGAAACCAAACATGCTAAATTCATTATTTAATTGTTTCTCAAAGCATTCCACAAATTATGGTTCCATCTAAACAATAGAAACCACACTCTCTGAGGTTACTAGAGTTCTGTATGCTTATTGCTTTGAAGACATCTTTTACAATTCTGAATTCTCTTTTTTGCTTCCTAAATAATTGCTAAAAGGCAAAATCATAATTAATTAAAATAAAAGAACCAGTAAAATGGGACATCAATTTGACATAATTATTCAATATTAAATTAAACAGCATACATTTTTTTCTCAGAAAATTTGACAACTTTAACTTTTGGTTGTTCGAATCATAATTCAGTTTCGCATCCAAATGCATTCTCGCTCTTTGTTTGTTTTTCGACAAACAAAAGGAAAAATTAACAACCAAATAGAACCTTCAAAGAAATCTAAAAGGAAATTTTCAAGCTTATATACGAGATTGCTTAGCATCCTAAATAAACTATTTTCATCTTCCATTAAATCAAAGATGGATTTTACAATTTTTTCTAATTTCATTTCTTTACCTAAAAAAAGAAATTAAAACCTCAAAATCCTAATTTCCATAATATGAAAAAAATATAGAATTTTTTTTAAAAAAAAATGAAAGAATATATATACCTGTTGCGCTCATAGTAAGGCAAGTCTCTGATCTTAGAAAACTTCTTATCAGCTTTATCCACTAAAGTCCAGTACCTCTCGCTCACCGGAATATTGCTACTATTGCTATTATTGCTGTTCATTTGCTGCAGCGACATTTTCCCTTCTTTCTTTTTACTTAGAAATGCGATTCGTCGGCTTTTTCACATGGCTCCGACAGCGACTCGTTCCGTTGGATTTGGAGGAGGGTTATTTATTTCCGATGATCCAATCGGAGGATGAGGAGGAGGTTACCGGATAATTCTAGTGAAGGCAAGAGGGGAGAATCGATAGTTTGACCGGAAAAGTTTAACGCAGTTAGAGCTTTTTTTTGTTGTGTTTTTTCTTGAATATTTAATTCAGCGAGAGAGTGACAGTGGCTGAGTGACTGGCGAAATTTTGTGAATTACCAAATTCACCCTTCTTTCTTTTTCCCTTTTTTTAGCCAACAAGAAATTTTCCAATTTTATTTATAAGGTGAATAATAAAAAGCTTTTCTCATTTTTTCTTTAAAAATTATCACATATTGATTTTGTTTTGGTCAAATTTATATCATTATTTTAATATTTTAGTTAATTATTTTTTACAAAATATATCTAAAACCACTTCATTCCAAAGAATTTAAAAAATATTTTTATAATTTTATTAATTATAAAAATAAAATAAAAATAAATTAAAATTTAACAATTTTTCCAATAAAAAGTCAACAGGTGAAATTTTTATTGAAACAAAAAATTACAACCAACTTATTCACCAAAAAAAATTTACCACCAAGTTTTTTGTCGTGGGAATTTTAATTATTATTGTTTAATAATTAACGTATTATTTTAACTTAAAATAAAAAGCATAAAATCCATTTTACTATCATATACCCGTTTTTAAAATTTATATACCTTCTGAATGAGTACATGAGTTTTTTTTAGGTCACAGCACCAATTATTTCTCTTTTTTTTTTAATTTAAATAGAGCAACAAAAAGAAAATCATAAGCAAATTACAATTTTTTTTTTTTGTAATTTTCCTGATTGATAGGAAAATTGCAAAAAGGTATTGTTATATCAACTTTTTGTAATTTTTTTTTCATAATTTTTTTTCATAATTGTTTTTTGTTAAATATGTGATTTTACGTGATGTTTTTTTTTAAATTAATTTAAATAAGCAATGCAATTAATTTTAATAAAATTAATAATAATAATTATTATAAAATTAATATATTTCAATTCAATAGTAATAATAATAACAATTAAATTGAATAATAAAATGATTATTAATAATATTATATTAAAATTAAAAAAAAATAATAAATAATAAATAAGGTGCGGTATAAAAATCCTAATGCCCCCCACCGTAGACCCATTTGGAAACGGGGCCTTAATGAGGATCTCACACTGTTTTGGTGTTCTTTTTTTCGTATTGTTGCTTTTATGTTTATTCCCCATTTGGAAACGGGGCATTAATGATGGATCTCACACTGTTTTGATGTTCTTTTTCTTATTGTTGCTTTTATGTTTATTTATTTATTTATTTTTGTTTTTTTCCCTTTGAATGATATATAACTTTTAATGTGTATTGGAGGTTATTTTTTAAAAAATAAAGTCTAAAATAGTTCAAGTTTAATTAAAAATGTATTTTCATAAGTTGTAAAGTCTATTTTCTTCTCATTCATTATATATATATATATATATTGTGTTGGATATATGTGTGAATTTTTAATCTTAATTCAAGTAATTATAATAAATTTTCTATAAATAAAAATCATATATAAATATTATTAAGGATTATTGTTCAATACTTTATCGATGAAGTTTTTAAACTTTATAAGTGTAGTTAAGATCATGATACATACCCTACTTAATTTATTTTTTAATATTTATTTTGATATATGTGTCACCATTATAATCCTACTTATAAAGTCTAAAATTTACACTAACAATATATTGAATAATAACCATATTATTAAACCTATTTAGAAATTTTCTTATTTTATATTAAAAATATTTTGATTTCAAATAATTAAAAAATATTTGAAAATTTAAATATTTTTCTGATCAATTATTATTTTTATTGGGAAGGTGCATATTCAAGATTTTTATAAAAAAATGCACATTTCTTATTAAGTTAAAACTTAAATAATTTATATTTTATATAAAAAAAAAAAGTCTCCAGCTTAGTTGGGGTAGTATTCTAGTACAAAATAAAAGTTAGATGCTGGATTCATCATGCTCATAATCCTAATTTTAAGTAAATCATAAAAGTATCTATATTCTATACGGAATTTAAGTAAATGCAAATGACGATGAAAATATGTACAGCTATCTCTAAGAGGTAGCATAGATTTGTTACCTGAAATCTCGTCGAATGCTCTTTTTCACCTTTTTTCACTTTCCGTAAATCAGTCTATCCAATTTCGAATATATCCCATGGAGCTGCAGATAGTTATCAATCATATCAATTGAGTCTAATAACTCATTTATCATTTTCTATGCAGTCTATTTCATCAAATGCGTTCAATTGCTCTTATTGGGTCTTGTTGCCTCTTAAGGGGTCCAACTCTATTTTTAGTCCATTTCGACTTTACAATTTATTCTGTCACGATTCATTAGGCTCTATAGACTCATTAACAATTATTGGCCCATCTATGGGGCCCATTAACACTACCATAATGTCATCTTAAGTCTTTTCTAACATAAAGCATTTTATACGGAATTAATCCGCAATTTATACGATTAATTCCTAACTTGTATAACTATATAAGTTATAGCAAGTGAGATTCACTTACTCGAGTTTTCATGATGACTTGCAAATTGAGGCTCGATCAAACTCACGTTCGTCGTCGATTGTCACGCTACACATTTATATATTTAACCCTGGTCAATTTTGGTCAAATATAATTTCAAATAAATTTTTCAAAATTTAAATCAGTCAATTCTGATCGCTTACTGGTTTATCCTTGGCCTGATGCCTAGCCCGATGCATCATCGAATTTTTTTCTTTTTTTCTCTCCTGGCTGAACTGGTTCGGACCAATTCAGCCTCTTTTTACATTGAACCGATCCGAACCGGTTTATGGGCCATTTCGTAGTTCCCGGCGCTGCTGGCCGGTTCTCTAGCTGATTCCACCACTAATCGACTCGGCTTCGCCTCTAAAGCCATCTTTTGGTCTGGGCTGGGGTAGATCGAGGTCGGATTTCGTCGATTCTCCCCTTCTCTCCCGCAGCTTCTCCCTCTCTGATCTCCCGTTTTTCGGCGACTCACGGCATGTGACGGCACTCAAACGTTCCCTTGGTGTCTGTCGTCCCTCGCTGATCGTCTCGTGCCCCCTTCGCCGTCCGTTGCCATCGTAGGTGAAGAAATAAGTAGGGTCGGGTTTTCTTCTTTGTTTTCGTGTTTCGTTTTCCTTTTTTACGTTTTCAGTTTCTTTTTTTTAGTTAGATTTTAATTTTAATTATATATATATATATATGATATGATATAATATTCTTTAATATACTATAATACATATATATATATATATAAAATATCTTATAATATAACATTATTATACTAATAATATTACGAAATATCTTATATTATTATAATAATATTATATTATCATGATATATTTTTATACATTAATATTCACATACATGTACATATATTTTATTTAATTTATTTCGACCAATATATATGTACATCATATTCTCCTTCTATTTTTTTGGAAATATATTTATTTATTATTATTTTTTAGAAAATATTTTTTCATATTTTCGAAATAAATTTTCAATGTGAAAAATTTCGAGTCTTACATTAATGTCAAATGATAATGCACTTAAATTTAATCGTAACAATAACAATAAATTAAATGATGAAATAATTATTAAAAATATTATATTAAAAATTAAAAAAATAAAATAAAATAACAAATAAGGTGCGATAAAAATATCCTAATGCCCCTCAACGTAGCCCCATTTGGAAACAGGGCCTTAATGATGGATCTCAAACTGTTTTGATGTTCTTTTTCTTATTGTTGCTTTTATGTTTATTTATTTATTTTTGTTTTTTTTTTTCGTTTGAATGAGATATATAACTTTTAATGTGAATTGAGGGTTATTTTTTAAAAATTAAAGTCTAAAAAAAGTTCAAATTTAATTAAAAATGTATTTTCATAAGTTGTAAAGTCTATTTTCTTCTCATTCATTACATATCTATATATATATATATATATATATATATATATATATATATATATTGTGTTGGATATATGTGTGAATTTTTATTCTTAATTCAAGTAATTATAATAAATTTACTATAAATAAAAATCATATATAAACATTATTAAGGATTATTGTCCAATACTCTACTGATGAAGTTTTTAGATTCCACAAATGGAGTTAAGATCATGATACATACCCTACTTAATTTATTTTTTTAATATTTATTCTGAGGTATATGTCACAATTATAATCCTGCTTGTAGAGTTTAAAATTTATACTAATAGTATATTGAATAATAATCATATTATTAAACCTATTTAGAAATTTTTTTATTTTATTTTAAAAATATTTGAAAATTTAAATATTTTTCTGAACAATTATTATTTTTATTGGGAATGTGCATATTCAAAATTTATAAAAAATGCACATATCTTATTAAGTTAAAACTTAAATAATTTATATTTTATATATAAAAAAAAAGGTCTCAAGCTTAGTCGGGGTAGTTTTCTAGTACAACATAAAAGTTAGATGTCGAATTTGGATTCATCATGCTCATAATCTAAATTTTATGGTGTGTATTACTACTATCATATTTCTTTTTGGGATTTTTAAAATTATTTTCATTTTGCGTTAAAAATAATGAAACATCAATTTTAAGCTTAAACCATAAATTAAGATTACCATATATAATGAATTGAATAAACCTAAGTGAAAGAATGTCAAATAGTCACTGTTAGTGTTTCTATGAGCAGTTGCTTAGTGAGAGTTTGGGAGTAGAAATAGGTAGGAGTTTTACTATAGATAGGGATTTACTCTTGATCACTGAAATACTTGTGACTGAAGGAGTATGGCGAAAGGATTATAAAAGTATGGTTGAAGTTCCTTTTGATTGAAGAGGAATAGAAGAAAGAGGTGATTATTGAGAGAAATGGATAGTTGATACTTTCGTGGAAAGGGAATGGTGTTTGACGAAGTTCTTTTTCCAGTTTGACGAAGATATGGAAAAGGATAAAGTGTTGATGGCGTAGCCTTGCTCTTCTAATAAAGCTTTGCTAATTCTCAAGGATTTTAATGGTTTTTCTCTTCCGAAAGACATAATTATGGATTGGTGCCCATTTTAGATATAGATTCATGGCTTGCCATTGGGAATTTATGAATAATAAGGTTGGAACTGTCATCAAGAAACATTAGGAGATGTAAAAGAGATTGATACTAAATGAGACAACGTTGCATAAGGTCGATGGCTTCGGGTTAGTGTAGTCATTGATGTCCACAAGGCCCTAAAACAGGGTTCGCGAATCTAACTATCAAGGAAAGGAGGATCAAAGATGGTTTCCTTTAAATGCGAAAGGCTTCTAGATTTCTGTTTTGTTTATGGCTATCTTGATCACTAAGAACTAGAATGTGTCATAGTAATCAAACACGAAAAGAAAGTGTGGTGCTCTAACATGGATATGGTGCATGGATGAGAGTAGAAACCCCGAAAAAGACACATGGAGCTTTTAGTAGTTACAGTTTAAAGCATCTCAAGGGTCCTGATATTGAACCTTATGGTAGTACTAGTAAAAATGTTTCATTAGGGCATGACAATTGGATTGGTTCTCAACAAGGAACAAAACGAGTGGCAGATGAGGACACGATCAGAGGTAAGGTGGCCTTAACTATGAGAAGGAGAACCATAGTGATTTTACTTTTTGTTGTGCAAGAATAAATAAATATAAATAAATAAGCAAAAAAAGAGTAATTGACGTTGGATTCAAACTCAACCTCATCTACATGGTTGTAACATTATCAAGGTAAAAATCAAAATATATATAAATAAATAAAGAGAGTTTGAATCAAGTACAAACCCATATCTTTAAAAGCACAATCACCATCAACAAGTAAGGAGACAGATATGATTTCTGAAACTAAGGCTCTCTATTTTTCTTTATAGAAACTCTGTCAAATTCTTTGTCTGACTTAAGCATCGAAGTGCTTACGCAGGGAAAACCCCTTGCGTCCCTCTAATTATTCTTTTTCTTACAGAGCTGTCTATAGCACTTGGCACAAAAATCAAGGCGATGATGTAAGCAATTTGTAATTGTTGTAACTGAGCAACAACAATTGGCGCCGTCTATGAGAATTCGACTCTTTCTTTTGTTTTGACTTTTATATACTCTACTTTACATGATCTGTTTTTTTCCTTGGATGGACTAATTTTTTGTGCAACAATAACCTCGCGGTGAAGATGAACACTGCTTCTGAAGTGCTCTTAACGGCCACATGCTTATGATTTCTGCTTGTGGTAGTCACCATTATTCATGCTAACTAAAGATAAGCTTGTTATGAAAGAGGCAGGGCATAGGTCATTTCTCAGAACAAGTGAGATATGAGTCAGTCATGTAAAAGTATGTGTATAAGTTTATTTAAATGGTAAGAATTCAATTATTTTTCTTGAGACAACGGGAAATTTGAGATTTTGACTGCTTTTATTTTGATAAGGAAGACATATTGGATTCCTCCAGACATATTGGATGCAAATTTTGTGTTATCCTATAAGCTAATTTCTGTTATCTTAAGCCACGAGTTTCTTTCCGATTCATTTGAAATAGAAAGTTTGAGATTCTAAATACAAGAAAGAAACAAAAAGAGGAATATGCAAGAGGCAAAATTTTCTAAAATATATTTTTCTTTGACGTAAGAATATTACATTTGTGTTGTGTTGTGCTCAATGGAACACTACTGCAAGTGCACAGGTTAGTTTTTGAGTATAGAGTAAATATAAGTATCGTCCCACAGGGAACTGTGTCTACCGCAAATCACTGTAATCAACAACCTTAAATTTTATTTAGAAAATTAATGAATACTGATTAAAATCCTATTTATTATTCTAGCTATTAATTATGGAACAAATTTAATTAACACAATCACAATTATTACAAATGAAAATATCAATGGTAAAATATTCCTAGAACTCGATTTCACCTAACTAGGGTTCATACAATTCCTTTGATCAATTGTTATTTTGATTTCAATTTGTTTATAGCTGAAACCATTTCCTGTTTATCTCTCCCGAGTTTTAAACAGTCATACCCAAATTACCTAATCCTAACCTCCCGATTTAGAATTAAATAATAGAGTTCATTAAGCGATGATAATCCGTTTCTCTATGGCTCATAAGAATTGTCAACCTCCCGATTCAACAATGTCATATGTTAATCTACCATCGTGCATATAAATAATCCCCTCTCCCAAGTGCCGGATTCCTATACTAATTCATCCAATTGGTGGCCAATCAACTAGAGCATTAAGAACAAATAGATTAAATAAATATAATTGAAATCATCCAAACAATCTTCACAAAATAATTGCAATTTGCCCAAAGTTAGTTACATCGACTCTAGGAAAAAGGAGTTTAGTTCCTAGGAATCATAATAAACATCCAATAATTCCAAAGTATCATCCCTAGAATAAATATTGATCGAAAAAGATGTAAAAGATGGAGTTTTTATGAAGCTAAATGAATTTTGAAGCCTTCTGTCGCAGCCTCCCCCGAAATTCTGATAAAAATACTATTTATAAGGTTTCCAAGCACTAAAACGCGGAAGGCCACGTGGAAAAATAGTGTTGCCCTAATCAGACTGCTATGCTGCGACAATGGTATTGATTTCCCAGATCTGCTCTGCACTATCCAGTTTCTTCTATTGTTGCATCATAAGTCACGATCAGCATCCTGCAACTTCACTTCTTCACAGAATCATCAGAACCAGCTCCAAAAGCTTTAACTTCTCTAAATTGTTCTTTTTTCTGCAAAATTGCACAAAACACATAAAACATACCAAAATATTGCAAAGAACAAATCAACTAACTAAGTAAAAAGTGTTATAAACATATATAAAATTCAGTGCTAACAAATACCCCCAAACTTAGAAATTTGCTTGTCCTCAAGCAAACACATACTAGAAACAGAACAATTAAAGACTCTCAACCATACTCAGCTCACATTCTTGTCATACTAAATTGGGATTTTCCTCAAGAATTCACACGGTTCTCAGCTTAAGATAAATTTCATATTTATATTGTTCAAGTCAATCTAAGCAAACCAATCCCCCTTCACACTTCACTTTCCACTTATGTGTGTGTACAATCATTTACTCAAATTCATGCACTCAAGTGTTAACGCAAAACCTAAATGAAAATTAAACACAAGACATCATATGCTTGAATTAACTACTACTCTCTTCTAATAAAGACTCATGCATAACCGAGAATTAAAAGGACTTTTCAAAGGTTGTAACATAAGGCTCGGGTTTTAGGTGGGATAAAAGATACAATATGAAGTTTAATCCACCTAAAGCACTGTAATTACCTTTGGATTTGATTTGTTTTGAGGTCATGAATCATTACCCAACTTTACTCATTCTCGAGTTTGTTTGTTTTTTTTTTTTTGCAGTGTCATACTCCAAAATTTTATTTTTTCGCTACTTGTAACTGCGTATGACACTAAGTTCTCATCAAGACCCGAGAATAAATCCTTGTTTGTAGCATTCAAGTTCTCAAACCAACAATTTACAAACCACCCTGTTTTCTTTTGAGCTCCTCCCTTAATCCAAAATTTTTGATTGATAGTGCTTTAAGTAAGGGACTAAAAGAATAGGATAATCAAACAATTAGGACATGGCTTGTAATATGGTTATATAACAACAAAATGGAAAAATTTGGCTTAAAAGTGGTTTTTCAAAGGATTAATATAATTGGGTAAGCTTGAAAGGCTCAATCTCAAAACAAAAATGGCCTAGATCATTTTCTTAATCATGCATGGTCTATCAATTTCGCCTCAAATAATAACTAATCAAGTTCTAGAGTCTTTTTAGTTTCACATATCAACACAGTAAGTGCATAAATTGAATATGATTGGTGCATAGTTTGAGTGAAAAGATTCAAGTGAAGCTTCCTATCCACATACCGATACTCAAACAATAAAAATCATCCATTTAAACAAAATTTGATCAATTCTTTGCAAAATCCATCTTTGGCCACAATCTAGAAAACTAATCTATAAAACTGAGTATGATTGCACACAAACAATAAAAAGAGGCACATAAAAAGAAATTGAAACAGACACATAAAACATAACAAAGCATGACACAGAGCACAGTCAATAACTCCCCCAAACTTAAGATTTTCATTGTCCTCAATGAATTGGAAAAAGTAGTAAAGAGGACTTCCCTGGGGTAGTCTAACTGTCCGAATCCTCCTCTGAGTCATCGTCAGCATCAGTTTCCTCCAAGGGTTTCGGGACCACCAAGATCGCGAATACACAAAAATTTGTTGGCCAAACTACCAAATCAGCAGAAAACAACAGGATCGGAAGAAAGATAAATAATGGGCGTGGGGTAATCGGTGTACTTCCAAAAGAACAAGGAAAGATGTATTACTAGAAAAAAAGAGTCGGGAAGATGGAAAAAGTTCAGCAGCCGCTTTCAAAGTAGTTTTGGTAGGGTTATTTGACTTAATCGAATAGTGAGGGGTTGACAAAAATAAGGGATTCCGACTTCCAATCAAACATTGCCACGTGTATTCCATTCATCTTGCTTTGAGAATTTCAGACATTTGTTCCATTCTTTGACAGATTTTCTTCTCACCCTTTTGCTGACTTTCTTTTTCTCATCTATGCAACCATTATTCGGTCCTCACCTTTCTAAAAAAAATTATTTTTGTTTCTTTTCTGTTTTTGGTTGTCGATTCTGAAGCTACTAAGCTCTTGCAAAATGTTTCTTTTTCTTTCACCTGATCACGCATTCATGCATTCTTGCTTGCAGAATCATGATAATTATTCTTCCAAACTATGCTCTTCTGATACATATGCCTGAAAAGTAAAATTCAAACTAATAAAATAAAAATAAAAACAAACTAATAAAAGCAAAGAAAATAAAACGAAATGAAAACTAAGAATCTACAAAAAATCAATTGGATTGTCTTCCCAAAAGCGCTGAATTTCAAGTCTTTAGCCCGACTGCTTCCAGTCTCCTTAATTCGGTTCACCAAGGGGAATGCTATCTAATTTATGCACTCCCTCTCCATAATAATGCTTTATACGTTGCCCATTGACATTGAACAAACTTCCATCTGATTTCTTCAACTCAATTGCTCCATATGGGAAAACTTGGTTTATCTCAAACGGTCCTGACCACCTTGACTTCAATTTGCCAGGAAATAATTTAAGCCTTGAATTATACAATAGAACTTGCTGTCCAGGACTGAATGCTTTTCTCATTATCATCTTGTCATGCCATCTTTTGGTCCTGTCCTTGTAAATTCTTGAATTGTTATAGGACTCATTTCTCAGCTCATCAAGCTCATTCAATTGGAGTGACTGATTTTCTCCAGCCTTGTTATAGTCAAAATTTAGCTTCTTAATGGCCCAGTAAGCTCGATGCTCAAGCTCTACAGGTAGATGACATGCCTTACCAAATACCAACTTATAGGGAGACATTCCAATTGGAGTTTTATAGGCTGTCTTGTATGCCCAAAGTGTGTCATCTAACTTGTTAGCCCAGTCTTTTCTATTCAGGTGGACAGTCTTCTCCAATATCAACTTCACTTCTCGGTTTGAAATTTCAGCATGGTCATTTATCTGCGGATGATAACCGAGAGCTACTTTATGTCGAATTTCATATTTTGACATTAAACCATTGAAAATTTTGTTACAGAAATAAGTGCCTTCATCACTCAAAATGGCTCTTGGGGTACCGAATCTTGTCAATATATTCTTGCACAGAAATCGAATTACCATTTTTGCATCATTTGCTGGTGTTGCTATTGCCTCCACCCACTTAGAGACATAATCAACAGCAAGGAGAATGTACAGCTTCCCAAAAGATGGAGGAAATGGTCCCATAAAATCTATACCCCATACATCAAAGATTTCCACTTTTAGAATATTTGTCAAAGGTAATTCATGCCTTCTTGAGATGTTTCCAACCCTTTGACATCTGTCACATGTTTTTACAAACACGTAACTATCTTTAAACACACTAGGCCAATAAAAACATGATTGCAGCACCTTTGCTGCTGTACGTTCTGCACCAAAATGTCCCCCATATGCTGCAGCATGGCAGTGGCATAGAATTTCCTGAGCTTCATCTTCCGGCACACATCGTCTTATAATCTAGTCTGGACACTTCTTAAACAGCAAAGGATCATCCCAAAAATACGAGTTGACATCATGGAAGAATTTCTTCCTCTGTTGGTAAGTTAAACCACTTGACATTAATCCTCCTGCTAAGTAATTCACTATGTCTGTGAACTAAGGCAGATTTTCATCAATCTTCATTATTGTCTCATCTGAAAATTCCTCTTGAATAGGCTGTTCTTGCTGAATTTCAGATTGCTCCAACCTAGATAAATGATCAGTTATAACATTATCAGATCCTTTTTTGTCCCTGATCTCAAAATCAAATTCTTGTAAAAGCAAGATCCATCTAATAAGTTTGGGTTTGGCGTCTTTTTTTGCAAATAGATAACAAATAGCTGCATGATCTGTATAGACAATGACCTTGCTCCCAATTAAATATGGTCTGAACTTGTCAAATGCATGTACAACTGCAAGCATCTCCTTCTTCGTTGTTGTGTAATTTTTTTGAGCATCATCTAAGGTTCTGCTTGAATAATAGATAGCCCGAAAAATCTTGTCTCTCTTCTGTCCCAAGATAGCTCCAATTGCAAAATCACTCACGTCGCACATCAGTTCAAATGGTTCTGTCCAATCTGGTGTGATCATAATAGGTGCAGAAATAAGCTCCTTCTTGATCTTTTCAAATGCCTGCAAGCAAAAATATCAAAGGCAAAATCAGCATCTTTTTCCAATAAGTGACATAAAGGTTTTGAGATTTTTGAAAAGTCCCTGATAAATCTACGATAGAAGCCTGCATGTCCCAAAAGCTCATCACGACTTTAACTGACTTTGGAGGAGGAAGCTTTTCAATAGCAGCGATTTTAGCTCTATCTACCTCAATGCCGTGAACTGAAATTTTGTATCTAAGGACGATCCCTTCTTGCACCATAAAATGACACTTCTCCCAATTTAAGACTAGATTTGTCTCTTCACATCTCTGCAAAATAAGTGCCAAATTAGATAAACATTGGTCAAAAGTCCTACCAAATACCGAGAAGTCATCCATGAAGACTTCCATTATCTCTTCAACAATGTCAGCGAAAATTGACATCATGCATCTCTGGAAGGTTGCTCGGGCGTTACACAACCCAAAAGACATCCTTCTATATGCGAAAGTTCCATATGGGCAAGTAAATGTTGTTTTCTCTTGATCTTCTGGGGCTATCGCAATCTGGTTATAGTCCAAGTAGCCATCTAAAAAGCAATAATAACTGTGTCCGACTAGTCTGTCTAGCATTTAGTCGATGAACGAAAGCGGGAAGTGGTCTTTCCTAGTAGCTTTGTTCAGCTTCCTATAATCGATGCAAACTCTCCATCCCGCTACAGTTCTGGTGGATATGATTTCATCGTTTGTGTCACGAACTACTGTCATTCCACCCTTTATAGGTACAACCTGCACAGGACTCACCTAAGAACTATCAGATATAGCATATATAATACCAGCATTTAATAATTTTAAAATCTCAGCTCTAACAACTTCTTTCATTGCTGGATTTAGTCTTCTTTGTGGTTCAATAGAGGGTTTATGATTTTCCTCTAATCGAATTTTGTGCATCACAACAGAGGGACTAATTCCTTTGATGTCAGTAATAGACCATCCAATTGCTGGTTTGTGCTCTCTTAAAATTCTAAGCAACTTGTCTTCCTCTGCAACTGATAAAAATGATGAAATAATTACAGGAAAAGTACTATCATCACCTAAAAAAGCATACCTCAAATAGCTTGGTAATTCTTTCAATTCAGTTTTGCCTTTTTTTTTCACTTACCTGTGACTTGTCAATCTTCTCATTAGTTGTTGTAGTCGTACTTTCTAATGGATTGGCTTCCAAAGTAACAACATAACTTTTAATTTCATCAGTTAGTAATTCATCATCTAAATTAGAAACTAAATTTACCAGACATTGAGCCATAGGATCGGTTGGTACTTCCTTTGTTTCAACTTCTCTTACACAACTCTGCACTACTTCAATCAACTCACAGGTCTCTGGCTCATCAGCAAATTTCATCGCCTTATAGATGTTGAACATAACTGATTCATCATTCATCCTCAGGGTTAATTACCCTCTCTAAACATCGATTAATACTCTCACAATGGCAAAGAATGGTCTCCCAAGTATAAGTGGAATTTCTTTGTCCTCTTCATAATCTAAAACTACAAAATCAGTAGGAAAAATTAGCTTATCAACTTTAACAAGTACATCTTCTATTATACCTCTGGGATAAGTAATCGATCTATCCACTAATTGCAGTGTTATGGTGGTCGGCTTTACCTCTCCAAGACCTAAGCTCCTGAAAATAGATAAAGACATTAAATTTATGTTAGCACCTAAATCACACAATGCCTTACCCACTTTCGATCCTCCAATCTCGCATGGAATAGTAAAGCTTCCAGGGTCTTTCAATTTTTGCGGTAACTTTTGCTGCAAAATTGCACTGCATTCCTCTGTCAAGTTGATAGTTTCATAATCTTCAAGTCTCCATTTCTTTGACAACACTTCTTTCATGAACTTTGCATAATGTGGCATCTGCTGCAGAGCATCAATAAACGGAATGTTAATATGTAATTTCTTAAATATATAAAAAAATTTCTTAAACTCAGATTCAATCTTCCTTTTATACAAAACTTGAGGATAAGGAATAGATGGTTTTAACAAAGGAGGATTATTAGGAAAAAGTTTACTAAAAGGTTTAGAATTAACTCCCTGTTTTACTGTTTTTGATTCTGCATCCTTTGTCATAACAGGTTCAGTCTGCTTCCTCTGCACCTCAGTTATTGGTGCAGTTTCTTCTTTCTCTGCTACCTTTCGTGGCTCATATGTGTTTCCACTTCTCAAAAATATAGCATTGCAGTGTTCTTTCAGATTGAGCATTGTGTCACTTGAAAACTTACCTCTTTCATTTAAAGAACTGACAGCTGCAGCTAATTATCCCAAAGTGGTCTCAATAGATTTCATCTGCGCACCAAGACTGGTGTTCATCTCTGACACTTTAGCTTCCACGTTGTCTAATCGCGCATCAGTTTTGCTAAATCTTATTCTAGTTTTAACCATGAACTCTTCAAATTCGTTCCTTCTAACTCCACCATAACCTTGGGAATTCCCTTGGTTATTGAATCTTGTATTGCTGTTACTTGCTGCTGGTGGGTTTAGAACGTTTTTAGAGTTACTATAAGATAGATTCTCATAGTTTTTGAATCCTGGCTGGTAGTAGTTAGGAACTCGATTTCCTTGAAAACCAAAGTTACGATTATTAACATAATTCACCTGCTCCAAATCTGTCCCCATCAACTTAGGATTTGTGCTGTCATGATGAATCATAGCTTGCGGCCCTTGTATACCCATTGAAAAAATTTGTGTTGAAATCTGCTCAAGTCTTGCTAGGATGACTGTCTGCGTATCTAACTCATGCATACCTGTTACTCTTCTGACATTAGCACTTTCACTTGGCCATTGGCTGCTGTTTATAGCCATCTCCTCAATTAACTGCATAACTTAATCAATTGTTTTAGACCACAGTGAACCTCCTGCTGAAGCATCTACAGTAGCTCGTGTCTGCGGAGTCATGCCTCTGTAGAAAACTTGTATCTGGTTTTCTTCATCATATCCATGCTGAGGGCATCTACGCAATAACTCTTTAAATCGCTCCCATGCCTTATGTAATGATTCTTAATCTAACTGTGTGAACTGGGCAATTTTTAATCTCATCTGCATTGTCTTTACTGGTGGGAAGTAATTTGCTAAGAATTTTTATGCCATCACTGCCCATGTCGGAATGCTTCCTGCTGGTAGATTTTGATACCAACTCAAGGCTTTATCCCGAAGAGAAAATGGAAACAATCTCAGTCGAATAGCATCATCAGGGGCTCCATTAATCTTAATGGTGCTGCAAATCTGCAGAAAACTTGTCAAATGTGTGTTAGGATCCTTTAAGGCTGAACCTCCAAATTGATTTTGCATAACCATGTTGATCAATGCTGGCTTCAACTCAAAGTTATTACAGTTTACAAGAATCTCTCTTATAGCGGCAAAATTCTAGTTCACAACTGGGGTAAAGTAATCGCGTATAGCTCACTGCTGCTGATTTTCATCTTCCATGATTAAATTTCGGTCTTTCTCTTCAAATATGTTCTGTTGAATTTGCTTGATGATTCTCTCAATCTTTGGATCTAACTCTTCTTTTATGTCTGTATTTCCACTTCTGCGGGTTTTTACCATTCACCTAAAATAAAAATTTGTAGATAGTAAATTAAAACAAAAATAAAAATCTGAATTAAAGTAAAGGCTATTGGGGAACAGTGTTAACAAAAAACGAAACAACAATTCCCCGACAACGGCGCCAGAAAACTTGTTGTGCTCAATGGAACACTACTGCAAGTGCACAAGTCAGTTTTCGAGTATAGAGTAAATATAAGTATCGCCCCACAGGGAACTGTGTCTACCGCAAATCACTGTAATCAACAACCTTAAACTTTATTTAGAAAATTAATGAATACTGATTAAAATCTAATTTATTATTCTAGCTATTAATTACGAAACAAATTTAATTAACACAATCACAATTATTACAAATGAAAATATCAATGGCAAAATATTCCTAGAACTCGATTTCACCTAACTAGGGTTCATACAATTCCTTTGATCAATTGTTGTTTTGATTTCAATTTGTTTATAGCTGAAACTATTTCATGTTTATCTCTCCCGAGTTTTAAACAGTCATACCCAAATTACCTAATCCTAACCTCCCGATTCAGAATTAAATAATAGAGTTCATTAAGCGATGATAATCCGTTTCTCTATGGCTCATAAGAATTGTCAACCTCCCTATTCAACAATGTCATATGTTAATCTACCATCGTGCATATAAATAATCCCCTCTCCCAAGTGCCGGATTCCTATACTAATTCATCCAATTGGTAGCCAATCAACTAGAGCATTAAGAACAAGTAGATTAAATAAATATAATTGAAATCATCCAAACAATCTTCACAAAGTAATTGCAATCTGTCCAAAGTTGGCTACATCGACTCTAGGAAAAAGGAGTTTAGTTCCTAAGAATCATAATAAACATCCAATAATTCCAAAGTATCATCCCTAGAATAAACATTGATCGAAAAAAATGTAAAAGATGGAGTTTTTATGAAGCTAAATGAATCTTGAAGCCTTCTGCAGCAGCCTCCCCCGAAATTCTGATAAAAAGACTATTTATAAGGTTTCCAAGCACTAAAACGCGGAAGGTCACGTGAAAAAACAGTGTTGCCCTAATCAGACTACTATGCTGCGACAATGGTATTGATTTCCCAGATCTGCTCTGCCCTATCCAGTTTCTTCTATTGTTGCAGCATAAGTCACGATCAGCATCCTGCAACTTCACTTCTTCACAGAATCATCAGAACCAGCTCCAAAAGCTTTAACTTCTCCAAATTGTTCTTTTTTCTACCAAAATGCACAAAACACATAAAACATACAAAAATATTGCAAAGAACAAATCAACTAACTAAGTAAAAAGGGTTATAAACATATATAAAATTCAGTGCTAACATGTTGCATCTACTGTATAGGATGAATTCACATGATATTTGAGGCTATCTAATGGTTGAGTATGTTGAGAATATTGACTCTAACTTTGATCAGGCGCCTCAAGAGACCCTTAAGTCCATCTTCGAAGTCTTGAATACAAGACTGATTTTTGCAGTTCATTTTGAACATTCTCAATTTGCATGATGTCAGATTTTCGTGTTGCAAGGGATAGCAATGCCCAAAAGTGAAGGACAACAAAGAGTCTAGCACACTAATTGTGACTGCTTGCGCCTCCTTAAGAGGCTAATCGTGCCTCCAGTCTCATTACAGACAGTGCTTTGTTTATTTTCCTTATGCTCCAAATCTTTTAGGGCCCTCAAGATTGCCTTTTTAGCTTCTTTCCTAGAGGGCAGCTTTGGAGGTGGAGCACACATCCAAAAGCCTAAGAGATCCATTTAACAGCTCATCGACGTATTCTCTTTGCTTCTCTTAGGCTAAGATTTGTTGTGTAGGGAGCAGGTTGAGACTTGGAAATACTGCTTGAAGGTTTCTAGTATCTTTTACTGGAATGTATCTGCCGTATGGTTATTCTCTTGCATCTACACATGTTCAGAGTAAAGAGGATTCCCCTAGTTGTGGTCATGAATTATACAAAAATATGTCCCTCAAACTGAACCAAATCTCTTTAGTCCTGCATTCATCGAGGTTGAGAATCAGTCTGGATTATCAAATTTTATTCCTGTCCTAATTGGAGACAAGGAAGTTTGTTCTGAAATGAAGTCAATACAGCAGAGGTTTGATGCATCTCTTTTTCAGGGAGGATTAAAAGTTTCCTGCCTCCTTTCAAATTATAACTGTTTTTGCAGAGAGCAGATATTCATTTTTGTATATCATTGTTCGACAAAATCATTTTCCCTATATTTTCTGTAAAAAGGACATCAATTGCAACTCTTGGTGAAATAATCACTACATGCAGGGACAAGAAAATAAGTGATTTTACTGAGAGGATGCTAAAAGTACTATGATTGGGTTATGGGTAATAGTGTCAACTCAAAACCTGCTCGCTAGATTGGCAACTGCTGCTATCTTCTTTGGGAGTTCTACCTTGTCAACACGTAAATTTTTCTCAAAACTTTCTCGTAGAATTTGAAGGACCTTTGGAAAATATAAAGTCCTAGTGTTCTTGACCTTCATAGCAACCGGTTACAAGGGAAAATCTCATTTCTTCCACAATATGCCACCTACCTGGATTACTCGAACAATGATTTCAGCTCTGTTTTACCAGTTGTCATCGGCGACTACCTCAATTTTACTTATTTCTTCTCTCTCTCGGGTAATACATTTCAAGGGAGCATCCTCAAGTCGATATGCAACAGTGCATATCTTCAAGTACTTGATCTATCTAATAATTCCCTGAGTGGGTCAATTCCTCAATAACTAACTCAACAGAGTTTGTCCTTTGGGTTGCTAAATTTAAGAATAAACAATCTGGATGGTGTTATTCCTGATACATTCCCGTAAGAATGTGGGTTACAAACTCTAGATCTCAACCGAAACTTACAACAAGAAAATGTACAAGGGCTTGAAGCAAAAAATGGGCGAGATAAGCCAGCACCCAAATAAAGGGCTTGAAGCGAAAAATGCGTGAGGTAAGCCACGCACCAAAAACAAAAGGCTTGAAGTGAAAAGTGCGCGATGTAAGCCATGAAGAAAAAAGTGCAAGAGCTTGAAGCGAAAAGTGCGCGAGGTAAGCTAAGCACTCAAACAAGGGCTTAAAGCAAAAAAATGCGCAAGGTAAGCCACGAAGAAATGTGCAAAGACTTGAAGCGAAAAGTGCGCGATGTAAGCCATGAAGAAAAAAGTGCAAGAGCTTGAAGCGAAAAGTGCGCGAGGTAAGCTAAGCACTCAGACAAAGGCTTGAAGTGAAAAATACGCGATGTAAGCCACGAAGAAATGTGCAAGGACTTGAAGCGAAAAATGCGCGAGATAAGCCACGCACCCAAAACAAAAAGCTTGAAGCGAAAAGTGCGCGATGTAAGCCATGAAGAAAAAAGTGTAAGAGCTTGAAGCGAAAAGTGCGTGAGGTAAGCTAAGCACTCAGACAAGGGTTTGAAGCGAAAAATGCGCGAGGTAAGCCACGCACCCAAAGCAAAAGGCTTGAACCGAAAAGTGCGTGATGTAAGACATGAAGAAAAAAATGCAAGAGCTTGAAGCGAAAAGTGCACGAGGTAAGCTAAGCACTCAAACAAGGGCTTGAAGCGAAAAATGCGCGAGGTAAGCCACGCATCCAAAACAAAAGGCTTGAAGCGAAAAATGCGCAAGGTAAGCCACGAAGAAATGTGCAAGGGCTGGAAGCTAAAAATGCGCGAGGTAAGCCACGCACCAAAACAAAAGGCTTGAAGCAAAAAATGCGCGATGTAAGTCATGAAGAAAAAAGTGCATGAGCTTGAAGCGAAAAGTGCGCGAGGTAAGCTAAGCACTCAGACAAGGGCTTGAAGCGAAAAATGTGCGAGATAAGCGACGCACTCAAACAAGGGCTTGAGAATTTGACATCAAGATTCGACTCGAGATTTAAACTTCAGAATTTAACTTGAGGATTTGACGAAAGACTACGAGGAGAATATATGTACTCTTCCACAAGGTTATACCTAGCGAAAGAGTGAGGAGCAATTGTTATGCAAGAATAAATAAATAAGCAAAAAAAGAATAATTGATGTTGGATTCAAACTCAAACTCATCTACATGGTTGTAATATTATCAAGGTAAAAATCAAAATATATACAAATAAAGAAAGAGAGTTTGAATCAAGTACAAACTCATATCTTTAAAAGCACAATCACCATCAACAAGTAAGGAGACATATATGATTTCTGAAACTAAGGCTCTTTATTTTTCTTTATAGAAACTCTGTCAAATTCTCTGTTTGACTTAAGTATCGAAGTGTTTAAGCAGGAAAACCCTCTGTGTCCCTCTGATTGTTTTTTTCTTGCAGAGCTGTCTATAACACGTGGCATAAAAATCAAGGCGATGACATAAACAATTCATAATTGTTGTAACTGAGCAACAACACTTTTGGAAAGCAAAATTAAAAAAAAAAAAAATTTATAAATGAGAGTGGAATCTCAAGGTGAGAATCATGTAAAAATTCGAACAATGGGTGAGTGGAATCTCAAAGTGTGCTGGTTGGGTCCAACTCACCACCAGTTTCATTCTTAATTGCCTCTTCTGCCTACTCCAGTTGGTGATGGGTGTTGTCCTCTCTTGTTGCTTCACTCTCATTGATCATGTGGTTGTTATCCTCGATTTTCAGGTTCAGAGTTCATTCGTGTTCTATTCCAGATCGTGAAAACATACTCTTCATTGCAAGATTCTTCAGCCAATTTTTTTATTTTATTTCCAAGCTGAAACCTGGAGCAGTATATTTGGTCTCATTCTATTTATAACTGTTCCTTCTTTTTCCCATTGCACTGCTTTCTAGTATATCTTCTCTTTGGTTGTGTTCTACGAACCTTCCATTTGTGAAAAAAATTTCTCCGTCTGGTAGTCCTATCCTCTGGGGTGCATTATGTTTTGGTTTATTGACATATTGAGGTGGGTTTTGCAGTTAAGGGTTAGATTTTCATTCTGCCCAATCGCTTCAAATAACTAATCCCTATTGCTGTTGTTGTCTTTTTCACTCCCTTTGCACTTCTGATGGTATAATCTCTGTTGCTGATGGTAGTTGTTCTTTAAGGTGGGTTCGAGTGTAAGGTTTTTTTTGGGCTCATGGAATTATGTTCGGGAATTGGTGTATTTTCATACATTGAATGCTGGTTGCCGAGGTCAGCTGCCTGGTACAGTTCCACTCCTAGGTTGAATATTGGCTCCTCCATTAGTGGTGTTGCCCCCATTTTGGTGTGGTCCATCTTTTCGATGATATTTCCCAATGGATTTCTTCCAGCATATTCTATGTTGGTGGTTTTCTTGATCCCTCTGTAATGGAAGGCCCAAATGTTGTTTGTGAACAGGATATACATTGGAGGTCATGTCCTATTTCGTATCCAAATCTCTGGTAGATTTCCTCCATGTACTCGTGTAAGTATGTATACATCTCTACATATAAATAATGACTTTAATTAATATAAATTAACAATTAAATATAATAATTTATCTTTATTTATTATGCATATAAAATTTTAAATTGATTGGAATAAGATTGAGGAGAAGTGTAATGTGTGAACTCATGCGGTTGTTGTAAATATGCTTTTCACACCATCATAGCCATTTCCGAGCGGCCTTTGAATTCATTTTCCTTATCAACGCTGGCACAAAGACGAAAAATTGGAAAGGGAAAAGGACCTCTCCTTCAAAGTCATTGATCCCATTATCTAAGCATAATAATATATAATAATATATATATATATGTATATATCTCCATGGAAATTTAATTACGATTACTATGCTATGCGTCCGCATTGTATACTAAATAGTTTACAAATGGATTTTGAAATAAAATTCAAATTTATTAGTTTATTTAAACTGATGAATAAAAAAAATAATGACAAATTTGATCCAAGATGATCAAACGATAAATTTGTAACATATCCTGGATATTTATTTGTTATTTTAATAAATTTTTGGTTAGCTTATATTTGAAGATGAATTTCATATAATCTTATTTACATACTTTTTTAAAAGAAACTGTAATTGAAAATAAAGAAAAATAATTGTAAGCACTGAAATTTAAATATCAAATTTAGAAAAAATATTTATTAAAGGAATTGCATGGATTAATTAAATTAAGCATCAAATTCATTTATTTACAATTAAATTCTTTCATAAAGTTTCATTTTCAATGTATAAAATAATTTTTTTAATTTAAACGTAAAAACAATTGAATTAACAATACTTAAGATAAATATTCTCAGCAGATCTTTTGATGACAAGCTCTTTCCTCTGGATTCATATACGTGAGTAACAATTAAAGATTGATTTAATTGTTATTATTTTTTAAAAAAAATTAATTAGATTTAAGATTTGATTTCTCTTTTTTTTTTTTATACTTTCTTATAAGTAAAATATATATATATATATATATATATGTGAATCAACCACTTTTGCTAGCTGTATAAATAATTTTAGATTGAATTTTACTTATACTAATTTGAATAAATTTTTTCCTAAAATAAAAAAAAAACACTTTAGTAACGAGCCTTAAATTCAAGGAATCTTTGTGGTACATAAATTCATTGCATTTAAACCACCTGAAGAGTAGATTTTTTTCTCTGATATTACAATTAATTTCACAAATAAATGTTCACCTAAATTTATCTATAATCAAATCTTATTATTAAAATCCAACTATCTTCCGTATGGTATTGATTTTGAATGAGGCTAACTTGTACTTATTATCTTTGTGATAACTCCATGATAACTTTGGCTCTTGATTATAATTGGGGTAAAAAAGCAAGAACTAAAAGTAAAAAAGAAAAGAAGGAAGCTTTAACTGTTAATTTTATTTATTTTAAATATTTATATATATAGTTAAGTTCATAATTTATTATTTCAAATATATATACTCATAATTCATTTTTTGTTTAAAACATTTGTATTTACACATTATTTAGTATTTTTAAAAGATTTATTTAAAATTTTAAAATATATAATTTATAAATCTCAACATGTTATAAAAAAATTAAACTTGTTATAAAAAATGAATTTGAGCTTGAGAGTTCTGAAAATAATTTATCTATATTTGATAAATTTTTTTATATATATATAAAATAAACAATATTTAATTTTGTTGATGTGAAAGAAAAAAAATAAACAAATTTTAATTTATCTATACTATTTATTAATTATTTATTTATTTCGTCCATTCCGGTGAAAGACTCTGGTCGGCCCCATTTTGGAATTCTAAGTCTAGACTCTCATCACAAACAAAGCAAACCAACGACCTGCATTTGACATTGTTAACCACCTCCCTACAATAACCAAATTCTATTTTCTTTCCTTCTAGAAACCCACATTTTTTTTATTTCTTTTTTTTTTAATTAAATTTCACACGCTTCCCCTTATGAAAACCCAGACTTTTCTTCCTTCCTTAATAAATCAAACGGGATCTTCTTCATCTTCTCTAATTCCAGCAAACTCCGAATAAATTCGCAATCCCAACGCAGGTAAAAAAAAAAAATTATTTTTTTTTGAACTTCTTGTTTGTATCCGAGATTATTGGAAATGTTTAATTCTTACTGAATCTCGTAAAAGAATTTCGATTTAGTTTTCAGTTAATTTATTTTCTTTGATTTTTCTTGGTTGCCAAACGGAGCTTTACTTTAAAGGGGCTCTTTAATGAATTGGCTAAAAACTAAAAGTTTGAGTTTTAACATGTTAATGAAGTTTAAGTTCGATGTGTTCTAAAGAAAGTAAGAACAAATATAAGTTTTCTTTTTTTGGTTTGCCAATTACTCTGTTGTCTTTGATAGTTTTATTTTATTATTGTTACTGCTCTTTTGGATTGAATATTTCTTTGAATCAGGGTTAGGCACTTTGCTCGCCGTTTGGCATGGATGGAAATAGGAAAGGGACTATGCAAACTTTAGTTGGAAATGAAATTGTTGTTAGGAATTGAATTCGGAAGGATATGCTTCCATGGGGATAAAGAAAAGTACCATGCCTTTTTTTTTTTCAAACTGAGTGCGAATTAATCACCGATTTGTATCCATTGTATGTTCCCAATAGCATTGTGTTAGTCTTTTGTAGTAAACAGATTCCTTAGCGATATTTTATTGTTAACTATTTATAGGAGACATGGAGCAGCAACTCGTGTAACTAAATGCAGTGGAGAATAAACTAATAAGATTTTGGCTATTTGAGAGAGATATTGGCTTTACATTTAAGCATCCTACATATGATGATTCGAAACTGAATTCTTGGGTTATTAGGAATTTAATGCAATTGTAATATAATTTAAATTCTAACATCTGAAAATTAGGATATCGGATGCATTTTAACTTTTACATTATTTTCTTTTTGGTTCTCTCTCTCTTTTTCTATTTTGTAAGATTTGACTCCTCACTTGGCACCATTGCCACTACTTTATCACTCTAGTCATAGCAAAGGGCAAATTCTTCTCACTTGAAAATTTTGTGCTGTATTTTGGAACTCATTGTCTGGTCGTCTCATCTTTTGTTTCTGATGGATTAGTTTGAGCTTTCTTGCCGTTGGGTTGAGAATGATATTAATTTGTTGCCCTTTTGAGAGCTGGGATCTTCTCTTCAACATACTGTACTCATCTAGTTCAATGCAGTATCTGGAAATTGGAATGGCCTTGCTTAATGGAATCTTTTGTAATTCATGTACTTCATCTGGTGAGATGATCATTGGTAGGCCTTACCAATCTAGAGATCCTTCCTCGTTCTGCATATTGAAATATTGAGTGGCTGTTCATAAATAATTCTTTGTTTTTCCTATAAATTATTGAAATTAATGAATGAACTCCTCATAAGAAAAGAAAAAGGAAAGAACAGAAAATTGTTAAATGGTCAAGTATCAGTTGCTGTGTATTGGATCTTGATGTTTTTATGACTTTGATATCTCATACAAAAATTCTATCCCCATAACCATGCCTTGGGTTAAATATCTCATACAAGAACTCCAACTATATTTTATTTCCTGTTAAATGTCTTACAGCTGTGGAAGTGGTATTTATATCACACAAAAATTTTGTTACCTTCTGGACAATGAAATATGGAACAGGAGAATAAAATGAGGTATAGTGCAAGATTTTGTTAGTGATAATGGAAAATATTAGCTCTAGTGCAATCAGAGGCTGTCTTGAAGAGGACCACGACTGACAATGTAATATCTTATAGTGAGCATTCCACGTATGGGGGGTTTAACAATGATGGGGTTCAAGCACAGAGCTCTGATTTTTTAAACAGGTAATTCCCCAACCAGGTGAAATTGTTTCATTTAACAATCTTTTACAGTGTTCTATCTAAAATATTATAGATTGTTTTATTAATTTCAAGTAAATATTGCCTTGTTTAGCAGGCAGAGCTCTGAAACACATCTTGCTCCAAGTAAATTAAAAGATGGAAAATTTGATTTTCAAGATCTAGAGGCTAAGGTACTAGAACTTTCTGAACATTTCATTGGTGGATTTTATTCTGGACTCGTGATGAGCCTTTTGTGTGGTTCCTCTTATTTTATGAATTAGGAACTTCATTTGCGAGCTAGTTCACTGAAAGAGGAGATGCAGCATCTTCGTGAGCAAATTGCTGTTGCTTGGGCAAAGGTTTAACATTTCTAAAGGCCATTGCTTGCGTGTAGATTAATTTCCATTTCCTTTTGCAAGAAAAATGCTTCCAACTTAGTTTATAGTCATTTTGCCTCTAACATTTCTGATCGACATACAAAGAAACTCATTGATCTTTATGGTCTCAGGAATTGCAGCTGCTGAATGAGAAATGTGCTCTGGAGACGAAATTGTCTGACTTGCGGATGGTTTGTCATAGTCTCCAAATTTTCACATTTTCTCTGCATTGTTTCTTTGATTGTTAAAATGGACTGACAAGTGTAGCTATTTATGCATGAATTGATACAACATCATTTTGAGTGGCAGGCAATAGATGAGAAGCAAAATGAATCCATTACTTCTACCTCAAATGAATTGGCTGGCAGAAAAGGTGACCTTGAAGAAAATTTAAAGCTGACCCATGATTTAAAGGTGAAATATAGCATCTATTTCTGAAAATAAAATATGTTCCTCTTCATAATATTTGACATGTTTGGCGTTGCTATATTAGCTTAAACTGCTAACGCCGTTATTCCACAAATTAGTAAAAATATATGGACGTCACTAATGAAGCCTTGCAAACTTTCTACATGTATGATAATTTATAGTTTAGAGTTCATATATAATGAACTAAATACACTTGGTAACTTTTAGTCTTTAACATTTTACTGGCCTCAATGACCCATTCTAGTAGCAATAATAACTTAATGAAATCAAAATGTTCGCTCAATAATGTTAGCAATACTTGATTTGTCCATTGGAATAGTTCGAATTACCAGATGCTAAAAATTCAGAGGAGTCCATAAGATGAAGAAAACTATAAACATTTTCTTTCTATCAGTCCCTAGTTTGGTCTTCCAAATATAGAAGACAAGCTTAAGAATGGTGTCAGATTCCCCTTCTATCATCTAGATGATGCATATTAGCACGGTAAGAACCAATATTTAGACCTCAAATAATGGGTAAAATTTGCACATAAAGCTCCAGGATAAAAGAACTTCAAGAACAGGATATACATGTATTTAAAAATAATCATTTTCCCTGAGAATTACATAAGTTAACTTGCGGATTGTCCTTCCACCGTAGCACAAAAGGTTCAAAATAAAGCCATTTCAACAAGTGGAAGGAGGGGCCTCTTAAAAAAATTCAAGTCATATCTGCTGATGCAACGATACTTGGCTTGCTTCTGATCATCTCGCTGAAATCATATTATTTGACCTTTTTCCTAGAATTTTAGTTATATGTGTGGAGCTTTGTTCATTTTATTTTTATAGTTATGTGGCCTCTTTCACATTTGTAGGTTAGTTTCTCTTTTAACAGTAGTAAATAAACAACATCTTGGAGTATGGAACATCAATAAAGAATTTGTGTCAAGAATCTTTATTGTCTATGCATCTTCTACTTTAGAGGTGAAGCTAGGGTTTTTGGTTTAAGGGGTGCAATTTCATCAATAACTGATGTATAAATACAGAAATGAGAGCTAGTGATTCTAACAGCTTAGAGAAAGAAAATATAATGTTTTTGTTGAGATGAAAAGATTAATTTTCCATATAATAGAAAGGAGTACAAGATATGTATATATACAGAATTGTAAAACCTAAATTAGGAAGGATATTAACTAAACCTAGATATTTCAGCCTATAATTAAGCTATATAGAATCTGTTAATTATGGTAATATACAACTGTAACACTCCCCCTCAAGCTGGAGCATAGATGTTAATCATGCCCAGCTTGTTAGAAATATAATCAACTCGAGGTCCATTGAGTGCCTTTGTAAAAATATCCTCTAACTGTTCTCCAGTCTTCACATATTCTGTAGAGATCAACTTTTGTTGTATTTTTTCACGGATAAAGTGACAGTCAATCTCAATGTGTTTAGTTCTTTCATGGAACACAGGATTGCAAGCAATATGAAGAGCAGCTTGATTATCACACCATAATTTTGCTGGTCTTGAAACTTCAAGACCAATTTCAGTTAAAAGCTGACATATTCACAATATCTCACATGCAGATTGAGCCATGGCTCTGTACTCTGCTTCCGCACTAGATCTGGAAACAACATTCTGTTTCTTACTCTTCCAAGAGACTAAATTTCCACTAACAAATACACAATAACCCGTGGTAGATCTCCGATCAATTTTGGAACTTGCCTAATCTGCATCAGAAAAACATTCAATATGATTATGTCCATGATTTTTGTATAATATTCCTCATCCTGGGGCTCCCTTTAAATAGCATAGAATTCGTTCTAAAGCTGCCCAATGATGAACTGTTGGAGAAGACATGAACTGGCTGGCAATGCTAACAGAATAAGCGATATCAGGACGAGTTAATGTAAGATAATTCAGTTTTCCAACCAATCGCCTATATCTTTCAGGATCCTCAAATAATTCTTTACCTTTTGTAAGCTGTAAATTAGGAAGCATTGGGGCACTACATGACTTAGCTCCCAATTTTCCAGTTTCATTCAATAAGTCAAGTACGTATTTCCTCTGAGACAAAAAATACATTTCTTGCTCCTTGTCACCTCAACTCCCAAGAAATATTTTAATGCTCCCAAGTCTTTTGTGTGAAACTGACTGTGAAGAAAATGCTTTAGTTCTGAGATTCCCATAGCATCACTTCCTGTGATAACAATATCATCCACATATACTACCAGAAGAATAATACCAGATACAGAGTTTTTATAGAAAACTGAATGATCAAGTTTACTCTTTGTCATGCCAAACCTTTCAGCTGCTTGACTAAATTTTTCAAACCATGCACATGGACTCTGTTTGAGACCATATAGTGATTTACGAAGATGACAAACTTTCCCACTCTCCCCCTGAGCAACAAACCCAGGTGGTTGCTCCATATAGACTTCCTCCTGAAGATCACCATGTAGAAATGCATTTTTAATGTCTAACTGATACAAAGGCCAGTCATGAGTAGCTGCCATAGAGATAAATAACCGAACAGATGTCAATTTAGCAACAGGAGAAAATGTGTCAAAATAGTCTTCCCCATATGTCTGAGCAAAGCCTTTAGCCACCAAATGAGCTTTAAGGCGAGCAACTGACCCATCAGGATTAAATTTAACTGCAAACACCCATTTACATCCAATAGCTTTCTTTCCGGCAGGTAAATCAACCAAATTCCAAGTACCGTTAGAATCTAAAGCATTCATCTCTTCTATCATAGCTGCACGCCAACCAGGATGAGACAAAGCTTCCATAACAGATTTTGGAACACAAACAGAATCAATCGAGGCAACAAAAGAACAAGATGAGGGAGACAAATCGTCATAAGAAACGAAAGATGAAATAGGATAAGTACACTGACGTTTACCTTTACGAAAGGCAATGGGTAAATCAATATCATCTGTAGTCGGATTTGATGTCGAAAAATTAACTGGTGCTGGACATGGATCAGAAGGAACTCGACGACGAGTATAAGTATGAATAACAGGAGGTGGTGGGTTTTGTGGTAGAATTTTGATTGGTTGGTACGTGACATGATAAAGTAATAAATTATCATCCTCCCCCTTACTGAAAGAATTAGAAGAAGAAGAAAAGAATGGATCATGTTCAATGAAGGTGACATCGGCTGACACCAAGTACTTATTAAGACTAGTACTATAACAACGATACCCTTTTTGCACACGAGAATACTCCAGAAAAACACACTTCACAGATTTTGGATCTAATTTGGTTACCTGAGGACGAACATCACGAACAAAACACGTACTCCTAAAGATGCGAGGTGTAATTGGAAATAATGATTTACTAGGAAAAAGAACTTTATACGGTATCGCACCATTAAGGACAGAGGAAGGCATGCGGTTGATTAAGAAACAAGCTGCGGAAACAGCATCAGCCCAAAAGGGTTTAGGAACATGCATTTGAAATAAGAGTGCTCGGACGGTTTCTAAGAGATGTCTATTCTTTCTTTCAGCCACACCATTTTGAGATGGTGTATCAACACAGGATGACTCATGAAGCATACCATTCTGAATCATATAACTCTTAAAAGTATCTGAAAAATATTCTGTAGCATTATCGCTTCTCAAAATTCTCACAGACATATTAAATTGAGTTATAATTTCAGCATAGGAAGCAATAAAATGAGAGAATAATTCAGAACGATTTTTCATAAAATAAATCCAAGTCATACGGGAAAAATCATAAACAAAAGTAACAAAGTATCTGACACCAGTTTTAGAAACAACAGGACTCGGACCCCAAACATATAAGTGAACTAACTCAAAAGGAGAACTAGCTCGTTTATAGACACGTGAAATAGAAGGTAAATGATGATGTTTAGCAAATTGACAAGACTCACAAGCTAAAGAAGACACAGATTGAAATTGAGGACACAATTTCTTCAGTAGAGACAAGGAAGGATGACCCAACCGACAATGTGCTTCAAACGGTGTCAAGATGCTAGAACAGGCAATAGACTCTGGCGCCTGAGTATCCAAAATGTAAAGTCCTGATTCATGTCCTTTACCAATAATCTTCTTCGTCATAAGATCCTGAAACAGACAATAACTAGGGAAAAATGAGACAGAGCAATTTAGAGTACGAGTAATTTTACTCACAGACACTAGGTTAAAAGCAAATTTTGGTAGACTCAGAACTGAGGACAAAGTAAGGAATGGAGTCGGACTAACAGTGCCATAACCAAGAACAGATGAAGTAGACCCATCAGCTAAAGTGACAGTAGTAGGCGAGACATGGGATTGAAAAGTGAAAAATAGACTAGGATTACCTGTCATATGATCTGTGGCACCAGAATCAACTACCCATTGTGTGGAAGAAGACATAAGACATGTATTTGATTTACCTGTTTCAGCAAGAGCAGTGATAAACTGAGATGAATTCTTTAAAGACTCTTGGTACTGGGTGAACTTAGCAAATTCATCCGCAGAGATTGAAACCATTTTATCAGAGGATGAGGTAGGTGAAGTAATAGTAGAGGCAATATGAGCTGAGTTAGACTTCTGATTCTTGTTTTGCAATTTTCGGCACGTACGTTTAGTATGACCAGGCTCACGACAATAATAACAGGTAACGCCCCCTGCATCTTGACTCCGATTACCCCCCTGTTATTATGTCGCTGGGAGGACCTCCCAGTATCTAAATCACTCCGACTGACAAGTGCATTTGAAGTCTGATCAGAAGCAGTAGTATCTGTACGTAGTACTCTGGTAAAGGCCTCATGCAAAGTGGAAAGTTCAGCACTCGATAATATCTGGGATTTAGCAACTTCAAACTGAGAGTTAAGACCAGCCAAAAAACTCATTACCGCCATATGTTATCGTTGAGATTGCTGGACTTTAATATCAGTATTGAAAGGCAGCAAAGTGTTCAACTCTTCATAAGTTTTCTTAAAATGCATAAAGTATGCCTGAAGCGTCTGATCTAGTTGCTCGGCACGATAGAAACTTTTACAAACCTCATACATACGTGAAAGATTCCCTTTCCCAGAAAACAAGAATTCTAAGTAGTCCATTAGTTCTTTGACATACTCGCAATGGTTAATCAGACTAACTACCTCTGTATCTATAGAATTTCGGATCTGCAAAAACAAGCGAGCATCATCTCGTAGTCACTCCCTGCGAGTCGCATCGTTAGGTGGATCAGCAGTGAGATGGTCATCTTTGGATAGACTTCGCAAATAAATTCTAACCGTCTTACACCAATCTAAATAATTAGATCCCGTCAATGTATGGTCTGTGATTTTGGGTAACATGGGAATCACAGCACTTACAACCAAACTCTTTTGATCATCAGCCATGAGAAGAAGAAAAGTCTTCACAAAGCAAATCCAAACAACAGCAACAGGGCGATGCAGTGGCTGTGCAGGGAAGGAGCAAGAACGATGATAGCAGGCAGTTTAAGCGATGTAGGCAGCTTAGGTACAGGGAACAGGAAGCAGGGAATGGTGTTGTAGGAGGATGACAGGGAAGAAGCAAGTCAGTAGCTTTGGGGATGATGGAACCGAGGCTGTCTATCACACAGCCGAGATCTCCAATCAGCAGAACCTTTCTCTGGCAGTAGATTAATCTCCAACCTCGTAGCCCAAGGATGCAAAAGTGAAGAAGCTAACAGCAACAAAGAGTTTTTCTTTGTAACAAGGCAGCGGCAAGGTGAGGCAGGCAGCTTCCAGGCGTAGCAAACAGCAACCAAGCGTAACAAAGGGGGAGCGTGCAGGAAAAAAAAAAAAACTTTCTCTCTCAAGTGGCCACTCACAGGGGTGACCTAAAAAAATAAATCTGCTCACTCTGGGTAGAAGAAAAAACCAGAAAAATTTCAAACTTTTCCTCACAAGGCTCTTGATACCATGTTGAGATGAAAAGATTAATTTTCCATATAATAGAAAGGAGTACAAGATATGTATATATACAGAATTGTAAAACCTAAATTAGGAAGGTTATTAACTAAACCTAGATATTTCAGCCTATAATTAAGCTATATAGAATCTGTTAATTATAGTAATATACAACTGTAACAGTTTTATAGGGATATGAATCCTTAACAACGAAGTTTTAGTTTTATTATCTCAAATATATATATGTACACACACACAACATATACAATCTGTTGGTTGTCTTGTCGTATATTATTGATTTTAATGTCCTATTTTACTGTGGATATATCTGGAGCTCATAAAATACTACTTCTTCAAACCTTCTTACATGCTAATTAATTTTTCTTTCTGTTTGCCTGTTACTGCTGTATTTTATGGTTTACACAAATTCAAGAAAACAATTTTCTGAAAATAATATTTAAGTTTGTTTCTCTGTAATTTCTTTACACTGATTCCTTGAGAACACACAAAATCCCTCGAAGTCATGAATTCAATATCAAAGCCACCAATAAAGATTTCATTGGATCTTTTAGAACAAAAGGGAACCACTCTTGGAACTTAAATGCAACCAGGCCCTTTATCTAAATAGTGTGGGTGTTATTTGGAGAAAAGAGGTTGGTTTTGTCTCATGGATTTTTAATAATTAAATTTTTTTAGACATTGAGATAATAAAAGTTGTTCCTTTTATCTTAAAGAATGTATCAGTCTTTAGGGTCCATTGTTTGGCATGACCCCTAGATCTTGTTACTCTGTTTGTTATCTTAAGGTTAAGAATGCATAAATTTTGATGAGGGCAAATCTGTCTGCAGCCTTGACATCAAACAGCATAGCATGAAACAAGATGTCATTTGGGGGTAGTGTCACCTTCCTTTGTAAATGCCCGTTTTCATTGCTAGTCAACTGCTAGAAAAAAAAGTGGACAAAATAGAGGACAGGTTATAGTTCCTCATTGGAATAAAACTAACTTTGTTGTTACCATTCACATATATATGGCTTATGAATGCAAGAAAGTTTCAGTTCCACTTATTTCATCTCACGGCTAGTGAAGCACATGGAAAATAACTGGTGAAAAAGAGTAGTTATTGTTAACGCAGTGCTATTTCGCTGTACTTACCATTTGTTCACTTGCACTACCCATCAAAGGGGTCATGCAAGCATAGAATCTTCTTACTCATATCTATTGGACTACTTTCCAGTTTGACTTCAAGCCAGCTGGGTGATTTTTTACTTGTTCACTCGAATGGGTGAAATGTTTTAATGCGCGTGGGATATCTTCAAAGACACTAGATATCTATACATTTTGTCAAAATTTCTGAGTGCGAAGTGATATTTTTAATTACCTAAATGTTTTTGTTTGGATGTATGTATTCTGCAATACTCCTTGCTTGTCGTCTTCTTTTCTACTTTCCTTTGTTCTTTGCTTATAAGCCACAGTAGTTAAGGCACTAGCTTTTTCTCAGGTTGCAGAGGATGAGAGATATATCTTCTTGTCATCCATGCTCGGACTGTTGGCTGAATATCGTCTTTGGCCCCATGTTGTAAATGCATCTGCCATTGCCAGTAGTGTGAAGGTATGAACTTGATAACATGCAGGTTCTGTTTGTTTGACAACTGGGTAGGTGGATTTTGGCAAGTGGGTTGCAGTAATACTGATATAACCATATGGGTTATCAATTTTTGGCCTGCCCCTGATTCTTAACGTTCTGTTTGACTTATCCCCATCATAGAAATTAAAAGTAAAACACTTAGGTCAAATCAGAAGAAGCTGGTGCTTATGCACAGGCTACGCTGCTTTGCCTGTCTACTGAATTGTTAAAAAAATTATACTGGCTAATGCTCGCCATTGTACTTTCTATTTCACTTATTTCCATCAAAAGTTAAAACACATAGGCAAATCAGGACAAGATGGTACACTAATGCTCAGGCCACATGCCACAGAGCTTTGCCCATCGACTGACCAGTTAAGAAATTTGTGGTGCTTACTATTGATCTTATGGCTGGTGTTCTTATATGATTTTGCAAGAGGTATGGGCTTCTTTGTATGTAATTGTCAGCAAAACCATGCATCTAGTTTCATCAATTTACCATCTATATGCCCTTTACTTTTCGATGATCTAATGGATAGCTATAAGTTAAGCAAGCAATGGTTCATTGCATTGCAATACTAGATATTAAAAAATAAAATCACCAGGCACCCTATTTATAACATGGTCAGCTTCAATGTTACTTCAGGTTTATTTTCTACGCAAACCTAAGATCTTTTGAAATCATATGGACTGTTCACCTATTTTTGTGCTTTTATAATTAAGAGTTAGCTTTGAAAGGCATCTGAGTTATAGGAATTGGGCATATGAATGCAATTAAGTTTCCTATTATGAGACTTTGAAGGGCATTATGGATTCTTTACATCCCCCTGACCAAATCATCAGGGCTATAGCTGTTACATGTTGCTCATTGGCCCATGTTGTTCTTTACATCTCAAAGTGATTGATACATAACTACTATTTTTATAATATTTCAGTCCATTGAGGACTTTCTTTTAGTTCTGTGAGACCATTCAGAACCATGCTTTATGTAGCAGCTTGTGTTCTCTTTTTCGAGTAAGTAAATTGTTTTACTAATCAAACTAACCATCCTTTATACATTTGCAGCACCTACATGATCAGTTACAGTGGAAGATCAGAACCTCACATGTAAGTGTACTGTCCTTAGATTGCCTGTAGCATTTCTTAGTCGTAGTTCCTGTATATTTGTACTTATAATCTACATTTACAGAATGGAAACTTAATGGACAAAATAGAAATGCCAAAAAGAAAGGGTTCGGGGAAGACAAATCTATAGTGTGCATGATAATGCATCGATCTTACTTGTAGCCATAGTCTTATACTCTTATTTAGTTAGATGGGGAGAATTCAGGTTTTAGTTGGATGTCAACTTTCACTTGTAAATATTTCTGTTAACTATATATGTTCCTCATCCACACTGGTGTAGAACATAAGAATAATGTTTTTCTAGATTAAATCATACTATTGGAATCATATTTTGAAATTTAATTCCTCCAATTTTAAATTATAAAACATGGTATAGAAGTATGTAGACTGAGCCTTCTCAAATGATTTGTTCTTTAGAACTAAAAGTGATTTGTACTTATTGCCAAAGCACTACATGTTGAAGAGAATAAAAGGCATTAAATGCATAATGGATTTCCTCAACTTTGAAGAAGATTTTCTTTGAAAGACACATGGGAGGGTCATGTCCTTCTGCTTGCAATAGCTTTTTTTGATTTGTTTAAAAATCTATAAAATCAAATTAGAACAAGGAAAATTCAAGTTTTGTTAGACAATAAGGAAGTCTCTTGATCTGTCACAACTAAAATATGTAATGTCAACTTCTTCTTAGCCTCACTAGAGCTAAATTTGAGCTCACTTTAAAAAGTAAATCCATTTATTTTATTCTGCATGAAAATGGATAAGTGTTACATTATACAGAAAGCCAAGGAGTTGGCAGAATTAGCACCTATCCTCCTTGAAATGACTTCTAAGGCAGTTACTAGGATTAAAAGATTCTTTTCTAAATGTGTTCGAAGCTTCAACATTGCTATTTGCTCTGCATGCATGTGCATGTAAACATAGATGCGTGGGTTTGTCACTGTGGCTATTGGTAGATCTATGTTTGTATGCAGGCATCAGCTCTTTACACCATTCTATTTTATTTTATTTGCATCAAGATTTTGCTTTAATGAGGCATTGCATCTTTATGCAACTTATAAGATCAAGGTGTTTCTTTCTGCAGTGAGTTTAACCTTTGTCTGTATTATTATTATTATTATTATTATTATTATTATTAATGTCATTATTTTGGAGAACTGATAGACTCATTGATTTACTTATATCACAGGATAGAATTAGAGAGTTGACAGGTATTGTGGGAACGCATGCTGGAGTTGGATCTTATGAAAAAGATAGCCCCATTTCTGGCATTTTGAAAAATCAAAATCCTCCTAGATCCATGGTAATATTTGCATGTAATCTCTACTAGATTACCATCTTTCCCTGTTGCTTTTTTATCATATTAACTTGTTTCACTTTCTAATGCATTCTTTTCTATTTTGTATTAAGTAGTCGTTTTATTTTTCTCCATCTCTCTCAGGCTAGTCATGGCTTTTCACCCAGTGTTCACCATACAGATGAGCAGCATCTTATGCCACCTGAGAATATGATGAGATACATGTATGATAATGATCACACTGCGAAAAATTTAGTGTTTAATAATCAGGTGCAACAACAATTGAACAATGGTAATTCGCAGGAGTTCTTGTTCAATTCTCATAGGTTTGCACTGCTATCCTAGTTTCTTGTAGCTATTCTGCTTTTCTTGATCACATTTAATTGGCAGTTTGTGTTGATTCTTGAGATGTGATGGAACATATCTTTAACCTTTTCTTTTGGGTGCAATTCTGTAACCATTTTTACCTTTCTGCATGGCTTATAAATTGCAAGAGATATTATCCAATAATTCCCTAATATTGAAATTGGTCAGATATGATAGCTATGAGCACTTTTTCTCAGAATTCCGAATTCTGGTGATGAAGGATTGAGACATGCTAGTTGAGGGATTAGATCATCTAGGACTTTATTCACTGTATAGCAAATATTTTCACACGTTCTCGACATATCTGTGATGGGTTTAATTGAATCCTTTTTGAGCTGCATTTTTATGTTTACAATCCTATCTCAATTTTTTTTTCATTAATGTGCCCTGATATGAACATCATTGATATTGCTGCACCAAATCAATCTTGAAATTTGATTACAATTGGAAATGTATGCCACATGTTAATATTTCTTCCATATTCAAAGGTAGAATAACTTTTCTTATCATGATTTGGTTTTATTTGTTGTCAAAGGTAGCTGGTGTAAATAATACAGTGTGATTTGTTCATTTAGTGCCAAGTCATTGCTTTGATTAGATAATATTGGAATTACTTTAGCATGGTTTTACTTCATACATACCTGTTAATCATATTCTTACAGAGGAGCTGCTGGTCTTAATCCTGAAAGTGCATTTGATAAAGGTTTTGTAAGAATTGGAGATGAGGATATAACCAACAATGTCTTGTCTCAACATGATGAGATGTCCTCCCATGGTTCCGAAGGTGATTGATATTTTATCTGTGGAATAAAATTATATATCCTTAATAGCATCTAATATACCTTACATGAATTCAGAAGGGCCTGGCATTGAGGGGTTTCAGATAATTGGTGATGCTACACCTGGAGAAAAGCTTTTAGGATGCGGATTTCCAGTTCGAGGGACTACACTTTGCATGTTTCAGGTGAAATTTCTTGGTTGTCGTTCGCATGAAAATTATCATTTCTGAAGTTTCCCTTTTATACACAAGGATTAATCTCTTATATGTTAACAATGTTGTTTGCGTTACAGTGGGTTCGTCATCTTCAGGATGGCACTAGGCAGTACATTGAGGGTAAACACCTTCTTTTAGTGTTCTTCATTTAATTATTTGTGTACCTTATTTCTTGGTAAAATTTTTTTATCCAGGAGCTACAAATCCAGAGTACGTTGTCACAGCTGATGATGTTGACAAACTGATTGCTGTTGAGTGCATACCTATGGATGACCAAGGGCGTCAGGTACTTGCATGTAACAATGATAATTTTATGTCATTCCAATCAGTTTCCTAGCAGCAAAAGTCCATGCATACTGTTTTAGTGTATGAAGAACTCAATCAAGCGATTGTATCAGATAAAATCTGATTGATTTTTCATAAGGTCACTAAAATCTGAAGTTGAACATAGTATTTCATATGGTGTACCAGAGATGGCTTTTCACATACTTCTCTTGCATTGCTTCTAGACTTGATGTGGATTTGAATAGTATGCTACATGTCATTTTGAACTTCTTCAGTATGATGGTAGATGGTATGATTTTTAGAAGGTCACTAAAATTTGAAATGGAACATAGTATTTCATATGGTGTACCAGAGATAGCTTTTCACATACTTCTCTTGCATTGCACTAAGATTTGATGAGGATTTGAGTATTATACTGCATGTCAAGTTGAACTTCTTCAGCATGATGGTAGATAATGCGTGCTTGTTGTGGCTAAATTTCTACATCCCATGTATAAATAATATCCTTTTTCACTATATTCCACACTCATAATGCATAAGCTTAAACTACTCACTTCACTAAAACTTTTCTCAATTTTTAATGGAGAATATATTATCTCCCTGATTCTACTTTTGCCAAATTGTTTACTGTTGTCAGGGGGAACTAGTGAGGCTTTTTGCTAACGATCAGAACAAAATAAAATGTGGTAAGTGCATGTAAGGCTGAGTTGTTAGATCTCATGGTCATTGAAACTTTCTTAACTAGTACTAATAATTAATATATTTCATTTCGTTTTATTTTATATTTTTGTGGTAAATTTTTCTGTTTGCATTGTTTGTCAAGCCTTAAGTCAACTATTTATATGATAAGAGATCATAATTTGTTGCCAATGCTTGATTTTCAGCACTACAAGTTTTTGCTACTTTGAGAATGTGATTTAATTTGAAATTTATCTGTCCCTACAACCTTTTATGGAGGTTGTGTGATTTAGTTTGAACTTGTTTATTGATAGTCCTTTTCTCTTTGCATATACATACAACATATTCTCTATACAATATTATAGGTCTTCCTAATGATCAAGATTTCACTATTATATATTGGATATATTCCTTTTGAGTTCGTTGATGCTATTATGTCTTGAATTTCCACCTAGTCTAGGTTAGACAATTGTCTCTTTGTTGCTTATTAATTAACATAATTTTATTCAACTTCTACAAAGTATTACTTGGCTTCATTTCCTAAATTAATAACAAAAGAATCTGTTTATGATTCCTGTATGCTCATCAAGAGAATGATTTGTTTGAATATCATCATGATCATCATCAATATCATCATCATTAGAGTTTTTCTCCCAATATTGAGGTAGGTTATGTAACCCGATATATGACCTCACGCTTGTCAGCATGAATTCTCCTCCTCCACTAATTCCTATCTAAAGTAATGTGTTCTTTCAACTCTCTTTCCACCTTATCTTTCTGGATTTCTTCCTTCCAAGTTTTTTTCAGTCTTCCCCTATCTTTGACCCTTTTTGAATCATTCATTGCCTCCCCTCTTCCAACTGGAGCATCCACATGTCTACGTTGTATGTGTCCAAACTAATGTAAATGACTTTCACTCATCTGGTCTTCAATAGATGCCACTCCAACCTTTTTGCAAATGTCTTCATTTCTCATTTTATTTTTCTTGTATATTCACACATCTATTGCAACATTCACATTTTTGTTACACTTATCTTCTGTGTATGTAATCTTTTAGTTGCCCAACATTCATTGCCATAGAATAATGTTAGTCTAACAAATGCCCTGTAAAACTTGTCTTTCAATCATATAGGAATTCCTTTGTTACACAACACACCTGTAACGTTTCTCCACTTGTTTCAGCCTGTTTGACTCTTGTGGGTCACTTCATCGATTTTGCCCATCTATTTGTATGATCAACCCCAAATATCTAAAATAATCCCGTTTAAGGATCGCCACCCCATCTTGCATCACTGTGTTTCTATCTTCCTTTTTGTTTGAACTGAATTTACATTTCATGTATTCAGTCTTTATTTTGTTTAGTCTGAATCCTCTTGACTCTAACATTTGTCTCCACAATTCTAACTTCGTATTAACCTCAACTCTAGTCTCAGCACTCAAGATAATATCTTTAGACAGCTAAAGAGAGAAATAAAGGTGATATTTCTTTTATTACTTATATCATTCTAATGGAGTATACAAAGACCCTTTTTATAGGATAATTACATAGACTCAAAAATAGGAAGAATCTACAAATTAGAAACCTAAAAATCAGGAACAAATCAGACCAATATTTACAGCTGATTTTTCTCTTATCAACCAGAAATTTCTCCTTTCGACGCTCCCCCTCGAGCTGGCTTGAAGATATCTTCCGTGCACAGCTTGCCTACTAACTTGTCAAATTGTTTCTTTTGTAAGCCATTGGTGAGTATGTATGCAACCTGATTAGTAGTTGGAATATATGACATGCAGATTATTCCACTATCAAGTTTTTCTTTGATGAAATATTTATCCACTTCTACATGTTTAGTCCTATCATGTAGAACTGGATTATGAGCAATTAAAATTGCTGCTTTATTATCACAGTAAGCCTTCATAGGTAAAGCAGTGGAAATCTTTAAGTCTTCTAATAGTCTCTTAATTTGCATTTTTGAAGGATTGAAACATTTATAACCATTTTTATTGGGGGCATAGCCAAGGAATATATATTTTTCTTCCCTAGAGTCCAATTTGGAACGAAACATACTGAATATATGAACAAAGCAAGTGCAGCCAAAAACTTTCAGAGGTAAATCAGCATATATTCTAGTCATTGGGAAAACATTTTTATGACAGTGCAAAGGTGTTTTGTATTTTAAAACTTTACTAGGCATCCGATCGATTAGATAAGCAGCTGTTAAAATTGCATCGCCCCACAAATATTTTGGAACATTCATTGAGAACATAATGGCACGACCTACTTCAAGTAAATGTTTATTTTTTTGCTCGGCAATGCCACTTTGTTGAGGTGTATCACAACAAGTGGATTGATGCCGGATGCCTTTTTCCTTTAAAAAATTGCCCATGCATTCATTAAAAAATTCTGTTCCATTATCAGACCGATATATGCTGACTTTTGTTTGAAAGTGATTTTCAATGTGGAAGAAGTCTTGAAACAATTTTGCAAGATCAGATTTTAATTTTACTTAGTAAATATACCCAACATAAGCGTCTATGATCTTCTATAAAAGTGATAAACCATTTTTTTTCCAGATAGACTAGGGACCTTAGAGGGTCCCAAATTATCACTTTGAATTAAATAAAATGTTTTTGATGCACGATAAAATTGGGAATTATAAATAGCACTATGGCTTTTTGATAAAAGACAACTTTCACATTGAAGATTTGAACAATCCACATCCTTAAATAAAGTAGGAAACAAATGTTTAAGATATTGAAAACTTGGATGGCCTAATCTAAGATGCCATAGTCTATTTGTTCGGAAACAAAAATAGAACTAATATTACTCAAGCCCTAAGCTTTTTTATTACCAAAGGAGTCGTCATTAAAATAGTAAAGTCCATCAATCATCCTAGCACTGCCAATCATCTTCCCCGAGCTCTGTTCCTAGAAAAAACAATGTGAATCAAAGAAGGTGGCAGAACAGTTTGAATCCCTAGATAATGTACTAAAAGATAAAAGATTACATGTCAATTTTGGGACATGGAGAACAGATTTAAGATCTATATTCTCAGAGATTTTGACTATTCCTTCACCTGCAATAGGCAAAAAACTACCATCTGCAATACGAATTTTTCATGACCAGAACACGAGGAATAGGCAGAAAATAAATGAGAAAAACTAGTCATACGATCAGAGGCTCTTGAATCAATGATCCAAGGAGTAAAATTTACTAGACAAGATAAGGCTCTATAATTATTACCTACTTAAGCAAGAGAAGCATTAGGAATACCAAATGTTGAATTGGATTTTAGCATTTTAAGGAGTTGTTCCATTTGTTCTTTACTAAACACATATATGTCAATCTCATTAGTAGAGGGATACCCACGGTTAGGCTTGTCTCCCTGTGTGTTGCTCTTCTAGTTGGCTGGCTTACCATGAATCTTCCAACAATTTTCACAGGTATGGCGTGGCTTATTACAAAAATCACAACGAACACGGGGTCGCTGCTTATCAGATTTCCGCGGGGTTGTATTGTTTTTGCTAGACACATTAGCTTCAGATAAAGTTTGGGTCGAGCCTTCTATAAAGCCTCCAACAAGCTTTTTTCCAATCATCACAAGCCTACGACTCTCCTCACGACGAACTTTAGAAAAATCCTCATTAAGTGATGGAAGAAGTTGTCGGCCAATGATTCTCCCTCTAACTTCATCAAACTCCAGTTTAAGTCTTGCTCAAAACTTAAATATACAATGGTCCTCGACCATTTTCTGGTAATGATTATGATCTTCAGGGGACTTCCATTCGTGGTCATTGAATAGGTCTAGGTCCTTCCAAAGCTTCTTCAAGGAACTAAAGTATTTGGTAACAGTATTATCCTTTTGCTTGATCTCTCCTAGCTTTAAAGTAATTTCATAAATTCAGGATTGATTACCTAAGTCAGAGTACATTTGACTAACATTGTCCCAAAGATCTTTTGCAGTGTAGTAGTAGATGTAATTGGACCCAATCTCTTCCAACATAGAATTTACAAGCCATGTCATCACCATTGAATTTTCAGCATCCCAGATCGGATATTTCGGGTCAGTTTTTTCTGGTTCCTTTATCTCACCAGTGATATAGCCTATTTTCTCTCTCCCTCGTAAAACCATTTTGACAGATTGAGACCAGCAGAAGAAATTATCACCATTTAGCCAAATGGTGGTAATTTGAATAGAGGAAGTTTTTGTATTTGTATTTTGGGAAATGTCGGTGTTTGGGTTTTTATTTGGGTTGTATTTAGGGGTGAGGTCAGACATCTTGAAGAAAAGGTGTGTCGAAGGTTTTAGGTATTTGGATTTGTAAAAAAAAATGGCCTGTGAAGATATGATTCAAGTCTATTGACCTCTGATTAAGATAGAAAACTGACCAGAGAGGGTCAACTAGGGTGGTGGCCGACCAAAGAAGAGGTCAGTGACTATCTTGCTGCGGCTGTGTAGTGTTTGAAACCCTAAAAGCTGTTCACCAGCCCTGATGCCATCTAGACAACTAAGAGAGAAATAAAGGTGATATTCTTTTTTTTTATTACTTATATCATTCTAATAGAGTATACACAAATCCTTTTTGTAGGATAATTACATAGACATAGAAATAGGAAGAATCTACAAACTAGGAACCTAAAAGTCAAGAACAAATCTGACCAGTATTTACGCCATATTTTTCTCCTATTAACCAGATTTTTCTCCTTTCAACAATATCATTTGCAAACATCAAACACCAAGGTATATTATCCTAAATGGATTTTGTCTGCTCGTCCATTACTATAGCGAATAAGAATGAGCTTAATGCTGACTCTTGATGTAGTCCTACTGTGATAGAGAATTAATTTGTTTGCTTTCTACACGTCCTCATGTGTCCTTCCATTGTGTCTTTGATTATTTCAATATATTTCACAGGGCTCTTTTCTTCATTAAAGACCACCACAACACCTCCCTAAACACTTTAGTATATGCTTTCTCCAAATCTATAAAGACCATATGAACATCTCTATCTTGTACTCGAGCACGCTCTACAAATTGTCTAAGCAAGTGTATTGCTTCCATAGTTGACCGGCTAAGCATGAAACCAAATTGATTCTTTGATATCTCTACAGTCTTCCTTAATCTTCGTTCTATCACTTTTTCCCATAATTTCATCGTGTGACTCAATAGTTTTATGCCTTGATAGTTGGAGCAACTCTGAATGTTTTCCTTGTTCTTATAGAGAGGTACCAATACACTTTTTCTTCATTCCTCGGGCATCTTGTTAGTGCACAAATCTTATTAAAGAGATTTGTCAACCACCTAATTCCTACCTCTCCAAAGCATTTTTAAACTTCAATAGTAATGTCATCAGTCTCAATTTCCCTGTCTTCATCCTTTTTAGTGCCTTTACCTCTCTCTTTGATTCTGCGCATAAAACATCAATTCAAATCCTCAGGATGTATTGAGATATTATCCAAAATTTGGCATTTTTTTGTCGTTAAATAGTTTGTTAAAAAAATCATGCAACTTTTTTTATAATATCATTATTCTTGATTAAAGTTCTTTAGTCCTCATCCTAGATATATTTCACAACTCCCTAGTCTCAATTCCTCCTCTTTCTTGCTCGCGCCAATCTATATATCTCTTTTTCTACTTCTTTTGCATCCAACTTGTTACAAATCTCTTTCACAACCTTCGCCTTAACTTCTGCCACCGCCCTCTTTGTTTCCTTCGCAGTTAACTTGTATTTTGTGAAGCCCTCTTCGGTGTTGTTTGTCTTCAAATTCTTGTAACAATCTTGCTTAGTCTTTATAGCTTCCTTAACTGATTCTGGACACATTGTTGCATCCTTTCCAATCAATACTTGTCCGTTTGATACTCTTAATATTTCCTTGTCAGCATCCAGAATGTGTTTTGCCATCTTGTTCCACATTGTATTTGGGTTTTCCTCTATTGTCCAGTCTTCTTTCTAGATCCAACTATTTCTACATACTACATGACAATCTTATTTTCGCTTCCACCTTCGAATCCTTGTAGCTCCTTATTGGTTCTTTCGTTATCGTTTATGAATTTTCATGTCGAAGACTAGCAATCTGTGTTGCGTGGCGACACTCTCACTTGAGATAACTTTACAGTCTAGACAGCCACATCTATCCCTCCTCCTAGTCAAAAAGAAGTCTATCTGACTTGCGATCGGTCCACTCTTAAAGGTTATAAGGTGAGGTTTTCTCTTCTTAGACAGTGTATTCACTAGGGTTAGATCGGAAGATGAAGCCAAATCTAGGATAGCATCTCTACCCTCATTTCTTACACCGCAGTTAAAACCCTCATGTACGCTTTCAAAACCCTCTCTACCAGCACATACATGGCCATTAAGTTCACCACCAATACAAAGGTTTTCTTCTATAGGCACTTCCTGTATTATCTTATCTAAATCCTTTTAAAACTATCGTTTATTAGCATTATCAAGTCTTATTTGTGATGTATATGCACTAATGACATTCAAAACATCCCAATCCTCGAACTATCTTAGCCAAAATAATTCTATCCTCTTGTCTCCTATCTTATACATCATCTTTTTGATACTCTTTGTCTATGATGATACCTAAAGTATTTTGGTCTCTATCCCTCCCTATATAAGCAATGCTTATACTGCAAAGGCGCTACCTCCCTAGCCTTTTCTCAACCTATTCGGTCTCTTGAAGACACAAGATGTTAACTCTCCTCCTACACATAACCTCACAAATCTCTACTAACTTACCATTAAGCGTGCTTTTATTTCAAGATCTTAATCTAAGCTTATGTTTATTAACCAATTTCTTTATTCACCTCCGTCTATTATGGTGTGGGAACCTTTACCTATTGGGCACTACATCCAAGAGTCGATGTGGCGTGTTGCCTCGCTGAATATGGGACGCCTCAATGGATTTCATAAAATGGTTCATCTCATAAAAGTTGGACTTGTTTTAAGTGGCTGGTTGTCCAAACCTACCGCCAACCCTCCTCGTTAATCGGGGCATGGGACCGGTTGCGTTCAACACAGGCGGAGTTAGAGTGATTTGTTTGAACAATTTTAAATATTGTGTATCAACATATATTTATATATATGCATTTATACGTTACGCATTCTTTTTTGTTTTATTTGTTATATTTTATTATTTTCATAGAATTTAATCAACTGCCTTGCAGACCCTAACATGCAAAATGAGATTGACACTTACATTTCCGGAGGCCGAGCAACATTTAGTGTTCTCTTGCTGGTAGGTTTAATGATTGCTCTTCCGAAGTTATATAGAATTTTATTTTTGCTATGATTTTTTTTTTAATTTCTTTTAATGACTATGCCTAAGATTTATCTATTTTCCTAGAAAAGTGGTGCTTGGTGAATTCAAAAAATGGGCCGGCAACTGTTTTAGAAGAAGACTTTTATTTCATATATCTATCAATACTTATTCTTTATCTGTTTTTCTGCTTCTGTTAATCTAAGGGGAGACTAATGTTGTCAATTCATACTCTAAATCCCATGGAAAATTGAGTTTTATTGCAATTATGAACTGATCTGTGCCCAAATTGGATTGGATTCAGATGAGAGGCAATATTCTAAGAGTTCATTGAGTCTCCTCCCCTCCCCCTTCGCTATCTCAAATGGTTCATTATGAGTTGCAACAGAAACACTAAGTATTAGTTAGAGAAAATGTTTTCAAGGTAGGTGTACACTGTTATACATGTTTTTTGGAGAAGAAATGAGGCTTACCGTGGATGATTAAAGGAATGGCCAATTTGGATTGCTGATGTACTTTTAGTGACTGATGTGGATTAAGGAAAACCATTCCAAGTGTTCTATGTTAGCAATTATGGGTGGGTTGGGGGGGTTGGTGTTCCTTCAAAAGGTAAGGTATAGAAGAAACATGCTGATTAATGTTCTTGATAAATTTATAGATAAACGATGACTACATTTTAAAGGAAATTTTGTTGGCAAATTGTTAACTCTTGTATTTATGCAAATGTGGAACAGAACAACCAAGAGAATTAATATTCTTACTCATATTTTCCTTGACACTCAACAGATGGATTCTTCCGAGAATTGGGAGCCAGCAACGTTGACTTTGAGACGGTCAAGTTATCAAATTAAGATCAATAGCACTGAAGTTGAGGAAATTGCTGAGAAATATTCAAAAGAATTATCGGTATTCTTCTCAAATTCTTGTTCACTGTCTTGAAAATGTAGATATTTTATTCTTTATTTTATTCCCAATTAGTATGTGACGAAGGTTTAGTTGACCTGAGTAGAATTCATATTTTATGGTTGTATAATTTAGAGAATAATGTATTTCTCTTATTTCATCTTTCGAAGAGTACAAATGACAAGTATAAATAAGGAAAAAAAATTCTATTCTAGAGAAAAGGAAACCAGGGATAAATAATAGGAAATCCTAAAGATATAGCAAATCATTCTTAATTTAGGAAATGAACTGCTTGCAGTCAAGGGCAGAATAAGCAGAATTCCACACTCCCCGTCAAGCCGGTTTATGTATATCAATCCTACCTAGTTCGAACTTCAAAGTTCCAAATGTATTCCACAGAAGAGCCTCTGTTAGGATGTTGGCAATCTGAAGAATAGTTGGTGTATAGACCAGCTTGACAATGCCTCCTTCAACTTTTTCTTTTATACAGTGTCGATCCACTTCTATGTGTTTGGTTTGGTCATGATAAACATGATCCTTGGCAATGCTTATGGTAGCCTTCTTGTCACAATGCAATGTCATAGGGGTTCCAACTTGAAGCTTCAACTCCCCAAGTAACCTCATAAACCAAATACCTTCACAAATTCCATGGGACATAGCACGAAACTTGGCTTCTGCACTGTTTCTAGTAACCACTGCCTATTTTTTTACTTCTCCATGTGACAAAATTTCCTCAAACAATACCCTGTAGTTAATCTTCGATCTGTTATGGACCCAGCCCATTCCACATCGCCGTACACTTAAATCTCTATTTGTAGTCTTCTTGAAGTAGAGGCCCTCACCTTGGTTCTTTTTAAATACTAGAGGATGCGATAGACAGCTTTTAAGTGAAGTTTGGTAGGATTATTCATATTCCTGCTTACCATACCTATTGCAAACCCAATATCAGGTCGAGTGTGGGAAAGATAGATGAGTTTTCCCACAAGCCATTAATATTGTCCTTTGTTCGTGAGTCTCTTTCGGTTTCACCAAATTTGTTTGTTGAGTTATTGGTGTGTCTGTCGGTTTGCACCCAATCATTCTGGTTTCTCTCAGTAAGTCCAGGACATACTTATGTTGAGACACAAAGATTCATTTTCTTGAACGAGCAATTTCCATCCCTAGGAAATACATGGCAAACCCAAAATCCTTTACCTCAAATTCTTTGGCTAAGACTTCTTTGCTACAGACTTGAATTACTCTATTTCCATCCTTTAATTCAAGCAAGTGATTGAACTCCAACCATGCTTTGTAGCTTTTGAATTTTATTCTCATATAATGCCTTTGTCAAGATAACTGTTGGTTGCACTGCTTCTAGCACTCACTGCCCATTTTTTTTTTAACTTTTCCAGGTGACAGTTTCCTCGAACATAGGAACAATACCTTGTAGTTGATCCTCGATCTGTTATGGACCCAGCCCCTTCCTCATTGCTGTACACTTCTATCCCTAGTTGTAGTCTTCTTGAAGTAGAGTCCCTCACCTAGGTTCTTTTTAAATACCGGAGGATGCGATAGACAGCTTTTAAGTGAGGTTTGGTAGGATTATTCATATTCCTGCTTGCCATACCTATTGCAAACCCAATGTCAGGTTGAGTTTGGGAAAGATAGATGAGTTTTCCCACAAGCCATTAATATTGTCCTTTGTACGTGAGTGAGTCTCTTTCAGTTTCACCAATTTTGTTTGTTGGGTCATTGTTGTGTCTGTCGCTTTGCACCCGATCATTCCAGTTTCTATTAGTAAGTCCAGTACATACTTATGTTGAGAAACAAAGATTCATTTTCTTGAACAAGCAATTTCCATCCCAAGAAAATACTTGAGAAACCCTAAATCCTTTACCTCAAATTCTTTGGCTAAGACTTCTTTGCTACAGACTTGAATTACTCAACATTTCCCCCCTTTAATTCAAGCAAGTGATTGAACTCCAACTATGCTGCATAGCTCTTGAATTTTATTCTCATATAATGCCTTTGTCAAGATAACTGTTGGTTTCTCTTTAGTATTGCAATAAAGTAACTCCACTTATCCTTTGGAGACCAATTCTTTGATAAGATGATATCGAGTTTCAACCTAGCTTTGATACCTAACTGTTGAAAAAAAATAATCAGAAGATAAAATACTGGGATTTATTGAATCCAAGAAACTCTTTCACACACATGTTGAATTGTCAACAAAGGTCGCTATAGAGACTAGTACCTTACATTTATAAGACACGTACTAATTAGAACATATCTATCTCAACATCTCAACAACTTGACTAAAACATAGCAACTGTAACTAATATAATACTAAAGAATAAGAACGAACTCCAAAACATCTTCAAGTGTGCTAACTAGCGGGTGAGAAAATGATGCAGACTTGAATTACTCAACATACTACACATTATAAATTTCTTCGCTATAGTCTGCTGTGATGATGATATCATCCACACTTACAATGATGATAATCTACTTCCCTTTTTAAAGCTTTACAAACAAGGTATGGTTAGGTTGACATTGCAAAAAATTCATACCTTTTTAACACCTTGGTTGGTCAATCAAACTTTGCTCTGGGGGATTGTTTGAGCCCATATAGAGATTTTCGAAGCTTGTAAGCTTTCCCTCTGTTGCCTTGATTTTCAAATCTTGGAGGGATTTCCATATAAACATCCCCTTCCAAGTCACCATTCAAGAAGGCACTCTTGATGTCAAGTTGGTAAAGGGGCCAATTCAAGTTTGCTGCCAAAGTTAGTAGGACTCGAATTGAATTTAGTTTGGCTGCAAGTGCAAACGTCTCCTCATAGTTTCTACCATAGGATTAGGTGAATACTTTTGCAGCAAGGCGGGCTTTGAACCTGTTTATGCTTCCATATGCATTGTAGTTTATTGTGAAGATCCACTTGCACCCAACCGGATGTTTACCTTTAGGCAGATCTGTGATTACCCAAGTTAGTGCTTGAATTTTATCAAACACGCTAACTTCCATCTGGGTTCGTTGAAAGCCTCTTGAATATCTCTTAAAAAATATGTCGATTCTTACTTTTATTAGGGTTGTTTACATACATATATATACACACAACTGCAGTAGCTAAAAAGGAAATAAAATCAGGAAATCCCCTAATCTTAGGCTACAAACCAAAAACAATTCCCTAAAATCAGGGAATACAATAACTACTAAATCTTCTATATTACAGCACAGTTTCCTAAAATAAGAAAAAACAGATTTTCCCACACTCCCCCTCTAGCTGATGAATGGATGTTATTCATTCCAAGCTTGTCAACTAGATTCTGAAAAACTGTGCTGGATGGCCCATTTGTGAATATATCTGCTAGCTGATTCTTTGTGTGGACAAAGGGAGTGCAAATCAGATCACTATCAAGTTTTTCCTTTATAAAATGCCGGTCAACTTCTATATGCTTCGTGCGATCATGTTGTACCGGATTATGTGCAATGTTGATAGCCGACTTATTGTCACAATACAATCTCATTGGACCTTCCCACTTGATCTTCAGATCTTCTAAAATTATCTTCAACCATAGGAGCTCGTAGATCCGAAGTGCCATTAACTTGAATTCTGCTTATGCGCTTGATCTTGCAACCACATTTTGTTTCTTACTCCTCCATGTAACTAGGTTTCCACCCAAGAATGTACAATAACCTGAGGTTGATCTTCTATCATCCACCGACCCTGCATAATCTTCATTAGTGTAAGCTTCAAGACTCAACCCCTCTCCTCGTCTGAACAAAATTCCCTTACCAGGTGAACCTTTTAAGTATTGTAGGATTCTATTGACAGCCCTGAGATGAGTTTCTTTGGGACTATGCATAAACTGGCTCACCACACTAACAGCATATATTGTCTGGTCTAGTGTGTGATAAATAAATTAATTTCCCAACAAGCCTCTGATAATTACCTTTGTCAATTGTACCATCTTCTAGAACATCACCCAGTTTATGATTGGGCTCTATGGGTGTGTCAACTGGCTTACATCCCAGTTTACCTGTATCCTTTAGAAGATCAATTATATACTTTTGTTGAGATATGAAGATCCCTTGCCGAGAGTGGGCTACTTCTATGCCAAGAAAATATTTCAATTTCCCAAGCTCTTTGATCTCAAACTCTTTCACCAAACAACTCTTTACCTTTTCAATTCCCTCTATATCATCTCCAGTCACTATTATGTCATCCACATAAACCAATAATGTTGTGACTTTCCCTGAAGCTGAATGTCTCACGAACAAAGTATGATCACCTTGGCTCTGTCTGAATCCAAGGTTCAACATAACTTTGGCAAACCTTCCAAATCAAGCTCTTGGAGATTGTTTGAGTTCGTACAATGCCTTCTTCAATCTGCTTATTGTTTGTTCTTCATTTGCATATCTAAATCCAGCAGGAAGTTCCATATAAATTTCTTCTTCAAGATCGCCATGTAAAAAGGCATTTTTGACATCAAATTGTTGTAATTTCCATCCAAAGTTGGCTGCCAATGACAATAATACTCTCACCGTATTCATTTTTGCAACTGGAGCAAATGTCTCAAGATAGTCTATGCCATAGGTCTGAGTATAACCTTTGGCAACTAGTCTTGCCTTATACCTTTCCAATGAGCCATCGGACTTATATTTCACTGTAAAGACCCATTTGCACCCAACTGGTTTTTTTCTTTTCGGCAATTTCACCAAATCCCAGGTTTTGTTTTTCTCTGAAGCCTCCATCTCCACCTTCATGGCATTTCTCCAATTCCCATCTGCTAGTGCCTCGGATAATGTTTTGGGAATGACAATACTATTAAGGCTAGTAAGAAAGGCCCTATGACTATGAGATAGGTTTTTGTAGGACATGAAAAGGTACAAAGGATGTTGAGTACAAGTCCTAGTTCCTTTCCTCAAAGCAATAGGGATGTCAAGATTATTTTCTTTTTCAGTATCTAGCACATCAGGATTGGAAGAAGTGGTTTGATTACTTACTTCAGCAGTTACTGGATTTGGATCAGATGATTGTGCCTGCACCTGTTGAGAGAATGACCCTTTCTTTCTTGAATAAGCCTAAAGCGGATGAGCATGGTTTAATTTTTGTGCTACAGGGGTATAAGGAGGATCACTTTCTACTGAAACAGGAACAATAGGGTCAGCAGGCTCAAAATTGGATGGAATAGTTTGGATAGGGGTGGACTCGGATTGGATTGGAATGGAAGAGGACGACTTAGACATTGGTAGATCAAGAAGGAAAGAGTCTTTATCCTTATCTTCCATGAATGTCGTCTCCCCTTGAAGATAAGGAGTGTGAAAGTATTGATCGTCTTGAACAAAGGTCACATCATCAGATACATAAAATTTCCTTGTGGGAGGATGATAGCACTTATAGCCTTTTTGAGTGCACGAATAACCAACAAAGACACATTTGAGAGCCCTTGGATCAAGTTTGCCCCTATGTTGAGAATGTACATGAACAAAGGCAACACAACCAAATATTTTGGGAACAAGATTGTTGATGACATTAAAGTTGGGATAGAATTTTGCAAACACTTGTGCGGGACTCTAAAAATCAAGCACTCTTGTGGGGAGTCTATTGATGATGTGAGCTGCAGTTAACACGGCTTCCCCCCAATAATTTTTTGGAACTTGTTTTTGGAAAAGAAAGGCTCGGGTAACTGCTAAAAGATGACTGTTTTTCCGTTCAGCCACTCCGTTTTGTTGGGGAGTGCTAACACAAGATGACTCATGAATAATGCCATGTTGTTGAAAGAATGGAGAGAGGATTTGATTAAAATATTCCTTCGCATTATCAGATCGAAATCGTTTAATCCCCACTCCAAATTGTGTCTAAACCATATTGAAAAATTTTTGAAACACAAGACTTACATCTGATTTGTTTTTTAAAAGAAAGATCCACGTCATACGAGTATAATCTTCAATAAATGAGACAAACCATCGAGTTCCAGAAATGTTGGGTACAGTGAAAGGCCCCCAAATGTCACTATGAATAAGAGTGAATGGAATTGATGTTTTTTTATTGCTTATTGAAAAAACAGCACGTTTATGCTTTGCAAGTTCACACACATAACAATGAAAGCTTTCAACTGAAATTCTATTGAACAATGAAGGAAACAAAATTTTAAGGACATGAAATTATGGATGACCAAGATGAAGATGATGAAGCCAGACCTTGTCTTTATTGGATTTTAATGACTCGGAAAGGAATGACAAAGGGAAATGATTTTTAATTCTACGTTGTTCACTCGGCTCTTCAAGATAGTAAAGGCCATCTCTGTCCCTAGCACGTTCAATCATCTTCCTTGTACCCTGTTCTTGGAATACACAATGAGAAGGATAAAAAATCACATTACAATTAGCATTCTTGGTTAGTTTTTGAATAGACAAAAGGTTGGGGAACAATTTTGGGATATGGAGAACATTTTTCAGTGTAAGTGAATCACTAATAAATATATCTCCTTGACCAGCAACAGTAGTGACTGAACCATCAGCAATGGTGATTTTCCTATTACTAGGAGAAGGTGTATATGAGATAAATTGTGTAGAGGAAAAGGTCATATGGTTTGTGGCTCCTGAATCAATGACCCATGTGTTAGGAATATTATCCGAAGCATTAGAAGAATGAGGAGTGGATATACCTGAAAAGGCTAAATTACTAGTACTCGCCGAAATAGATGGTTTTTCCAACGAACTCAAAAGGTTCCTCAATTTCTCAATCTCATTGAGTCTGAGAGGTGTTTCTTGGTCTCTATAATCTTCTGTTAACTGCACTCCGGCCATATGAGCTTGAACTTGTCCTCTTCCTTGTCCTCCTCCCTGTTTCATTCTTGTTTGGGACCTGTGGCCTGCCGTGGAGCTTCCAAAACTTTTCTTTGGTGTGACGAGGTTTTTTACAGTAGGTGCACCACAAATCGTCTTTGTTAAAGGATTTTGACTGGTCTGGTTGTTTGCTTTCTTCTGTAGATGGCTGCTTTAATGTAATAATCTTTCCGCTTGTTTTTGACACCAATTCCGAGCTCTCAACAGATACGTTGTCTACCATAACTCCTCTTCTTCCTTCTTCAGCACGAATTATTGAAATTGTCTCATTAAGAGATGATAAATCCTCCTTGCCAAGTACTTGGACTTGTACTGCATCAAATTCCATGTTAAGCTCAGCCAAAAATTCATAAATTCTCTCCTTTTCAACAAACCTTTTAAGCGCAGCCGCGTCTTCACTACACTTCATTTGGATGCATTGATAGTGATCCATCTCTTGCCAAAGACTTTGCAAAAGATTGAAATATTCAATAACTGTCCGACTTCCTTATTTGGTGGCAGCAATCTTAGTCTTGATCTCATAGATTTGTGCAGCGTCATGAACCTTTGAATATGTCTGTTTGATAGCCTCCCAAATTTTCTTGGCTGTATTAAGGAACATGCAGGTATCATTGACTTCTGGAGCCATGGAATTCCAAAGCCAGGACATCACCATTGAGTCTTCCTCATCCCACGCATCAAAACTTAGATCTCCCTTCTTAGGACCAGTACCAAGTAAATGACTCAATTTGCCTCTGCCCTTTAAATGTGTCCGCACTAGTTGCGACCACTTCAAATAATTTCTCCCATTCAATCTATAGGCAGCCGGAATATTGGGTAGTTCTCCAGCAATAGAGTGGCTATTCTCGATGGCCTGAGTCGCGATCACATGAGATTCAGACGTGTGGGTGCCATCGGTGGTGTTCGACATGGCTCAAGAATAATCGTGGAACAACAGAAAAAAAAGGTGAAAAAAAATTCTAGAATGAGAACCAGAGGTGAAAAAAAAAAATCAGGAATGAGAACCAGAAGATTAGAATCGACTTTAGAAGGAATGCAATTTCCAAAAAAAACTAAAGCTCTGATACCATCTTAAAAAATATGTCGATTCTTACTTTTATTAGGGTTGTTTACATACATATATATACACACAACTGCAATAGCTAAACAGGAAATAAAATCAGGAAATCCCCTAATCTTAGGCTACAAACCAAAAACAATTCCCTAAAATCAGGGAATACAATAACTACTAAATCTTCTATATTACAGCACAGTTTCCTAAAATAAGAAAAAACAAATTTTCCCACAATATCTTTTGGAATCTGCATGCTGTCAAGATTAACGGCAAATGCACGAAAGGTTGGTGACAACTTTTCGTAGGAGACAAATTTGGCAAATGGGTATCGGGTACAAGACCTTACACCTTTTCTCAAGGCAATAGGTATATCTAGACCAACAAGAGGTTTACATATTTTGGTTGCAGTTTCAGGTTCAATGGAGGTCCTACCTGTGTTAATTTCATGATCCTCGTAACTCGAGTCAGATTCTTGGTCATTGTTCGGAGGTTTATTGTCCTCTACATCCTTCTGAGTTTTCTGGGACCTTGAGTACATAATCAACTCCTTGGTTGTTGTCCCTTGCTTGACCATAGAATCAAGAAGATTGCGGTGCTATGCGCTGGCTGGATATGAGAAATTTCAGAGTTGGTAAGGCTGGTTGAATGTGGGTTGTTATCAACTGGCTGAATTTGAAAAATTTCAGGGATGATAAGGCTGTCTGGATGTGGGGCTAAGGATTCGATGGCCAAAAATTGATATTCTTGAGTATGATTCTCCCCTTGAATATCATTTTTAGCATAGAAGGTTTGGTTTTTGAAAAAAATGACATTCATGGAGCCATAGAATTTGTTTGTGAGTGGTGAATAGCAACGGTACCCTTTTGATTCAGTGCATAGCCAAGGAAAACACACGTGAGAGATTTGGGATCAAGTTTGCTTCGATGTTGTTAACTTATGTTATGTGAACAAACATAGTACGACCAAAAACTTCATGGGAATGGAGTAAATTATTCTAGTTTGTGGGTAGGTGGCACGAAGTGTCTGACAAGGTGTGTTGAAATTAAGTATACGGGATGGCATTCTGTCTACAGGATAGGTAGTAGTAAGAACTGCTTCACCTCAAAATTCTTTTAGGACGTTATATGCCAACATAAAGGATCGGGTAACTTCCAGTAGGTTTATATTTTTTCGTTTGGCTATTCCATTTTGTCTTGGAGTGTCAACGCAAGAGGTTTGGTGGATAATGCCATGTTTAGACAGGTAGGCACCAAGGACAGAATGGAAGTATTCTCTTCCGTTATGAGTTTTGAGCACTTGGATTTTTTGCTTGAAATTGGGTAAGGGCCATGTTGTGGAAATTTTAAAAGATTTGCCCTACTTCTGATTTTTCTTTCATTAGAAACACCCATTAGAGTCTAGTCTAATCCTCAATGAATGTTGTGAAAAACAGAGAAAAGAAACGTGATTTTTCATATTTTCTATTGCACACCAAAGAGGTAGCTTTATACAAAAAACCTAGCAATAAAAAGGAAACTAACTAGATCACATTAGATCCCATGATTTATGGGATACTCTAACAGAAAAGGAAACTAATTAAATCAGCTTAATTCTAGGGATACAAGCTGTTACAAAATCTCCTAAAATAGCTAACTATACATGTGTAGAAAATAAACCCTTTTTTTCCACACTCCCCCTCAAGCTGGTGAATAGGTATTCTCCATTCCCAGCTTGGATACAATATTCTGAAAGATTGAACTATTTAATCCCTTGGTGAGCACATCAGCAAGTTGGCCATGTGTAGACACATAAGGTGTACAAATCAACCCGCTCTCCAACTTTTCTTTGATGAAGTGTCTGTCAATTTCAATGTGTTTTGTTCGATCATGTTGTACTGGATTGTGAGCTATGCTGATTGCAGACTTGTTATCACAATAGAGTCTCATTGGACCATCCCACTTAATCTTCAAGTCTTCTAAGATGATCTTCAACCAAAGTAGTTCACACAACCCCTGAGCCATTGCTCGGAATTCTGCCTCCGCACTAGACCGTGCTACCACATTCTGTTTCTTACTCCTCCACGTCACAAGATTTCCGCCAAGAAAGGTGCAATATCCAGAGGTTGACCTCCTGTCAACAATCGACCCAGCATAATCGGCATCCGTGTATGCCTCAAGTACTAAACCTCCATTCCTTTTGAACAAAATACCTTTTCCTGGTGTGCCCTTGAGATACTGTAGCACTCGGTGGGCTGCTTGCAGATGAACTTCCTTCGGGCTATGCATGAATTGACTAATTACACTCACCGCATATGCTATATCAGGTCGTGTGTGAGACAAATAAATGAGTCTTCCTACTAGGCGTTGATACATTTCTTTGTCTATTGGAGCATCCTCCTCTGCCTTTCCAAGTCTAAGATTTGGATCTATTGGGGTACTTGCTGGTTTGCAAGCTGTCTTGCCTGTTTCTTTGAGGAGATCTGTAACATACTTCTGTTGGGAGATGAAAATGCCCTGCCTAGAGTGAGCCACCTCAATCCCAAGAAAATATTTCAACCTCCCTAGCGCCTTGATCTCAAACTCCTTAGCCAAACACTGATTTAGAAACTCTCTCTCCTTATCATCATTCCCTGTTACTATTATGTCATCTACATATACCAAGAGAGCTGTGACTCCCCCTGAAGGCGAGTGTTTAATGAACAGCGTATGGTCCCCTTGGCTTTGTCTATATCCCATGGCCATCATAACTCTCGCAAATCTTCCAAACCATGCTCGTGGTGATTGCTTAAGTCCATACAAGGCCTTTTTTAACTTACACACAGTATGAGCAGCCAAATTATTTCCATAACCTGGCGGGACCTCCATATAAATCTCCTCCTCTAGTTCTCCATGTAAAAATGCATTCTTGACATCAAATTGCTGCAATTGCCAACCATAATTAGCTGCTAATGACAATAAGATTCTAACAGTATTCATCTTCGCAACTGGAGCAAAGGTTTCTAGGTAATCAATTCCATAGGTTTGAGTATAGCCCTTTGCTACCAACCTTGCCTTATACCTCTCTATCGATCCATCTGCTTTATATTTCACTGTATAAACCCATTTACATCCCACAGGTTTCTTTCCTACCGGCAACTTCACCAACTCCCAAGTTTTGTTTTTTTCTAACGCCTCCATCTCCACATTCATAGCTTGTTTCCATTTCTCATTGGACAAAGCCTCGGATAAGGTGGTAGGAATGGCAATGGTGTTTAAGCTCACAAGGAAGGCTCTATGAGATGGTGAAAAGTTTTTAAAAGACAAAAAGTGTGCAAGAGGGTATAAAGGTCGTTTTGTACACTCTCTAGTCCCTTTTCTAACAGCAATGGGAAGGTCCTGGTCATTATTGCTTACACAAAATTCAGTTTCAACTGGTAGTGATGGATTAGAAATTGTTACCTCATTCTCAGGATCTGGGTTGGAGTCTTGGACTTGCACAGATTCAGGGATAACCATCTTCTTCCTTGAAAACACCTTGCCCTTGCCAAATCTCACATTCTCAAGAGCAGAGTCTATTTTTTCTGGGGGATTTTCTGGCACAGGTTCAGACACAGGATTTGACTCGGACTCGTATACGGACTCAGACACAGTCACAGGGTTTGACATAGTGGAACAAGGTGAACAAGGCGAGAAAACTGGTTTAGACATGGGAAGGGATGACAGATCAAGTAAAAAATCTCCCCTATCCTTATCTTCCATTATTGAATTCCCCCCCTGAAGATAAGGAGTGGTGAAATAAGACTCTTGTTCATTGAAAGTAACATCCATCGAGACATAGAACTTCTTTGATGGAGGATGGTAACACTTATAACCTTTCTGAGTCGAAGAATATCCCACAAAGACACATTTTAATGCCCTTGGATCTAACTTCTCCCTATTTTGACTATGGACATGGACAAATGACGTGCACCCAAATATCCTAGGGACAAGATTATTTGTAGTGTGTAGATTAGAATAGAATGTTGAGAGTATGTCCATTGGACTCTTGAATCCTAAGACTCTGGAAGGCAAACGATTTATAAGATGAGCAGCTGTAAGAACTGCTTCCCCCCAAAAAGATTTAGGCACATTTTTCTGGAGCAAAAAGGCTCGGGTTGATTCAAGAAGGTGACCATTTTTCCTTTCTGCTACTCCATTTTGTTGTGGGGTATAAACACAAGATGACTCATGTAGTATCCCTTCCTTCTGAAAGTATGAAGTTAGGACTTGATTGAAATAATCCCTAGCGTTATCCGACCTAAACCTCTTGATATTGACCCCAAATTGATTCCTAATCATAGAACAAAAGTTTGGGAGAACAGTACTGACATCAGATTTATGTTTGAGTAAAAAAATCCAAGTAACACGAGTACAATCATCAATGAATGAAACAAACCATCTTGCCCCAGAAACATTAGGAATAGTAGAAGGACCCCAAATATCACTGTGAATGAGATAAAAAGGAATGGAACTTCTTTTATTACTAATTGGAAAAGATACCCGTTTGTGTTTAGCAAGTTCACACACTTCACAATGAAAATTTTCAACATCTAGACCTTTAAATAAAGAAGGAAATAGAATTTTAAGAACCCTAAATGATGGATGTCCAAGTCGGCGATGATAAAGCCAAACTTGCTCTTTATTGGATGAAAATAACTCTGAAACAAAAGAATGAGGTAATTTGCCCTTGGTAATGCTTGACTGACTTGGTGCTTCGAGGTAGTAGAGCCCATCCCGTTCTCTAGCATGTCCAATCATCTTCCCCGAATCCTTGTCCTGAAATACACAATAATTATGATAAAAAACCGCATTGCAACATAAATCTTGTGTGAGTTTTTGGATAGAGACAAGGTTTGTGGACAATTTAGGGACATGGAGAACATTCTTTAAGATCACTGATGGGCTTATTTTGACATCTCCTACACCTGCTACAGTGGTCAAAGAACCATCGGCTGTGGCTATTTTCTTATTGCTTGGACAAGGGAAATATGTGAAAAAAAATTTTGGTGAGTGGGTCATATGATCGGTAGCTCCTGAATCGATGATCCAAGAGTTGGAAAAGGTTGTACCCGAGACATTTAATCCAATAGAAGATGGAAACTCACCTGAATATGCCAATGAACAAGTACCTGAAGGTTTGTCTAGATTACCAATAAGAGATCTCACTCTCTCGACCTCTTCCGGATTGAGACCGCCTAACTCCTGTGGTGTTACTTCAATATGTTTTACTGAAGAAACATGGGCCTGCCTATTGTTCTTTGACTGTTCTCCTTTTTGTCCCCACTCTCGGCTTGGAGGTTTTCCATGAAGCTTCCAACATCGTTCACGAGTATGGCGTGCTTTCTTACAATAAGTGCACCACAAGCTATCCTTGTAATCAGAATTTTGAGCTTTTGTTTGGCTAAATGCCCTTTCCACCTTCGTGGCTGAATTATTGCCACCACTAGCCACCATAGCAGAGCTGTCCATGCTCTGTGGTTCAAGCATTAGGCCTCTTCTGCTTTCCTCACCTCGAATCAGTGCCACTACCTCGTTAAAACATGGAACTTCCTGCTTGCCAAGAATCTGGATTCTCACTTGATCAAATTCTGGATTAAGTCCCACAAGAAAATCATAGACTCTATCTTGCTCAATGAAGTTCTTTAGAACAGCAGCATCTTCAGAACATTTGGTTTCTATCACCCTATAATGATCAAGTTCCTGCCACAAATATTTCAATTGATTGGCATATTCAGTAACTGTTTTACTTCCTTGCTTTGCAGCAACCGTCTTCACCTTAACCTCGTATACTTGAGCCGCATCTCTGGCTTTAGAATACGTCTGTTGAATTGCATCCCAAATATCCTTGGCAGTAGGCAAGAACATACATGTATCACTAATCTCAGGGGTCATAGAATTCCACAGCCATGCCATGATCATGGAATCTTCTGCATCCCATGCTTCAAAACAAGGATTTCCTGGTTTTGGCCCCGTACCCATAAGATGGCTGATCATCCCTTTTCCTTTTAGCACAGTACGAACAAGTTGAGACCATTTAAGGTAATTTTTTCCATCCAACCTGTATGCAGCCTGGATATTTTGTAATTCTCCTGGTTTTTGGGAACAAACAATCTCCCCTGATTGTGCTGTAGTGGTCATCTCTGCAACTTCCGACATCTTCCACGCGATCTCTAGGCTATTAAGGCAGATCGTGTGAAGCAGAAAGAAGACTGAATGGGCTAAACAGAATTTTTGTAAGATATTCTGTTTTAAACTCAAAAAAACAGAGTAGCAGAGTGACGATGAAGGCCAAAGCTTCTAATGTTAAGAGAACCTAAAGCTCTGATGCCATGTGAAAAACAGAGAAAAGAAACGTGATTTTTCATATTTTCTATTGCACACCAAAGAGGTAGCTTTATACAAAAAACCTAGCAATAAAAAGGAAACTAACTAGATCACATTAGATCCCATGATTTATGGGATACTCTAACAGAAAAGGAAACTAATTAAATCAGCTTAATTCTAGGGATACAAGCTGTTACAAAATCTCCTAAAATAGCTAACTATACATGTGTAGAAAATAAACCCTTTTTTTCCACAAATGTGATAAACATTTAGAACCAGTAATATTACTAATTTCTAGATGCTCCCCAAATATCATTATGGATCATTGAAAAAGATTGAAATGACTTATAAGGAAGGCTAAAGTATGAGTTACGAGTATGCTTGGAAAGTTGACAAATCTCCAATTGAAAAATTTCAGATTTTTCATTGAACAAAGAAGGGAATAATTTTTTGAGGTACAAAAAAGTTTGGATGTCCTAACCCCGATAGTGCGACAACATGTATGGACTATCATTGTTAATGCTAGAGTTCAAGGCCATAAAAGGTCTTTGTGGTGATTGATGTCTCTCAGCTACATCAACTGGAAGGAAGTGAGGTCTTGCACACAGCCTAGCACTGCCAATCTTCTTCTTTGAGCCCGATTCTTGAAATTCACACAAGTTGGGAGAGAATTTAGTGATGCATTCTCATTGTTTTGTAAACTTGCTCACAGAAAACAGGTTACAATTGAGGTTAGGAACATAAAGGACAGATTCAAGGGTAATATTTTTAGAAATCATAACAGAACCTATGCCTTTTCCTTTAGAGAGAGATCCATAAGCTATTCTAACAAAGTAGTTACTAACATGGAGTATAATTGCTAAGCAAAGAAAAATCTCCCGGCATATGGTCTGTTGCCCCCAAGTCAATTATCTACGATTTTGGATTTTCCCATTGAATAGTTAGTGCATGCAAGAAGTTTACTTTTTGGGCTAGAGAATTGGTTCCAATGGTTGCAGAGGTACTTTGGATAGTTTCTTGAAGCATCTTTTGGCGGACTTTGAGTTGCTCTTTGCTGAATGGATGTGTTTCTGAAGTGGTTTGAGACTCTGTGGTAGCCACATTCCCATGACCCTCTCTTTCACTTGCCAGCTTCCAATTTGCTGGTTTGACATGTATCTTCTAGCAAGTGTCCTTTGTATACCAGACTTTGACAGTGCTCACAAACTGGCTTGTTCTTTGGCTGCTTTTCATGGTTAAATGGAATTCCTTAGACTGCAAAGGCCGAGCTGTCAAGGACAGAGGGAGAATTTTGTGAGCCTAACATTACTTTCTTTTGGCTTTCTTCTCGGTGGACTTTTGAGAAAGCTTCCCGGACGTTTGGAAGAGGTTTTATACTCGAAATTCTTCTTCTCACAATGTCTAGGTTCTTGTTGAGCCCAAGAAAAAAATGGTAGACCAGGTCCTTTTCAAAAATTTTCTTGTACTTTGACTATCGTTTGGGCACTTCTGAATCTGCTCTTCGAACATATCCAACTTCTGCCAATGTCTTGTCAAGGCATTGAAGTATTTAGTCACGGACACCTCTCGTCGTTGTAAATTATGCAGCAGACTTTGATTTCAAAAATGTTTGAGGTGTTGTCAGCATTGGAATAAGTCTCCTTGGCAGCATCCCTTATTTCCTTTTGCTTTTTTGTAATACATAAATTTCTCACCAATTTCGTTTGTCATGGAATTTTTCAATCGTGACCTGGCCATACTATTTTCTGCCTTCCAGATCTTAAAGGTAGGATCGTTTTCTTGAGGTTGTGCAGTAAGTCCGGTGAGGTAATCCTCCTTGCCTCTCCTAACTCAAATTGTGACCATTGTATGAAGTTCTAGCCGTTCAACTTGTGTCCATTAATCTGAATTATAGGGCCTTTAGGAATACTTGAAATTTTGGTGCAGCAGCTGATCCTGCAGATCTGGATGATAATTCGGAGGCTGGGTTTTCCTATCTCCTAGCCATGGTGGCTATTCGGACTAAGTCAATGGTTAAGGCTGACCAGTTTTGATACCATGTAGAATTTAGAGAATAATGTATTTCTTTTATTTCATCTTTTGAAGAGTACAAAGGACAAGTATAAATAAGAAAAAAAAAGACAATGCTAAAAGTAAGGAAACAAAACATTATATTCAAGAGAAAAGGAAACTAGGGATAAGTAATTGGAAATTGTAAAAATATAGCAATTGACTCTTAATTTAGGAAACTAACAGCTTGCAGTCAAAGACAAAATAAGAAGAATTCCACAGTGGTTTTCATGCATTGACTATAAGCCAACTAATATAGGTCTACTTACATGACCATGGTCTAGTTATCATTATATGGACTTGAAAATTTACATCTATTTCAGGCAGATATACAAAGATTCTATTGTTTTTGAATATTCTATGTTGTTTGATTTCTTATGGCCAACATAATGACCAACAACATCTATGCCATTGGTTCTTTCGAAATCAACACTGCTTTGAAATAATTAATAGAAAAATTGTTGTCTGAATTATATCCTGTATGACAATGCATAATTACTGAGCATACAGAACTCACCTTTTCAAACCATAAAGGCCAAACAAGAAATTAAGTTAGAAAACTTCCTTATGTTCCTTTTCATGGTGAATGATAAAACTTGAAGGGAGTCTTAAAATTTGCTTAATCGAAATGTATACTATACACTGGTTTTGGGCTACATGTAGTGGCCATGCTATGCATTTCCTACATAGCCTTGACTGCTGTGTATTTTGCAAGATCATGTAAAAAAAAAGATTATGAAATATATGTCAGAATGTTTGACTCATTAATATAGGATACAACAGCATTTATATTTTGGTGATGATGCAGATCAAAGTACCTAGTGGGCTCTCAACACAATTTGTTTTGACATGTTTTGATGGGTCTTCGTATTTCTTTAGCACATATAATGTTAGGTAATGTATTTCTTTAATGATTTATATTCTTATTCTTAAAATTAATACCATCAATTATTTATATTTTCTATTTAATTGTTGTTACAGTTTGCTTATCATTAATCATTCCATGAGATTAATATTAACTGTCTTAATTCCATTTGTATTTTGCTCACACATATAATTCTGCCGAAGAAAAATATTACTCTAAATAGAATTGGATTTATATGTGACAGAAACTGTTTGGTTTCAACTCTGGAGCTCTAGCTTCTTATGAAAAAAGAAACAGGGAACTGGGGAAGAGAGATAAAGGGAGAGAGGAGGGGAGTGGGGAAGGAGTTGGCTGATGGAATTGGATTTATTTCTTATCAGAAGTTTGTAGATAAATGATAAATCCATCAAGTTTAGTTGATGATATAATTTATCTTGTCTTGTGGTAGACTTCTGTTGTTTAATATAAACTCTATGCAAGGTTTTGGATTCTCATGCTATTATTCTTTTTCTTTTACAGTTTTATAGTTGTGTATTTACATATAAAAAAATTTAGTACTTATGTATTTATAATTTATCTTTTGTCATGTGGACTCTCATGCTATTATTCTTCTCTTTTAATGTTTTATAGTCGCTTGCTTGTGTATAAAAAAATTTATAGTTGTGTATTTATAATTTATCTTTTGTCATGTGGACTCTTATGTTATTATTCTTTTTCTTTTACTGTTTTATAGTTGTGTGTTTATGAGTCAAAAATTAAGCTGACCTATTTTTGTAACCATGATACTGTCTAATCCAATGCTATTCATGTTCTATACAGAATGCGGGATACTCTTGTTTTGACCATGAGAATGTTCCAGAGCAAGGTACTTTTCTCATCAAAATTTGCTTAAGAGTGTTCCAAGTGCTTGCTTGTGGGTTTTATTATAGTGGTGGTGCTGGTGGTTGTTTCTAGAGAGAACCCATACTCTTTACTTTTGAACAATTGACATCACTTAGAGCTATTTTAGTCAGCAAATATTAAATTCTGTTGCTAGGACATCAAAAAGTTGTCTTATACATGATTATGGTATCACATAGAAAACTTTACTTTTAGGGTGAAAGAATGCAAAAATTGAATTAGTGGAGATATATAAGGAGAAGATACGCACAATAATGGTTATTGATTATCATAGAACAACTTTACCTGTAAAGGTGGAAATGTTACTCTAGTTTTAAATGCACTTTTATGTCATCTTTTGATTTTCACTTAAAAAAAAAAAGAGAAAAATGAATGAGTTGTGTTGTTGTGCATGCATATTCCAACAATAAAGAATGCTATTCTGATGGAGCAGTAGCTATCAAAAATTCAAGATGAGGTTATTTTTAAAGGATTGAAAATGTTTGTGTGCTGTCACTCAGATTCTGTTATCAGTACGAAATAAAGTATGATGATGCATTATATGCCTGTTTTATTTCTACTTGGACATAAAGGAAAATATGAAATACAATGGATACCAACATAAGTGCATGAATATATATTAATCATGCTCTTCTCTGCAGTACTTATTGTTAAACTTTCAGGAGAAACTAGTATTATTGTTACCTTAATTGCCAGTGCATTTACTTATTTTTGACCCATTTTTTATTTTATTTTTGGAGCAGGCCTTGGATGACAAGAGAAAAGGAAGAGCATAGGCCCTATTTAATTGAGTATAGCTTTAGCCTTAATAGTGATTATTCATTTATTTATAGAAATTGAGAGGAAAATAAACACGTCAATGTTTGTATCTTAGTTTGAATCAATAATGAAAGAACATTTCTATGATCTTTTCGTCAGTTGTATTGTAGATTATGTTCTTTGCTACTAGGAAATGCATCATACATCTATCTGTTATTAGATGGACATATTGTTAAACTGTTTCAGCCATGATGCAAAAAGCTCCGCTTGGCACCCGCTGTTGAAGGCCGGTTGCCTGATTCCCTCAATTCAGAGTCTTCCTAAACTGTCTTAACTATATGATATTGGAAGCTCAATGCTGTGGCTCCATCCACTAAGAGTTTTGGAATCCGTTGGCAATTTTGCTTTGGTTTGTAAGTAATATCATCTAAATTTGCCTTTTAAGAATTTTTATCTGAAACCATTGATTTGGGAGTAATATTATTGTGATATTTTAAGTGAACATTTTATTCTGGAGGGTGATTTAAACTCTAGTATCCAACGAATCCTCATTCCTTAGGATTTGCTGCAATTTTTGTGCCATCTATATTCATTTAGTTTGTTGGTTAGACATCTTATAATGTTATAACCTTCTGATGTTGGACAAGTTTTATTGTGTTGGTAAATTTCATCATACATGCTTATATACATACATAGATACATACCTACATACGTAAAAGTAAACTCAAAAGACTTTTTGCAACTCTAATTTAGTGCCATGTGAGTGCCTATGGACGGGTCATGCAATGCGATGCAAACCATTGGTTAGGATATTAATACATTGACCATCGAGTACAACTTTGTTTTTCCTACTTCTAGGTAGCATGTGCAAATTATAGAACCCAACTATAATTTGGTGTAAAGCTTTTCTTAATTATGAACTATAAAATATTGGATTTCGTTAACAAATTTCTTGTATAATATAACTAATTTATACAAATGAAAATGACCAATCTCAGGTTTACTTATTTTTCCAATGTCACAAAGAGACAAGAAGTACAGCATTCCAATCTAGATTAATGTATCCAAAAATAATCAATTAGAATTCTCTTTATCCAAGGCCAAGCCACAAGAATAATTGATGAATACATAAACTAACCAGGATTTAGTGAATACACATCATTCAACTTGAAGAGGTATAATAACAATTGCTCTAACATTTACTGGTAATGGACTTACCACCCATTTGGCTCATCGATATGATCGATGAGTTAAAAAAAAAAAATATCTTTAATTATATTTTTATCATTTTTAATTTTATTAAAATTAATTTTATCATCTAACCAAATTAATCGCCCGTGTCAGTTAGGAGTTGTTAAGATGGATGGATGCTTTGAGCCCCACTTTCTCCGCTTGAAGACAGGAGCCGCAGCTCTAGCTCGATTTTGTCTTCCTATTACTATTAGCGACGCTTTATCTACCAATATGGCCCACTTTATGCAATTTCACCCAACGAAGAGGTGGGGATACAACCCTGCGCGGTAAATTTCATTGCTCAGCAATAGCATTTTCCACGTCAGAAAACTCACATGGTAGAATGTGATGGGAGAATCCCATTGGTTGAGCCGGTTGGTGATGTGATTTGGCTTGTAAAGGAATTGTAAAAGAGTCCACTCACCTCCATCCACACTTCACCAACCAATATGAAAAGCTTAGACGGTACTTAAGGCAATTCATTAATTTAACAAGTCTCTTTGATCCCAAAAAAAAAAAAACATAATTATAAAGATTCGTTTGGACGATGTAAAAAGAATTCTCTTCTTTTTTTTTTTTTTTATCGTTGAAATTTTAATTTCATTTCAACTCATCAATTCTTATGGAATAAAAAAAAACTAAAAAAAAAAAAAAAAACCCAAAAAATAGAAAATAAAAAGACCAAAGCCAAAGCCACGAGAATAAAGTAGAGGATAAGGAGATGAACATGTTAACTTCCCATTTCCTTTACTTTCCTTACCTTCCCCTCTAAGCCCTCTCAACAACTTCCTTTCTCATTCTATTCCTTTTCTTTTCTACACAAACTAGAAATAAAAACAAACTCATTTCAAAGATTATTGAACATGAGTTCTTCAGCTAACACCCCAAATCCTTGGTCACCCTATGATACTTATAAAGATTGTTCACAAGGAATTTGTAGTCTCTATTGTCCACAATGGTGTTATTTTGTTTTCCCACCACCACCTCCTTTTGGTCTTGATGATGGCGGTGATGATTCTGGAACTGATTTCTCACCTCTAATTATAGTAGTAATTGGAATCCTGGCAAGTGCATTTATCTTGGTAAGTTACTATACTATCGTCTCTAAGTATTGCAGACGGCGTAGGCAGGAACAGAATCAAACAAGCTTAGAGGTTAATGAAAGTAGGGATGAAATGAATCATGATGGATGGCAAGCTGCTTCAGAAGGATTAGAAGAGAATCTTATTAAGTCTATAACAGTTTGGAAGTATAAGAAAGGTGATGGTTTAGTTGAAGGAACAGATTGTTCTGTTTGTTTAAGTGAGTTTCAGGAAGATGAGAGTTTGAGATTGTTGCCAAAGTGTAACCACGCTTTTCATGTTCCTTGTATTGATACTTGGTTGAAATCTCACTCTAGTTGTCCCCTTTGCCGTGCCAATATTGCATCCACCAATTCTTTGCCGAATCAGGCCGCGCCGGCGACAAACCAGGAAGCTCTCCGGAATGTTAGTGTGTCTGCATTTGAGTATCATCAAAGAAATGATGCTATTTCAGTGATCCAGGATTTGGAAAGTGGTGTTAGAGAGGAGTCTGTGGTTAGCCTTCTTGCTGGTGGTGATGTTTCAAAGGCAGCAGGTGAAGATGTTGGTGAGATGGGGAATGTGCAAGAAAGTAGCAGCATGATTGAAACTGGACAGGATTTAGGAAATGGAAATGGAATCCAACCATTGAGAAGGTCAGTTTCATTGAGTTCTTCTGTGTTTCAAGGCCAAGTCCTGTACATTGCTGATATATTACGCATTAGTGAAGAAGATGAGGATCTCCAAGTGGAACATCATTTCCAATCATCAATGGGAATTGGATCCTCAAAACAATTTGATGGAGAATACTGCAAATCAAATTACAGAAATGGGGTTTTCAATTTGGTTAGAAGTCCTTTGGCTATGAAGAGATCCGTTTCAACCGGAAGATTTATGTACCCCAGGTATGAAAAAGAGAGAAATTTTATGCTCAACAATTGAAAAACTCAATTTTTGTGTATAACAAACGAGATTTTTAATTTTTAACTTTTAATTTTCAATTCCTCTGTAACATAATAGACACACCAGAGGAGAGATTTCAGATTTATGAATTTGGACTGACCAGATTCTTGAATCCATATTCCTTAATGGTATCAGATCAGATCCTACAAATTTCTGTATAGACTTTCTTTTTTTCTTCTTCTGAATGGCCTAATTTCACTTCATTCTATTCTGGTTGACTCACTGAAGGATCTTGAATATTCATTAGTTGGATTTGGTTAAAATTATTTATTCAATCAAAGCTCCAGGTAAAATTGATGGTTGAGACATGGAAAATGAAAACAGTTTTGGAAGTTCTTTTCATTGATATGCAAAGTTGTTAAAATCGATGATTTATTTTTATTCTTATGTGTTCATGAATGTTCTCATCCATTATAGAGTTGTCAAATCCAATTCTATATGCCAGCTAATTAAAGTGAAAAAAAGAAAAAAAAAGGTGGCCTGGTAACAGCTTTCACTTTAAGTACAGAACATAATGATAAGTAACATAATTCACATATCAGCAGCATTTCCTTTTTTCTTTAGGATAAAAAAAAAATGAACTGAAGAGATAAGTTAAAGGTAAGAGCCAATAGTTCTTCAACACTGCAATAATGGAGGAAACTTTGCTAGCTGGTCCTTGCAACTTAATCATAATAAACTTTGGCCAACTTTTCTGGAATGCAATGCATCGACTGATGATTTATATATGTTAAGCCTGATGTCCAATACGAAATCCTAACCACAAAAATATTAGGGTAGAGATGATTGAGTCCCCTGAACTAACACTCCTAAGGCAAGATGGATGCTACTGGCTGTTATCATAATACAGGTATAAAAGGCAAGAGTTTAGAGGAAGAACACACGCAAGATCACTCTTAACTTCTCTCGCAAGCACTCAACTACTCTTTCCCTCAAGTCTTTTCTACTTCTGTTTTCTTTCGAGCTTTAAAATGCGTTTCGAAATCTTAATTTTATGTTTTCAAATCATTTTGTTATTTAACGAAACATACGACTTATTTAACTAGCACTAAAAAAAATCAGTAAGGATTAATTTCATATCCATACGACATAAGAACATCTTGTGATTTTCATTAAATATATATATATATATATATATATATATGTATAATGTGATATGATGTGATGTATTAAAAGATTATATATTTACAGCTCGAAACCAAGATTTCTGTCCAAATCTTAGTTATCTTTTGTAATTAGCCTACACAACACTGGCATTTGGCAGTGAGCTTGATTTGGGATTGGTTCATGTGAGTTAGCTTAAAAGCAATGCTAACAAATCTTAATCTGACTTCTTAATTTTGTATATACAAAATATTGTGACCTGTCAAGCAAAAGAAGAAAGGTTGGAAGGAAGTTGGGGAATTAGAACTGACCTTGCAATTGACATTATTGGAACTAACATGATTGGGATAGAATTTGATTAAATAAAAGACAAGACAGGGCAGCTGATCTGACACTATATATAGAAACCAAAAAAAAAAAAAAAAGAATATTGTGTTATTTGTCATGATAAGAATAATTGTAAATTTACCCTTGAAAGCTTCTAGTCTATAGATATATGATGCCTGCCATAACTTTCTGCCAATTGATGATAAGTAATTCCCTTTTCCCACTTTCTGGAGAAGAGCACTATCTAGGCTTTTTTTTTTTAAATATATATATATATATATATATATATATATAGATATATAAATAGTTGCTATAAAACATTGTTACATAAGATAGAATTATGTGATTTATTAATAGAAATATTGAAGTTTTAATTTGGGACTTGGATTCTTGATAACTTTAATTAATTATAACATGAAGAACATTGTTAGACTGTGGTTGATTATGTGTTCATGTAGATTGTCAAAAGTAACAAATAACAAATATAGCTAACGGGACTTAACAAGCAAAATTTTCTTAGGTTTATGTTTTATTGTGATAGATTCAGCCTCCCAATTAAAGCTTCTCCACAACCAATATTGTGTGGCTGCTTCTTTCTTGGATTTCAGTATGTTTAAGCTCCTCTCCTCCTGTCTCTACTATTATTATTATTATTATTATTATTATTATTATTATTATTATTATTATCCCATGCTCTTATTATCAAGTAAGTGGCTTGGGATTAAGCATGAAAACAACATCATACTCACCACCACTTTAAGGCAAAAGTCATTTCTGATATAAAATAGAAAAATTCCTTCAACTAGCTCCGTGTTGAAGGAATATAATATAATATTATTGGAAAAACATTTATATTTAATTTAAACATATTTAGATGAAAGAGAACAAAAATAAAAATAAAAAATTGAATAAAAAGAATTTCATTTTTATTTATTTTTTCACCTTTTCTCTTGTAATCTTGTTCCTTTTTGGCTTATTCTTTCTCTTTTCTTTTTTCTTTGTTAAGAAAAATGAAAAACAAACAAATAATTTGAATTTTGGGAATCTGCAGCTAAATGGCACTCTCAATACTCAATTTTATTAAACGACCAAAGGTCCAAAACAATTTTCTTCTACTGAAAAATGAAAATATTAAAAATATATTGCAGTTTATATATATATATATATATATATATATATAGCAAATTTACCAAGGAAAAGAAGCATGAAAATATTACCAAAAAAATTATCAATTCAATCTCCCAAAGCTCCAAAACAATTTTCTTCTACCAGAAAGTCCAAAATCTCTTCCCTTCCCAAAGCCCCAAAATCCATTAAACCCAAAAGTAAAAATCCAAAGTGTTTTTCATATATTAATTAATAAACTAATATGAAATAACCCAATCCAGTAAGTAAAGACAATGCTGTAAACCCAAAAGACAAATGGACAATTTCTTACCTAATTTTCAATGACTCAGATTCTTTTAGTAATGTTAAATTTATAAGTGTTATATAATTATCCTCTGTATGTGTTAATTTCAGCTATTTACTAAGCAATTGATGTTAAATTTGAAGTGTATTATATGAATATCAAATTGTGGTTTTTAGTTTTTTTTTTTAATTTTATTTAATTGTAAATGTAATATATTTCTTGAAATTATAAATTATTTGATAAAAGTATGTCTTTTTAAAAATTTTTAAATTATGAATTTTTTATGCAAACATTTAAACAATCATGAAAAGATCAAAACAATAATCATAAGTTTTGTAAAAAATTAAGTCACAAATAATGATAAAGAATTTTTAATTGTTTTTCTTTTATCTTTAATTTTATAACTTTATGGGTATTTATAATTAATCCAGCAATTAAGGTTTTAATTCCTGACAACTTCAAGTATTTGAAAAAGAAATTAATCCATATTATTAAAATTATACTTAGAAGCTTCCCAACAAAATACTTTTTGTTATGGACTCAAATTAATTCCTTCTTAGAAACTTATAAAATAATTTCAACTTTAGAGAATTTATTTTTGAAGGATTTTCTAAATTATCTTTTTTATTATTTAATTTATTAAACTAATTTTTATTTAAGAAATTCAATTAATAAAAAAAATAAAATGCAAAAAAACAAATAGACAGAACACTTATTGGATTTAACTTAAGTTAAGTATAAAAAATTTGTCATATAAATATATGCTTCATTTTTTTTTTTTTTTGGTTGCTTAGAACAAAGGGCTGGGTTCTTCAACAACTCCTGATTTATCGAATGACATTGAACTTACTAAAGCATTCTGCACACTCACAGCATCACCATCACCATCACCATCACCATCACCATCACCATCACCTTCACCTTCACCTTTGACTTCCAGGCTGTCTTCATTTAATAAAGAATCCACCGTTTCTTTTAAATTAATGCTACCGTTATTACCGTCATTAATTGTATTCTCAATGTCCTTGCAAGCTTCTTCAAGTTGCGCCCTTACATCTTTCTCTTCAGCAACTTCTTTAAGATTCTCCACATGAACGACAATTTCACTTCCCAAACCAACTCTTTCATTTCACTAGTAGCAGTAGCTAGTGGGGCCATCATATAAATATATATATATATATATATATATATATATATATATATATATATTTGTGTGGAGCGTGTCAAAGATAGAGATTTTTTATATCGATAAGATCATGTGTTATAATCAATTTTATTATTGATTAACACATATAATATATATTTAAATAAAATATAGGTCATATTTCATACAAAATTATACTACCAATTTAATACATATGATGTTAATAAAATTTAGATTTAATTGTCAAATATACTTTTAATTATTTATACAAATGGATATAAATTTTCGACATTTCAAAATAAAGTAATTAAGTAAAATAATTAAAAAATTAAAATTCTATAACCCTTCAACCTTTTTATTTTACTATAAAAATTTATAATTGGATCATGTGTTATAATCCATTCCATTATGGATTAACACATGTATACAATATATATTTAAATATAATATAGGTCATACTTCATACAAAATTATACTACCAATTTAATGTATATGATGTTAATAAAATTTAGGTTTAATAGTTAAATATATTATCAACCATTTACACAAAATAGATATAAACCCCTAACTTTTTAAAATTAAGCAATTAAATAAAATAAATAAGAGATTAAGGTTTTTTAAACTTTCAACCTTTTTATTTTACTATAAAAATTTATAATTGATTTAGATTTAATTGTATTATTTTAAAACGTTAAAGGTTTATACAGTAAAATTAAAAGTTGATGATTTATTTCTATTTTTTATAAAAAATTAAGAATATATTTGGTTATTAAATCTAAAATTTAATTAATCCATAATAACAAAAAGAATTCAACAAGCTACTCCAACAATATTGTTTGCTTTACAGTATCACCCTCGTACGCTAGCATCTTACTACACGTAAACCAAATTTTCCATGTTTTTGTTATTATCGAGATTTCATACCCATCGTGGAAAAGCTTAACAAGTTATGACAATTGTTTTCTTTCTTACAAAGATAAGATGTAGTATTCGAGAAAGAAAAGAAAGCAAGTTTCTTAAAATGTACACAAAGTGGTTCACATATATATAGTGGGTATATACAGTTGCGTGCATTCTAATTAATGGCTTCCCATATAGAGAATCTTACATCTGACTTAACACGAAAATTGCAACACCATCATTTATGTTTGGTTGATGTTCTTGCAACCGAGCTAGGGGATAAGCACTGTTTGTTTCCATCGTGAAGACATATATATATATATACGTGTACGCGTAGTCCAATGACTTTTTAACTTTTGAAGATCGGAAGAGCAATAATAGTTTAAGTCGCGAGTTATGATTGTAATACTTACATGCAAATAATTAAAAACATATTTATTTTAATTTGCAAGTGAGATCGCCCTTTTTAATTCAAATTAAGTTAAACCCTTTTGTCCAAAAGGTCGAGATATATTAGATTAAATTTTTTTTCCTTTCTCAAATTTGATAAGGCTGAGAACTTGGGATTGAGAGAGTTGAATCTTCTGATCTTGATCACTATAGGCCAGGTCAGCGGTGTTCATGAAATTTGGAAGGCATACTCTTTATAACTTTCAACCTTGTATAAGTGGTAATTCAATAATATCTTAATCGAGTAATTAAAAAAATTATAATAAATTATAAAATTTATATTTTAATTCAAACAATCTCACTTTCATCCATAATTATTAAATATTTTTTTTATAATTAAAAAATTAATAAAATAAAATGAATCGACATAACTTTTTGTTGTTTGCTTCAAATGATATTTCTATTTCTATTTTAAGTTTAGATATGATTAATAAATATATATACACACACATAAATTAAAATACTAAAAAATTTTGAACTTTATTATTTTATTTAAATAAATCTTTCTGTTTTCTCAATCAGTAAATTTAGATCAAATGATCAAGGGTACAATAAGGAAATCAACATCAAAACACCCAGACAACAAACTAAAATCCAAATAAGAAGACAAGCACATACCATAGTCAACACCCCACAAAACCCGACAGAACCAGAAAAAAGAAGACAGTACAATCAAGAACCAAACCGAGAAGCGCAGATCACGATTGAAGAAAGAGCAAAAAAAAGGATTTTTTTTGGCTCAGTCAAAAATGGAGTATTATTGATGAAAAGCATAAATGCTTGGAGGTTACATCAGAGAGACATAAGCTGAAATACGATGACTGAAAGTTAGAACCAACCATGCAACATTTCCTTACGATGAACACCAAATTTAGCTAAGGAGTCAGCTAGAGTGTGTGCTTCCCTGAAGACGCTGACAAATTCAGCAGAACCGATTAAGCCACTCAATCTGTCAATGTCATTAAGCGTTTTCCATTCTCTCCATGGCCTCTGACTAGGATTGCAAATCCAAGAGATGGCAGAAGCAGAATTAGATTCAACAATCAATGACCTAGTCTTTATCCACAGCGTAAGAAGAGCTTCTTTGATTGCCAGTAATTCAGCAGAGCCATTGATGCCCAAAGGACCAAAGAAAATTCCAAGAACAGAAGCAGAATCATCGCGCAAGATGCCTCCACATCCAGCCAAACCAGAAGAAACCAAAATCGAGCCGTCAACCTCACATTCAAATAAATTCTTTAACTTTAATTTAAGAATAAGTTTTTAATCTTTAATTTATATTTAAATGAACCCTTAACATAAATAATTTTTTTATAAATTTAAGCAATCAAGTGGGTTTTTATTAAAGGTTTTAAAACCAAACTTCTTGCAAAAAAAAAAAAAGAGTCATTTGTATAAATAATATATTAAATAACTTTTAATTATTTATATTATAAATAATAGATTTTAAAAAAGTCGATTAATTTAATCAATTTGATTCATAATTTTAAATACCATCACACCAATTTAATCGAATAAATAACCTTAAAAAATTGAGTTAAATTCAAAATTTATTTAATCCAACCAAATTAATTAAATTTCAATAGGTTAAATTGATTTGAATCAATTTTTATTAATTCATAATTTTTTTTTGAAATAAAAATTTATTTGAATACAAATAAAAAAATAATGATTTATATGAGTACAATAAATGTATAGAGGCATGTTTAATAAAAGTGAAAAAATTCAAGGGCTTTTTTGATATATATATATATATATATATATATATATATATAAACAAATAAAGGTTAACAATGGTTGGCATATCATATTTAATGTTTGTGAATCTTTAATTTGAACCCAAAAAAAGAGAAAGAAAACAACAACTTATCCTTGCCTTCCCTAATCTCTCCAAAGCTAATTAATTTTTTAATTCAAATACAAAGCATGAAATGAAGATTACAAAAAATTTACTCCCTCTGGTATACTTGAAAACTCATTTCATATAAAATTATATTCATATTAAATAAAATATAAAAATTTTGTATCAAAATTTGTGTCGATATAAAAAATATAAAATTTTATTTTTAATTTTTATTATATTTATATATAATCTTTTAAATTTTAATTTATTTCATATTTATACATTTTATTTATATTATTTTTATATCGTAACTACCGTTATCAAGTTGACTTGCTGGTGTCCGCAGCCGATGTCTTCTAAATTTTTGCTATGTTTAATTATAGTGAACGGCGATATTTTCAATTTTCAAAGCGTTTGTACTTAAAATGCCATTAACATTTTTATAGTACGAAAAGTTGTAATTAATTTCCAGATTAAACATCGCTTTCAGAGAAACGTCGCAAAAAAACGTGTAGCAAAAGGTTCTTACAGTGCAGTGATTGATTCTTTGAACTTTAAACGCTCGAATCATTTCTTTTGATTGATCATATCTGAAGTAAACTAGCTTAAAAGAATTACAAAATATAAAAAAATTGTGTTCATTCACATTTTGCCCTCACCTCTTGTCGTTTCATTCAATATGCTCCACAATTCGAAACAAGCCAAATTATGGAAATGGAAACTGCAACGAAACCCTTAACTACACACGCATGGTATATGCTGTATTCTTCCTCATATAGAGCATAACTTGTGCCTCTAAAACTTTAATTTTGATAAGTTTTTCCATTGAGAAAACAAATGGGCTCATGATTAGAACAAAAATAGAAATAAACAATTAGTACGAACGAAAAACTAGCTAGGGTTGGCAATTATAATTTATAATGATCGATCAGGATTATGATTGACTTCCAAATTCCAATCAGAATGGAGAACAAATTAGTCTTAAATAACATATGCTTGTTTGATTATCAAGAAATTTTTATTGTCTCATTGGTCTCTAAGGTATTTTTTTTTTCTTGAAAAGAAAAGAGTAGGCCTATACATCGTGATTTAACTAAGACTATATGCATTTTTTAATCTTTCTAAGTCAATGAAAAATTAAGAATAAAATAATAAGAGAAACTATATGATATCCAAACATTCACTTCGAGTTGGAATTATATTTAATCAAATATTTCTTTACATTTTTATATGCAATATAATTAGTCACAAGAATTAAGATATACAATAAAATCTAATGTTAAAAGCTAAATTAAGAGATTGAAATTTTGATAATATAAAGGTGGAGTTGTTAAGGTTTGAATTTAAATTTTATAATATGTCATAATTTTTTTTTAATCATTTGGTCGAGAGGTTCATGTAATTCCAAAACCATGCGTAGCCATTAAGTACAGTGACCAAATGATATATTCCCCAGCCATAAAGAATAAATTTATCTTATTAGAGTATAGAATTAATTTTTATATTCAAGCGAATTCTTCTTGCGGAAGGAAAACAAAGCATATTCTCTAAGATCCCCTGCATTATCCATATCTTGCTTAAAGGGATAAAATTCTTTCACACTTTTAACCAAAAAAAAAATATTTTATGAATATTTGTATATAGCTATTATCAATACATTATAAATGAAGTTTTAATTAAATCCTTCAAGTTTAATTTAAGATGATGACATATACTCTTAATAAAATATTAAAGATAAAAAATAAATGAAATAAATTATGTATTATAATTTTAAATTCGATTGTAAAATTTAAAAACTCCACTAAATATGCATTGGATAATATATATATAATAATCATATATATATATATTCAATTTTTAAATGTTTCAAAACTTTCACAAAAAATGATATCTTTAGAATAACTATGCAATTTATTGATAAGTATTGAATTAAAATATGATTTGTGATAATTTTAATTATCACAAAAGAATTATATCCTTGACGGTTTCTCAAAACCAAAAAAATACCCTACTACCAAAAAAACATGGAATGAGCATATCTTTTTTTCTCTGCTATTTTCTCAGGGTTTCTTCCCTCTCCAAAACTCCATCAAATATCAATAATTTCTTTCGTTTTCATATATTTCACACATTTCATAAACTTTTTTTTCTTAATTTTCGTCTGTCTATATATTCAGACGTGTATAAATATAACAAAACCTATCAATTCAACTTGAAAAACGTTGCTAGAAAACTTATACAACAATTAAACAATGGTTGCCGAAAGCAGCACTTCCTCTTCTTATCCCATCAAAACCATAGTCATTTTGGTCCAAGAAAACCGCTCATTCGACCACATGCTAGGCTGGTTCAAGTCCCTCAACCCCGAAATCAATGGCGTAACCGGCTCCGAGTCCAACCCCATTGCCACATCCGACCCTAACTCAACCAAGGTCTTCTTCAAAGACAATGCTGAGTACGTCGACCCTGACCCAGGCCACTCCATCCAAGCCATTTACGAGCAAGTGTTTGGCAAGCCTTGGAGCTCTGATGACCCTAACCCTCCCCATGACCCAACAATGAATGGCTTCGCTCAAAACGCTGAAAGAACCGAAAAGGGAATGGCAGAGGCAGTGATGAAAGGCTTTAGACCTGAGGCAGTGTCTGTTTACAAGGAGTTGGCTCTGAACTTTGCCATATGTGACCGGTGGTTCGCATCTGTCCCGGCTTCGACGCAGCCTAACAGGTTGTTTGTGCACTCGGCTACATCACATGGGGCTACAAGCAATGACACAATAAAGCTGATCCAAGGTTTTCCTCAAAAGACAATATTCGAGTCATTGGACGAAAGTGGCTTTAGCTTTGGAATTTATTACCAATACCCTCCATCTACCTTGTTCTACAGGTAATTAAGTAGCCAGCTTGGCGACACAAATTTCATAAATGGTTATGTTTATTTTCCCTTTTCCATTGCGTAAGTATTGGTAAGTTACATAAGCTTGTTTCTAGTTACAAATTAGGCCTTGGTATTGAAGTCTTTGGCCTAGAGGCCAGGCTCTAGAGGTCACCCACCCGCCTTGAAGTGGTGGAGTGCGTAGGCAACTTTCAAATCCTCCTCCTCTGTTACTCTAATTTAGCTACCCTCTCTCACTAGTATGAAGAATTATGTGTTATGTTCTAAGTTGAAATTATAGTTTTGTTAGGATGTTACTTAATTTGTGATCACCAATCCAATAAAATTTTGACATTAGAATGGAAATTAAATGCAAGAAAATGGTTTATTCATACATAATAAAATAATTAAACCAAAATAACTTGCTCAATTAAACTAGAAATGATTCAAACCTAATAGAGCTTGCTCAATTATTGCCTTTAACGTTAACAATATATGAAAATTGAAGGAAGGAAAATTGCTTCTACACTGTTTACTAGGAAGGAAGGAAAGTGAAGAGAAGGGAAAACGTGAAGAAAGAAGAAACACATGAGAAAAGAAGCCTACAATTTTTTCTCTCTTATTTTAGTCCTATCAAAGGAAAATGAAACTGATATTCATTTTTCTTTTTTCTTTTTTTTCCTTCCTTTTCCCTCTTTCCAAACATAGTCAGTGTTAAAGGAATGATGAAGTCACCAAAGTTAGTGGTTATTAAGACATCTTTATGCTCCACAACTCCACATAGCGTCTGCTGAAGGCAATAGTCTTGATTTTACTTCTTTTTTAGTTACTATCATTTTTTTGGGATCAAGAACCATCTGAGTTAATGTTAATTCAACGATAGTGACTTGCTTCCTGTTTCTATGGTTTACATTGACTGCCATAATTTTAATCTGTTAAAAATCCCTGGTAAAATGATTCCAGTTATGAAACTATCCTAGAAATTACTGCTCTGCCTATACCAGATTAGGCACATGAATTTATCAGTTTAAACCCATTTTTATTATTTGATTCATAAACCTGAAATCTACTTCTTTATTTAGATCAACCTTGCTGGATTCATTATTTTCTCGTCTGTACGCTAGACTGATAGAATAAACTCCATATTGAATGTCAGGAACCTTAGAAAATTGAAACACTTAACAAAATTTCATCAATATGATCTAAACTTCAAGAAGCATTGTGAAGAAGGGAAGCTACCAAACTATGTTGTTGTTGAACAAAGATATTTCGACCTCTTATCTGTGCCAGCAAATGATGATCATCCGTCCCACGATGTCTCAGAAGGCCAAAAATTTGTCAAGGAAGTTTATGAGGCACTAAGAGCAAGTCCCCAGTGGAATGAAATACTGCTTGTAATTACATATGATGAACATGGCGGATTTTATGATCATGTTCCAACTCCTACAACTGGGGTTCCTAGCCCTGATGGCATAGTTGGTCCTGAGCCATATTACTTCAAGTTTGACAGGCTTGGTGTTAGAGTTCCTACGTTTTTTATTTCTCCCTGGATTGAACCTGGAACAGGTAAATCTCTGTTGGTTTTTTACTTTGTAACTAAGAGTTAGCATTTCATGTTTAGAATTTGGTATATTGTAAATTACAAAAATTATGTCAAAAAATTTGTATTGACACGAAAAATATAAAATTATTTTTTATATTTTTTTATATTTATACATCATTTTTATTTAATTTTAATTCATCTAACTTTCATATTTTTTATATCATGCTACTGTTTTATATCTAAAATTATCATGTATACGTGTAACTTGTAACTCGAGGAGATTTCATCCAGTAACTGTTGCTAAATGGAATTTGCAGTGATACATGGGCCTTCTGGGCCTTATCCTACATCAGAATTTGAACATTCCTCCATTCCAGCTACTGTGAAAAAGATCTTCAATCTAGAAGAGTTCCTGACAAAGCGTGATGCATGGGCTGGCACTTTTGAAGGTGTTATAAATAGGATGGGCGCAAGAACAGATTGTCCAGGTAAATAAGCAAGGCCTCAATCAAAGCATATGTTAGGCTTCATAGTGTTTTTTTTTTTTCATTATGTGAAATTAATTTTCATTTGTATTTTATAATTAGTATTAATTTAAAAAATTTGATCTGATGAAAATTTAAGTATATGATTTTTCTTTATAAATTATCTTTACTTAAGAATTTAGTGGTATCTTATATTATTGAACCAACTTTTTATATTTGTTAGACTTTGTAACTTGATAAGCTAAAACTGATGTATATTAATTGCAGTTACATTACCTGAACCGGTGAAAATCAGAGATACTGAGGCTAAAGAGACCGCGAAACTAAGTGAGTTTCAAGAAGAATTAGTACAAATGGCAGCAGTGTTGAACGGAGACCATGAAAGTGAAATTTATCCACACAAACTTGTGGAGAACATGACAGTGGCAGAGGCTGTTAAGTATGTGGAAGGCGCCTTCAAGAAGTTCTGTGATGAATGCCAAAAGGCAAAAGAAAGGGGACTTGATGAGTCTGAGATTGTTGTAATAGGAAAGCAGGCTGAAAGGTCAAAAAAATCCAAATCTTTTGTTCATAAGATGCTTTCCTGCTTTGTCTGTCATAATTGAAAACTCTGCATCTATCAATTTCTAGCAGGAAATCTTTTCTTTGTTCTTTCACATTAGGTAACACAAACATCATGGCTATAGGAATTATTAGGGTCAAGACTTTAGGGCATCCTCGGTTGTCATAAGATAATGATAATTTGTTTGATTCAATAATGTAAGTATCATGTTCGAACATATAAGATCTACTGTCTGGTTAGCATACACAATGTAATTTGCATTGATATAATATTATGGAATCCAAATGGTCCAATAATGATTAAACTAGTTCTTTTTTTTTCTCATTATTTTTTGTAATAATTGTTACAAAGATTTTTTCAAGCTAGCAATTTTTTTTTTTGGTCTTTGAACCATATTGAAGTTCAAACTCGAGATCTTTTACTCTAGAACAAACTCTAGTACACAGCTGATTGGTCAAGCTAGTAAGATTGCAATTGATTTTTATTTTGGTTCATATGAGGTACAAATAAGAAAGAGATTCAAATCTTAAACTTAATCTTTTTAAAAAAGAGTAATAATTATTAAACTAAATCTTAATTGTTCAGATTGAAACCGATTTTTAGTACTCCTTAAATTTCACCACAATTTCATAATCATTGAAACTGATTTTAGGCGCAATTGTCACAGGGAAGATTATTCACTCACCTTCCTGGTGGGGTTAGTAAACAGATAAAAAAGGACCACTTCTTTGGTTAGCTTTAATCACTTAACCCAATTTGAAATATAAGCCAACTAGCCAAGAACACTTTAGTCTATTCTTTGTTCTGATTTAATGTACAAATCTGACTTTTACTATCTGCTGCTGTCTTCCTAATCCTAATTAAACCTTAATTAAAACCCAACTTACAAGCATGGAATAAGGATAAATGCAACATAAAGAATTGTTATCAAGTAACAACTAAAATTTGACCTAACGATTGTTACTCCTCATTAAGAAGAATATATCCAAAGTTCGATTCAATCATTCTCCTCTCATACCTCTTATGAACAAGAAAAAAAAATCAAGCAAGAACAAGAAATGAGAGGAGATTCAGCTTAGATGTTATCCTTCAAGTAGAAGTAACAACCGCTATAATTATCCTGAGTAGTTTAAGGGGAAAATGACAATTCATTCGAGAGAAGATTAGTTGGGAGGGATTTACTAGTAGCATAAGAGGTTATGAACCAGGTTGCTATATATATTTTTAATTTTATTTAATTTCTCCCTGGATTGAATCCAGTTGCTTGTGAGTAAGTATGTGTAATAAATTCTTGTATGAATAGAAGTCATCGAGGCTGTTGGTGATAAATTTTGCAGCATTGATGGGGCATCGGAGATTTGATCATTTCCAGCCAATCTTCATTTCAGATTCTGGTATTGCCAAACCTGCCTGCACGGTTAAGATCCTAATAATATATTTTATTATTGTCTGCGCTGTGCATCAAATAATTTCACCGGGGAACTTTTCTTTTTGTTTGGCACATCAGGGATATGGACAATATTGTATAGAAGAAATTTAGTGGAATCAAAATAATTATGGTGATTTGATTGATTTGTTTAATCAATAATTCAAGAATTGAAATCAGGGTTCGATATGATATTTTATTTTCTAAGTCAGAAAGTTAATTTTGTAATGTACCTTAAACAAATATAATTTTATAATTTTAAAAAAAATTAGATTTAAGTACTCTTTCCCCCACTTTAATTTAAATTTTAAATTTAATTTCTTTTAAGGAGGTTTGATAATTTAAGTTGTGTAATTTTTGTTGATTTACATAATAAAAATTTTAACCATGCCCAAAATTAATAAAATTAACATATTTGTCAACTTATGAAAATTCAAATCTTTGTAAACTTGAAAACATCAATTGTCAAGATATTTTCCATGGTGTAACTGTATTTTACTTTCTTCAATCAAGCATGCATAGCACTTGTGATTGACTTTGTAACCAAGAAAAAAAAAAAACACTATACTATCTAGCCAATAGAACATTTTAATTTGCATTTCAAAACTTGTCGTACTTCAAAAAATAAAAAAGATAAATTCATAAAATGTACACAAAATCTAAAAATTTTAACTGATAATAGCATAAAAGATAATATATAGTAAGAGTTTATTTTTATATATTGACAAAAAAAAAATTCAATCACGAAAGAGGTTAAAACTTAAAAGATTACAAGTTTGTAACATATTTCACTTCTTTTTCTAATATACTAAAAGATATGTATCTTTTTATTAATTTTATTATAAAATTTAAAAAATTTATCATATTGTCAGTATATGAAATGATTTATCATAATAATACACATTTAGAAAATGGACAAATATATTGCACGTGAAGCACAATGCCAGTCTATTTAATCATCACTCCATGGGTTAGGTGTCCTTATTATATATGCTTATTTTTTTTTTTTTACCAATTTTAAATTTGTTTTTTGATAGTAATATTCTTTACCAATATTAAAATCAATTGAACAACCTTTCTTTGTTTCAATTTTTAATTATATTCGAAACCCAAATTACACGAATAGCATGTGCTTAATTTGTTCTTTCGCATAATTGCTTGTGATTTTATATAATTTAAAATTCGCATAAGATGTGATTAATGATGGGCAATTATTAATTAATTAATTAATTAATTAATTAAGATCTTTGTAAAATTGTGATGCTTGACGCGCTTTTGATTGGCGGGCCACGCTTTGCCATTATAACTACTCTAAAAATAACAACATTTTTTTTTTATTTAAAAATATCACTATCGTGAATAAAAACGTGTTGAACACCAAATTTTATATTAATAATTTAACTTAAATTTATATATTAATTTAGATAATTTATTTTAATATTAAAATAAAAACTTCAAATATGATAATGATGATCATGATGAAATGTTGAATTAATCCTAATGTTTGCGTGATTGATCAAATCATTTTTTCATCTTTTAATTAATCTAAATCATGGTAAAAATGTTTTTGAAATTACTCAAGTAAAGATAACACAAAGTGAATATATATAAATAATAATTCAGATTCAATCTAATGATTATTATCTTTTTTTTATAAAAAAATTATTTTATTTTTTTATGTTTTTTTGTGAAAAAAATATATTAATATAATTAAAACACGTGATCTCTTTAAATAAACTAGATGACAGGCATCTAACGTCATATATAACATTTAATTTTATTTCTTTTTTTTTTTGGAAAACTTATCTCTTTTTTTTTTTCTTTTGTCAAATTAGAGAAACCGAAAATTGAAGATTGCAAAAAATATACCTAATCTGTGGCAAGATGCTATCTCGACGACTCTACACAGATCCTACTTAGCCTATATAAGAGTTCCAAGGTCAATATGCCTTTATTGCACCTCCATCTTCGGCCGTAAAATTCTTCTTCTCTCCCTGTCTTCCATTTCAAAAGAAATCTTGTTTAGGATCATTGATTCACACGCCACATTAAGTACCAATTTGTCAAAGTTTTCTTGTATTTATTTTTGACTTTTTTTATTTTGAGGTTTGAATTTGAGTACCTAAGAATGGGTTGAGATGAGGTTTGAATTTTGTGAGGGTTAAAATTTTACAAAGAAAGAAGAGGTAAATTTTTTAAGTAAATTCTGAAAGGAATTTAAAGGTTAAATTTTGGGTTATAACTTTTGGTTAGAGTGGAAAATTGAAAAAAAAAAATTGAGTCGAGAAAATTGAAAATTTTGGATATTTTAAATTTAAGATCGAGTGAGATTAAAAGTTAAAATTTTCTTTTTCTAAATCACACCCTTATGCAATATACATTTAAAAAGCTTAAATTTTGGTCGATTAGTAAATAAAAACTATAATTTAATTTATTCAAATAGTAAAATTTCTATTTATAAATGACTTTGTATCAACTTAATTTAAAACTGAAATCATTTTCAATGTACTTGAATTTTGAAAAATGAAACATTGCATCACAAAAGATTATGTTTGAAACAAAAAAAACTTTAATCTATTTATTTACATATAAATTTTTCATCTTCTATAAGAAATAATATTTTTGAATTAAATCGTATTTATATAATTAATAATATTAACTACAATTACTAATAAAATCATAGTTCTTTGTTACAATGACTTTTATAAATAAGTAAATTGATATATTTTAAATTTCTAAAGACTATGTTTGTTGAAAACTGTAATTTTTGTTTTAATTACATTTAAGTAAAATGTGGTATTTTATTATCTTAAACTATGCTTTTTATATAAAAAATAGTTATAACTATGATATTTGAAATCTGAAAATAAGATTAAAATTTTAAAATTATAGTTAAAGATATTAGACTATGATTATTTTTACTAACTTAATCTATTTTTTATATAATTGTAATCTATGATCTTTATTCTAATAGTGTTGATGAAAATTACACAACCACATATTTCATTTTATTTTTATTTATTTATAAAGAGATATAAGGGACTTTTTGATGAGAAAAGGTAATATCTACTAGACTAAGTTTTAATTGTTAATTTTTATTCGTTCGTTTGTGTGGGATGATTTTATGCTACCCAAATGTATTAAAAGTATTTTTGTTCAACACAATCCAATACAACAGAATAGTCAAGTAAGAAAACAACAGAAAAGATCTAAGATCAACCTCGAATTAGCAAGAAAGGACCTTATGCTGCAGGCTCTGTGTATAGAGATGATATTGACAATAAGAAAAAAAACTGGATACAAGCCAAAGGGTGCAGTTAGCTCATCAACATTGAATCCAATTCCCCTACTGCCCCTCTCTGCCATTGAAGCTTCTTTGTTTTCTTCTCGGTTTGTTTCTTCCGTTTAGCCTTTTGTTTTGCTTTGACCATTGTATTCATTTATCTTGAGTTGGATTTAGGGTGAAGTATATACTGATTTTAAATAAATAGAAATGTTTGGTTTTTAATTGAGAGGCATTTTCAAAGTTTGGTCTTAAACTAGGCATTTAGCCTTCCAATTGTGCTTTTGGCTTATTATAGTTGTAGTTCTAAACCTAATAATGGACGGAGTTAAATTGGATCCAGACTATGTAAGAACGACTTATATATAAGTCCAAATCTGTTTGGTTCAAAAATTTAGGTCTGACTTCTAATCTGAGCTTTATTTTGTTTTATAATAAAATCTCGAGTCCGGTCACACTCGACTTGAATATTATTTCATTTATTGTTTTAGTATTTTAATTTGTTTGTTTTTTTATTCTTTTAATTTTTTTGAAATTTAATTTAATTTGTCAAAATTTTCATAGTAAATATATAATCATGTTTATAAATCAATAATATTTATATACATATAATTACATTATACTTAATAAATATATTTAAAAAATTATTAGTTTTAATTATGTTTGAAACAAACTAGGCCGGGTTTGGGTTTCGAAAGGTAAAGCTCGAACCTTAAAATTTTATTTAAATCCATTAATTTTGTTAGATATTTTTATCTAAATCCGAACAAATATCGAACAAGCTTTCGAGTTTAAAATGATAGCTCGATCTTTGAGCGTGAAGTTGTAATTAATTTCATTATCTCTTGAAACAAATTGTTTGCAATCCTTTCAGCTGCTGACTTTAGCTTTCAAATATTATTTCCTTTCCCCTTACCTCTCTTTCAAGCTTTTGGAATTGTTATGCTATATGGTACGAAGCTTGTATGTTGATTGCCTAATCCTAAGTTAAAACCACTTCTTCTTTTTGATAATTTACAATGAACTGCTTAATAATTTTTTTTTATATAAGTAAACGAGATTGCTTTTTTTTTTTTTTTATCAAATGCTTGAAAGAAATTATTTCTTTAAGAGTATTGATTTTTGGGTACTTAGCTTGAGTATCTAAATATGTTTTCGCATTAAATTACTCACTTTTGTGCATTTATATTATATATCTTGGGGCAAACATTTTTTTCCCTTGCCTACTTCATGCTTTGTTTATTCTGATTGACCATCAAATTAATCTCTTTTTAACGGTAGTCTTAGCTTTTAGTTAACTTGGATCTTTAGCTTGAACTTTTTTTTTTAAATTATAGTTGTTTTTATATTAGATTATGTATAAGATTAATTCTTGTTTGAACTTTAAATTATTTGTGTTTTTATATTATATTGATATAAGATTAATCTCTACTCGCATTTCATAGTTAATACTGGACAAAAAAATTTGATTTGATGAAAATTTGAACACAAAACTTCCTGTTATTAATTATTATTACTTGAAAATTTAATAGTTTTACATCGCTAAACCAACTTTTTAAGTTTTACTTTAAACTCTTTACTATACAGTTAGATCACCTAATTATTTGAACACAAGTTTATTACTTGTGTATAATCCCACTTGAATCACATTCTTGCTCTTTAGAAATGTTATTTCTTTGTTTTCAACTTTAAAATTCACTCCTTTTTCCGGATTTACGGGTTCTTCGAGCGGAAAAAAAAAAAATTGGATTATTATTATTATTTCTTAATGACATTGTCGTGGGTCATCTCCTAGTTCGTACTAAACACACTATAGCAAATCTAAATTGATAAGTTAAACTTATTTAGATCTATTACGTACCGATCAAAAGAAAAACTTAATTTAGGACAAAAATTATCATCCATTTGTATGTTCCAAAGTTCTCGATATATATATATATATATATATATATATATATATATATATATATATATATATATATATATATATATATATATATATATAGTTTTGGATTATGTTACAATTCATTGAATCAACTTTTGCTGGTTGAATTCAAAAAAGGAAAGTAAAAAAGAAAAAGAAAACATTTTTCTTGTTGGGAATTAATTCAATTCACACATTTTACCATTCAAATGCAAAGGGGGGTGATGAACAATATTTTTCATGTGCGGTAAAGTAAATAAGGAAGCATGGCCTAATTCCACTTTTTCTAATAAAGTAAGATATACCGACAGAAGAGCAAGTTCAGGAGATGAAAGGAAAACCCATCTGCATCGATAAAGTTTTGTTATTTATTAAATTTTAGATTTTTTTTTAGTTTTATAATTAAATTAAAATTTTTAATTTATTATTAATTGATTTTAAATTAGATACTTAATAGATAAAGAGTCTAAATTTTATTTTTATTTTCATTTCTTACTCTTTTTAAATTTATCACAATTTTTTTCCTGTTTTCAACTAAATGTGATGAGAATCAATTAAAGTGAAGTTATCTTACATATATGTTAAATTTTGAATTTCTTATTAATTTTTTATTGAAGTTGAATTTTTATCAATGTCTCTTGGTTTAATTGATAAAAAGTTTGATTTTCTTAAGCAAGGTCTCGAATTCGACGCTAGAAGAATCACCCCTATCATGGATCCAACATATGCTCGACTCCAATTTAATTGGGATCTAATATAATCATTAAATACCAAGAGTCTAGATAAAAAAAACTGAATTCCTTCGTTTATTATTAATTGATTTAAGTTGATATTTAACATACATAAATAAAAATTAAACAAAAAAATCATCATTTATGTAGATTCAATGGCTCAAAGACAATAATCAACTATGACTTTTCAAACATCAATGTCTTATTATTATTATAAAGATAAAAACAAAAACATAACCATCAAAAAACAGCTGCCAACATGTATAAAGATAATGAAAAAAAAAAAACCATGTTTTTCTTGCTCTCGATTTTATAAATTATTCTCTCCTCAAACGAAATTTCCATATCTGTCCTCTCCCTCATAGCAAATCCTTATATATACCTACAACTCCTAATTAAAGCATTAAGCTAAAACCAACTCATCCCATCTTGCCCAAAGTAAAAAAAGAAAACCAACAACAACAACGACAACAATGGTAGCTGAAACAAGCTCTGCTACTTCATCTCCAATCAAAACAGTAGTTGTTTTGGTTCAGGAAAACCGTTCCTTTGACCACATGTTAGGCTGGTTCAAAACTCTAAACCCGGAGATCGATGGAGTAACAGGATCCGAATCCAACCCCATCTCCACCTCTGACCCGAACTCCGCCCAAATTACCTTCAAAGACGACGCTGGCTACGTTGATCCTGACCCTGACCACTCTTTTCAAGCCATATACGAACAAGTATCCGGTAAAACATGGGATACCAACAACCCGGATCCGAACCCAGAGATAAAAATGAACGGTTTTGTACAAAACGCTGAACGTACACAGCCAGGGTTGTCGGAGGTTGTCATGAAAGGGTTCAAACCGGAGGCTGTGCCCGTGTTTAAGGAGTTGGTGACTGAGTTCGCGGTGTGTGATCAGTGGTTTGCGTCGTTACCGGCGTCGACGCAGCCTAATAGGCTTTACGTACACTCAGCTACGTCGCATGGGGCCATGAGCAACAACACACAGCAGCTTGTTGAAGGGTTTCCTCAGAAAACTATATTTGAATCATTGGAAGAAAATGGATTTAGCTTCGGGATTTATTACCAATCTTTTCCATCGACTCTTTTTTACAGGTAATAATTTAACTTAGCTGCTCTTGAAATTTTAATTTGGAATGTCTTAATTAAAAAAAAAGAGTATATAATTATTTTCTTTTATACGAAAGAGAGAAGATATTTTTTATAGAGAAAGAAAGAGGAGAAATAATTAAAGGTGAAAACGACTTTCTGATAAAATATAAAAGCAAGCGACCAAGGTGGGACACTGAAGTTTAAATCATAGATGGGGAAAATGTTGTTGTTTTTATATTATATATATATATATATAAAGGTATCCAACCATATACCATCTTTGCTAAAAGAACATGATTAGAACTTTTATTAATTATTTCTTTTTAGTATTGCATTTTTATTAGAGGCATTTTCATTAGAGGCCTCATCTTTGCAACAAGCCATTGTCTCATTGGCTAATGAATTTTATATATATTATCTACTATAAGTTAATTTTATGGGAATAATTGCAATAAAAATTTATTTTAATTTTTTAATTAGTTCTAAAATTAATTATTTTTTTCTCAACCCCAATTATATTTTTTTCAAATATTAATAAATTTATTGAAATAAACATTCACTACTTAATTATCATAGATGATATATACTAAATGAATGAGTTTTATAACATTATCATTACGTGTTGTTTCATAAAATTCTTTAAAAAATTGTGATTGTTTAGGATTAGGTGGAATTGTATATGTTGTTATTTAAGATCAACCCCTCTCTCTCTCTCTCTCTCTCTCTCTCTCTCTCTCTCTCTCTCTCTATATATATATATATATATATATATATATATATATATATATATTTATTTATATATTCCCCCTTTTATTCAGTTTTCTTTTTATGCATTAACTATTGATGGGTAAGAAAGAAAGAAAATGAAAAAATAAAAGAGAGGAAAGAAAATTAATATATATATAATTATATTTTTATTATTATAAGGTTAAGGTTTGTAATTGCTTGTTAAATATTTATAATAGCAGTGATTCTTAATTAATCCAAATATTTAATTGTAAATTATGGTACAAGAAAGTATTAGATTCTTAAAAACAACTATCATAGAAGGAAAAAGTCAGTGAAATGTCATAACATATGTTTATAATATTGATTATTAATGCGTAATGATAAATAAGTACTAATAATGTGATTATTTAATTAAATAATAAATCTAACAGGTCGAAGACATGAATTAGTCTATCAGTTTGACCATCCGACATGTTAATTTCTGCACGTATAGATATTTTTTCCAAACTTTTTTCTGTCTAGATCTCGACAACAACGCAAGTAAGCTTTCCATTATTAAGAACGCAAGGGTAGATTTTTCATTTTCAATCATTTTCCCCGGTCCTAACATATATAACAATTTTTTAAATACAAATTTTTATGGTTTAAATTAGACTTAAATTTTATCACACAAAAAACAATTTAAAAAAAAAAAGAAAATGATATGAATTAAGCTTTTGACAAAAAAAAAGTATATAAAATTTGTTAAAATTGAAAATTTTCTTTTATATTGACACATTGATATAAATTGTGACACAATAATTTTATATATTATACATATTAGATAAAAAACAAAT